>OY728161.1:1930885250-1932085250 GCA_963277665.1 Viscum album | reverse complement strand
TTGAAGAATATGTTTTTCAATAATTACATTCCTTGTATTCATTAAACAAATATAGGGAAGGTGTTCATTGAACTAATTCAAAAAGAGGATGAATCTGTTGTAACTTATATGGAAAATTTTACAAGAACATCAAGGTATGATTCAAGAACTATTTTGAAACCTAAGAGTAAAATTGATTGATTCTTTACTGGCTTAAAATTAATTATCTAAATAGAATTATTCATAATGGACTTTAATAGATATCAGGAAATCGTTCAATGTCCGCTCAAGGTAGATATGGATATATTAGAAACCCATAGTTTCAATGGGTTTCATAAGAATATAAAAATGTAATTCAATGAAAAATATACACTCCATACTAAAAAAAGAATATTTTTCTCTTATGTTCAAAGTGTGGTATGAAACATGGACGAAATGGTCTTAAAGGGACTCAAAAATGTTTTATGTGTTGAAAATAATGTCACGAGGAAGATGAATGCTGGCGTGATGTGAAAAATATTCCTAATGATGTGAATATAGAAAAGGCCACACAAAATTCACCACCTACAATTCATTTTTAAATGTACAAGGAAATGGGGAATTATGCCAGTTAATTCTCTAATCCAAGGGTTATTGATAGTGATCGATATAATAAAACTAAAAAGGACTAAGACAAATCAAGTCACATGAAATAAAAATCAATTTGTGGAGTATGATAATGAAGCATTGAATGGAAAACCTACCATCCACTCTAAAGTAGAAATTTTTTTATTTGATTCTAGATCCAGCCACATATTTTTTATTGAAGAATTTTATAAGGATATCACTATATTACCTCAATAATTAGATATTGTGTTAACTATTACAACTCCTAATGGTACAACAATTATATCAAAAGTTTATAATTATTCTCTAATTGATGTTTATGGGATAGTGCTTCCTGTAAATCTTGTGATCCTTCCTAAAATAGAATTTGATGTGATTCTTGGCATGGATTAGATTTCTCTATATGGAGCTAATACAAATTTCCAAGGAAGGGAAGCCACATTTCATATTCCATTTGAATCTATGTTCATGTATTGATGCAAGGATTAATATAACCTTCTAGTAGAAATATTATCCATCTAATGGGTATTAACCCCTAGAAATGATGGTAATGTATCTAAAATGGTATGGCGGAAACTAATAATGAATAAAACATACATTTTATGAGATTTTGTGACATATTTCCAAAATAACTTACCAGTCATCCCCCCAATTGTGTAGTTTAGTGGTCAATAAAACAAATACCGGGGTGCTATTCATATTTCAAAGACAACTTATAGAATGGATCCAATTAAGTCAAAGGAATTGAAGAATCAACTACAAGATAATCTTAATAAGGGATTCATACTCCCTAGTGTGTCACTTAGAGTGCACCTATTCAATTTTTTAAGAAGAATGATTCATCAATGCGAGTTTTTAATGATTATTGAGAACATAACTAGATCACGATTAAGAAAAAATATCCTCTTTCCCGTAATATTATCTCATTAGACCAACTATAGGGACCTCTATACTTTTCCAAGATTGATCTTCATTCAGAATAACTTCAATTAAAGGGAAATATGGGGGATATACCCAAAATGAAATTTTGTACAAGGTATGGAAACTATGAATTTATTGTGATTCCTTTTGTTCTTACTAATTACTCGATTTGCTTCATGGACCTAATGGATATAGTTTTTTGAGGATATCATGATTAGCTTGTGTTATTCTTTGTAGAAGATATTATTGTCTATTCAAAGAGGAATGAAGAACATGAGGATCACTTAATAATTGTAATGAAGACCTTGAGAAAGGATAATCTTTAGGAAATATTTACCCAGTGTGAATTTTGGCATCAAAAAGATTCATTTTGGGGTCACATAATCTCAAAAGTGGGGATATCTATGGATCCAGCAAAATATAAGTTATTGAATGTTGGCCAAGACCAACAATGGTAAGTGAGATCCAAATTTATCATTATTTGGATGGATAATATCAATGTTTTTGAATGAATTTTCGTGATTATCTAGTCCACTAACCAAATTTACATGGAAATGAGTTATGTTTGTGTGGATGGTGGAATATGAAGATAATTTAAAAGAGCTCAAAAAAAGGTTAGTGAGTGCACATGTGCTCATATAGACTTGTAATTGAGAAAGGTCTGTGATCTAAAATGATGCATCTGGAAATGGATATGGGATTTTTTTCTCAATCAAAATGATATGGTGATAGATTGTCTCCCAGGGTAATTAAAAATCCAAGAGAAAAATTATCCAACTCATAATTTAGAGTGAAATACAAAAATATTAGCAGTAAATATATGGTTGCATTATATTTATGGATAATGGCGTGATACATAAACTGATCATAAAAGTATAAAGTATATTTTCACAAAAAGGATTTGAATATGTTGCCAAGTATATAGTTAGAGTTGATTAATGATTACGACTTATCAATAGAATACAACCATGGGAAAGAAAATTATGTGGAATATGCTTTCAATCTAAAGGAACCTTCTATCCTATCCATGACAAGGATCACAAAATATCCAATATTTATGGATTTTTAAAGGATGGATCAAGAAAATTTAAAGGAATGGGAGAATTATTTTCTTTCTATATTGAATGTTAAACCATTTATGCAAGTGAATTATAATGGGGCACAAAAGGAAGATGTAGAGATACAAAATAATGAGAGAAATGTTCTTGAATTTAACTTTGATTGTGATGTAACAATAAGGTTCAAGAACTGGGTTTTTATTCCACACATACCAGAATTAAAGAAGGATCTATTGGATGAGGGTCATTATTATTCAATATCTATTCATCTAGAATGCACAAATATATAAAAGGACATGAATGAATATTTATGGTTGGATGGAATTAATGGAGATATTGTGGAATATGACTATTGGTTCTTAGTTTGTGTGAATTTTAAGGCAGAGATATATTAGTCAAAGGGAATATTACAACCATTACCCATGCCAAAATAGAAATGAAAAAACATCACTATGGACTTTATCGTCTAACTTCCCAAGACTTATAAAGGCCATAATTCTAAAATGGTTATTTATGATCTCCTTAGGAAGTAAGAAAACATAATTTCTATTAGAGAGGATTTCTCTCTTGATCAACATTCCATGATATATGTAAAAGAAGTGGTAAGATTGCCTGGAGTACCCCATTCCCTTATATCTGACCGGGATCCAAGGATTACATCCAAGTTATAGAGATGTGTTCAAGAGGCTATAAATACATGGTTATGTTTCAATGCTTATTATCATCATTAGATAGATGGTCAGGATGAGAGGACAATTTAAACAGTATAATACATTTTGAGATATTTCTATATGGGTTTCAAAGGTTTTTGGGATCATCGCCTACCTTTGGTTGAATTTTTGTACAACAATAGCTTTCACTACAGAATTCAAATGACTCCTTATGAAGCCCTTTATGAAGAAAACTGAAGAACACCAAATTATTTGGATGAAGTTGGGTTAATAAAGCTATTAGGACCTTACCTTATTGATGAAATATCAGAAAATGTATGATCTATTCAACAACACATAAGAGAACCTCTGATTTGGAAAAAAAGTTATGATGACAACCCATAAGAATTCCTTGAGTTTTAAGTGGGTAATAAAGTGTTTCTATGATTATCTCCCAGGAAGAGAATAATGAGACTTGGAAATAAGGGGAATCTAAGACCTATGTATATCAGCCCTATTGAAATTATGGATCGTATTGGGATGGTAGATTACCGATTTTTACTTCCACCGATTCTATATCAACTTCATGGTATGATCCATGTATCTCTATAGATAAAATATATACCTTATCATTAAAATGTAAAAAAATCAAAATTTGTACCACTGGATAAAGATCACTCTTATTAAGAACAACTGATAGAGATATGAGATCGTAGTGAAGAATTATGTGAAATAAGACCACTCACTTGGTTGATGTTTTATGGAAGAACAACCAATTTGAGGAAGTTACAAGGGAACATGAGTATATGTTCAAAGAGATATATCCTTTTCCGTTTGTATCCATGTGATGAATATTGAGGGAGAAATTTTGTTTAAGGGGGTAGAATATAACACCAGAATGTTTTTATGAAATATGTTTTCTAAATAATATTAATTCTTCTATATCTTTCAGTGCACACAATCGTGAGTTTAAATGATCTTAGAAATTCCATTAGAGTAAAATGAAATTTTTAACCCATCCATTAGGTTAGTTATAATAAATATAACTATCTTATGAAAATGTATGGTGACATCTTCCGCTACCAATTTTTTTATGAAAAATATAAATCAATTGTATAATTATAATTTGTACATTTATTGAATTACTATTAGTAAATGAAATTACATAAATATATAGGTTATATATTTGGTAAATTATTTTTATATCCTTCCAATAGATATTCTTTTCATTGGGTATGAATTAAACCTATTCGATGTATAAAAAACCTATATTATTCAAAATGTTAATTTTTCACCTTTTAATGGAGAAACCCTTTTAAATTAATATTTTTACATAATAATAATTTTAATATGAAAACATAAATGTATTCTTTTGAATCTAGATATAAAAAATATACTTCGGATGAAATTTTAATATTTTTCTGATAACTTTCAAATCGTAATGAATAGTACAAATAAACTATATTTTAATTGAAAACAATGATTTTCAATAAAATAATGTATACAGTTAAATTATAAAATTTAGTGGTTTAAAATTGTAAATTGAATATATTTTCTTCATTAAATATAATTTATGTCATTATCAATAATTTTACATTGAATTCATATGTAAAATCCTTTCAATCTTTTATAATTTTTTATCATTTAAAACATATTCTATGTTTCTAACAACAGTATTAATTTTAAAATATTTATTGAATTTTTCTGTTTTATATTTTGAAAAGTGGATTCCATATTTGTAATCGATAGGTCTAAATTATGTAAATAATTTTTTTTTCATTTTTTAGAAATATGAATAATAACATCTCTAAATTTTTTTATTATTGAAAAAGGGTAAATTTGGTAATAAAGGGTAATAATACTATTATAAAGTTACCCTAACACTTTTATTAATATTATTGGATGCGTTTTTTCCACCTAAATCATCATTAGGTTGAAATGTTTTTCATTTTTAAGCCAATTGTATGAGACTAAAACATTTAATTTATTTATTTATAGAGAAATTAAATTCAACTTACTCATATTTTAATAATTATATTAATATTTATATAAGGATATAAAAAAGATAATTCACTTTTAAATAATCATTTATATTCTAATTTTTTTTATTTATCATAGTAATTAATTTTTAATTTTTAAGAATTAAATAATTAACTTAAAGGCTGATACTATGATGATGTAAAAATAATATTTGATATGAAATCCATAATTTTTTTTATTAAAATAATAATAACCAGAAAAGGTCCCAAAAACAGAAAAAGATCTTATTAGTTGAGAATATATTGAATATAACCACCAAAGGGATGATTTACTAACCATTTGAAGCCATATAGAAAATATTTTGACAATTATATTATTTTATTTAAAGTTATGTTAATGTCGTCACATTCATTATTTAATAAGTTTAACATTTTTAATGATGGATTTTAAAAAAGCTAAATTTGACTAAAAATATTATTTTACAATATAGTAGATCTATATTAATTACAATAATTTATTTTTTAATTTATATTCTACATATAGGTATATTAAATAATTAAAAAAACATAATGTAATAATTATTTTATTAATGGAAAACACAAATTAATGTTATTAAAAATATTAAAATAAATATAATATGTGAAAATTAATAAGTCTAATGAATATTATATATGAAATCGACCTATTAAAAATATTATAAAATAGTCTGTTCTCAGTTAAATTGTTATATTAATATTTTAAAAAAAATTAATTAATTAAATGGTGTCAAAACAGGCACTATTGATTATTTATAAAAATAATATTTTATTAAATTATTTAAAAATAAAAAAAATGAAATATTATAAAAAATTATTATATAGTGGAAAATTATTTATATTATTTTTTTGACTAATTTACATCAAATAAGTGTTTTCTTACCCTTTTAACATTGAATTATTTTTTACCCTAGTTAAAAATAAAATAGAATAATTATGTATTAAATAATATGATAAGGTTTAAATTGACTGAAAACTCTATATAAAATGTTTTTTTGGATGGTATTAAAACCCTATCTCATCTCATATTATAAATTGGTACATTTTGGAGGTTTTTTATGGGGTTTTATTTTATTATAAATAAATATTTTTTGAGATCCCAAACGTGCCCCTCAACTCAATTATAAAAGTGAACCTCATCCCTCAACTATTAACTTCACATTGGGCCTTAAATATTATCCATCCCCTGACGTTTTACATTATCAACTTTACTGGTTTTATTCTAGAGTTCTAATTTTCCTAAAATACCAACTCTAGTGCTCTAAGAGGAGATTTAAAGGAATCACGTAGATGAAGAGGTAATCACATATACTGATTCTTTAAAACTTCATTATTCTTCTATATCCTCTATGAAATTTTCTTCATTATAACATAATAACTCTAGAATCACTTATATTCTCAGATGATATTATAATTATGAAACAAACATATTCCACCTTATCTCAATCTTATGAAACATGAACTCACCATGCGTGCGTACATAAAACGCACTATCTCTATACAGTGGTGTAATCTTTGTTTCACAAACACCATATTTTATATGGGTGTAATTATGGAAATAATAACTATATATTATTTTTGTTACATGATATTAATTTTTTAGTATTATACACCATCAAATTAAATTCCATTCAACAAATATGGAAATGATATCATTTATCGTGAGTGCGTATGGCCCACTGTCTCAAAGATATGATGTGATTTGATTAACATGGTCTCCTTTAAATCATGAATATATAAATTTAAAAAATGAATTAATATGGTATATATTATATTAATATAATTTTTTAATGATATAACTATGACCTATGTTGAATAACCAGAACTTATTCTGCAAAACATGCATAAGAAAATAAAGCAGTTAATACTCGAATTACAAGAAATAATGAAATTTTGTTAACAAACTGATGATAATATGATCATATATGATATCATAAAAATGAATATGATTTTGAAATTATATAATGAAATTATTTAAATCATTATACATGATGTTCAGATACATACAAAGGATATTCGACCTAAGGTAAGGGATAATTTCACAATCTCATTATTATCCATGATTGTTTATAGTATGTATTTACTGGGGTATATTTATCAACCACATCAATGATTACTATACATGTAATATTATATATATTCATATTCAATTTTATTTCATTTACATTTTACACTTTGGTTACTTTTATAATATTTTATGAAATGAATATCTTTTCGTTCTTCGATATGAGGTACTTTTTGACTTTTATTGAAAAAGAATGAAGAGAATGTTTTTTAACTTATACAACATGAATGAATTTTTATGTTTTCATAATTTCTTTTTTCTTTGAAACTTACTTTACAATATTTGAAGATTAATTTTTCATAAATAATTTAATTTCAAAATTTAAAGGCATTTTGTGAAAAGAATATTTTCTAAAGAAGAAAGGATATTTTCCTAAAGAATTAATATGAATAGTTTTTTTGAAATTATTTTCTATATAAGATAACATTATTAAAATAGGGTTGTGTTTATATCCCTATTATTACTATGGTTTGATTTTTCTTATGATTTAATTATATTAATGATATTTAGATGTTTCATAGGGATTATGAATGAATAATGTTTAAGAAACCCTTTTTATTTCTTATGTTATGCTAGGATGAATGATTTATTTTTTTGTGGAACACGTAAGAATGATTTTATTATGAGATGGGTGGGACCTATATCTCCCTCCAATTAATTGGGTAATGTTTTATAATCTCATTTTATTGCCATTAATAGAATAGGAAATGATATTGGTTTTGTAATATAGGGTTGGAATGAGGAGTGGAGATGGTTCAGTAATGGAATTTATACACTATGATGGTCTTGTCAATTCCCCATGACTGATATAAAATAATATTCCTGGATTTGGTTTAGTACACAAAACATCATTTCCTATGTTATGACATTTGGGATTATGTTCATTGATATTTATTAACAATCATGATTTATCCCATGGCATGATATCACGATCTTTCCTATGCAGGATAATTTCTTAAAATGTTTTGTTCTTATGTCTTATTATTATGATATGATTGATATCTCCCTGGTTTATACTTTATAATAATATGATACAACCCATTGATATGTTTCTTTTCCCAAGGTCATGATGAATGGAATTATGTAAGTTATGCAAAAAAGGGGTCTACATATGGAAAAATAAGTGGGAGATAATGTTGATGTCTTATGAACTAGTTATTTATGATTCCCTATTTCTAAATAAATTGTAATTATATAGTACTATCATGGATTGTTTTTATATTTTTTATTGAATATTCTTCAAATTTGAATTAATATCATTTTATATAAAGTATCCTTCATTTTAAAAACATTTTTACAAGGTATGAAAAATATGAGTATATGTTGATTCCATCAAGTCTAATTTATTCCAATACATCTTCATGTATTTAATAAATATAGCCTTTTGATATTACCTTTTTCAAATATGTGATAGTATTTATAGATGATATTCTTATGTATTAAAATACAATGGAATAGAATTAAGATAACTTTTTAATTATGATAATGAGAATAAGTAAGGATAAACTCTATGATAAATTTACCGAGTGTAAATTTTGGCTACAAAATGTTTTATTTTCTTGCGTAATATAATATCAAGAGAGGGTGTATCAGTGGATGCAAAAAAGATGAATTATATTTA
This sequence comes from Viscum album, assembly GCA_963277665.1. Lineage (NCBI taxonomy): Eukaryota > Viridiplantae > Streptophyta > Magnoliopsida > Santalales > Viscaceae > Viscum > Viscum album. Next base: position 1,932,076,335 of record OY728161.1, on the reverse strand, counting down.
ATGTTGGACGGAAACAACCACTGTGACTGATATATGTATTTTTCTTAGTTTGGATAGATATTATTTATGATTTTTGGAGAATTTATCATTAATATATAATTCACTCAGTACGTTAACTCAAAAGGGGTCATCCTACTTTTGATAGATAAATGTGAGGAAAATTTGAGGAACTGAAGAGGAGGTTAGTTTTTGAACATGTGATAATGTTACCCTACAATGGAGGATGGTGTCTAATCTTTATTGATGCTTCCATGAAGGTATTAGGATTTTTTGTCATGTATAATGACAATTTTATAGCTTATTACTCACATAATATGAATGTTTGTTAGAAAAATTACCCAACTAATTATTTAATGTTTTATAAGGTAATTAAAACATTAAATAAATTGAAGAATTACCTTTATATAGTAAAGTGTGATATATATACTGATCATAAAATATCAAAGTATATATTCACATATATATAATTTAAAATTCCATAGAGAATATTAGTAGAGCTAATTAAGGATTATCATTTCTCGATAAATGTCAACACCCATCCCCCGGGGCCTATCCTGCGACTATCCCAATCCCACCTTCCAAAGGTCAGGGACTATCAACCAGCATCAAAGGTAATAACCTGCAATTGGAAGGCTATAAAAAATGATTTTTATTACTCAGTTAAACATGATTTATCACATAAAATATTAACTTGATACAACAATGAAGCTCGATAGGTCTAGTTCATTTTGGGCTTATGAACATTACATAATGACTTAAAACATGAAACACAACATCCTTATAAAGAACTTTCTTTACATGACCACTCTATTCCCTTGTACATTGCATTGGGTGGGATAACCTGAGAACATGTATAAGAAAATGACGCAATATAAATCCTAGTAAGGGAGTAAAAAAGGAATAACATGAAGAGTACATTAAATTTTAGGAAATAAGAATATCACTGGATCATAAGAGAAACATGAACATAAAGGCAAGATATATCATGATTATCATGACATGGAAATGTGGAAACAACACTTAACTTGGTATTAGAATGAGCTAAGGGTCAATACACCTGGAGAATGAGTAAACCCTCCTTTAACATGATTTAGAAGGAGTAAACCCTCATTACACATGATGTATTAGGATACTAATCTTTACCCAATGCATTGGATGTCTATTAGGGCACACCATTCTTAAACATTTCATTTCATGCATAAGTGTTGAACATGGATGATATAACATGGAATCATTAAAGATAATCATTTATTCCCTGATTAAATATTGTGTAATTCATACATGAAACTCTATAATCAATAAGTAAATATGAATAATGGTTAATACCCTTGATAGATAAATTGATTTGGTATTCACAACACAATGACTTTGTCTTGGAAAATTGCGGTGCTATTTCGCAAGCATAATGGTGTGACATAAGAATTAATAAAAATGGTTGATGAGTGAGATAGTTGTGCCTAATAATATGTAAATAAAATGGAGAGTAAGGGGTTAAAATATATAAAATTCCCAACATATGTAATGTATGTTTAGAGTCATAATACAATATAATTGCTTGAATGTAAATGAGGAGAGAGAAATTCCCTACGGAGTTTTTGCATGGTAACAAGTGTAAATGCATTGAATTAATGAGAGAAAAGGGGTCTATCATAATTCAAAAATAAAAAGGGTAGTATGGGGGAGGTGGGAAAATATACACCAACATTTGTAATTGAGAAAAAAATGGTATAACAACATAATGAAATTTGGACCAAAATAGGAAAGGAAGAAATCCATTACTTAGTAGTTTGATCCCAAAGGCTTGGGAGAGGCTTGAGAGAGGTTTATTAGGAGCGTTAGATGAATTGGAAGGATTATAGATAGATGATGGTAGAAGTTGGTTGAAATCCAAATACATTGAGTGAAGAGGAAGTGGGAGCTCTGGTGGGTCTATATATGAAAAGAGAGGGAATTCATTATTATTTAGGTTTTGGAATCTACACATTAAACTAATAAATTTCACAATCCAACCCATGATTTTTGCCAATGGTTTTTGAAAAAGGGGAGTGGAAAATTTTATTTTATAAGGCCAATGTACGAACCTCTTTAAATATTAGGATTGATTATGTGAAGGTGAGTCACACTTTAAAAGAAAATCTAATTAAAAAGTTAAACTGTTTTGTAAGTATTTGAGGGTCCACCAAAGCTTTTTAAAATGTATAAAACAAGCCTATAATCATAATATTTTAATGGTAATACATATAGTTTATGAAAATAATGTGTATATTATTTTAGTGCATCACTATTGGGTCATTATAATGTCTTAAAACACATTATAAAATTAAACAATATTTAATTTTAAGCCAAAAATTTGACTGTATCAGAAAATTACAAAAAACCTACCACTGGATAGTTGTGACATCATGATTCCAAAAATAATATTAATTTTATCTAAATAATTTTCTAAATATTAAAATTTATACTTTTAAAATAACTCTAGAAATTTATAAAAAATACATGGGTTTTGACAAAAATATCTTTCAAACATTAATAAAAATAAAAATTGTATTCATAAAAATATTACAATCATTCATATTTAATAAAAAGTAATTTAGTAATAATATTTTATTAAAATATTATTTAATCAAAAAAATATATTAATTCCTCAAAATATATTTCTTAATTGAATATTAAAAAAAATGATATTTTTTTCTTTTAAATCTATTTTTAATGTAACAATAATAAAATAAATGTATATTTTCTATACAAAAATAATTTACATAATCATAGTGCTAGGGTCTTGTTACATAACCCCTTATAACACCCTCATAAGACCTAATTCTATGGTGTTTGATGTTGACATACTCTAGGGATGGCTCGAAAAACATCGCTCAGGTTGTAATCCTTATCAACTTCGACTTCCCCTATAGCAGTTACACTCAAGCATAAAATATTGAAGATCAACTTGGGCTTGGTCAAGAGTGAAGAAAATGACACCCCCTTCTTTCCGAGCTCCGACAAATGGGATTCGTATGGAATAATTCTACTGGATGAGGCAATCACGTCCTTTGTCTGGGCAGATTGGTTTTTTAAAAGCCCTATATTTGTACTAATCATGTTATCACTGTTCAATGGCTATATTAGCAATGGTGACAATTTTTAATGTTATTTTCAAATCCAAAAACATAAAACCATGGAGGTTCATTTCTTATATAACCATATTATATAATAAGACATTTAATTATATTAAGAGGATTTTTCATCACTGAATTTTGGGTCATTATAATCATCCCCTCTTAATATTTTTTCAATTGAAATTTCCTTTTCCCACACTATAACAGATGCGGTAACTCTGCTTCACCACTTCCTATGATTCACACGTTTCTCCTTCAAACTTATGGTTTTTCCACAACACTTTCACAGAGGTAATTGTTTTATTTCATTGAAAGTTTTCCCTTATAATCTAATATCTTCACTGGATTCTCTTAATAGAAGATATCATTCTCCAATGGTACCACCTCTGGATTGAGTAAATGCGATGGTTCCGATATGTAATTACTCAAGAGTGATACAACAAATACATCAAGTACTTGAGATTGGTTTGGTGGGAGTGCTAGCCAATAGTCCACTGCTTCAAAGCGATCAAGGATCTCAAAAGGGACAATGTACCTTGTAATAAGCATTAAAATCTTCCCAAATATCATAACTCTCTTCCACAGTGATATGTGGAGGATTACCATGCCTTTAACATCAAAATCTATGTTTCGTCGAAGATTATTAGCAGAGCACTTTTTTCGAATCTGAGCACTATTAATGTGTTTCTGGATAGTCCTAACATTCTCCACAATTTCTTCGACCTTTTTTAGACCTAGGACTTTTCACTCACTAACTTCATCCCAACACCCTGGTGTATTTCACCTCTTCCCATACAAGGCATTATAATAATTCATTTGGATTCTTGAGTGGAAACTATTATTGTAAGAGAACACAACCATATAAATATGTTGATCCCATCCTATATGAAGACCATTAAGCACAGTCTCAAAATGTTATCATGTGTTCGATAGTACACTAAGATTGACCATAAGTTTGAGGATGACAAGCTGTAATGAAGTTCAGATCAGTATCCAGAGCATGTTGAAAACTCATTCAGAACATAGAGGTCAATCTTGGATCTCAATCAAATACAATGGATAGTAGTACTCCATGAAGGCTTACCACGTCTTTGACGTATATCTATTCTAGTTGATCCATTGAGAAATCCTCCCGAATTATAATGAAGTTTGTAGTCATTGTAAGACTATCCACAACAACCCAGATAACATTATTTTCTTTTTGATGTATTCAGAAGTATGATGAAAAATTCCATGGTGATGTTCTCCAATTTCTTTACTAGTATGGGTAATGGTTGCATCATCCCCTTATAATTCGTCCTCTCATCCTTCACTTGTTAACATACCAGGAACTTTGATGTATACTTAGTGATCTCCTTCTTCATGTTTTTTCATCAATAATTCTCTCGGTGCTCTCGATACATCTTTTTGTTTCTGGGGTGAATGAACAAATTTGAACTATCTGCATCATCCAAAAGGTCAATCTTTTACTCTAGATTCGATGGAACACATTGTCTTGAAAAAAATTCACAATTCCTTCTTCATTGACATTGAACACTGAGGATTTCCCTTTTCTGATAGTTTACACCTTCTTCTGAATTCCCATATCATCTTTTTGATCATCCTTTCACCATTCCAGAAGATACAGTTGAGAAATAATTTGTGAAAGGATTGATGATGTTCCCGTATTTTTGATTCCTAAGTCCATATTCATCAAATCTAAAAATATTGGATCATTTTCAATTATCATCAATGATAGAATAACTGGGTTTTTTCTACATAGATCATCTTCCACCTTGTTCACATTCACAGGGTGGTAATGGATTGAGAATTCATAGCCCTTGATCAGAGCAAAACATATTCATTGGTGCATGTTCAACTCTATCTATGTAAATATTTACTTTTGGTTTTTGTGGTCCGTATATATTTCACACTTCTCCACAAAGTAGTATTTCCACAAAATTTTTAAATTAAAGATCACTACAGCCATCTCCAAATCCTGATTTGGATAGTTTTACTCATGACCATTCAATTTCCTTGAATCATATGCAATAAATTTTTCATTATTCATCAACAGACCACCTAGGCCCTTCATCGAAGCATCACTAAATACCAAAATAATTTCTCCACCTATGGGTTGTGTGAGAACATGCGTATCGATAAGCCTCCTTTTCAACTAATTTAATATCTCTTTTCAATCATTACTCCAAGAAATATATATTCCCTTCAAAGTTATCTTGGTAAAGGGCTGTACAATTGTAATGAATTTCTCACAAATCAGCGATAATATCCAGCTAACCCAAGGATGCTACAGATATTCGTCACTGACGTTGGCCTCGACCATCCATCAAATACAGCTGTCTTTGATGGATCTAGATATATCCAACTTCTTCTAATGATATAACCCACGAATGAGACATCCTTCAACCTGAACTGACCCATGATGTGCTTTTCATAGAGCTTCTCCTTTCACAAGGTCTCTAGTACAATGCTTAAATACTCCTCATGCTAATCCTTGGTTTTGGAGTATATTAGAATATCATCATGAAATACTACAAATTTTTTTTTCGAGGAAATCACTAATGACTCTATTCATCATTTCCATGAATATTTTTGGAGCATCAGTGAGTCAGAAAGGCATTACTATGAATTCATTGTACTCGTACATTTTATGATTTGAAATCTTGGATATATCCTCTTTGTTCACCCTTAATTGGTAATATCCTAACCGAAAATCTACCTTGGAGAAGTATTGTGATCTACATAGCTGATAAAATAAGTCATTATTTTGTGGAATAAGATACTTGTTCTGTATTGTGAGTTTTCTGAGTCCACGATAATCAATTTAAAGGCACATTTACCCATCCTTATTTTTGGTGAAGATGACTGGTGCGCTGCATGGTGAAGAGATGAGGCATATAATCCGTTTATCTGGATTCTCCTATAGTTATTTCCTCAGCTCCCCAAGATCCATAGTAGCCATTCTATACAGATTCTTGGATATTGGAAATGCCCCAGTTATAAGGTTAATTTAGAATTCAACATCTCTTCTATAAGAAAGACGAGACAATTCCTTGGGAACCACTTCAGTGAGTTCCGTCACAACCGGCATGTTTTCAAGGATGGTTACTTCCTTAGATTCAATCATTTAATCTAGATAATCATACTCATAGGTATGTAATATCCACACATGATATGATGGTGCTAAAGAAGATTTATCCCCCTCATTTCACTTGTGTATAATTCGGGGTTGATTTACTATATAGATATTGATTTCCCTCCCACAACAATTTATGTAAGCTCTAAATAAGTAAAACCAATTGATGCCAAGAATTGAATCAAATTCGACAAGAGGGAGTATGATGTTGTTCAATGGGATTTTCAATCTACAAATTATGATAGAGGGGGAGTTATATTCATGGGATGCAATGATTTAACCATTTTTCGTTCACAACGACTTCTTTAATTCCATTATTTGGGGTGGTTTTGGGATTGTTGTACCTAAAATTCATGGTATAAATGAATGTGTAGAACAATAATCAAAAAGTAAATTCTATATTCATGAATGAATAACTATCATAACTTTCACCACTTCATTTTCAGGGATCATATTAGTGGTAGTGATGGAAAAATATTTCCCTTGTTTCCTTGAAGGTTGTTAGTTGCCTTCAGAGACCCTTGTCTTAGGGAAATGATTTGAAAAGATCCCTGGTTCTTTGAAGTTGAAGTAGTGAACAATGTGTTGAGGGTTGAACATAGCATTTGTATACTCTGTCACAACCATAGGTTTTCTCATTTTGGCAGTAAATGGCATGGTTCCCTTCTCTTCCACACTTAAAGCATTTCTTCATCCCCTTCATGCAATTCTTGGTGTTGTTCATTCGGCACCTTTGGCATGTGGTTGATGTATTTTTTTAGCACAGTCAAATATATCCATCGTACATCCAGAATTGAATTCAACCTTATGCATCTTATCCCCATGATACCCCTGAGATTAACCGATCTTCATTTCGACCTTGAGTGAACATCAGACAATTTCCTCATAGCTATCGAAGTCAAGGATGACCAGGGATTTCTATAGGCTAGGTTTCATCCCACCAAAGAAATAGTCAACTTTGCATTCGGAGGTAATGACAAATCGGGAGGTGTATCATGCATGATTTGTGATGATTTATTTGTACGCCCTGATAGATACATTTTTTATTATGTTGAGGTCAAGGAATTCTTTTTTCATCTTATGTTAGAGGGTGCGGGGAATTTGTTTTTCAAAAGACATTTTCCAAAAATCCTTCCATTCCAACACCTTGATCTCCTCCTCAGGTTTTTTATTTTTTGATAAATGTCCACCATTGATAAACTTATCCCTCCATATGATAAGTAGGAAAGAGAAAACTTTATTGTTCGGAACATTGAAGGATAGAGAATATCATTTCAATGGAGTTGATCCATTACTCGGAAATTTTTGGATCAGATGATCCATTAGAAGTAGGGGCATTTTCCTCATGAAGCTATTGATTGTGACTTGTTGTTTCTAGGGGGGGGGGTTGAACATTTCTCTTGATCCATGTTTATATTCAAATCTTGAGTTAACTGAGAGAGTATCGTGACAAATTGCATGAGTCCCTCTCCCATTGGATTGTGAATCTCATTAGAAAATTCATCACATTGATCTTCACATTGGTTTTTAGCCCAAGTCCACCTATAACTGACCATTAACTAGAATAAATGGAATGTTAAGGGTTACACATAAAGGGTAATCCAAGGAAAAAATGGATGACTAATAAATAACTTTTATTTCCTTAACTTATGGATCTATATGATTAATATATGTTATCTGTGATATACTTCCCATCATTTATCTTAGGGATGTTTTTTATTCCCTTAAAAATGGTTCATAAAATGCTTGTGAATTTACAAGAGAATATTCCATGGGAGTGTCATAACCCTAAGTATAGCAAGGCCCGCTATCATGTACCATAGGATACCCCTGGTCAAGCCCGAAACTCATTGTCATATTTTTCACTCCTAGGTACATCTATACTAGAGCCGACTCTACCTGCTCATATCTGGATGGGGATGTATCTACTTGATAAACCGCATAGTCAATAATCTAAAAAATTAAGTGATGTTTTTATTATACATAGTCTTATTCCTAAAGCTTTCACTAGGACTTTCTAATCCTAATCCAAAAAATAACTAAACCTAACCTTTTATACCAACTATAATAACCTTTTTTATTACACGCATAAACATGATTTATTATATAAAATATTAACTTCATAAAACATAGAATGTTGACAGTTATAGTTCCTTTGGGGCTTAAGAACATTTCATAATGACATGAAACATGAAACACAACATCCATAATAAAAAATCCTTTTACATGACCACTACATTCTTTCGTACCTAGCATTGCATGGTATAACATGAGGACATGGATAAAAAAGGGTGAGCAAAAAATCCTAGAAAGTGAGTAAAAAAGGAATAAAATGAATAATAAAGTACATTTTAGGCACTAGTCACATCAATGGAGAATAAAAAAACATGAACCCAAAGACAAGATATAGCATGACTATCATAACCTGGAAATGTGGGAACAAAACTTAACAAGGTATTTTCATGAGACAAGGATCATTGCATATGGAACATGAGAAGAACATAATTTCACTTCAATTTTCATGAGTAATCCTTCTCTTAACCTAACATATAACGATAGTAATCTTTACCCAATGCATTGGAGCACTATCAAGGCACACCATTCATAAATATTTCATTTCATGCATAAGTGTTCCACATTGATCATACAACATCGAATCAATACAGATAACCATTTATTACATGATAGTGGAATGTTAAATTCATACATGAAATTATATAATCAATAAGTAAATTTTTATAATGGTGAATACCCATGATAGAGAATTGGGAATGGTATTCACAACATAATGACTTTGGCTTGGAAAATCAAAGTGCAATTTTTCCAGCATAACGACGTGACATAAGAATTCATAAAAATGGTTTAAGAGGGAGAAATGGGTGCCTAATAATATTTTAATAAAATTTATAGTAAGGGGGTCATATAGATACATTTCACAATATAATTAATTTAATTTTAGATTCATAATACAAAATAAATTCTTGAATGTAAATGATGAGAGAGAATCCCATTCGGAATTTCGGCAATGTAACACGTGTACATGAGATGAATTAATGAGAGATAAATGGGTCTATCATCATTAAAACATAAATAGGGAAGTATGGGGGAGGTTATAAATCATACGTCAACATTTTTAATTGAGAATAAAATTGTATAACAACACAATGAAATTTGGATAAAAATGAGAAAAAAAAGAAATCTCTTACATGAAAGAGCGATCCCACGGGCTTGGGAGAGGCTTGCGAGAGGCTTCATGGGAGATTGAGGCACCTGGAAAATATTCTAGAGAGAGGATGGCAGATATTGGTTGGGAAACAATTCCTTTGAGTGAAGAGGATGTTGGATATTGGGAGGGTTTATATAAGAAAAAGGAGAGAATTCTTTATTATTTATGTTTTGGACACTACACATTAAACTGATTAAACCCACAAAACAACCCAAGGTTTTTACCCATGTATTTTTCCAAAGGGAAGCAGAAAAAATTATTTTATTTAGCTATTTTCAAAAATTCTTAAAATATTAGTCGTTCTTATATGGAGTTGAGTCACACACTCAAGGAAATCAATTTAAAAAGTTAAAATTATTTATATGATTTGGAGGATCCACTTAATCACTGTAAAATAAATCAAAAAAATTAAAATCACATTATATTAATGGTAAAAAATATATTTTCTGAACATAATATATATTGTATTTTATTACATCACTATTCTGTTATTATGAAGTAATAAAAAAACTTTATATTTTTAACAGTAATTAATTTTTACCCAAAAATTAGACAATCTCAGAAAATAAAGAAAAAATAACTGTTGGTTAATTTCAACATCCTGATTCCTACAATAATATTCATTTTATATAAATAATTTTCTAAATATATTAATTTTTAAATTTCAAATCAAAAATGACATTTATCGAAAATTTAGGGGTGTCTGAAAAAAATAAATTTCAAACCTTAATAAAAATTACAATTGTATTCATAAAATTAATGCGATAATTTATATTTAATAAAAAGTAATTTAGTAATAAAATTTTATTAAAATATTATTTAATTATAAATAAATTCATTAATTAACCAAAATAGATTTCCTAATTCATTATTAACTAAAAATGATATTTTTTCATTAAAAAAATTTTAAAAAGTAACAATAATAAAAAGAATTTATATTCTCTTTACAAAAATAATGTACATAATCACAGTGATAGGGTCATGTTACATAACCCACTATAACACCCACAGAAGACTGAAGGGTAAGGTGTGCCATGGAGACAAACACTTAGGGTGGATTAGATAACATCTCTCAGGTGGTAATCTCTATCAAGTTCCACTTCCCCAATAGGCGGTTCCGCTTGAGCATGACATGTTGAAGCTCGGCTGGGGCATAGTCAAGAACGAATTCCAATGATGCCACCTCCATTCTGTGCTCTGACAAATGGGCTTTGTACAAATCCATTCCACTAGATGAGGCCATTAGTTCCATTGTCTGAGTAAATTGGATTTGTCAATGCCCTATATTTATAATATTCAAGTGATCATTATTAAACATCTATATTTTCAGTGGTAAAAATTCATAACGTAATTTTAAAATCCAGAAACATAAAAACAAAAAAGTGAATATGTTTTATAACCATCTTATATAATAATACATTTAATTAGATCAAGTGTAATTTTCATTAATGAAAGTTTGGTCCATTACAGAGGCATTCTTTGAGTACCTACACACACACACACAAACACTCATAGCCGCAACTCACAAAGCTAAAAGGAAAAAAATGAATGCATCTAAGAAAACTAATGAGGGTATAAAGTACTAGATAAATGTAAAGGGGGACAAAATAAAATCCTAATAAAGAAAATATGAATACAAGAAAGTACAAAGGTCTCTGTAGATCCATCCATATAACACCCATCATGAAAGGAAGGTGTAGAGAAGCTACCAGAAGTCGTAGGAGTACTCCTTGCCTATCTGATCTCACCGGGAACCACCTAGTTTGGGATCAACAAGGTCTCTGGAAAAGCGTCAATCATCTGCACAAGACACAACATGAGAGGGTGATGCCCGTGTAGGGGTGAGTAACGCAATACTTAGTAGGGACCCCAAACCAGAAACAAAGACCCCAAAGGAAAGGTAAACAAGAAGTAATGGAAAGCTTACATAGGTATAACAAAAAATATAGAAAGTAGGATTTTGAGTCATAAGGCTGAACAATTTGTACTAAAGAGGGTTTCATCCTCTTTGAGTCTCTTATGTATGTTGGGAAACTGAGGTCCACTCATCTTTTAGGCCACTGAGATATGCTCGACTACTTGTTTGCCAGGTCACATTGGTCTACATGGCTATTCGTCTGTTGGGCCACACAGGTCCACATGACTTCTCATTTTCCATGCCACACAATTCCTCAAGGATCCTCCTTTGATGGTCAACATAGGATTGTATGTAAACTCGTTATCAAGACCACATATATCTGTAAGACTACCCATATTCAAGGCCACCATGGTCCACTTGATACATTCTTCTCGTCACAACCAATCACCGGATTCCTGCTTGAATTATAAATGATTCCGAGAGAATTGACTACTCAAGCCATCAGTCATATCTCAACTTCATAGAATATCACAAGGATAATTTAAAAAGTACCTCTATATCGCGAGGGTCCCAATGCCGCAAATAGATCATCAATCAAATGTAAAATTTTCATGTAATGACTATTTTACAGAGAAGGGTCCAGTTGGGTCTAACCCCGATCTGACCGACCAGACACGACCTAGCCTAGGGTCCACCAACCAGACCTAGGGATGACCCAACCTAGATCTGATCGGTTTTGGGTCTGGCTCGGACCGGTTGGTTGTGGGTCTGACCAGCTAGACTGCCACGGGTCTGACCTGCTGGGCCACTTGGGGAATCCCTCTACCTACTCATCTCATTGTGAACAGGCTAGCCTGCCTAGTCAAAAGTTGACTGGCATGCCATATCCCCCCTCCACCACTTGGGTCACCACAGGATCACCACTTCCACATGAGGTATTTTGGCTTCCGAATCTGCATGCATCGCCACCAACCCACTGTCGGCTGCTTACTCCACTTCCCACAACCAATACTGCGGACCACCACTTTGGCATACTAGCATTTTCTTCTGTGGGCGACTGGGTCCACACCGATGCTCCACATCCTAAACTTCAAGCACCCTCCGAATTATATGGTTTCTGTTGTGCCTATTATGGCATAAAAGTTGTATTTTTGTCCTTCCTGTGGTGAGGGGTGGTCAGGAAGAACATAGAAACACCCATAACGGAGGAACTGGGGACATGTTTGTGTCAGCCCGAACCCTCCTTTTTATAATTAAAATTATTTGGGGAAGAAATTTTTATGAAATATATCTTTGCTATTCCCAACTAAAAATCTGATTCAAAACCCTCCCAAAAATTAATGCACGATCTATGAATAATTCGGTTCATCAAATGATTCATGTTTATCATGGATAACTGAAAACAGGGTGAGAAAAATTATCTGGACATCCAAGCATTATGTTGGTTCGATCATTGGTGAAGATCTAGTCCCACATTCATCATTTGTCATGTCATCATCATTTTTTCAGAAATCATTTGTTAATCTATCATTATTTGTCATTTTTCATTTGTTTTTCATTATCCATCAATGGATTTTCTCTATGTCTTCAGAGCAAGAATCCTCAAGTTGTTTTACACCACCTTGTATCATTGGTATGTAATTATGTGGCGAATGTGATACATCATTTTTTTACACTGATTCACTGATGTTATGCAGTTTTATTTATGAGACAGCTTTTCTGTTACTTTCCATTACAGCATTACTACACATATTCATTTATGGAAAATCATTTCATTTATGTTCAGGATGTAACCCCATTACATTGAAATGAATTTGAAATTAAAAATAAAATAAACTAAATGTTTATTTTATTTTATATTAATAAATGACTTTATTCAATTTTCTTAAAATTTTGAAAATAAACTTTTTCTCTCGACCCACACCAGGAACGTTTAGGCCCTTCCATAGGTAATATCGTCATTATAGACACAACAGTGCCCTGGGAATTTTAATCCAGGAACCTATTTAATAGATTTCAAAATCATGCACGTTAACTATTTTAAATAAACTTAAAAAAGGTCAAACTACTCTTCCTGGATTTCTGGGAGTTTTAATAAAGTGATGTTTGAGAACCTGGTCTCGAAATAACCTCATAAAATTAAAAAACCATACGTGGAATTTTGGGACATTAAATTATTCCCACATTTAAGGATTTGTATCCTCTTAAGACAAAAGAGGGGATAAACAAACAGATGTGGATAATGAGAATGGATCTGAGCCTCCCACTCCCATTTTCTCTCTTGGATATTCTCATGCTACCCTCAAAGACAAACCAATTATATCGACCATACATGAAGGATATGCTCCTATGGATCCTCAATATCTACTGGGAACTTTGAAAATGTCACCACATCATCATTTTCCAACTATCCCCAGTTAATGACGTGTGATGGATAATGCACTTTCCTCCTCAGCTATGATACATGGAAGAAATTATGCCCCTAATTTATCTATGGGGGGAGATATAGGTGGTACACCACCTCTCCAACTCTACTTAGAATCTGAAAAGGGCTGATAAATATCAGATATAGCTTTCTAGTATAGACAAATCTCAAAAATATCCATCGAGGTAAGACCCTAAAGAACACATTTTCTCCCTCCTTGAAATCTGAATTTCCATATCCTATCAGCATAATAATATTACCCTCTTTGTGTAGTCCTCATCAACTCCTCGACGACATTCACCCTATCTTTCTTAGTCTTTACCAACTCTGTACCCACAAGTGCTGACTCCCCTAGGTCTGTCAAGAATAACAGTTATCCAAATGGTATCCCGTAATGTACCTCAAATGGTGCCATACAAATGGTGGAGTGGAAGCTATTATTGTATGCAAACTCCACCAATGGAATGTGATGTTCCCAACTATGCCTGAAGTCCAAGATATAATCACAAAGCATATCCTCAAAAACCTAGATAGTCCTCTCCATCTAACCATCTATCTATGGGTGGGAATTTGTGCTCAAGAGAAGATGAGTCCCAAGCACCTTTTGAAATCCCTTACATATATGAAATTTAATGTGTGTATCTTAATTAATGACTATCATCAATGGGACCCCATGGAGTTGAACAATCTCCTGCACATAGAAGTGTAACAAGCCCTCTACTGAACTCTTTTCTCAGATGAGTAAGAAGTGGATTGACCTGGTGATCCGGTCTACAATCACCCAGATTATATTTTTACCCTATTTGTACAAGGAAAACCTATTATGAATTCCATAGAGATACAATCCCACTTCCACTTCGAAATCATATGAGGATGAGTCAAACCTATTAGAACCTGATGCTCCACCTTCACTTGCAGACAATTGAGGCACCACAAGTCAAAATCTGCCACTTATTTTTGCATCCCTGACAACCAGTATTGACGATGGAGGTTTTAGAGACCCTAAGCTTAATGTACATGGACATTACATTACTTTTTCAAAATACATAGTACATAACAAAAACAGACACACATAAGGACCGTAATAGTTTAGTGTCTTTGGAAACTTGGAATATAATCTTCTAATCATGGTGAAAGATCTTCAACATCTCCCATAAAGATCTTATTTTTTTACCTAAAACCTTTATTTATATCCTGGGGAAAATAAAACATAAAAGGGTGAGCTCAAATGCTCAATAAGGGTAAACAAAAGAAATATCAGTCACATCATATACATAAGAACATAACTTTTGGAAATCTTAACCTGCAAAAGAAATCATAATTTCATAACATGGGATAAATCATAGTAGGGAAATGTAATCCCAATAATCATAACATAAAACATGAAACATTGTTTCATACACACATAATCATAGAGAATCATTTCTTATTAGTCAGGACTCATTGCTAAGACTATCTTAGTGGACAAAGTCCATTTCTGAACCGAGTTCACTCATCGTTTCAGTCCTGTTTCACTGAACCGGTTTAACCTGCCGTTCCAGCCATGTCTATCTCATGAGATATAAAATCATTACCCAATGAATTGGAGGGAGATATAGGTCTCACCCAACTCATAATGATACCATTCTTATGTGTGCCACAAAATCAGAAAACCATACATCATAGCATAACCCATGTAATAAAAATGAGAATCTTAAACATCGTGACATCATAAAACAATTCATATAAGATAATGTAATTCATAAAAATATAATTCCATCACAACATAATCAAATAAATGTAATAATAGGGATAAATACATAACCCTTTATTATCTTAGATGGAAAATAATTTTGATAAAACACTTGAACTCCATTCTTGAGGAAAATATCCTTTCTACTTCAAAAACACTTTTCCTTTCTTGGAAAGTCGTACAATTATAAACTAATAGAAGTTGATTAACAATAAACTTTAAAACTTGTAAAGGGATATTCTTGGAAATAATTTTTTAAAAATCCATTCATTCCGTATAAGTTAAAAAAACATTCTTCGTACTTTTGTCAGAAAAGTCAAAAAGTACCTCGTACGAAAAACGACAAAAGATTCCTTTCATATCCTTTACTAAAAACTCACCAAAGGGTAAAATTGGATTTAAACAATTATAGGTGGATGGAAATAATAATACATATTGAGGAAACATGAATGTGGATTATAAAATACACCCCAGTAAATGCCAAAGTATAAACAATCTCGGATGAGATTGTGATATTTCCCTTACCTTATGTTCGATTTGCCTCGTAAGTGTCTAAACCTCCTGAATAATGATTTAAATAATGTTATTGACTTATTCCAGAATGATAATTATTGTTATTATATCATATATGGTCATATTCTTAGCTTCTGATTAGTAATATTTCATTACAACTTGTTATTCAGGTGTTTATTACTTTTTGTTCTTATGCGTGTGTTATCGAATAAATTCTTATTCTTCTCTTTAGGTTATAGATACCTCATTTCTAGAATGTTATTAGTGTAATATATATCATATTCATTCATTCAATTCATTTATATAATCATTATGCAATGAATATCATGTAGAACAAGTCGCATCAAATCGTGGAGACGGTATTCCGTACATACGCACGAGCGATGATATCGGTCCCATTATCATGGAATTGTATTGGAGTGTATGTATACTATTTCAGAATCAATATCACTTTACAATAATCATATATAGTCATTTATTACACCATTATACCCATCCAAGTAAGGTGGTGGTGGAATGTAGATTACACCACGGCGTGGAGACGGTATTCCGTACGTACGCACGCGCAGTGATTTCATTTTCCGTAGGATGGATAGATGGTGAAATAGGGTTGTTTCATACTTATAATAACATGTCAGTATATGAGTGATACTGATGTTATTACTTCATAAGTAAACAACGAAAGAAGAAGAAGTGGAAGAAGAAATAAAGATGAAAGAATCGGTAACGGACATTACCTCTTCTTTGAAGTGCTTCCTTGAGACCTCCTTTTAGGGCACTAAAATTGATCTTTGAAGAAGACCAGGACCTATAGGATTTCTCTAGAGAAGTGGAGAGGAGAAAGTTTCAAGATTTGGCCGATCATGAAAGCTCAATGTGGTGTGAGGAAGAGAGGGAGGAGGTACCCTTTTATAAGGGAGGAGATGGGCACCTTTGGAATAACTAAAACTATTATTTTATTATAAAAACAAATTCGGTTTTAAATAGCTCCAAATTGATTTATTTCAAAGCTAAGGTGGGGATGGGTAGAAATCCTTTCATCAAATAGAATTTAGACATGTTTAGGTTCTAATTTTAACCTTATCATTTATATTTAACTTTAAGTTAGATAATTTAACTTTTACCGTGTCTTTTTGTGTTCTTACACTATAAGGTTAATAAACTTACTATAACAAGCCAAAAGAACCCCAAGTTGTTTATTATTAATATATATAACCTTATATAAGCCATTTGTCCTAACCTTAGATTTTTAGGAATAAAATAACAATTAATAATATAATATTTGTTTTAAAAAATATTTTATGTCAATTTTGACACTATTTAGTAATTGATTTTTGTGAAAAATCATAACAGACTGATTAGTTCGCAAAATGTTAATTATATCAATACTAACATGTCATATTAACCTAGAAAATTAGTTTAATTCATAAAAAGTCTCAAATTACATTTATTTTGGTATTTATAACATCAATTATGTCAATATTTCATTAATAAGATAATTACTGCATCATCTTTGTGTCATAAATAAATAAAATTATTTAATGTAAAAAAATTACAAATAAAATACCATAATGTAGGAAATCTTTTTAGATTTCTAATGAATATTTATTGTCTAATTTATCATATGTATAACCATATATTAAAAATTATGTACTTATTAAACATTGATTTTAACTATTTTAACCCTTCTTTAGATAAATTAATAATAAATGTTCTAATCTAATCCAAGTGGGCCTAAATGGTCATATTTTTTTCCTAAGGTTGTTTTTGGTCGAATTAAACTTATACAATAGAATTAGGACATGTGTTAGGGTAATAATAATATCATTTTTACCCTTAATTACCCAATTTACTTTTAACCGTGGTTAAAAAAAGTAAAAAGTTACTATTCACCAAAAAATATTTTCATCTCATTGAACCACATTTGAATTACTGACATCAACCGTGTCTCTCAGATTTTTGAAATTCCACTCACATAAGCCTTAAAATTATGTTTTATGAAAAATTCATTTTTTTAACTACCACTTAGTGGTTTCACTATTTATCAAAAAATGAAAGTTTCCAGAAAAATACAAAAAATTAGGCCTAAGAAATATTTGATATTATGAATTCAAAACTGATTTCTATTTTACCAAATTCAAAATATATCAGTTGCATTAATTAATTTTAAAATTAATTCCCGTCGTCAAAACAAATAGCGTGTTCTTAAGAGATAATAACTATCAAAAGATTGATATTTGTTTTTGTCTGGTTTAATTGTGAAATTACATCCAATGACCAACATTGTATTCAATTTTAAAAATATATTCTAAATATACTTTAAAACCACTCAAATTAATAATTTATCACTATTAATTATTTCTATTAAAAAAGTTGTTTTTAATTAAAATTTAGTAATTTTCACTATTCATCAGAATATGAAAGTTATCCGGAAAGTACCAAAATTTCACCCTAAGCTAATTTCGATATTCCTAACCCAAAAATAAAGTCCATTTTGAAAAATAAAATTTACATAATTTCAAAAGGTGGTTATTACTATTCATAACGGCTAGTTTTAATAATATTTTAATAGCATATCGTTGTTTTGTGAAACTCGGTATTGCGAACTACACACGCTATCGAGGAAAGTCGCGACTGCGTGTAATGAAAGGCAAGTCAAGGATGCGTGTTGTGAAAGCTCCTTTTGGTGTAGCGTACAACACAAGAAATTAATGAAATTAAAAATAATATATTTCATAAAATCTCGGGGTGTTACATTCTACCCCCCTTTAAATGAATTTTGCCCTCGAAATTCGTCGGGGTTTCAAAATGTTTTACTACTCGAAAGTTCGTTTAAAAAAAACCCACATCGTAAAAAGGAATACCCAAAATTGGCTTTAAAAACTAAATTATAAAATGTAACAGTTACCCAAATTAACTCATCATTGGGTTTCCACGTAGGAGAACATAGGTGAAAATATGGATATGGAAGAAAAATATAACCATCATGTTCTGATGGAGAGTGGTAGAGAACATGGCTATGAAATAGACAAAAATCACAAAGCAATAAATTTTCGATGATCTAAGGTACCATCTGATTCATCAGATATAAGGACACTAGGACAACATTTTTGGTTTTCAAGATCATTTCCCTAAAGTTGGTGAATTAAAAGAAATACTTACATGATTTTGGTACAATTTCACTGTTGTTTGTGCTTTGAACAATTTCCACTTTATCTGTAAAAGAAATGAAGTTGAATTTGTTATTCATGAAGTGTTAATATATCATGTGATAGAATGTTGGGTCATTCAATCAGTTTCAAACAAAAGGTTAGCAAAAGTTATCAAATATATATAAGTCCATCTCTGGTGAGGTTAATTGTATAAGATTCCAAAAATGAACTTATACTTCATATATCATACCGCGTAATAAAATAAAACTAGTTTCTACAAACCAGGGACTTCATGTAGGCCAGTGGTAGGTGATAAAGGCCAGTCACACTTCGGTTGTGGGTTCGATTCCCACAGCCTTGTCCGACGTGATGGGTTGTCGCCCGTCCCGCAGGTTGTGCTTTTTCTAAAGTTATATTACTATAACATCCCATCAATAATATTGAAAAAATATTTATCCTAACTTATGTCCAAAATAGTCCATTCCAATCTTTAGGCTTATCTAAAATTCTTCTGTCCAAGCTCATAGTATAAAGAAAATGATTACTTGAAATCTCACATAACAATCATGTGAATGCCATCATTTATCCCCCATATATCATACGATATGTCTTGTTGGTCAAATTAAAAACATGTGAATACCTTAATCATGTATTCCCTTGAAGAATGAATACCCATTGAACTTTAGTGAAAACCTGAATTCAGTCAAAAGTTAACTCTTTCCACATACCAAAATCCAAAAAATCTATATACTCAAATCGTGATATAACCTTCTCCTTATATCAGTCATGAGCTCAAGAATACGGTCAAACATTTCATTTTCTCATTTTCCTTTCATTATGCGCATATCATCTTTTTTTCCAAAAATATCTCAATCACATTCTATGGTTACCGGTACCATTGAAAACCACAATAGACCAATACATAAATATTCCAATATTCTAGGATACTATATACAACATTATTTTGGAATCCCAATACATAAACACTTAATCAATCCACCACATTGTTTTCATATTCAACATCTCCAATAGTGATCGCATGTGACTTCCCTTTGTCCTTTTCCTTAAGTGGTTGCTCATGTTGATCATTACTAACCTTTGTATTAGGGAATTTATTAGCATAATGCCCCATTTCCTTGCACTTGAAGCATTGATGTGTTGGTAGTGCTTTCTCTGCAGTCTTTTATTTATTCACATCATTTGAAACCCTTTTTCCATTACTTCGACACTCAGCTGCTCGATGACCTTCTTTTCCACACTTAAAACATTTTCTAGTCCCTTTAATACAATCTCCACCATGCTTCTTTACACACTTTGAGAATAAGGAAACATTCATATTCTTTTCACCATTATTCTGAGATTTCTCCTTTAACACCATCTTTTGTTTCTTGTCATAACTATGAGATGGATAAGTAACACCAACTTCCATATCTACCTTGATAGCACAATGCACAATTTTTTCATAGCTACTGAAGTCTCTTATAGATAATGCCCTTCGAATAGTTGGTTTTAAGCCACTGAATAATCGATCAACTTTACTTTCAGGTTGGATGATAAATCCAGATGCATACCTTATAAGCCTTGTAAAATTCCCTTCGTATATACCAACAGATTCATCATCCTTTTGCTTTAGTTCAAGAAACTCCTTCTCCATCATTGTTCGAAGAATACGAGGGATGTACTTATTGAAAAATAAGTTCTTGAACTTGTCCCATTCCATGGACTCAATTTCGACTCTTGGCCTCGTATTCTTGATAAGATTCCACCATTGATCAGCATAACCTTCCAAACGATACACTGCTAATATGACTTTATCATGTTAAGAACATTGAAGAACTTAAAATATCTTTTCAGTAGTACTGATCCATTGTTTAGCAACAAGTGGATCAGAAGACCAACTGAAAGAAGGTGGACATTGCCTCATGAAGGACTCAATAGAAAATTATTCCCTTCTATGCTCATTTGGAAGTCCAGAATGATTCATAGCTTGTGTAAGTACATCAATACGATTTTTCACTCCATCTCCCATAACATTTGTTTGTTCAGGAGGACAATCATTGCATTTTCCATTACATTGATCAATACGGTTCTTTCGGGTTCCAACCATCGTCTAAAACCCAAAAAGAATAGTGTGAGAGGCAAAAATCATGCTAGGTAAAACAATATAATAAAGGGGAAGTAACTTCAATATCTAACATCTTGGGTTACCATAATTATAGTACTATAACCTATACTTATACTTTACCTTAGGGACATCCCTATACATACCTTGGAAATATCTATAGGGATCTCACTATAGTACTCGCATCTTAGTTTCCAAAGGTTGACTAAACCTTTCCTCTCATACCAACTGTAGAGACCCTAAGCTTAACATACATGGAAATTACATTACTTTTGTGGAATACATAGTACATAACAAAAACACACACACATAAGGACCGTAATAGTTTAGTGTCTTTGGAAACTCGGAATATAATCTTCTAATCGTGGTGAAAGATCATCAACATCTCCCATAAAGATCATTTTTTTAACCTAAAACCTTTCTTTATATCCTAGGGAAAAGAAAACATAAAAGGGTGAGCTCAAATGCTCAGTAAGGGTAAACAAAAGAAATATCAATCACATCATATACATAATAACATAACTTTTGGGAATCTTAACCTGCAAAAGAAATCATAATTTCATACCATGGGATAAATCATAGTAGTGAAATGTAACCCCAATAATCATAACATAAAACATGAAACATTGTGTCATACACACATAATCATATATAATCATTTCTTATTAGTCAAGAATCATTTCCAAGACTATCTTAGTGGACAAAGTCCATTTCTGAACCGAGTTCACTCCTCGTTTCAGTCATGTTTCACTGAACCGGTTTAACCTTCCGTTCCATCCATGTCTATCTCATGAGATATAAAATCTTTACCCAATGCATTGGAGGGAGATATAGGTCCCACCCATCTCATAATGATACAATTCTTATGTGTGCCACAAAATTAGAAAACCATACATCATAGCATAACCCATGTAATAAAAATGGGAATCTTAAACATCGTGACATCATAAAACAATTCATCTAAGATAAAGGAATTCATAAAAATATAATTCCATCACAACATAGTCAAATCAATATAATAACAGGGATAAAAACATAACCCTTTATTATCTTATATGGAAAATAATTTTGATAAAACACTTGAACTCCATTCTTGAAGAAAATATGCTTTCTGCTTCAAAAACACTTTTCCTTTCTTAACATGTCGTACAATTATAAACTAAAAGAAGTTAATTAAAAATAAACTTGAAAACATGTAAAGTAAGCTTCTTGGAAATAATTTCTTAAAAATCCATTCGTTCCGTATTAGTTAAAAAAACATTTTCGTACTTTTGTCAGAAAAGTCAAAAAGTACCTCGTATGAAAAACGACAAAATATTCCTTTCATATCCTTTACTAAATACTCACCGAAGGGTAAAATTGGATTTAAAAAATTGTAGGTGGATGGAAATAATATTACATATTGAGGAAACATGGATGTGGATGATAAAATACACCCCAATAAATGCCAATGTATAAACAATCTCGGATGAGATTGTGATATTTCCCTTACCTTAGGTCCGATTTGCCTCGTAAGTGTCCGAAACTCCTGTATAATGATTTAAATAATGTTATTTACTTATTCAAGAATCATAATTATTGTTATGATATCATATATGGTCATATTCTTAGCTTTTTATTAGTAATATTTCATTACAACTTGTTATTCGGGTGTTTATTACTTTTTGTTCATATGCGTGTTTTGTCGAATAAATTCTTATTCTTATCTTTAGGTTATAGATACCTAATTTCCATAATGTTATTAGTGTAATATATATCATATTAATCCATTCAATGCATTTATATAATCAATATGCAATGAAGATCATGTAGAATGAGTCGCATCACATCGTGGAGACTGTATTCCGTACGTACGCACAAGCGATGATATTGTTCCCATGATCATGGAATTGTATTGGAGTGTATGTATACTATTTAAGAATCAATATAACTTTACAATAATCATATATAGTCATTATTTACACCATTATACCCATCCAAGTATGGTGGTGGTGGAAAATAGATTACACCACGGTGTGGAGACGGTATTCCATACGTACGCACACGCGGTGATTTCATTTTCCGTTGGATGGATAGATGGTGAAATAGGGTTGTTTCATACTTATAATAAAATATCATTATATGAGTGATAATGATGTTATTACTTCATAATGAAACAACTAAAGAAGAATAAGTGGAAGAATAAATAAAGATGAAAGAATCGGTAACGGACATTACCTCTTCTTTGAAGTGCTTCGTTGAGACCTCCTTTTAGGGGACTAAAATTGGTCTTTGAAGAATACCAGGACCTCTATGATGTCTCTAGAGAAGTGGAGAGGAGAAAGTGTCTGGGGTTGGACGAGCATGAATGCTCAATGTTGTGTGAGGAAGAGAGGGAGGAGGTTCCCTTTTATAAGGGAGGAGAGGGGCACCTTTGGAATAACTAAAACTATTATTTTATTATAAAGCCAAATTCGGTTTTAAATAGCTCCAAATTGATTGATTTATAAGCTAATGTGGGGATGGGTCGAACTAATCTCATAAAATAGAATTTAGAAAAGTTTAGGTTCCAATGTTATCCTTATCATTTATATTTGACTTTAAGTTAGATAATTTTACTTTTACCGTGTCTTTTTGTGTTCTTATACTATAAGGTTAATAAACATACGTAACAAGCTAAACGAACCCCAAGTTGTTTATTATTAATATATATAACCTTATGTAAGTCATTTGGACAAACCGTAGATTTTTAGGAATAAAATAACAATTAATAATATAATATTTGTTTTAAAAACTATTTTATGTCAATTTTGACGCTATTTAGTAATTGATTTTTGTGAAAATCATAACAGACTGATTAGTTCAAAAAATGTTAATTATATCAATACTAACATGTCATATTAACCTAGAAAATTAGTGGAATTCATAAAAAGTCCTAAATTACATTTATTTTGGTATTTATAACATCAATTATGTCAATATTTCATTAATAAGATAATTACTGCATCATCTTTGTGTCATAAATAAATTAAATTATTTAATGTCTAAAAATTTCAAATAAAATATCATTATGTATGAAATATTTTAAGATTTATAATGAATTTTTATAGTTGAATTTATCATATGTATAACCCTATATTAAAAATGATATACTTATTAAACTTTGATTTTAATTATTTTAATCCTTCTTTAAATAAATTAATAATGAATGTTCTAATCTAATCCATGTGGGCCTAAATGGTCATATTGTATTTCTAAGGATGTTTTAGGTCGAATTACACATATCCAATATAATTAGGAGATGTTTTAGGGTAATAATAATATCATTTTTACCCTTAATTACCCTATTTACTTTTAACCGTGGTAAAAAAAAGTAAAAATTTACTATTCATCAAAAAATATTTTCATCTCATTGAACCACATTTTACTTACTGACATGAACCGTATGTCTCGTATTTTTGAAATTCCACTCACAGAAGCGGTAAAATTATGTTTTATGAAAAATTCATTTTTTTAACTACCACTTAGTGGTTTCACTATTCATCAAAAATGAAAGTTTCCAGAAAAATACAAAAAATTAGGCCTAAGCTATATTTGATATTATGAATTCAAAAATGATGTATATTTTACCAAATTCAAAACATATCAGTTGCATTAAATATTTTAAAAATTAATTCTCGTCGTCAAAACAAATAGCGTGTTCTTAAGAGATAATAACTATCAAAAGATTGACATTTGTTTATGTCTAGTTTAAATGTGAAATTACATCCAGTAACAAACATTGTATTAAATTGTAAAAATATATTCTAAATATAATTTAAAACCACTCAAATTAATAATTTATCACTATTAATTATTTTGATTAAAAAAGTTGTTTTTATTTAAAAGTTAGTAATTTTCACCATTCATCAGAATATGAAAGTTATTCGAAAAGTACCAAAATTTCACCCTACGCTAATTTTGATATTCCGAACCCAAAAATGAAGTCCATATTGAAAAATAAAATTTAAAAAATTTCAAAAAGTTGTTATTACTATTCATAACGGCTAGTTTTAATAATATTTTAATAGCATATCGTGGTTTTGTGAAACTCAGTATTGTGAACTACACACGCTATCGAGGAAGGTCGCGATTGCGTGTAATGAACGGAATGTCAAAGATGCGTGTTGTGAAAGCTCCTTTTAGTGTAGCGTACAACACAAGACATTAATGAAATTAAAAAGAATATTTTTCATAAAATCTCGGGGTGTTGCATAGGTCATGGTATATCTTCTTCACTCCTAGATGTACCACCAAATGGGATGTGTGAAACTGCATCAGAACCTCCCCATCTGGCAACATTGTTACTAAACTGCATCCTCTGAAAAGGATGATGAGAACCCCACCTATCAAATATCCATCCAGATCTTTTTCTGAGAATAACAGAGTATTTTGAATCTCGCAGTCAACATCCACAAGTTCTTCCATCCTAACTCACAGTAAGAGTGGGGGAGTGACAATCATTGACTGAAGATAAGGTGGTCCATCATCATCCATGAAAGATATCTACATCCCCGCAAATTTCTCCAATGCCTCACTGAGTAACTGCAAACCGGATCTTATACTATGAATTTATGCTACCACATTCCCCTTCCCATGAGTATTGACTATCGCAAATTCATAGTCATGGAGGAACTCTATCCATCACTTCTGCCTCATGTTTAGGTCCTTCTGGGAGGAGATATACGAAATACTTTTTTGGTCGGAGTATATGTTTAATGACTCACCCATCCCATTGTTCTTCCATGTATTCAAATAAAGACCACTACTTCTTGATCTAGGTCATTGTTCGCCTAGTTTTTCTCATGATTCCTAAACTATGGTGAACCATAGGTGATCAATGATTTCCCATACATCCGGACACATTCCACTCCGGTACCAGATGCGTAAAAAAACTACATACCCAACTCCCTCCTCCAGTTGTCTCAAGATGTGGGAACTCGTCAATATCTGCCTTAGCTCTTGTACACTCTATTGGTACTTATTTGTACACTGAAAGAGATGTCCCTTAAATGTCAAATATGATAAGATTTCTTCTACTGTGGAAAAGATGGGAGCAAATCTCTTGTTGTACACAACCAAACCCGATAAACTGTATACCTTAGTAACTCTCTGAGGTAGATACCAAGAAATCACCACTTCTTTGTTTTATTTATCTCTTAAAACTCTATCATCCTAATTGAGATGTCCAAGGAAATGTACCTCCTGAATCAAGAACTGACACTTTGTGTGCTTCCCATAAAGTTATTTCTCTTGGAGTGTGTCCAAGACTATCCGCATGTGTGTAGTGTTCTCCTCCTCAGTCACTGAGTACACCAGTATGTCATCAATGAATACCATAAAGAAATAATCAAGGTATGGATGGAAGATCATGTTCGTGATTCCCATGAACAAATCTGGAGCACTGGTTATGTCGAATGGAATAAACAATAACTTATATTGGCCATACCAATGACTAGAGGTTGTCTTCAGTATATCCTCATTCTGTACATGAAGCTGGTGATAGCCAGATTAGAGGTCAATATTTGAGAAATACCTCAGTCGAATATGCTAATAAAGAGGCCATCAATCCTCAGCAGTGGATACTTGTTCTTTATAGTCACCGGGTTTAGGCGAAGGATGTTTACACACAACCTCAAACTCCATATTAACTTCTTGGAAAAAAACATGGGCTGCCACAGGGCAACACTGGGTCTCACGAATCCCTTCTCCTATAAATCCTCTAACTCTACCCTCAACTCACAAAGATCAATTGCAGACATCCAATAAGCTGGTGTGGATATCATTGCCTTTTTAGTGTATAGTTCATTGCAGAAGTGTACCTCTCCATTTGAAGGTAATCTCATAACATATTCTGCTAAGATGTCTTCGTACTAATCCACCACTACATGAAAGTGAGGAGTATTCTCTTCTTCCACATTGAGGGTGAGGCTATCCAACTATTGAGTGATAGGATACACACTCCTATAATATATTCCATTTTATTCTAGAAGTGCACCCTTCTCACCAGTGGAGGAAAACCTAGTCCCATCTTCACGGACTCACTGCACTTTGTGTCTAAACAAGTCGATCTGACACTGTACTGTGGATAACTAGCCCATACCTAGGATGACGTCATAAGTCCCTGACGCCACTACTAGGTGACACCATCTAAAGCTGTTGTCTTTTGGAGTAATCTCACACTATCGGACCTATTGTGTAATCCTCGAATACCCTCCCGTAGGAGTCACTAACTATAAATATTGAGCCAGTGGCTCCACCAGAATCTATGAGCCATGAACAAGGTCTATAGAAAGAAAAGAGTAATTGTAACCCGTGTTTATAAGAAATATATCTAATGTGGAGAAGACACATATCATACCCTTTATTATCTCTAGAGAAGCGTGGTCACATGCCTCCATCTCCTGTAGCTGGCATCACCCTTGTCCACCAGCTCCTGGAGCTAGTGGTGGACCACCTGGGGGAAGTGGTGGTAGAACATCGAACCAATTACCACTACATGATGCTCTGCTAGCTCCCCTGCCCTGTCTGCCACTATATGGACCACCTCACTCAAACTGTTGCCTCGGCCTTGGTAGTACATCAACATTCTATCGGTTTTCCGTGTGTAGATTCCGGCAATTAGTAGTCAGGTTCCCCAGTCCATCTCATGTGTAGCATGAACTTCCCCTCGAATGACTCCCTCCTACCTGGGGGTTTGGTACCACTGATCCCACATATTTGGTTCATCCCAAGAAATTCATAGACCTCTTGAACCCCCAGGTCTGTTGCTTGTTACCCCCAATTGAAGACTCCACCGCCTGGGGTCTATTTGTGGCTACTTCTATTAGTTCATACTCATCAAGGAAGACCTCCATGAGTAGGGCTTGATAAAACACCCCATCCTATGTAGGGATGGTAGGAGATACTGTGGATGCCTTGACCATCCCGTGTAGTCCCTATTCAAAAACTTTATCCCTAGAGAATGGGTCTTACACCATGTTTGTGGAGTAGCGAGATAGTTTGGTGAATCTCACTAAGTACTCTGATACTGTCATGCCTCCCTATTGTAGGTGCAGTAGCTCATTTATGTGCACTGAACACAATCTTATTGGAAAAAAACATAAAAAATATGTTTCAAAGTATATCTAGGTGAGGGTTGCCACATCGTGTATCTAGATCTTCTAGCTCCACCATCTCCCCACCAAACCTTGAAGAAGGCTCGCAGCTAAGATTGTCATCTAGTTGAGAGGAATCCTCACCAAACAGAAGAATCGCCTAACTATCATCATCCAATCCTCTACCACCAAGGGTTCACTCTCACCCTGGAAACATAAAGGACTCTGCCTATGGAACTTGTGTAAGGCACAAATCCTATTAGCGTCCTCTACTGGTAGATCCAGTATAAACTATTAACCAATGTGTGGTGGAAATTCTACTGCACCTCCCGGCGTGTCGATCCCTAGTACTAGTCCCTATACTAGTGCCTCATCACTGGACATGCCATCCTCGTGGTCATACAATAGAATCCTTGTTGGATATCTATGCGTATCATCCTGAAATAGATCAAGATGAACCGTGGTCAATAGATGATACATAGTGAGCTGACTCAAGGACATGAGGCAACACTCAAAATCTTATATGATGCTTAAAACCACTAGTTCATGTACCGAGTATAAAAGCATAAAATCAGGTTCTTGTGTGTGGATACATCGGCTGCTACACTAGCACTGGACTCCCCGATCTGGAAAGTTGAACTCGAAACATTTAACACTATTGAAGAAAACATAGATTATCGGTCTTTAAGGTAGGATTGACTGCCTCTAACACAAATTTGACACAACCCATCCCCTAGGGACCATTTTTGCGACTACCCAAATCCCGCCTCCTAAATCCCAATGGATAGAGACTAGTTACAATGACAATAACCTATAAGTATTAGGAATTTTCTGAGTACCATTGCACACACACATTCACAACCCCAACGCACAAAGTTGAATGGAAAACATGTATTTTACTTAGACATCCACTGAGGGTACAAATTACAATAGAAAACTGAAGGGTAAAGAATACAAGACCAAAAATGTCAAGATAAAAAATAAATAAAGTAAAAAGGTATATTTTGATAAGTCCATAGAAAACCGTAACTGATGGGTAAGTGTAGAGTAGATTCTAAAACTCGTAGGAGTATGCCTTACCCTTCTGATCTCACTAGGCACCGACTAGTCCTAGACTAACTAGGGCTACATAAAAGCATCACTAGTAGAAAAATAATCTATTTCCATAGATTTATAGCCCTGGTTTGATAGGTTTTTGGATATATTTTAGTTTATAGCCATAGATAAAATTATACTCATGGAATTAGTTTTAATCAAATCACTCCACTCTACAACCCACTCTCACAAAACCCTATGCACGTGACCTTCTTTCCCCGACAGTTCCCATCTCAACCTCTCATCTCCCTAATCTTCCTTTACAAATAGTTCCCCCTCATGACAGTTCCCCTCATGATGGTGCCCCTCACTGGCATCAAAGAAGCCAACCCCACACTCTTCTTGTGACCCTCCTTCCTCGACAGTTCCTATCGTATCCTCTCCTCTCCCCGATCCTCCTCAACCGATGGTGCCCCCTCGCGATTGTGCCCCTCACTACCACGGAAGGAGGCAACACCCACATAAGATATCATCTTTTATACTCCTCCCTCAGCACTTACATAGAACGTGAGACACATCACCTCCCCCCGATGATGCTGCTCCTAGGTGGCTTCCCCAACTCCTCCGACATGGCGCAGATGCGGCCAATCCTCTCCCAGTGATCATCCTAATCATTTTTAAGAACAATTATGTGTTCATTATATTTTATCAGTTATTCCTAGATATGTTTTCTAAAATATATACAATTTTTTTAATATTTAATGTAATTACACCATTAGTATGACTGCACAACTAGTTACACCACCTATTGTCTTGGTTAATTTATTTAGGCAAGATCCTTTAGTTAATGCACGGGGTCATACCATAGAACAGGGTTATCTATTACTCATTCGACCAGTATTTGTTAGATAAGACTATCCCACAATGGTTGGTGAATGAAAATCAATTATATTAGGGAATTACATCAACAACACCACCCATAAATCGATATGAATGGAGGCCCTCAAGATATGGAGGTCTGGTGCTGGTGATATGGTACCCTCTTAGAAATATCATTAATAATGAACCATGATTGGAACTACCATACCTATGACGAATTGGTGTCATTTATGATCCATGCATTAAAATTTTGTTGGAAATATCTCATTGGTAAGAGATTTATCCTATTTACATTCTAAAAGAGTGTATGGTACGTCATCTACATGTGTGACGAAAACCTTCAATTGTGGTTTGTGGTAGTACATTTGTATAAATTTGATAAAAATAAGGAATATGATATTATAAATTTAAATGTATCATTATATGTGCTGAGTTAGATATTCAAGAGGTAGGAGAAGTAATATGAGGGATGTAATCTCATTGTATTGTTCAAAAACTATTATGTGGGTGTATTAAAGGATTAAGAACTAGTGGTTTTTCCACCGTTATTGATAACATACACATTGTTTGAATGAGATTAGTTCAGTTAAGAGTTTGATATTATTGTGTGGTTGGGAACACAATTTTATCATCAATTGTTTCTATTTCATGTTAGGATTTTAATATTCATGGATTTATTCTTATCTATGTTTAGGTGATGGTTCCATCTTTCAATAGAGAGGATATTATGATGGAGTACCATGAATTTTATTGTGAATTTGAAAATAGTTGGACATGATGTATCACATTGTCAAATTATAGTTTTGGTGGCCCAATATGAAATTAAATATCCTAGCTCTTGTCTCTTATTGTCCAACATTTCCTAGATTCACAGATGAGAATTAGACTTCGGAAGAGTAACTCAAAACATGTTTTAAAAATGTGTGTATGTGATATAAGGTGATGAAAAAATTCATTACATGTTATCCAAGGATCCTGGCTTCATCGATTTCTACTGAGTGTGGTATCAATGAGATATTCCTAGATTACCTCATAGTTTTATAAAGGCTTATAAAATTTTATCGGTACATAATGAAATACTAATATGAAATTTTATGATTAGATCACTAGGTTCTCAAATATATTGATGGAGACCTATAGGAAATTAATTGAGCATTAATTTGGGTTTTTAGAGGATGTAGGGATGAACATGTAGATATATTAGTGTTTTCTTATGACAACAACATTTATTCAATGATTCAAATGGATTAGTTTGATGATCTGTATGGAAGGACATGCACTCTTACCTCTGAGACGATATGATATTGGTGAGACATTATCTTATTGGTTGAGCATTATATAATATATATTTGAGTACAAATAGTTGAGTAAAAAAATGGTTGGTTACAAATTAGAATACGTATAATTAAAAATCATTCCAATTGACATTTCCTTTGATGATATCTTCACGTGAAATTTTTTTCTCAGAGTGTTCCCCTCATTTTTCACATTGGTGTTTGAGGAGGTGGGTGTTGTTGGAATTGGGGTACATTTTCATGTTTAATATCATCAAATGAATAATAATGTTTCCCCATCAATAATACCATTTTCCATGGAACCACAATATGCACAATTTGTTCTATGTATCATAGCTTCAGATGCATTAGCTAGAGAATACACATTTCCTAGATAATGAGAATATTGATATGGAGTTGGATGAATATTTTGGGTAAACAATAATGCTGATAGTTTTCCAATGTGAGGAGGGAATGATAAGGAAATCCATTCCAAAAATTATATATATATATGTTAAAAAATACAAATTCATGTTGAGATATTGGAGAGGGAATCATACATTCTGTAGAAGTGTCCCATATTGTTCGAACATGAATAAGGGGATAATTCTCAAAGACAATATGTTGAAATAGGGAGGGGTTTTTGACACATAAATGATATGTCGAAATAGGGGGAGGAGTGTGTTAGGGGTAGGTTGGGGTCAAAGGGTGGTGGGGGTGTGTCTAGTTTAGGGGGTTGTGGATGGGAGTGTAAAGGGGGTATTACAGGTGAAGGGGTATGGGGATGTACAATGGGGGGGGGAGGGGCTGGGGGTTTGTAGGGAAGGGGTTGTGTAGGAGGAGAGGGGGAATAGGTGCAAGGGGAAAAAGGGGGTGCAAGGGAGGTTTTATGGGGCAGGTGGAGGGTGTAGGTAGGGTTCAAGGGGGAGTGGTGGGGAAAGGTGTACAAGGGGTTCTGTAGGGGAAGGGGGGCTGGTGTCGGGGTATGGGTGCTAGTGTAGGGTTTTAAAATTCTTAGCATGATGATATGTCTAACACCACTCATATACTAGGTTTAATGGTAAGATAATAAAACTCATGAACACTATAACATTACTTTAAAAACTGATAAATTAATTCACAAAACAAAACTAACTACAAAAATCATCCACTATTTGATAGGTATGGGAACATCATAACCATATCTTTAAACATCAAAAGGTTGTTTGTCAATATTATCCTTTATTTGATAGGAAAAATCCTATGATCATTAGAATTATATGTGTGAGATATAATACATATGTAATAAATTATAATGAATTACCACTACATGATACACGTGGACACATACATGCATCCTCAAAATGACACCTTAGAGTTTTTTTTATTTGTTTCATTTTTTTTTATTTTCACCATCTCGGTTTGATTTAATCACTTCTTCAAGATGCTGAAAAAAGCGGTTTTGAACGTTTGGAGAAATAGGTTATCCTCTATATAGTGGTATTAGTGTGGTATTCCTCCATCAACCCTAAATATTTCTCATCATTTTATTTTTTATTTTTTTCCTCTAAAATGTTTTCTTTTTGTGGATATTTTTTCTTATTATAATTTAATGTGTTTTTGGAAATAGTTATGTTTAGTTCATTTGAAGAAAAAATTTGAATTCCACAAATCCAATTAGTTAATGGTATATATTTAATTTTTATTATAGGTTTCCCACAGAACCATCATGAAAAAATATTACTAAATTCATATATGGGTATCGTTTCTAATGACATACTTTTATTATAGGATTTTAGGTTTTCTTGATGAGAATTATGCATTATCATGTTTGTCTTTTCATATTCATATAATAGGTCCTCATGTTTGATTTTTCATATTTTAACCTATCAAAACCATAAAGAGTTGTAAATTTTTAAAATTATATGTTTGTTGAATGAAAACAAAAATAATGCATTTATAATTTAATCCAATGCTAAATTGTTAATATTTTTGTATTTTTTTATCTTATATGGGTCAATATAATTTTTTTCCTAATGAACCCCTTGTTTTTATAATTTCGAAATGTCATTTCAAAATATATGAGATGTTACCAAAGGTTATTGGATTTAAAATGAATTTTAATATTATAAAGTATTATTTTTCAGAGGAAACGGTTGTTTTTCTAATATTTTTGGGGAATCTAATTTAGTGATTTTCTAAAAATCCATTATGATACTTTAATTATCTTTATTTATAAGATTTCTCAAAATAATCTGTCTAATATTTTTTATTTTTACATTGTATTTCTAGGTAATTATATAAGAATCTCCCAAAAATTATTTTCTGAACCACCTAAATACATATTTTAGATATCAAGAAATTGTTTCGATAAGTGTTATGGAAAGGATTTAATAGTATTTAGTATAAATTCAACGGAAAAAATTTATTGTTTTATTAATACTTGTATTTTGATAAGACAATTTTTTATTAATAAGGGTGTAATTGAACAATTATTTTTACGTTTATATTGATTAATTTATTTACATTTTGTTTTAAATAGTTTGGAACATTGACTATAATTTTAATTATGTTTTTTAGTTCATATGATTTTAGTTTATCCCCACCCCACGAACTTATGGAATATCAAGTGGGAGATACAACAAATTCTCTAAATTTGAACCATCTGAATTATCATAGTTTAACTGATGTAGTTTTCCTACAAAAATTAGTTATATATCATATTTTTCTTCCTTTACAAGGTCAACCATGAGACTATGTTAAAATTAACATATGAACTAGTATAGTATAAAACCGTTATTTATATAGATTATTTACTAAAATACCATTTTATTAGAAGAGTTCTCCATCAATATTATTAGATGAAATTGTCATAGTTTACCTTAACCTCTTAGATAGTCGAGGTAAAGAAGGCTATCATAGATGAGGTAGTCATTGTTGGAGTTCTGGGGGTAGGGTTCATATTTCCCATATACATGGAGATTGTGATTGGAATTACAATTGTATAAAAATGAATAAAACTGATCCTTTTCAACTGGATGGTTGTATCAAGAGGAAATCACATTTCTTTCCACCATCTTCTTTGAAATGTAAGAACCTGATATGCAATTAGTGAGGTAGGTGTAGAATTTTGAGGACTTCATTTTCAAATGTTCTAAAATCCAACCAATGTTAAATTTATCTAGGTGATTTTTGGATGTCTTATAATAGATTTTCATGTAAAATAGGTAGAGATAGATCAACTTCTTCAAAGGATCCTCAGGATGACCTTATTGATCCCTATGCAGATATAATTAAAATTTAAGTTACTACATGTTATATTTTTTATTTTTTTATTTTTTATTTCTAGTTTCCATTGATTTTAGGTGTTTATATATTTCTGTATTAGATTTTATGGGTGTTTAATTTTAGTGAAAATTTTTATTCATGTTTTGGGTAATATATTTTTATAGTATCACTAACTTATAAAAGGTCAGTGTTTGAGAATTATTTGGGATATCCTACTTTTTTCTATGTGTTATTAATTTTTTATCACTCAAGAGATGAAGGAACCCAATTAGAGGGACATCTAATAAGTCAATTTATTTTATATTGAATCATTTAAAGTAGTTTATTTATATAGAGATTTAACGTAGTGTCGTAAAAATAAATATGGTTGGTGGATGAACATATTTGATGTTGTTCCTATAGTAAGTAAATATAATATTTTCTATATTAATTTTGATAATGAGGGGATGATGAAAGACAATACAAAAAAGATATTTACTTCTCATACCTAACATTTCATAGTGAATGTTTATGAGATTTTTATATCTAATTCATTTTAAGTAAACTAAATAGAGTATTTTATGTTAATCTATATATAATGTAGTAAATTGTATGTTGTACTCCTAAATTTCAAAAATATTTTGAATAATCTTGTTTTGGGTCATGACCTCACATGTTCTTTGAGTATTTTATTTGGTCATTTTCATATAACTTAATTTGATGGGATTCATGGAGTCCCTCTATATTCAGAATATTATCTTTAATTAGAGGTTTGTTCTATATCCATCATTTGATCAAAAATTACAAAAATGAATTTATGTGTGCAGAAATTGATACAGTAGTGAGAATGTTCACACACCGGTGAAACACGTTATTTTTAATTTATTTAATTACTTATATTATTGTAATTACTGAAATCATGGTTTATAATTATCAAATATTATATAATTTTATAGCTTGTGTGGTATCATCATTGTTATAAAAACCAAGTCGATTAATCTTATATGTGTACATTTTGGTTTCATGTTGGATCTTGGTTTATGAATGATTAGGGGTAAAAATTTAGATCAAACATATGGGGCTAGAATAAATCAAAAATTCATAGGGGTTTCGATCCAGATTTTTCTATAAGAATTTTACATGGTTTTCTAAACTATTATATTGAACATGGTGAGATTCCCAGTTTTATAGAAGTTGTTTAGAAATTATATGCATTAACAGAATAAATTTTGTCTAACTTTTGTCTATATATTCCCCACTATATTATTCTAGACCTTCCATGAGTACTCTCATTTGTCTTCCCATTATTTATTGTATTATCTATGTATATCTTCTTTCATTGAGGATTGTTCATCAAGATAATTCCATCAATATCTTCCCATTAATTCTTCTTCTCATTTGTCATCTTTTTCATTCTCTAATATGGTTTTATTCACACATATTAAAATTTTACCACTAATTTTTGGGTAAATCATATATAATGGTTTCCTTAATGATGTTATTAATGTTATGTTTTTGTATTCCCAATAGGTCAAAAAATAAGTGGATCATGATTTGGAAACGATATTCCCTACTATGCTTGGTGTATGTTATGATTATTTCTCATATAGTGTATCATACTAATGTGATTTAATTGAATGGAAATGACTTTTATCATAAAAATTTCACTTCTAAAGCTTGATAAATGCAGGTCTTCACCTAATCAACTAGATGGACGTGATGGACATTGGATCAAACATTCCACCTATGAAATCTGATGTTGGAACACTATATGACCAACACCAGCTTTTGTGTTGAAACATATGCAGCTAAACAAATCTACACCAGCTGAACACTGAAGGATGCATGTTGAATGTGATCCATGCATTTCTAATGTCAATGTATAGGATGGTTGAGATCTCTCTCATTATATCCAGGGATGTTGTTTTAAATACTAGGATTCATTTTATATCTTTTATATTTTAATATTGATTTTCTATTTTTTGATGATTATATTTAATTCATTAATATCATTAACAGACTGCAGATTGAGTTGATAGTGAATATATCGATAACCCTAATGATGTCAAACCAGAGGTATAAAATTAATGATCTGTTTCTACATGATATTGGTTTGTGTCATTATCAGTATATATGGTCATCATCTATAAATGTTTTTTTTGTTGACGTATGGATACGATTCGATTCCCAAAGGAATTCTTGACTGCATTACTAAAGTGGATGGCCTAGTGGTCTTGACTATGCTTATTTTTTTCAATTCTTAGTAAAAAATTATCAAAGTATTATGCTTTTTACCATGCTAGTGAATGTGTGTTTAATCCACATAATTGTTTCTTGTACTTGTATTACTTATATTTCTATATTTACTAATAATATGTTTGATTGTAAAATCTCTAGTCATTTTACTAATGGAGTGAAAACCACTGATGTTTCTTCTCAACATTCTTAACTGAAGGTTTTTTGGTAACCATTATCTAATCACACTCATCATAGATTGTTAAATTGTTCTCAACATACTTCTTAGTAATTTGGGGGGGGGGCTGGGGTGTAGGGTGTAATGGTAGGTGGTGCAAGGGTGATGGAAGGGAGTGAAGGGGGGGGGGGTGAAAAGGGTGTGAAAGAGGGAGGGGGAAAGTGGGGTGCTAGAGGGTGGGTGTAGGTGGGGTGCAAGGGGTAGGTGGTGTCTAGAATGAAGGGTGCATCTTAGAGGGAGGGGTGTCTAGGAGGGGGTGGGGGTCCAAGAGGGAGGGGGTGTATGGATAGGGGGATTTGGAGAGGGGAGAAGGACAAACATGGGGTTGTCTAGGGAGTGCGAGATGTATAGGAGGGGGTTCCTAGGGGGAAGGGGGTTGTCTGGGGGGGGGGGAAACGAGCTGTCTGGGGGGGATATCTAGGGGTTTCAAGGAGGGGGGGTATAAAGAGGGAGCCTATTCAAGGAGAGTGGGTGCTATGGGGGGGGGAGTTGAGTAGAAGGGGTGAAATGGGTTGTCTAGGGGGGGGGGTATGTAGAGGGGGGTGGGGTTCTATAGGGGGGAAGTTTTGGGAGTGGGCATTATCCCAGAGGTGTGGTGTCCATGGGGAAGTGGGGATATCTAGGGGTCGAGTTTCTGCAAGGGGTGAGGGGGTTGTAAATGGGGTGTCTAGGGGGAATGGGGGTTGTCTAGTGGCGGGGTTGTGTAGGAGGGGGTGTGTAGGGTGTGGAAGGGGTTGTGTAGGGTGTGCAAGGGATGGGGGTCTTTAGGGGGTGTATGGTCTATGGGGGGGGGTCAGCTAGGGGTTATGAGTTGGGGGTGGTGTCTGTAGGGGGTGCAAGGTGGGTCTACAGGGAGGAGGGGCGGGGGTGAAAGGGGGTCTGCAATGGAGAGGGGGTGCAAGGTGCATGGGGTCTGTAGGGGGAGGGTGTCTGCAGGGGGAGGGGGTCTGTCTAGGAAGAAGGAGGTGTGGAGTGGTGGATTCAATGGGGTCTATAGGGGAGGGAGTGTGAAGGGGGGAGGGGTTATGGGGGGGGGGGGAAATGGTGGTATGTATGTGGGTGTGTGATGTGGGGGGGGGGGTTCAATGTGGTCTGCAGCGGTGAGGTGGGTGTGCCGAGGGGGGGGGGGTTTCAAGGGAATGGGGTGGGTTCTATCTAGGGGGAGTGGGGGAATTCAAGGGGGATGAGGGACTACAGGGCGATAGGTGTTGGGGGGGGGGGGGGGGGGTTATTGCAGGGGGGAAGGTGGGGAGTTTTTTTTAAATTGGATGGAATGTAGCCATGGTTTCAAAACATGGCAATAAACCCTGTGTGTATTAATTTTTTTCCATGGTATCAAACAATGGCTATAGGACCTTCACTATGCCCACACCAATACTAATGTGTTTCCTTAAACTATGGATATACCATATAGCCATGATTCATAATCATGGATATAGAAGAAAAAATTATTACTATGTCGATTGTCTACACAATAGACGACATGTCTGGGAGAAGAACATGTATGGGAGAGTAACACAATACTCCATAGGGACCCTAAACCACAAAGAAATACCACAAAAGAAAAATACACCTCAATTAATCGATAGATCACATAGAAATGACCTAAAAAATTGAAAACAAGATTTTCACTCATAAGGATGACCAATTTGTACTAATAGGGTACCCATCCTCAATGAGTTGTTGATGTTTGTCAGACTACTAAGATCTGATTGTATACCAATCCAATGAGGTCTTCTCGGCTAGACATTTGCTGGTCCACACAGGTTTACACATCTATTAATCTACCAGGCCACAAAGGTCTGCATGACTGCTTTTCTTCCAGGCCACTAAGGTCTACTCGACCACTCGTCTGGTGGGCCACACCGGTCCACATGACAACTCATCTTCTAGGCCACAAAGGCCCTAATGAATACTTATATTCCATGCCACATAGTTCCACATGACTACTCATGTATCGATCCACTATGGTCTACGTGGCACTTTTTTCTCGTCACAGCTAGTAACAGGATTTCCACACTAGGTGTGCATGATTCTGGGAGAATTTAATCTTCAAGCCATCAGTCATCTGTCAGCCTCCAAAAAAACACACTTGGAGTACGTCAAAAGTACATCATATTCACAAGGATCCCAATGCCAGAAAAGGATTGTAAATATGATGTACACTCTACATATTATGACCATTTAACTGAAAAGCAACCGATTCGGTCTAGGCCCGGTACAACTCAGTCAGTCCGACATGAATTGACCTTCCAATGGTCTACCGACCCTCTTTGGGTCCACCCCCAATTTACAAGGTAGTGGGTCTTGCTCACTAGCCATGGGTCTGGCCCGTTGGGAAACCTAGGGCAGCCCGCCTCTTGATCGAGCCTTTATGAGTAGCTCGACTAGCCTAGCCGAGACACGTTTGGCAGGCTGCATCCCCCTCTATCCCGTGGTCCAGCTAGACAACAACACGACCACATGGGCTGCCACCATCCCACACCTGGAAACCTAATCCACCAATTGAATTCGATGTTGCGGGTTTCCTTTCCATCACTGCGCGCTGTCAGCATGCTCTGCCTCATGCCACCATTGACAGTTTCTTTCATGGGCCACTATGTCTGCTCCAATGGTCTGATTCTTGAATCTCAATCACCCTTGGAATTCTCGCATTTCTTTAATCCTTGCGACAACCTAAAAGTTTTATTTTCATCAGTTATGTGGGGGGGGGGGGGGTGCAGTGACGAAGAACACATGAACACCAATAACAATGGAGTCCTGGCCTTGTTCGTGTCGGCCTGAACTGCCGTGTTTGATTTCAAAACA
This sequence comes from Viscum album, assembly GCA_963277665.1. Lineage (NCBI taxonomy): Eukaryota > Viridiplantae > Streptophyta > Magnoliopsida > Santalales > Viscaceae > Viscum > Viscum album. Next base: position 1,932,036,228 of record OY728161.1, on the reverse strand, counting down.
TGTGGGGAGGAGAATTTTAATAATTTTAACTTGTATAATCCCAATTCAAATATTTCACATTCATCATGGATATTTCAAAACATGAAGAGAAAATTAATCAATAAATCCTACCTTGAGGTTGGATCATTATTTGGCGATGAGAGAGTCCCATGTTCAGCATTCGGCAAGCCACCAAAGTTTGTTTTGAAACCATTCATTTAACATCCATCTTTTTTATTTTGTCATTCATCATCCATCAATGGATTTTATCTATGTTTTCATAGTGTGAATGCCCTAGGTTTTTTCCACCACCTCCTATCATTACTAAGTAATTAAGTGGAGAATGTGATTCAGTGTTTCTATTACTTTTTATTGTAGTGTTATTACACGGTTTCATTTATAGAACAATGTTTCAAATTTTCTTAGGTTTCAATTTCAATGCGTTGTAACGAATTCAAAATTCAAAATAAAATAGAGTAATGGTTGATTTTTTTTACGTAAGAAAATAATTTGATTAAATTTTCTAAAAATTATGAAAATAATCCTTTTCCCTCGACCCATTCCGATCGAGGTTAGGTACTTCTATTAGTAAGGTTTCCATTCTTGATGCAACGATTGACTCATATTTTTAATCTAAGAAACCATCTAGAAGCTTCCAAAACTACACACATGTACTATTTTAAATAAAATATGAAAAAAGATAAAATATTATTTTGTGCTTTTCAGGTATCTGAATGAAGTTCCTTCAGTGCGTCTGGTCTCAAAATATACTCATATAATTAAAAAATGTACATATAATTATGGGACATTAAACTAATATACCACCATTGGATAGAAATCCAGGTGGAAGATGCATTGAGTTAAAAGGATCATTATAGCTTATCTTTGATGAGGATTACAATAGATCCAATATTTATGGATTTTTTAATGAAATGATTTTGAATTTATGAATGATGGGGATAAATAATATCTATTATTTTTTTTCGACCGTCTATATATGTGAAAATTACATATTCATAGAATAAAGATGTGGATTTGAAGAAGAAGTAGGGAAATGTTCCAAAGAATGAAATTAAATATAATGAAATGATAAGGGTCAAAAAATTTGTTTTTGTTCCATTCATAACTGATTTAAAAAGGAGACGTTAGTAGAGGATCATAGTTCTTTATTCTATATTCATCCTAGAAGTAAAAATTATATATAAATTCTGGAATGAGTAATTTTATATTGATGTAATAAATAGAGATATAACAGGTCTTGTTTCTAATTTCATGGTATGTCAGCTAGTTCAGGATAGGGGACAATGTTATAAAGTGATGTTAAAACCATTACCCATAATATAATTTTAATTTAGAAAAAACACCATGGATTTTGTCATCAGACTCCCAAAAACATATAATGGGCATAATTAAATATGGGTTTTAGATAGTCGCCTTACAAAGTAAGAAAAATTAATTACAATTAGGAAATATTTTATCTGAATATTATACTTAGATGATAAGTTTTAATATTTTTTAGTGTACCAATTTCCATTATATCTGATTGAGATTCGAGGTTTACCTAGAAGTTCTGGTGTAGTCTTCAGAATGAAATTATTACCAAATTGAGTTTCATCACAATGTATCATCCTCATATAGATTGTATGTACGAATGGAAAATTCAAACCCCAGATACCATGTTGATATCATGTTATATGTATTACATAGATGGTTAGGATCAACAACATTCTCTAGTTGAGGTTTCATACAAATATATCTTTAAATAAAGCATTTAAATGGATCTATATAAATCTCACTATGTATATAAGTGTAAAGTACAACATATTGGCTGAAGTTGGAGAAATAATGCTATTGGGAGTTAATATAGATGAAGAAATAGAAAAAAGGTTAAATCTGTTGAGTATCACATAAGGATGGTACAAGGTTTATAGAAATGTAATACTCATAATCGTCAATGAGATCTGTAGTATTAAGTTGGTGAGAAGGTACTTCAATTAATTAATCTATTGAATAAGGTTATGTGATTTGGAAAAAGGGAAAACTAACCCCTAGGTAGATTGGCCCTCTTAAAATTATTTGTTGTATTAGAATATAATATTAACTATTTATTCTTCCAACGAACCTATCTCTGGTTAATGATTTGTTCTGTGTATCTCTCCTGAAAAAGTATATACATTATCTTTCAAAAGTACTGAATTTAGAGGTCATACCATTGAAGTATGATATTTCTTATATGGAACAACATGATAATATTTGAGATCATAGAGATAAATATCTATGAAATTATACCTCACACCTACTCAATGTTCTGTAGCGAAACCAGTAGCTTTAGGAAGCTATGTGGGACCCTTAGAAAGTGAAGTGGTAGAAGTACTATCATTTTCATTTTTCAAAGAGATGATTTTTAGGGAAAAATCATTTTAATTGGGGGTATAATTAGACACCCCATGTTTTTACAAAAAAATATTTTCTGAATAAATTTAACTTCATTGATATCCTATGTTTTATGGAACACTATGTTTTAATGAACCCCGATATATTATTAAAATTATTTTATTAAACACGACCATTATATCCTAGCTGTAAAACATAGCCTTAAAAAAATAACCATATTTTAAATAACATTTATAATAGTTTCATATCACTAAAACCTATTAATTAACACAAGTACTTAATTTTTAGTAAAGACTTCATATTTTCTGTGAATTATATTTTATAAAAAATTATATTTATGGAAAAACAATAAAAGTAATTTTTCATATTTTATAAAATAAATATAAAAAAATGTATTTTTTAAATATTCATGTAAAATGATCATTAATTAAATTTTTAAAAATTTCTTAAAAATATTAATCATATTAATTAATAGTAATAAGATATATATTTTTATTAGAAAATTCTTTTTTGTTTAAAGAATTTTCCATCTCCATTTTATTTTTATATGGTCTTAAAAGTAAATTTTCTTACATTATATATTTATTAACCTAATTTAGATCATTTTGTTTTATTTCATGTATAATTTTTATATTAAAACATTATATTCATCTGAAAATGTTCTATTTGGAAAACTAATTCTTCATTTGGTCAGTGAGATTAATATTAAATTAATTTATATGTCATATATGATTAGAATTTGAAAAATTGGATTCCATATTTGGAATAGACATAATTTATATTTTATAATACGATTAAATTAATTTTTTCATAAATATTAATAAAGACAATAAATATTAATTACCACGATTAATGTTAAATCGGCGTTTTGCGTTTTTCATGCGCTTGTGTTAAAATTAATCTTCCACGAATAATGTATTTTTAATTTATAATTTTTTTTATTATTTATTATCCTTGGATACAGATCATCTAGTAATGAATATTTTAATTTCATTCAAAAATGATAAATTACCTAGTTAAATGAAAAGATACAAGATGACATGGTGAAAACTAAAATTGAAAAATTAAGAAAACATTAAGGTTAAGGAATAACATGTTTAAGAATTTTTTTTTAATTTTTTGGCGGTTTTTATCAACATATCATCCTTAAAATCCATTATTAATAAAAAAAATATGGAACTTGGGGGGCCATTGAATTCCAAATATTAAATAGTTTTGGGTATTTAATAAGATCTGACTCCTCTTCAATTTCAAAGGGAACTTACTCCCTTCACTTATTCACACTTATTAATAACTGTTATTAATAAAAAAACATTAATTATATCTCCTGAACAAATTTATTTATATTATAGATTAGTATATCTTCTAAAATGACCAATCCTAGGGTCTTTAATAAGATATCCAATAGTGGCTGTTCAAGAGAATGTAGTCATCTTGAAAAAGATCTTTCTTTTTTACTTCTTCTCTTACCACCTTACTTCAATTATTAGTAATTAAAATATAATAAGAAATAATAATACATATAGTTAAATGTTTTTATGTTTTTTAATAATTTATATCCATCTTCTTTTCCATGAAATCAAGAACGAAACTATTGATCGTGTGTACTTTAAACTACCACATCACAAACTGCTGTAATTCATTTCTATAACCTCCAATTAAAGTTGTATATATTGATTTATTTAAGTTATATATATTAAATTTATTAAATTATTATACTTACATATTTATAAAATCACATATTCTTTCTAACTTTCCATTATGTGGGAATATGGTAACATTGTCTATGTGTATTGTAGACCACTGTCTCCTGAAGATATGCAATTTGTTTTCTATAACACATTAAATGGAAGTTAATAAACATAAATTTAGTAAAAATATATGATAAATATGATATATTAATGATTATATAATATTGATATATTATTAAACATTATTTTTTTCACCCGTCGATAAAATAGAAATAGTGTTCAAGAATTTATATGGCATACCTCGTCCATGATCTGTACATTTCATTTTCAATTTATAACTTTTAGAAGTGAATATAAATACATATACACTAAATATTTATGATAAGTATTACATGGTAATCATTATTTATATTATTTAACTATGATGAAAATGATTTTACAAAAAATAAAAAATCAAAACATACTAGAAAAACAAAGTAATTATTACCTATAAAGTTACTTTAAAACGTAATTGTTATTAAACATGTAATAAAAGGTAATAATAAATCAAATATGTTATGATATATATAATTATTATTTTCCTATATAATTATAATAATCATATTGTCATTATATAATATCTTTGAATGTTTATGAATGAATTAGAGATGTAAGGTAAGGGATTTATAGTCCCTCTTTTATTTCTGGGAGACACTGTCCATATTCACCACTGGTTTCTTTTTTTGTTGAATATAATTCCCCATTGAAATTTATATCATGAATTTATTTATTATTTTTTTATTTTATTTTTAATTTCTTTTTATTCTTCCATGGGTTTTATGATTCAAAAGTCATCAAAGAGGTAAGTTATTTTCTTCTCACTTCTATTTGTGTAGGACACAAGCCTTAAACACCACTTGTTTCTTTTGTATAGTGCATACACTATACATGAATTTGAATTATGATTATTATAATGATATTATAAGAAATACATATTCATCAAAATTTTATTTCTTTCACTAGGTTTATATTTTAATGGATTCTAATGTGGTAAAGGTTTTAAGTTCCAATCTCATTGTTTATCTACATTGTTTACGTATAAGTTTTTGATGATGAAATTTTACTATTCCATTGTAATGAAAAAAAATTAATTTTATAATAACTTTTTTTTTAATTAATGTGAATTTTTTCATTTTATTTTCCTCTTCTTATATACTTAAGTGACCAAAATATTGTTTTTAGGGAAAATCAACTTTATTTCTCTCTTCTGTCAAAATCTATTTGTCTTATAAGTACACATCTTCTAAAAAGTATTTAAATAATGTTTCAATATTTTGAAATTATTTATCAATGTAATTTTTACAATTTGTTTTCAAAATGTTTTTAAAGGAATAATAATTTCAATTTCCTAATGAGGAAATTTTTTACTTTTTACCAATGAGTGGAAGGATTGTTTTATTTTAATATTTATGGCGTAACAAAATTTTATCCACATTATGAACATTATATATATTTATTATTACTTTATATGTTTTCATGTTTGTTTCCAAATAATTGGATTTCTATAATAATTTTTGTATTTCTAGTATTGAAAAATAGATTTTCTAAGAATGGTTATCTTCCTCAAGATATGTTCAAAGAGATTTTAATTTATAAAACAATTTCCATCTAAGATAAATCATTTCATGTTAATTAATAATTAATGGGGATATTATCCAATGATATCATCATTATTCTTTCTCTAGCTAGTTTTTATTATGATTAAAATATTTTAACGAAACCTATCTCTCTTCCATGGGTTTTTATTGGATTAAATGTTTATAAAACAACATTTCTTTTCATGGCTTATGATATAATGAAGGTTTTATGATATAATAGAAAATTATTGTAATATTTTTAAAATCTGATTGAAGGTAAAAATATCTGTCCACACTTCATTGGATATAGAATTTTATCTTGTGTTCTAAACAAGATTGAATGGGTAATGAAATGTGTATAGTAAGGGACTCTGTCTAATACAACAGTCATATGGGTAAACCATAAATACTATGATGGTTTAGAGAGTCAACCCAATCCACCTTGATAGTATTGGGAAAGAACAATTACTTTTACGATGGTTTGGGGAGTGAACCCAATAAAATATGATGTTCTTGGAATTGTGTCTTGACTACTATGTAAATGATTTTCTATTTTTACATGTATTTCACCAATATATTTTTAATTTCGATGTTATGTTCTTATTGCCTATGTTCTTTAATTCCATTATGACACATGCCTTATAAACTATAATGATTTATTCCATGACTCATGTTTATGGTTTATGATATCCATGGTATGATTTTAAAATGTTATTATCATATTCTCATACACTTATGGTCAGGTTATATTGATTTCCCTCTTTCTTAGCCTTATTACTAATATGAGGTAACCCTTTATTATGTTCATTTCTACTATTCATGAATAAATTTATTTTTAATGTAATGTTTAAAAATTATGAGAGCTATAAAGAAAATAGTGGGAGATAATATTGTTAAACTATGAACTAGTTGATTAGGTATCTGAGTTTCAATGGTCATTGGACCAAAACGATTTTGTTGTGGATCATTATATTATGTATTGAAAATTCATATATTAGGTTGTATTATTTATTTATGAAAAGTGTGGGTCACAATATTAACTATGAAATAAAACATAATGTAGTTTTTACTAGTTCATCATGTGTTCATATAAATAACCCCTCATGTAGTACGTCAAATTCGTCATCTAGTATCTTGAATTGTCATCTAACCACCCTTAACAAACTCTTCACCAAACTTTATGAACATCATAAAAATAAAAATATATATATATATATAATAAATACCATAAAAAACATGGATGTAACACCTTTATAAACTCTATCATAGGCATATATAAATGACATCATTATAAATTTTATTCTCTATGTAACTCATAATCATAAAAAAACATTATCCTAAAATATATTTACAAATAAATCATGCATTGAAGTCATATGAAACATCATCAAATATTATATTCAATGATTTTAATGAAAAAAATCATTTCTTGGGTTATCTAATTATTCAATAATGTTAATCTTCACATCATATTGGAATATCTTGACAATAAATAAAATTCACACTAATTGGATTAAAAAATGTTCCACTGGGTAATAATTGGAAATAACTTCAAAATGATGTGTTAATAAGTGGGTTATTTACTCCTACTCTAATATTTTGTCATCAATAATTGTTTCAGAACTCTCTTACCCATATTTAAATTTAAAAAAATGTACTTGGGAAAGTTGAATACCTTAATACATAGAATGATGTCATTGACCATCCCACAATAAGTCTACTAATCCTTGATCAGTGTAGAAAAAAAGATGGTTTCATTTAGACCACTTAATAATCCAAGACCAAAATAAATGATACAAATAAAATAAGAAACTCAAAATATCTATTCAATATCTATTCATACATAATCATGTTGTGAAAATTTATGAACCAATTAAGATAAAAATTTCACATGAATATCGACCTGATTTCCTTACAATCACTTCAACACATTAATTAGATCATTCAAAGATAATATTATTTATCAAAATCCATGGTAATTATTCAACCTCTAACCTTAAGGTTATTGTTAAATTAAATTTACTCAAATTTATATTAGTATTTTCTAATTAAATTTATGATAGATTAGTAAAAAATACAATGTTAGTGAAATTACTTTAAACATAGTCTAGAATAATTTAGATTATAATGATGTATTTTTTCTAGAAAATAATTCTTCATTATAAAATCATCTCACTCTTAAGGAAATACTATAGTCAATCACCATATTAGTGAAACACATCAATGAATAGATAATTTTTTGTTCCAAGTGAGTAATAATAAAATAATTGAGTTTCTTCATATGACTGTCCAAATTTTTCTATTTCCACATCTTCATAATGGATGATCTTTTTTTCAATGTACTTTGAAATGACAATTAAATCATCCCAAAAATATAGGCTTCTTTATCTTTTTATCCATTTATGTCTTCATAGACATTTTATCGGGTTCACCCCCTATGAAATTTCTAAACCTGTATTTACAGACATTTTGAACACAAATACAAAGACAAATAATATAGACTAAGGTGTATTTACTTTTTCCATAATGTGAGAATAATGGTTCTGAATATTTTCATTACTAAGTATCACAACTATTAATATATTCAATATTGATTTTTAGAACAAATTTTACATGGGGATCATGGGTCTCATCAGAACAATTTTTTTAGATTCTTATTCTTTAATTATCTATCAAATCATGTGAACTACCTTAAGAAATCAACATTATTTTAATGAATTCTACTTATATTGGTTACGTAATTAAAAAAACTTTATCAATTTGTCCATTCTTATAGTATCTCTTCGATATAAATTCTTCATCAGAAGGATTTCAATTTGATGAAAACCTATCATGAAATTTATAATATTTATGCAGATTATTCTATTTTCCATTACTGTTAGCCTTTAATTGTTTTTCTACCATATTATTTTCCATATAAAAATATTATTTCCTAATTATTAGTAAATATTTGACCATATTGAATATTTTTTATGTTTTCACTTGTTTATTTATTAGTGATTTTATTCACATAATCTCGTTAATTGTTTAGCTATTTATGATATTCTTTGAATTTATATGTAATTTTTTTCCATCTACCATAATTTAAAGGAAAGATGTATGTTCTTATAAAGATTATCAAGATAAAAATGATTTACAATTTTATATTCCTTATATCACATGGGTTTTCCATTTATTACCAACATATATGGTTTTTTCCTTCTAGTTTATTTTGATACATGCTAAAATCTACATGCACCACTCTTTTGACTACTTTTATTTCAATAATCACAGATATATTCAAGTATATCAAATCAATTTGGTGTTAACAGATTCCTCCTCATATTTTTATGTTTCTCTAACTAAGAGTTTATCCCCATTCATGTGGGATTCCATTATTTACTAGAATTTAGTTAATTATGTCAGTAGTCTAATTAAAAATTTCCATAATTTGATATAGCACCAATAGGGCCATACAAATTATTATCTTTTCACTTAATGTACATGATATCCAAATTTATGATCAATCTATTTCTAGGATACTTTTAATAGTTGTTGGGAAAATCATGGGGAACTATCTTGAATTATACCTCCTCTATCCACCCTAATCATGGTGTTATGATTATAACCATGTTTCATTAAATATACTAGTCAATAATTTTTTCATCATGAACTATACAAAAATAAAAATTTAAAAGAATTATTATAAATAACCATGGAAGATACGTTTTTTACCATGGATTCTTAAGATAGATAATAAAATTATGTCTTAGTATTTTAATCATGTATTATAAGATTTATATAATTAGATTACTCTATCATACACAATGTTCTAGTAGTAACTTCTACCATATTTCTTTGTAAAAACTCAGTGTGTGTATTCACAATATTTTTCTATTCTATTTCAAAATATATATATTTCATTCTAAGAAAATTATTTTTATCATAAATGAATAAATTATGTCTTAAAGAACATTTTTCATATTTTTAATCACTTCATCATGTATTAGGACCTTTTCATATAAAAATGTGTCATGGTCCTTAGAGTTCTTTGATCTTACCTCAATATAAGCATCATATGAATCACATATATTCTACAAATTTTATTCTAGTAAATGGATCTTTTTATTCAAGACTATTTTTATTTATTCCTTATTTTAAACTCATTTCGGCTATTTATTTTCATATTTTGAGGAAATTATATCATGTTATATATTTATTATCCATATAAAGCCAACCTTTTTATATAGATTTAAGTATTCCAGAACATTTTTCTATATATCCTTCTGCATATTATCTATTTCAAATTCACGTTGGGTTATCTCTCCCTTAATTATTTCAAAAAAAAAATACATAACAAAATATATTTTTTCATAGTAAATTAAATTTTTAATAACATTTAATCCACTAACAGATATTTATCATGGAATTGTAGATAAATCCTCATCCAAATAATTCTTGGATATTTTTATTCAGGATTGTTTTACGTAAAATTTTCATGTTCTTATGATTATATAAATCCTTCCAATTTGAATGTTTTTCCATCTATTCATTGGAATTAGAAACTATATATTTCTGTCTTTCCATGATAAATATGTCTTAATTTTTCAGGGGATGGGGTGGAAAATTTTGCATACTATTCACTAAATAATGGAATATTTTTAAACATTATTATTTTCTATTTTTCTGGTATTCATCATTATATTTTAATAGATTAAATTCGGATTAAAGATAAAATAATCTACACTAAAAATATACTTAATTGATAATAAAAAAAGAAACTCAAATCTTCAAAAGAGAAAAACCTCAAAATAGTGAATCCAAAAGAGGTGAAAATCCCATTGATACCAATTGTGATGAACCAATTGGTATAAGGTTGAATCAATGTTATTTCCATTTTAGATAAAATTATCCAATTACATCATCAATATATTAAGCTATTTAATATCTAGATTCTATAATTATGTTACCCCACCAACTTTCCTCATAAGACACTTAAAGTAGAATGAATCCTTAAAAAATTATCCTTTAAATAATACTATGTAATTATTAGTGAACTATGGAAACAATCCATTATTATATATTCCACTCTAATGAGAAAGATGTTATAGATAGTAAATTAAAAAATAATCCTAATCCTGAAGGATGGTACCGTAAACTCAATAAGGTTGATAGAAAATGATCAAATTTCTTTTGAATGATGATATATACCTCTAATAAGTAGCATATTATAATATATTTATTGAATATTTATAGATAGTATTCAAATTATTTTGGAAATTTTCTTCATTAAGACAGTTCCCCAATAGATGTGACTTCTCTTTAATGTTACAACACTATAATGTTTTTATCTTCATCCTATATTATTTTAATAGATGTAAACAAGTAATAGTTATCTTTATTTTTATACATATAATGATAAACAATATTGAAGGTATCTATTCTAAGTGATTACACTTACTTTTTTATCACTGCAATCCAAAATGCACAACCAACATCTTATTATGAACATCATGACCAAATCATTCCACTCTTCTTATTTTTATTTCTATGAAATAAATCATCATAGTACCATATTATATACTTAATTTTTAACTTTTTTTAATGATTCACTTCTATTGATTGTATTTAGTTCATATAAAATACACTAGTTCATCTTTTATTAATATGATATTCACTATTTCTACTTATTTTTTTCAACTGTGACATATAGTGGATCATCACAATATAAACTATGTTGGGACTTCTGCCTATTTTTACTCGAACACATAAATTATTCTCTCTTTAATAATAGTTAAGAACTCTAACCATATCTTACATATTCAACCATCTTAAATAATATATATATATATATATATATATATTAAAAGAAGTATTAATTTCATCTTCTCTATCTTATTTATGAAATTATTTACCAAACTTCATAAATACAGTTGAATTAAAATATATATTATTATTCTATCTGGTATTCAAAAATATAATCAATAAGAAACAAATAATATTATTGAATTTAACTTCTTATAAACATATGGGAATATCATGAACTATTCATATTACGTTGAACCTATATCACTTTCACATTAAATTACCTCAATTTCATATAGAAATATCCTCAAACCTTCACTCCTAAAAACCTACATATTTAAAATATATTCTCCTATTTGTATTAAAAAATCATCAGTAGTGATTGTATCTCCATTTCATTATGACACATAGCTCATGGTTCATCATTCCACTTATTCACCTACATTTCATTATTTCTACAGTATACATGAATTAATTAGTTCATATATGATTGAATTCATGGTATAATCATGAAATAGGATTTACCCTTACGACACATAGCACATTGAAACTGTATTTCTTCCATAATTTATGAAAGTTCAACTTCTTTCAATACTACTTCAAGTGCATAATAATTTATTTGGATAAAATTATTTTAAAATATGCATGATCACATCATTTTTTCCATGATAATTTTTATACATTCATGAATCCATATAAATAATCTTATAAGGATATTTCATAATCATATTGTTTTTTATAAAAATAACTTGCATACCTTTCTGTATAATGACCTGAATCTTTTTCATAAAATGGAAACCATTGATGCACTATTGTCTAGGCATAAATTCTTGTATATATGAGGATTATGATAAATATGAGGTATTATTTATACCAATTTGGAATAATACAATTTTAACCAATTAATCAAGTGTGTTTAACTCTATATCTTTATTAATGTAATAAAGTGATAATTTCATGTCACTATCTTCCTATTGAGAAATGAGATATACTAATTCTTCCACTATAGGACCTTCCAACTTGTTGACCATGTAGTCTTTCATCCTACCCTGAAATCCAACTAGCTTATGACCTACCATTTAGGTTTATAGTCACATGACCTCAAATTTGATGGATTCTAAGACCTTCGTACATAAGTGTTTCATTTCTTGATGTCTTAATATCACAATTCATCATGCATTAAGTTTACATTTCTTCATGCGTCCAGTCCGTAATACTTCATGTGATCATATGATGGTATAATATTCACATACAGTATTAATATCATGGTATGTCTTATCATTTATAAGGTTGTTAAAATGACTATAACCTAACACTTCTTGTAGTGGGTATTGGTTCATTATGAAGAAACACGAATCACCCTACATATTCCTGGGCACCAATTATCCAGGTTGTAACTTTAATGACGATGAGGCCATACATCGAAACCTCTTTATCAACCTTCAAAAAAATCATCATTTTTTGTTATCTCAAATAATATACGGGGATGAAACACCTTTATTAAGAAATTCATTATAGAAATATATAAAAATATTCATTATAAATGTTATTCTATAATAAGTTCATACTCATTAATGAACCTTTGGAATAAATATATTTCTATAAAATAACATTAAAATCTAAAAAAATTTATTTAAAAACTATCCTCCAAGATATTTTAAAATTATGAAAAAACATAATGATTTTTCATATTAATTATCAATTTTCTTCTTCAAAATCATATTGAAAACTCTTAACTGTAAATACATAGCACAAAAAGTGCGATTAATAAAGTTAAATGGATGTATCTACATTTTCTTAGACTATCATAAGATGAATTAGTTGATCGTAACGAACATATACCCATTTCATAGATTATATAATAATTTAAATTAACTCATGGGAGTCTGCTGTTTTTTTGAAAATTTACCTAAGGTCGGGGTATTACTAGTTAATGGTCTTGGAGGAGGATATACCTATGACTACCATTAAGATATTTCATAGTAATTTTTTGTATTTTTTATTTCATTTTGACATGTTGATTCTCTTACTGTCTATATAGATTTTAGAAACTAGTTCATTCATCACCTTTTGAATCCTTCATGGTTGTATTTTTTAATGATATCTCAATGTATTCTGAAATGAAGAATGACCACATAGACTATTTGAGTGTTCTTTAGGATGATTGAGAGAAAATAACCTATATTATTTTTTTATACATGTTTATTTTGGATCCATGATGGAATTTTTTAGGACAAGAGGTTTTAGAAAAATGTATTTCAGTGGACCATGTGAAGATCTAAAAGGTAATGTATTGGTTGAATCCCCATATTGTTTTTTATATCAGTAGATTTTTTTGGTTTAAATGGATATAACAGGATTGTTATTGATAAATTCTTAGGCATATATTCCCCATTAATATTGTTTACATGAGTATAGAATAATTTTGAGTGGATTGAGAAGTACCAATGTTATTTTGAGGAGTTTTAGGTCTGATTGAAATAACCCCTAGTTGTAATTTTTCATGATCCTAGGAATTGATATAAAATGTATTATGTAAAACGTTTAGGGTTTAGGTGTGTGTTGATGTAGGATTATCATGTGGTGGTCTATGCATCTAGTCATTTATGCCCACATGAGGGTAATTATCCCACCCATGACCTAGAGTTATAAGTATTGATGCACGAATAGAATAATTGGAATCATTACCTCCTAGAAGAGTGATTTATAGTTTATTAAAACATAAAATCCAAATATATATTTTCACATATAGGGACATGACTATTATAAAAAATCGGTGGTGATATTTTTTCATTTGGTTTCAATATCACCTATATACCAAAGAATTGAAATTTTGTTTTCGGTTCCTTGAATGAAAAATTACTAGCCTTGGAAGTGAATGAATCACTGGATGGGTGGATTTTTTATTTTCTTTTCTATTATGAGGTTAGAGGTGTATGATTATAGAGGGAATGTGTTTTTGATTAGTGTTCAGGTAAAACCCTCTCTCATTGATTATGTATGGTGAGAGAATATATTTTATAATAACTTCCAATAGATTATAAATGTTTTAAAATGATTTGGATACCTTGAGTGATTGGCCTAAGTCTCTATATGGGGATTTATTCTTACCGATTCCGCTGGTGGTTCCTTTGACAATGAGACATGAGTTGAATCATAAGGGCAATTATTATAATTTTTTTCCTCCCCAAGGGTGTGGAAATATGTTTTATAATCCATGGAGTCAATATTGGTGGCCCATGATAAGTGTGATAGCTGTGTACTTCTATCCTGATGTTTTATCATCTATAGGATAAAAGGTAAGAATCACAGACTAGTTGGGTTTCTTCAATGTCTATTAATTTTGAAATGAATGTGGGAAAATATCTCTATGAAATTTTCAGTTGTTTAGTATAGTTTTCATAGTTGTAAAGATATTATTTTGTGATTATGGATCAGTTGACTAAGTCATACAATTTTATTCCCATAAGGGATTTCATAATAATAGTAGTTCTCATACACTATATTTTGGAGAGATCATTATAGTTCATCACATACCCTCACTGATAGTTTCTACCTGGGAAAACCATTTTAATTCTGAATTGTGGAAGAGTCCCCAAGAACTAATGTGAACCCAGTTGAAGTTGATCAAAACATACCTCTCATTGACAGATTTTTAGACTATGAAGGTGATTCAAATTCTTGAGGATATGATTTGTGTATATGTGTTTGAATTTCTAGGATTATAGAAGATGTATATATCATTAGTTAATTTTTTTCACTAATAATTTTCATGACTGCATAAAGATGTCCCCTTTTGATGTGTTTTATGGGTGATCATGTCAGTCCCCATCATGTTGAGCTGACATGGGTTGTATTTTCCTTATTAAGACCAAATCACATTTAGGAGATAATGATGAAAGTGAAATTTATTTGAAAGAAGTTTGATACATCACAATTTCTCCATAAATTTAATTCTGTCAACATCATCACCCCTTCGAATTTGAGAATAGGGGATAATTGTTCATTTAGAAATATGTTCAACAGGAAAATATTTTCTTTCGAATTTTTGTGATTTTAGTGTCATTCAATATTGGGTCATCTCAAATTGTTGAGAGTATTGAAAAAGTAGTATATCTATTGTAATTTACATGACAGATGAACTTGAGTACCTAGGTGTTACAAAAATCCTATTTTAAGAAGTATGTTTTGGGCCCATATAATTTCACATATTTGGAGAATTCAGATTTGGAACTAAAGACCATAATTTTAGAGCATGATTTTCATATATTGGATTATTTGAACAAGGTGTTCTATGGAAATTATATATCATTGGTCTATTTTCTATGGGACCATTAGGGTGATATACATGATTCATTGAAGTGAGATGGTTTAGTGAGGGCATAGTGGTGTCACTTGTTTTATTTTGAAGATCATTAAGGGAATCTTGTAGGTATATGGTGGTATGGCTGGGAGAAGATTGACACAATTTAGGTCACTAGTAACTTTTATTTTAAGACTTATTTATCTATTTACCCATTCATGTAATTATCCACATTTAGAGTTTAAAAATATCGTTTTTCTGACAGATAAGCCTCGTAACATGGTAATCAAATTTATAATAACAATTATGCATCTAATTGTTAATGTGATGATTTTCTGGGATTGTGGTGCTTCACATAGATTGGGCATAATTTTTCTATTCATGAAGGTACTTAAAAAAACCAAGCATCTTTCTATGGATATAGTCAATCCAAAATAGTTGGTGCATGGTTTTCCGAACAATGGTATCAAACAATGTTGTTTTCATAGGTCATATAATTATGGACTTTTACCATTATCCCATTTATAGGATTTACTCAAAATGATTCATTTTATTCCACATTCATTCTAAACCTCTTCCCCTTAATTTGTAGCTTCTACCCATTACATTTTGGGGTGTTCTACTTGGATTCTTGCTGGTTGAGCATGAGGTAATATTTTTATTACTTTATTTATTCACCATTCTCCTTATTATTCCTTATTTAATAATTTCTAAGGATATGTGAAATTTCATCTTATATTTAGGAAGAAAAAATAGGTCTACTGTTGTGGTTTTTAGTGGTTTATTTATGGAATAGTGACACAAGAAACTATTTTTTTATTCATGTGGTATTTTATATTGGTGGAATGTTTGTATTTGGATTATGGTACATGTCTATACATTATGGTTCTTTTCTAGAGATTACAATTGATTCTTGGTTAAAAATGGTTTTTTATTCTTAAATATTCCTCTGAATTTTATTATTATTGATAGTTTATTCAGGATTTTTTTAATTTATGAAATTAAATGGAAATTTGATGGTATAATATAACTTTTATAAATTAAATTATTTAAGTGAATATGTCATCTCTAATAAAATTCTCCATGAAGGAATCAATATTTCAAATAGGGTTTTGTATGAGTTTTTAAGCGGTATTTTATTGTGTTTAATGGTTGAATTATTATGGGAATTTGTTGTTTATGAAATTGGATCTTCCAAATGTTTTATATGTTCAAATTTGTTTTCATAGGAGACCTTGTCTCTGTGTTTTTTGTGGTCAATTAGATGATTACAATAAATCCTCGAGATTTCATAATAGAGATTCTATTAATTTATTTGATGTCTTGTTTCATAGGCTTCACTAATATTATCTTTCAATATATGTAACACCATATTATCCTGCAGTATAAACAATAGCGACCTTCTTCGATAGCTTACATGGTACGTAATAGTGAGTTTCATAAAAAAATGATATGTTATAAAAATATTATATAATATAGACTTTATAAATAGTAAAAACCACATTTTTAATTTTATAAAACATTAACATTAATTATACACATGATATGAGAAGAAAATAAATTTTTTTGGATAAAAGAAGTGTTTAATAAAAATGAAATTTTATCGCCTTTTGATGGAACACCCATTTTAAATATAGTTTTTGAAACTTTTATAGGTTATATTTTAAAATATTGACTTCTTATTTGGAAGAGGGGAAAAATTACTTTGGATAAATTTTTTATATTTTTCTGATAACTTAGTTATGTTGACAAATAGTGAAAATATGCTAAATTTTAATTGATAACAAATTTTTTCATCAAAGCAATTTATACAGTGAATATATATTATTCACTGGTTTTATAGTATACATAGAATATATTTTTATAGTTTATTATAATTTAATTAATTGTAATTAATTTTAAATTGAATTCATAAGTAAAAACATTTTAATCATTTGCATTGTTTTAAACAAAAACCTGCTTTTTGGACAAAAGGATTATTTTTAAATTAATTAATGAAAATTATGTTTTTTGAATTTTAAAAAATGTATTGCATATTTATAATCATAAAGTTCAATTTTTTTAAATTGGTACTTATTTTTGGATGATATGAATAGTAGCTTCAGTAAATATTTTATTTACTATGGTTAAAAGGTATATCTGGTAAATAAGGGTTAAAAAATAATATTATAGTAATATTAAATTACCCTAACCCTTGTACGAATCCTATTGGATGAGATATTTTCGACCATTGGCATCATTTTGTTGATTTTTTGACCCAATGGATTCACTTGGTTGTGAAAATGACACTTTATAAGAATTAATTTGATGTAAAGATAATTTAACCTAAACATGTGTCTTTTACTAAATTTATTTTAATAGAGTGTTATATAACTTATATATTTGTATATAAGTAGACATTAGAAATAAAAAAATATTTCTTACATCATGGTATTTTATTTATAATTTTTATACAATATATAAATATATTATTTGTATTACACAATTATGATATAGTGATTACCTCATTAATAAAATATTTAAATAAATAAATATATAAATATAAAAAATATTAGGTTATTTTTATGACATCATAGACTTTTATGGGTGATATTAACATATTATATTTGAGTTAATTCCTTTTTTGATAGAATCAGGTTATGAATTTTAAAAAAAGAAAAGTATGAATAGTGTCCTAAATTGACACAATTCATAACTCAAAACATAAAATAATTTATTAAATGATATCAAAATCATAAAAATATAATATTTGACAAAATGGTTAATGTAAGTCCAAATATGTCAAAATTAACTTTTTTTGCATTGTTTGAAATGATATGGTAATTACATTAACCCAAAAAAAGTAAATAACATGATGTAACGTTATGATTAAAAAGGGTAAAATAACTGTAAAACCAAAAAAATAAGGATAAAAAAGTATTTAAAATTCGTCAAAAAATTACTGGATGATGGATATTTGAACCATAATCATCTTATATTTCAGTTAAATAAGTTTTTCACCATTTTAAATCGAATGTAAATTTATAATAAATTAATATTTTAGATCTTTCCTAATGTAATCCTACCCTCTCTTATAAAAGGACACCTCCTCCCTCTCTTCTTCACTCCATTTTAAGCCTTCAAGATCACCCAAACCATAAACATTCTTATTCTAAAATTCCCTAGTTAAATTTTTGAGGTACTGGTCTTCTCAAAATATCAATTCTAGTTCCCTATGAATAAATTTAAAGGAGGCACGTCAAGGAAGAGGTAATCTCTTCTACCAATTCATTAAATTTTATTTTTTCTTCTACTTTTTATTATTTACTTATTTAATTATAATTTAACAACATTAGTATCACACATATAATTATTTTTTATTATAAATATCAAACAAACTTATTTGTCATTATATTTATACTGTGAAAAATGAAATCACCGTGCGTGCGTACGTACAGATTACCATCTCCACGCCGTGGTGTAATATGTTTTTTACCACCACCTTACTCGGATCGGTATAAGGGTGTAAATAATAACTATATATTATTATTATAACATCATACTAATTCTGAAATATTATTCACCATCCAATTTAATACCATTAAGCAACTATGGGAATGATATCATCGCTCATGCATATGTGTGGATTATCGTCTACACGACGCGATGAGATACATTCTCCATGTTAACCATTCAAGAATAATTATAAAGTATATATAATAATTGATCATGAAATATATTAAATAATAACTCGACTATATATATATATATATCATTTACATACTACAGTTTAATTCAATAAGGAAATGAAAATAGAGTTAATGTGTATCTACGAACAACCGCATGGATTAACAGTGTATTACATTTCATTTATCTATATATTTTATTTATACTTATATACTGAATATATGAGATATATAAATAATATTTTACATTTTAGAATTATTTAAATCATGAATTTAGTTATAATATCAAGAATAACAATTCAAAACACATATGATAAATAAAACAATTATTACCCAAAACGCTTCTTTACCATACAATTGAAAAATGAAAAGGTAATATGAAGTCGTAAGTGAATCATATATGATGAAATAAATATTATTATTGATCATTAATAATTTATTAATATGTTTAAACCCAAAATATAGGTTTTTTGGACATATATTGAAGAAATCATACCTAAGGTAAGGGAAAATTTTCCAATCTCATTTTTATCTGAGATTGTTTATACGTAAGTATTTACAGGTGTTATATTTATCATCTATGTCCATGTTTTCTAAAAATGTTTTCATAATGTTTTTACAATGATTCTATGTCTGTTTAAATTCATTTTTCCTATTTTGTATTCTTACTGCATTGTATGGAAGGAATCATTCTTTTGTTTACCACACAAGGTACATTCTGAGTTTTCCAACAAAAGTATGAGGATAATGATTTTTAACTTGTACAAAATTAATGGATTTTTATGGTTTCATAATGCTTTATTTCCATGAAGATTCCTCTATATTATTTCATGTTTATTTTCAACTAAATTTTTTTCATTTAAAATTGAGAGGCATTCTGTGAAAATAAAATCTTTTTGAAGAAGAAAGAATATTTTCCTCAAGAACTAAGTTCTAGTGTTTTGTCAAAATTATTTTCCTTCTAAGATACCATTTGGTTATGTTTCTATCCTTACAATTTATTTTATTTAATTTTTTTGTGATGGAATTATTTTTTTGAAGTCCATTTATCTTATACACATTATGTTATGATGACATGATGTTTAAGAATACCATTTTATTTCATGGGTTATGTTATGATGAGGGATTTTGGTTTTTGAAGCACATGTAAGAACGATTTCATTTAATATTTGTGGGACCTATATCTCCCTCTAATTAATTGGGTAAATATTTATATCTCACGAGATATACAGGGCTGGAATGATAGGTAAATCCAGTTTAGTAATACACCACCAGAACCACAAGTAAACCCAGATCTATAATAGAGTTTATCCACTATTATGTTCTTGGTAGAAATTATTTGGATACTATAGAAATAATATTATTTCTTAGTGGTTTTTTAAAATTACATGTTTTATTCCCATGCTTTTATTTACTGATTAATGTTCCTTTTTGATCTATTCCTTACGTACTACCGATATTTATTTCATGACTCAAGATTTTAATGTTTGAACTTCATGTTCATGTTTTTACGTTCAAATATTAATGGTTTAATATATATTCTCCATGTAGACCCTTTTTAAGCATTTGAGATCACCCTTTCAATGTTTTCTTTTCCCAAGGATATAAATAATGGTTTTAGGTTGGAAAACAAAAAGAGGAAGATAATTATGTTATATTTTGAGGATCTTTCACCATGATTAAATGATTTTGTTCCGAGTTTCCAAAGACACTAAACTAATATGATCTTTTGGCTTCTGTTTGTGTCATGTAATAAGTATTCTGCAATATAATTTTAACGTTTATGTACGTCATGATTAGGTCTCTACAGTCAATATCTAAGTGAAGGTTTTTTAACCTTTAGTAACTGGGATGTATAATATGTAGCGAGATCCCTAGAGTTATTTATAATGTATGTTTAGGGATGTCCCTAAGGTTACATATATGTTTTGTTTATAGTACTAGACTTATGGTAAGGGTCATGAATATCCTCGGATTAATCTTATGATGTTAGATATTAAAATTACCCCCTGTGATGATGTTGCTTTCTTTGTATTTTATTTTTATACTTACACAAACTATGAATTATTATGTACTTCTATATGAGAAGCTAAGGGAACAAAATTCCATTGAGTCCCTCATGAGGCAATATCCACCATCATTCAGTGGGTATTTTGATCTACTTGTTGATGAATAATGGAACAGTACCATTGAAAATATATTTTCCATCATTGACATTTTTAAACATGAAAATATCATTCTAGATCTCTATAGTTTAGAAGGTGAAGTAGACTAGTGGTGGACTCTAATTACGAATACAAGGCAGCAAGATGAAGTTGAATCCATGGAATTTGACAAGTTCAAATACTTTTTTCAATATTTACTTCCTTCATATTCTTCGAACAAATATAGAAAAGGAGTTTGTTGAGCTTAGGAAAAAGGTAAATTAATCTATTGGTATATATGAGGAAAATTTTACAAGGCTTACAAGGTATGATTCACCCTTTATCGTCAAACATGAAATTAATGTTTATCTATTCTTCAATGGATTAGAACTAAGTCATTGAATGTCCTTAGATATAGATACATCAGTAGCTATATAAGTATTTTTAGAGGCCCTAAGCTTAACGTACATGGAAATTACATTACATTTGCGGAATACTTAGTACATAACAAAAACACACACACATAAGGGCCATAATAGTTTAGTGTCTTTGGAAACTCAGAATATAATCTTCTAATCGTGGTGAAAGATCTTCAACATCTCCTATAAAGATCTTCTTTTTTTTACCTAAAACCTTTCTTTATATCCTGGGGAAAAGAAAACATAAAAGGGTGAGCTGAAATGCTCAGTAAGGGTAAACAAAGGAAATATCAATCACATCATATACATAAGAACATAACTTTTGGAAATCCTAACCTGCAAAAGAAATCATAATTTCATAACATGGGATAAATCATAGTAGTGAAATGTAATCCCAACAATCATAACATAAAACATGAAACTTTGTGGCATACACACATAATAATAGAGAATCACTTCTTATTAGTCAAGACTCATTTCCAAGACTATCTTAGTGGACAAAGTCTATTTCTGAACCGAGTTCACTCCTCGTTTCAGTCCTGTTTCACTGAACCAATTTAACCTACCATTCTAGCCATGTCTATCTCATGAGATATAAAATCATTACCCAATGAATTGGAGGGAGATATTGGTCCCACCCATCTCATAGTGAAATCATTATTACTTGTCCCACAAAATAAAATTAAAACATTCATCAAAACCCAAAGAATAAAATGGGTTTCATAAACATCATCCCATCATTTCATAATCCATATAAAACAAATGGATATAATTTCATAATAAGAAAAGTGAAACCATGTAAATAAAAGAGACATTATACTTAAAACATACACATATGAAATAATTTCATTTTAGATGGAAAATGGTTTTGATAAAACACTTGAAATGAATTCATGAGGAAAATATCCTTTTTTCTTTAAAATAATTTTCTTTTCACAAAATGTCATGAATTTTCTAAAGAAAATGATTTTCTTGAAAATATTGATGAAATATTTTTGAGGAAGCTTCATGAAAATATGGCTTTATAAAATCGTAAAAATCATTTCATGCCTTATAAGTTAGAAAAAGTATTCTTCTCGTACTTTTGTCGGAAACGTCAAAAAGTACCTCATACGAAAAACGACAAAATATTCCTTTCATATCTTTTACTAAAAACTCAACAAAGTGTAAAATTGGATTTAAGAAATTTTAGGTGGATGTAAATAATATTACATATTTAGGAAACATGGATGTGGATGATAAAATACACCCCAGTAATTTCTGAAGTATAAACAATCTCGGATAAAAATGAGATTGTGATATTTCCCTTACCTTAGTTACGATTTTCTTCGTAAGTGTCCGAACCTCCTGTATAATGATTTAAATAATGTCATTGACTTATTCCAGAATCATATTCATTTTTATGATATCATATATGTTTCACTTATGACTTTATATTACCTGTTCTTTTGTAAATTCCATGTTAAATAGCGTTTTGGGTAAAATCATTTCATTTATCATATGTGTTTAGACTTGTCGTTCTTGATATTATTACATATATCCTGACTTACATAATTTCATAATGTAAATCATGATTTAAATATATTCATCATATAAATATATATATTATAGGTCAATAAAAAGAATGAAATACACCATTCATAGAGACGGTAGGCCGTACGTACGCATAAACGCTGGTTTCGTTTCCTTATTGAATTGAATGAAACTAAATAGATTACTTACATACATATATATACATAAATCCAGTAGCATTATTATTTCATATATTTCATTATTATTAATTAAATAAACATTATGATCATTCATGTACGATTATCATGGAGAATGAATCTCATCACGTCGTGGAGACGGTAGTCCGTACGTACACACGAGCGATGATATCATTTCCATAATCGTTGAATTGGATTGAAGTGTATGATAAAATATATCGGAATCAGTATGATGTTATAATAACTATTTATAGTTATTATTTACACCATTATACCCATCCAAGTAAGGTGGTTAAGGAAAAACAGATTACGCCACGATGTTGAGACGGTATTCCGTACATACGCACGCGTGGTGATTTCATTTTCCGTAGGATGGATAGATGATGAAATAGGGGTTTTTCATACTTATAATAACATATCAGTATATTATTGATACTTATATTATTACTTTATAATGAAACAACCTATGAAGAATAAGTGTAAGAAGAAATAAAGTTGAAAGAATTGGTAACAGACATTACCTCTTCTTTGAAGCGCCTCTTTGGAGATCTCTTTTTAGGGCACTAAAATTGGTCTTTGAGGAAGCCCAGAACCTCTAGGATGTTTCTAGGGAAGTGGAGAAGAGAATTTGGCAGGGGTTGGCCGATCTTGAAGGCTTACGGTGGTGTGAGGAAAAGAGGGAGGAGGTTCCCTTTTATAAGGGAGGAGAGGGGCACCTTTGGAATAACAAAAACTATTATTTTATTATAAAGACAAATTCGGTTTTAAATAGCTCCAAATTGATTTATTTCGAATCTATGGTGGGGATGGGTCGAAATAATCTCATCCAATATAATTTAGACAAGGTTAGGTTCCAATTTTAACCTTATCATTTATATTTAACTTTAAGATAGATAATTTAACTTTTACCGTGTCTTTTTGTGTTTTTACACTATAAGGTTAATAAACATACTATAACAAGCCAAACGAACCCCAAGTTGTTTATTATTAATATATATGACCATATCTAGGCCATTTGGCCGAACCTTAGATTTTTAGGAATAAAATAACAATTAATAATATAATATTTGTTTTAAAAACTATTTTATGTCAATTTTGAAACTATTTAGTAATTGATTTTTGTGAAAATCATTACAGACTGATTAGTTCAAAACATGTTAATTATATCAATTATAACATGTCATATTAAACTAGAAAATTATTGTAATTCATAATAAGTCTCAAATTACATTTATTTTGGTACTTATAACATCAATTATGTCAATATTTCATTAATAAGATAATTACTACATCATCATTGTGTCATTAATAAATTAAATTATTTAATGTCTAAAAATTACAAATAAAATACCATTATGTAGGAAATATTTTTATATTTCTAATGAATATTTATAGTCTAATTTATCATATGTATAACCCTATATTAAAAATGATATACTTATTAAACTTTGATTTTAACTATTTTAACCCTTCTTTAAATAAATTAATAATAAATGTTCTAATCTAATCCAAGTGGGCCTAAATGGTCATATTTTATTCCTAAGGTTTTTTTGGTCGAATTAAACTTATCCAATAGAATTAGGACATGTGTTAGGGTAATAATAATATCATTTTTACCCTTAATTACCCTATTTACTTTTAACCGTGGTAAAAAAAAGTAAACAGTTACTATTCACCAAAAATTATTTTTATCTCATTGAACCACATTTTACTTACTGACATCAACCGTGTCTTTCGGATTTTTAAAATTCCACTCACAGAAGCGGTAAAATTAAGTTTCATGAAAAATTCATTTTTTTAACTACCACTTAGTGGTTTCACTATTCATCAAAAAATGAATGTTTCCAGAAAAATACAAAAAATTATGCCTAATCTATATTTGATATTATGAATTAAAAAATGATGTCTATTTTACCAAATAAAAAACATATCAGTTGCATTAATTAATTTAAAAATTAATTCCCGTCGTCAAAACAAATAGCATGTTCTTAAGAGATAATAACTATCAAAAGATTGACATTTGTTTATGTCTGGTTTAAATGTGAAATTAAATCCAATGAACAAAATTGTATTAAATTGTAAAAATATATTCTAAATATACTTTAAAACCACTCAAATGAATAATTAATCACTATTAATTATTTCGATTAAAAAAGTTGTTTTTAATTAAAATTTAGTAATTTTTACTATTCATCAGAATAGTAAAGTTATTCGAAAAGTACCAAAATTTCACCCTAAGATAATTTCGATATTCCGAACTCAAAAATGAAGTCAATTTTGAAAAATAAAATTTACAAAATTTCAAAAAGTGGTTATTACTATTCATAACGGCTAGTTTTAATAATATATTAATAGCATATCGTTGTTTTGTGAAACTCGGTATTACGTACAACACATGCTATCGAGGAAGATCACGATTGCGTGTAATGAAAGGAAGGTCAAGGATGCGTGTTTTGAAAGCTTCTTTTGGTGTAGCGTACAACACAAGACATTAATGAAATTAAAAAGAATATTTTTTATAAAATCTCAGGGTGTTAAATTCTACCCCCCTTAAAATGAATTTTTCTCTCGAAATTCGTCGGGGTTATAAATGGTTTACTACTCAAAAGTTTGTTTAATAGAAACCCAAATTGTAAAAAGGAATACCCAAACCTGGCTTTAAATACTAAACTATGAAATGTAACAGTTACCCAAATTAACTCATCACTGGGATTCCATGTAGGAGAACCAAGGTGAAAATATGGATATGGAAGAAAAATCTAACCATCATGTTCTGATAGAGAGTGGTAGAGAACATGGATATGAAATAGCCAACAATCACAAAGCCATAGATTTGCGATGATCTAAGGTACCATCTGATTCATCAGATATAAGGACACTAGGACAACATTTTTGGTTTTGAAGACCATTTCCCTAAAGTTGGTGAATTAAAAGAAATACTTACATGATTTTGGTAAAATTTCACTGTTGTTCATGATTTGAACAATTTCCACTTCATCTCTTAAAGAAATGAAGTTGAATTTGTTATTAATGAAGTTTTAATATATCATGTGATAGAATTATGGGTCATTCCATCTGTTTCAATCAAAAGGTTAGCAAAAGTTATCAAATATACATAAGTCCATCTATGGTGAGGTTAATCATATAAGATTCCAAAAATGAACTTATACTTCATATATCATACCACGTAATAAAATAAAACTAGTTTCTACTAACCAGGGACTTCCTGTAGGCCAGTGGTAGGCGATAAAGGTCAGTCGCACTTCGGTTGTGGGTTTGATTCCCACAGCCTTGTCCGACGCGATGCCCGTCCTGCATGTTGTCTTTTTTTTCTAAAGTTATATTACTATAACATCACATCAATAATATCGAAAAAAGTTCTATCCTAACTTATGTCTATCATAATCCATTCCAATCTTTAGGCTTATCTAAAATACTTTGGTCCAAGCTCATAGTATGATTACTTGAAATGTCACATAACAATCACGTGAATGCCATCAT
The DNA here is from genome assembly GCA_963277665.1 of Viscum album. Taxonomy (NCBI): domain Eukaryota; kingdom Viridiplantae; phylum Streptophyta; class Magnoliopsida; order Santalales; family Viscaceae; genus Viscum; species Viscum album. Next base: position 1,932,009,023 of record OY728161.1, on the reverse strand, counting down.
TTATCCCCCATATATCATAATATACATCTTGTTGGTCAAATTACAAACATGTTAATACCTTAATCATGTATTCTCTTGAAGAATGAATACCCATTGAACCTTAGTGAAAACATGAATGCAGTCAGAAGTTAACTCTTTCCACATACCAAAATCCAAAAATTCTATATACTTAAACCATGATATAACCTTCTCCTTATATCAGTCATGAGCTCATGAATACGGTCAAACATTTCATTTTCTCGTTTTCCTCTCATTATGCGCATATCGTCTTTTTTTCGAAAAATATCTCAATCACATTCTATGGTTACCGGTACTATTGAAAACCAAAATAGACCAATACATAAATATTCCAATATTCCACGATACTATATACAACATTATTTTGGAATCCCATTACATAAACACTTAATCATTCCACCACATCGTTGTCATATTCAACATCGCCAATAGTGATCGCATGTGACTTCCCTTTGTACTTTTCCATAAGTGGTTGCTCATGTTGATCATCACTAACCCTTGGATTAGGGCATTTATTAGCATAATGAACCATTTCCTTGCACTTGAAGCATTGAAGTTATGGTGGTGCGTTCTCTGTAGTCTTTTCTTTATTCACATCATTTGAAACCCTTTTTTCATTACTTCGACACTCAGTGGCTCAATGACCTTATTTTCCACAGTTAAAACATTTTATAGTCCCTTTAAGACAATATCCACCATGCTTCTTTCCACACTTTGAGCACAAGGAAACATTCATCTTCTTTTCACCATTATTCTGAGATTTCTCCTTGAACTCCATCTTTCGTTTCTTGACAAAACTATGAGATGGATAAGTAACACCAACTTCCATTTCTACCTTGATAGCACAACACACAATTTTTTCATAGCTACTAAAGTCTCTTATAGCTAGTTCCCTTAGAATATTTGGTTTTAAGCCACTGAAAAATCGATCAACTTTACTTTCAGGTTAAATGATAAATCCAGATGCATACCTTGCAAGCCATGTAAAATTTGCTTCGTGTATACCAACAGATTCATCATCCTTTTGATTTAGTTTAAGAAACTGATTCTCCATCTTTGTTCAAAGAATACGAGGGAATTACTTATTGAAAAATAAGTTCTTGAACTCGTCCCATTCCATGGACTCAATTTCATCTCTTGGCCTCGTATTCTTGATAAGATTCCACCATTGATCAACATCACCTTCCAAACGATACACTGCTAAGATGAATTTATCATGTTCAGAACATTGAAGAACTGAAAATATATTTTCAGTAGTACTGATCCATTTTTCAGCAACAAGTGGATCAGAAGACCCACTGAAGGAAGGTGGACGTTGCCTTAGGAAGTACTCAATAGAATATTGTTCCCTTCTCTACTCATTTGGAAGTCCATAATGATTCATAGCTTGTGTAAGTATAGCAATAAGATTTTTCACTCCATCTCCCATAACATTTGTTTATTCAGGAGGAAAATCATTGCATTGTCCATTACATTGATCAAAACGGTTCCTTCGGGTTCCAACCATCGTCTAAAACCCAAAAAGAATAGCGTGAGAGGAAAAAATCACTCTAGGGAAAACAATATAATAAAGGGGGAGTAACTTCAATATCTATAATCTTGGGTTACTGTAATTCTAATACTATAACCTATACTTATACTTAACCTTAGGGACATCCCTATACATACCTTATAAATATCTATAGGGATCTCACTAAAGTTCTCGCATCCTAGTTTCCAAAGGTTGACTAAACCTTTCCTCTGATACCAACTGTAGAGACCCTAAGCTTAATGTAGATGGACATTACATTAATTTTGAGAAATACTTAGTACATAACAAAAAAACACACACATAAGGACCATAATAGTTTAGTGTATTTGGAAACTCGGAATATAATCTTCTAATCGTGGTGAAAGATCTTCAACATCTCCCATAAAGATCTTCTTTTTTTACCTGAAACGTTTCTTTATATCCTGGGGAAAAGAAAACATAAAACGGTGATCTCAAATTCTCAGTACAGGTAAACAAAAGAAATATAAATCACATCATATACATAAGAACAAAACTTTTGGAAATCTTAACCTGCAAAAGAAATCATAATTTCATAACATGGGATAAATCATAGTAGTGAAATGTAATCCCAATAATCATAACATAAAACATGAAACATTGTGGCATACACACATAATCATAGAGAATCATTTCTTATTAGTCAAGACTCATTTCTAAGACTATCTTAGTGGACAAAGTCCATTTCTGAACCGAGTTCACTCCTCATTTCAGTTCTGTTTCAATGAACTGGTTTAACCTAGTGTTCTAGCCATGTCTATCTCATGAGATATAGAATCTTTACCCAATGCATTGGAGGGAGATATAGGTCCCACCCATCTCATAGTGAAATCATTCTTACTTGTGCCACAAAATAAACTTAAAACATTCATCATAACCCAAAGAATAAAATGGGTTTCATAAACATCATCCCATCATTTCATAATCCATATTAAAAAATGGATATAAAATCATAATAAGAAAAGTGAAACCATGTAAATAAAAGTGACATTATACTTAAAACATACACATATGAAATAATTTCATTTTATATGGAAAATGGTTTTGATAAAACACTTGAAATGAATTCTTGAGGAAAATATCCTTTCTTATTTAAAATCATTTTCTTTTCACAAAATGTCATGAATTTTTAAAATAATAGGAATTGCTTGAAAATAGTCATGAAATATTTTTGAGGAATCCTCATGAAAATATGTCTTTATAAAACCATAAAAATCATTTCATGCCGTATAAATTAAAAAATCATTCTTCTCGTACTTTTTTCGGAAAAGTCAAAAAGTACCTCATATGAAAAACGACAAAAGATTCCTTTTATATATTTTACTAAAAACTCACCAAAGGGTAAAATTGGATTTTAACAATTGTAGGTGGATGGAAATAATATTACATATTTAGTAAACATGGATGTGGATGATAAAATACACCCCATTAATTTCTGAAGTATAAACAATCTCAGATAAAAATGAGATTGTGATATTTCCCTTACCTTAGGTCCGATATGCTTCGTAAGTGTCCGAAATTCCTGTATAATGATGTAAATAATGTCATTGACTTATTACAGAATCATATTCATTGTTATGAAATAATATATGTTTCACTTATGACTTTATATTACCCGTTCTTTTGTAAATTCCATGTTAAAGCAGCGTTTTGGGTAAAATCAATTCATTTATCGTATGTGGATCGACTTGTCGTTCTTGATATTATTACTTATATCCTGATTTACATAATTTCAGAATGTAAAACATGATTTAAATATATTCATCATATACATATATATATTATAGGTCGATAAAAGTAATGAAATACACCGTTCATGGAGACGGTAGGTCGTACGTACGCATGAACGCTGTTTTCGTTTCCTTGTTGAATTGAATGAAACTAAATAGACGACATATATATATATATATATAAATAAATTTAGTAGCATTATTGTTTCATATATTTCAATATTATTCATTAAATAAACTTTATGATCATTCATGTATGGTTAACATGGAGAATGAATCCCATCGCGTCGTGGAGACCGTAGTCCGTACGTACGCACGAGCGATGATATCATTTCCATAATCGTTGAATTGAATTGGAGTGGATGATAAAATATATCAGAATCTGTATGATGTTATAATAACTATTTATAGTTATTATTTACACCATCATACCCATCCAAGTAAGGTGGTGTTGGAAAAACAGATTACACCACGGCGTGGAGACGGTATTCCGTACGTATGCACGCGCGGTGATTTTGTTTTCTGTAGATGGTGAAATAGGGTGGTTTCATTCATATAATAACATATCAGTATATGATTGATACTGATGTTATTACTTAATAATGAAAAAATCTATGAAGATGAAGTGGAAGAATAAATAAATTTGAAAGAATTGGTAACGGACATTACCTCTTCTTTGAAGCGCCTCTTTGGAGATCTCCTTTTAGGGCACTAAAATTGGTCCCTGAGGAAGACCAGAACCTCTAGGATGTTTCTAGGGAAGTGGAGAAGAGAATTTTTCAGGGGTTGGCCGAGCTTTAAGGCTCAAAGTTGTGTGAGGAAGAGAGGGAGGAGGTGCCCTTTTATAAGGGAGGAGAGGGGCACCTTTGGAATAACTAAAACTATTATTTTATTATAAAGCCAATTCGGTTTTAAATAGCTCCAAATTGATTTATTTCGAAGCTAAGGTGGGAATGGGTCGAAATAATCTCATCCAAAATAGATTAGACAAGTTTAGGCTCCAATTTTAACCTTATCATTTATATTTAACATTAAGCTAGATAATTTTACTTTTACAGTGTCTTTTTGTGTTCTTACACTATAAGGTTCATAATCTTTCTAAAACATGCCAAAAGAAACCCAAGTTGTTTATTATTAATATATATAACCTTATATAAGTCATGTGGTCGAACCTAAGATTTTTAAGAATAAAATAACAAATAATAATATAATATTTGTTTTAAAATATTATTTATGTCAATTTTGACACTATTTAGAAATTGATTTTTGTGAAAATTATAATAGTCTAATTAGTTCAAAAAATGTTAATTATATCAATACTAACATGTCATATTAACCTAGAAAATTCTTGTAATTCATAAAAAGTATCAAATTACATTTAGTTTGGTATTTATAACATCAATTATGTCAATATTTCATTAATAAGATAATTACTGCATCATCTTTGTGTCATAAATAAATTAAATTATTTAATGTCTAAAAATTACAAATAAAATACCATTATGTAGGAAATATTATTATATTTATAATTAATATTTATAGTCGAATTTATCATATGTATAACCCTATATTAAAAATTATATACTTATTAAACATTGATTTTAATTATTTTAACCCTTCTTTAAATAAATTAATAATAAATGTTCTAATCTAATCCAAGTGGGCATAAACGGTCATATTTTATTCCTAAGGTTGTTTTTGGTCTAATTACACTTATACAATAGAATTAGGACATGTGTTAGGGTAATAATAATATCATTTTTACCCTTAATTACCCTATTTACTTTTAACCGTGGTAAAAAAAGTAAAAAGTTACTATTCACCAAAAATTATTTTTATCTCATTGAACCACATTTTACTTACTGACGTCAACCATGTCTCTCGGAGTTTTGAAATTCCACTCATAGAAGTGGTAAAATTATGTTTTATGAAAAAATTATTTTTTTGACTACCACTTAGTGGTTTCACTATTCATCAAAAAATTAATGTTTCCAAAATAATACAAAAAATTAGGCCTAATCTATATTTGATATTATGAATTCAAAAATGATGTCTATTTTACCAAATTCAAAACATATCAGTTGCATTAATTAATTTAAAAATTAATTCCCGTCGTCAAAACAAATAGCGTGTTCTTAAGAGATAATAACTATCAAAAGATTGACATGTTTTTATGTCTGGTTTAAATGTGAAATTACATCCAATGACCAAAATTGTATTAAATTTTAAAAATATATTCTAAATATAATTTAAAACCACTGAAATTAATAATTTATCACTATTAATTATATCGATTAAAAAAGTTGTTTTTAGTTAAAATTTAGTAATTTTCACTATTCATCAGAATATGAAAGTTATCCGAAAAGTACCAAAATTTCACCCTAAGCTAATTTCGATATTCTAACCCCAAAAATGAAGTCCATTCTGAAAAATAAAATTTAAAAAATTTCAAAAAGTGGTTATTACTATTCATAACGGCTAGTTTTAATAATATTTTAATAGCATATCGTTGTTTTGTGAAACTCGGTATTGCGTACTACACACACTATCGAGGAAGGTCGTGACTGCGTGTAATGAAAGGAATGTCAAGGATACGTGTTGTGAAAGATCCTTTTGGTGTAGCGTAAAACACACGACATTAATGAAATTAAAAAAAATATTTTTCATAAAATCTCGGGGTGTTACAGTATTGTTCACTGTGCTATCAAGTTAGAAAAAGAAGTTGCTGCTACATATACATCTCATGGTTTTGACAGGAAATGAAAGATGGAGTTCAATGAGAAATCTAAAAATAATGGTGAATAAATATGAATGTTTCCTTATTATAAAAGTGTGGAAATAAGCATGGTAAAGATTATATTAAATAGACTAGAAAATTTTTCATGTATGGAAAAGAAGGTCATAGAGAAGCTGAGTAACGAAGTAATGGGTAAAAGGTTTCTAATGATGTGAATATAGAAATGACTATAGATAACACATGACCAATAATTCAATGCTACAAGGGAAAATAAATGGGGCATTAGGCTAACCAATTCAATAATCCAAGGGTTAATGATGATCGACATCAACACATTCTTAAGGATAGAAGAAAATGGAAGTCACATGAGATCACTATTGGTGATGTTGAGTATGACAATGAAGTGGTGGAATGATTAAGTGTTTATGTAGCGGGATACCAAAATAGTGTAATGGAATCTCATTTATTGTATTATGGAATATTGGAATATCTATCTAATGTTTTATTATGGATTTCAATAAATATATGGTACTAGTAACCATGAAAAATGATGGAAATGTTTTTGGAAAGCACATGATGTGCACAAAATGACAGTATAAAGAGATAATGAGATGGTGGATAGTATTAATGAGCTCATTACTAACAAATGGAGAAAGTGATATCATGGTTAGAGTATATATAATTATTGATATTTTGGTGTGTGGAAAGAATTAATTTTGAAGGAATTAATGTTTCCACTGAGGTTCTATGGTAATTCATAATTAATGTATTCACATGTTTGGAATGTGATAACCAAGAACTGCCAAATGAGATATGTGATACAAATTTTAATTCAATGTAGTTCACCTATTTATAAAGTTTAATATTTTGTAAGGATTGTAATGTTATCCATTTATGGATAGTGTAAGTTATTTTATGTTTTAAGTTTGTTATATTAGTGTATTATATCACTATATGTGGACTTATTCTTATTTGATAACCTATTCTAAACTTCTTATTGAGATGTATGGAATAACTTATCCTTCTATCGCATGATCTACTAACACTTCACAAATGAAAAATTCGACTTCATTTCATTAAATTAGAGATGAAGTGGATTGTTCAAGGCATAACCAATGATGATATTGTATTGAAATAATGTAAGTATTTCCTCTAATGATTGTTGTATTTAGGACAAAGATACTAAAAACTAAAAATGTTATCCTAATAATTTTAAATATGAGGAATCATATAATCCCTTAAATTATCTTAGATTTATGTCTTTCTAGTAGTTAACTTTCTCTAAACAGTGTTCTACATTACTATCTATTAGAACCTAATGGTTTAATTTATCTCTCATATAAATGTTTTCAATTCTTGACTATGTTATCTTATGTGGAATCCTAGTTAAATTTTACTTTAGATAAATTTTATAACATTATTTTTGGAAATAAATTTTTGGTATTATTTTTTACGATGGGCGAATTTATGAAAGAAACTTTCATTTAGTAAAACATTTATAACCCCGAAAATTTTCGAGGGTGATGATCATTTTAAGGGGGTAGAATTTAATACCCATATATTTTAGGATATATATTCTTTTAATTTATTTGATGTCTTGTTTTGTACACTACACCAAGATTATATTGCACTATACCTGACATCGTATAAGCATGCAGTATACACCACACTATTCTTGGAATATGTTGAACACAATTTCATGTTCTTGTGAATGAATTAATTTCACAATACACCGATGATAGATTTTTTTCAATGTATAAATGAATTATATTATTATTTATTTATACCCAATTCCAATGTAATCTTTCACTACATGCAACACATATTTGGCTTGTGTTAAATGCAAGAGCAACCTTCTTCGATATCTTAGGTGGTACGCAATATCGAGATTCAATAAATAACGATATATTTTTAATATATTATATAAACAAGCCATTATAAATAGAAATAAACACATTATAAATTTTATATATCATTACCGTTCATCTTACACGTGATATGAGAACAAAATCAATTATTAGTATAAATGAATTTTTTTTGAAAAAATACAGTTTTTCCGCCTTTTTATGGAACACCCATTTTAAATGTACATTTTCACACTTTTATAAGTTATATTTGGAAACAAATAAATCTTCTTTGGAATCGGGACAAAAAAACTTACTTTTTAGGAATTTGTTATATTTTTCTTATGACTTTCATATTTTGATGAATTGTCAAAATACACTAAATTTTAATTGAAAAAATATTTTTTCATCGAATGAATTAATATGATTAAAATATATTATTTCATTATTTTAATTTATAAATAGAATATATTTTTATATATTAATACAATGTATGTCATTTTCATTAATTTTACATTGAATTCATATGTAAAAATATTTCAAACATTTTCATTGTTTTAATCAAAAACCCATTTTTTCGACAGTGGGATTAATTTTAATTTATTTAATGAAACTTATGTGTTTTTAATTTAGAAAATTTGATTCCATAATTGAATCTATAATTTTTAAATTTTTTAAATACGTACTTCTTATTTTGGGTTGTTTGGAATAGTAACTTCAGTTTTTCTTATTTTCGATAGTTAAAGAGTAAATGTGGAAAATAAGGGTAAAAACCCAATATTATAATAATACTAAATTACCATAAAATGTAAGAAAATCCTATTTTTATGAGATATTTCTGACCATGGGATCCTTGGGTCTATTAATTTACTCCATGAATTCACCTGGATGTGAAAATGACACTTTATTAGAATTTATTTAACGTAAAGATAACTATAACCTAAATATATATCTTTTACTAAATAAAATTTAACAGAGGGTTATGTAACTGATAAATATGTATATAAATAATAATTATAAATCTAAAAAAATTTCATATATCATGGTATTTTATTTATTATTTTTAGACACTATATAAAAATATTTATTTAGGACACAATTATGATGTAGTGATTACCTCATTAATGAAAGATTCAAATAAATGAATTTCTAAATATTAAAAAATGTAATTTTGATATTTTGATGTCATACATATATTTTATGGATTATATTTACATACTAAATTTAAGTTAATGCCTTATTTTAAAAGTAATCAGGTTGTTATGAATTTTTAACAATGTCAAGTATTAATTGTTTCCAAAATTGACACAATTCATAACATAAAACATAAAATAGTTTATTATTGGATATTAAATTCCTAAAAAATAGTCAAAAAAAGGTTAATATATGTCCAAATATGTCATGAATAACTTTTTTAGAGTCTTTTGACATGATATAGTAATTAAATTAACCCATAATGTGTAAATAACATGATATCATGATAAGATTAGAAAGGGTAAAATAAGGGTATAACCAACAATATAAGAATAAAAAAATATTTAACACTTGTAAAAAAATTATTTTATGATGGGTATTCAAACCGAAATCATATTATATTATAATAAAATAAGTTTAGGACCATTTTATGTCAAAATATAATTTATAATAAATTAATATTTTGGCATTTTTCTGAAGTCCCCTCTCCTCTGTTATAAAATGGTACTTTATCCATCTCATCTTCACTCCATTTTAAGCCTTCAGGATCAGCCCAACCCTTCCAATTTCTCTTATAATCATTCCTAGTTACAATAAAAGGGTTTTGGTCTTTTTAAAAGACCATATCTAGTTTCCTAAGAGGAAATTTAAAGGATGCACGTTGAGGAAGAGGTAATCTCTTCTACCAATTCTTTCAAATTTATTTATTCTTATACTTTCGCTTCTTCATTTTTTTTCAATATAAAGTTATAAAATCAATATCACTAAAATATGGGTATTTTATTATAAATATGAAACAACCATGTTTCACCTTCTATCCTACCTATGAAAAACAAAATCATCACATGTGCGTACGTACAGATTACTGTTTATACGCCGTGGTGTATCTTATTTTTCACCACCACAATACTTACATGGGTATAATGGTGGAAATGATAACAATATTTTATTATTACATTATACTAATTCTGAGATATTATACACCATCCACTTCAATACCATTCAACAACTATGGGAACTATATTGTCGCTCGTGTGTATGTACGACTTACCGTCTCCACAAAGCGATGATATTCATTGTCCATGTTAACCATTAAAGAATGAGTATAAAGTATATATAATATATAATCATAAAATATATGAAATAATAATGATACTAGATATATATATATATATTTCATTTACTTACTACCATTCAATTTAATAAGGGATTGAAAACAGCGGTAATGCGAATGTACAGACTACCGCCTCTATGAATGGTGTATTCCATGTCATGTATCAATATTATATATATATATATATATATATTTATATATAGAATATATGATATATATAAATCATTCTTTACATTTTAGAAGTATGTAAATCATGAGATAAGAAATAATATCAAGAATAAAAATTCAAAAAACGTACGACAAATTAAATAATTATTACCCAAAATGTTGCTTTAAAATAGAATTGACAAATGAATGGATAATATAAAGTCAGAAGTGAATAATATATGATATAATAAATATTATTATAGACATTTTAAAAGTTAATAATATTTTTAAACCAACTATAAAAAATTTTAGGAAACATATGGATCAAATCGGATCTAATGTAAGAGATAATTTTGCAATCTCATTTTTATTTGAGATTATTTATACATATGTATTTACTGTGGTTATATTTTCCATGCTTGTCAATGTTTTCTAAAAATGTTTTCATAAATTTTTTACTATTATTATATGTCTATTAAAATCCATTTTTACCCATTTTTTACTTTTACTACATGGTATGAAAGGAATATTTATTCTGTTTTCCCTACGAGGTACCTTTTGAATTTTCTGGAAAAAGTACAAGGATAATGTTTATTTTTACATATACAGCATGAAAGGATTTTTAAAATTTTATTATTTCTTATTTCCAAAAATATTAATCTACATTATTAAAATTCTATTTTAACTAAATTATTTTCTTGTAAATGTTTTTGGTATTTTGAGAAAAAAATCATTTATGAAGAAGAAAGGATATTTTCCCCAAGAACTAATTTCAAGTGCTTTATCAAAATTATTTTCAATCTAAAATGACATACGGTTATGTTTCTATCCATATTATTACTTTTATTTTATTGTGTTTATGATGAAATTATTTTTTATGAAGTCTATTTATCTTATATAGATTATGTTATGATGACAGGAGGTTTGAGAATCCCATTATATTTCATGGGTTATGCTATGATGATTGATTTATGTTTTTGTAGAACATTTATGAATGATTTCGTTATGAGATGGGTGGGACCTATATCTCCCTCCAATGAATAGGGTAATTATTTTTATATCATGATATATACATAACATGATCTACATGTAAATCTGGCTTAGTAATACATGGGTGAAACAGAAAGTAAACATAGTTCAGAAATGGACTTTGTCCACTATTATGCTCTTGGCAGCAATGCCTTGGATACTATGGAAATCATATTATATTGTTAATTTTTTTCCACAATTCCATGTTTTATTTCCATTCTATTTTATCATGATTATTGTTTTTTTATGATCAATTTCTTACGAACTGACATGATTTATTTCATGTCTCTAGATTGTGATGATTGAACATTATGTTCTTGATTTTACATTCAAATGTTTATGGTTTGTTTAATTATCTCCATGTTTATCCTTACTGATCATTTGAGCTCACCCATTCTATTTTTTATTTCCTATAGTTTATAGATAAATGATTTTGGTAGGAAAACAAAAAGGGCTAGATTTTTATTAGAGATATTTAATATCTTTCACCATTATTCAAAGATTTTGTTCCAAGATTCTAAATACACTATACTAAGATATTATATGGGAATATGTTTTTGTTTTTTAATAATTATTCTGAAAATGAAATGTAATTTCCATGTAACTCAGGATTAGGTCTCTACATTTGGTATGAGAGTGAAGGTTTTGTTAAACCTTGGAAACTAGGATGCGAAAGCTTTAGTGAGATCCCTAGAGATATTTATAAGGTATGTTAAATGAAATCCAAATGGTTAAGTATATGTATTGGTTAAAGTACTAGAAATTTGATAAAAATCCTGAATAAAATAGGATTAAACATTTGATGTTTTATATTGAAATTACCCCCCTCCATGATAATGTAGTTTTCCTAGTATGATTTTTGCCACTCACACTGTTCTTTTTGGGTTTTAGACAATGGCTGTAAGCTAAAGGAATCATGTTAATGATCAATACATTTGTAAATGAAATTATTGTACTCTTAAACAACCAAATTTTATGGGATATGGAGTGAAAAATCTTTTTTCCTTACTTACACAAGATATGAATCATTCTAGACTTCCAAATTAGCAGAGAAGGGAACAATATTCCCTTGAGTCATTCTTTAGACAATGTCCAATTTATTTTTAGTGGGTCTTCTGATACTCCCGTTGCTGAATAATGGATCAGTACCATTGAAAAGATATTTTACATCCTTCACTACTCGAAACATGAAAAGTTCATTTTGGCTATCTATCATTTAGAAGGGGAAGTAGACATGTGGTAGACTCTAATTACGATTACAAGGAAGAAAGATGAAATTGAATCCATAGAATGGGATGAGTTCAAGAAAATGTTTTTCAATAATTATTTCCCATGTATTCTTTGAATAAAGATGGAAAAAGTTTTCCATGAGCTTAAGAAAAAGATTGATGTATCTGTTGGTATATATGATCCAAATTTTACAAGGCTTGCAAGGTTTGATTTTGGATTTATTGTCCAACCAGAAAGTAAAGTTGACCAAATCTTCAGTGGCTTGAAACCAAGTCTTTTAAGGGAATTAACTAAAGTGAATTTTATAGATATGGAGAGATTTTATGTTGTGCTATCAAGGTTGAACTTTAAGTTGGTTTTAAAAACCCATCTAATGATTTTGACAAGAAATGAAAGATGGTGTTCAAAGAAAAGTTTCAAAAAAATGGTGAAAAAAGGATGAATGTTTCCTTATGCTCAATGTGTGTAAAAACATGGATATTGTCTTAAGGGGACTAGAAAATGTTTTGTGTGTGGGGAAGAAGGTCTTTGAGCTACTAAGTACCTTTGTAATGGGTAAAAGGTTTCTAATGATGTTAATAGATAACAGACTATAGATATCATACCACCAAAAATTCAATGATAAAATTACCATGAAATGATGCATTATGGTAACCATTGCCCTAATCCAAGGGTGAATGATGATCGACCTCAGCAACCTCTTATGGAAAAAAGAAAAGTGATGTCAAATGGGATCACTATTGGTGATGTTGAGTATGAAAAAAAAGTGGTTGAATGATTAATTGTTTATTTAATGGTATTCAGAAATATTGTTATGCAATATCATTTATAGTATTATGGAATATTAAAATATCTATTTATTGGTTTAATATGGGTTTCTATAATTATATTCTTCTGATAACCATGAAAAGTGAATGAATATTTTTGGAAAGAACCTGAAATTCCCACAATGAAGGGATAAAGATATAATATAATGTTTGATAGTATTAATGAGATCAAAGACTAATAAAAAAGAAAAAGTGAAATAATTTTTTGTGTATAGATAATTTTCAGTATTTTGGTGTGTGGGCAGAATTGATTTTGAAAGAATTCATGTTTCCACTGAGTTTATATGGTAATTTATAATTATGTTATTCACGTGTTTGAAATGTAAAAACCAAGAACTACCAAATGAGATATTTGAGATAAATGTTATGTTTATTTAGTTCACCTATTTCTAATGTTTTATATTTTGTAAGGATTGTAATGTTATCCATTTATAGATAGTATATGTTATTTTACCTTTTAAGATTATTAGATTAATGTATTATCTCACCATCAGCGGACTTATGCTTATTTGATAAATTGTTCTAAACATTTTATTCATAATAGTGTAATGAATTATCCTTTGATTTCATGATCTACTAACACTTCCCAAATTACAAATTCGACTTCATTTATTTAAATTGAAGATTAAGGGGAAATTGTTGAAGGCAAAACCAATGATGATATTGTAATGAAATCAAGTAATTATTTCCTTTGCATGTTTTTAATCTTTAGAAAAAGGATCTTGAAAACCAAAAATTTTATCCCAGTACTTTCTTATATGATAAATAATATGATCCCTTAAATCATCACATATTTATGGTTTTCTAGTAGTTACATTATCTAAACTGTGTTCCCTATTAATATCCATCATAACGTGATGGTTTGATTTATCATCCATATAAATGTTTCCAATTACTACCTATGTTCTCCTTTGTGGAAACTATGTAAATGTTTACTTTGGGTAACTGTTATAATTCTATCTTTCCTTTTTTGAAATGATGTTTTAATATTCCTTTTTAAGATGTGGGATTCTATGAAAGAAACATTCATGTAGAAAACCATCTATAGCCCTCATGAATTTGAGGGAGAAATTAATTGTAAGAGAACACCCCGAGATTTTCTGGGATAGATTATTTTAATTTATTTTATGTATTTTTTATGCTACACTAATATTATCTTGCACTATAAGAAACACCGTATTATCTTGCAGTATAAGCGACACTATTCTTGGCTTTTGTTGAACACGATTTCATATTCTTGTGATAAAATTAACTTCACACAACACCGAGTATATATTTTGTTCAATGTATAAATGAACTATGTATTGATTATGTTATACTCAACACCAAAGGAAGCTTTTACTGCATGGAACACTGACTTGGGTTTCGTTACACGTATGAGAGACCTTCATCGATATCTTTTGTGGTACGCAATATTGAGTTTCACTAAACAACGATAGACTATAAAAATATTATATAATGTAGCCTTTATAAACATTATTAACCACATTTTCAATTTTATATAACATTACCATTCATCATACACATGATGAGTAAAAAAATTAATTTTTCGGATAGAAGAATTATTTATCAAAAAAATGAAATTTTAATGCCTTTTGATGGCGTACCCATTTTAAATCTAGTTTTTGACAATTTTATAAGTTATACATCACAATATAAGCTTCTTATTTGGAATTGGGACATGAAAATTTACATTGGATTGACTGATAATTTTTCTGATAACTTTCATATTTTCATGAATAGTGAAAATATGCTAAATTTTAATTGGAAACAAATTTTCTCATCGAAATAATTTATATGGTTAAAATATATTATTTAATGGTTTTAATGTATAAATAGAATATATATTAATATTTTAAGACAATGTAAGTTATTTTCCTTAATTTTACACTGAATTCATATGTAAAAACATTTCAATAATTTTCATTTTTTAAAAAAACCAGTTTTTTCGACAACATGATTAATTTTAATTTAATTAATGAAAATTATGTGTTTTTAATATGTAAGAATTAATTCCATATTTATAATAATAAGGTTAAAATTGTGTTAATAAGTACTTCTTATTTTTGGACCTTAAGAATTGTAACTTCTCTAATTATTTTACTGCCATGGTAAGGGAAAATCTGGTAAATAAGGGTAAAATATAATATCACAATAATATTAAATTATTCTAACACATGTATAAATATAATTGGATGAGATATTTTTGACCACGGGCATCATGGGGTAAATTTTGGGACCCCATGAATTTACATGGATGTGAAAATGACACTTTATATGAATTAATTTAAAGTAAAGATAATTAGAACCTAAACATATATATTTTACAAAATAGATTTTAATAGAAGGTTATGTAACTGAACTCTATGTATATAAATAGTAGTTATAGATATAAAAATATTTCCTACATCATTTTATATTAATTATAATTTTTAGACATTAGATAAATATAATTATTTATGACACAATTATGATGTAATGATTACCTCATTAATGAAAGATTCAAATAAATGAATTTATAAATATTAAAAAAATGTAAATTTTTTATCTTGATGTCATCCAAAAATTTTATGGATGATATTTATATATAATATTTGAGTTAATTTCTTGTTTACAATAACCCTTAATGTGTATATAACATGATATCACGATAAGATTTAAAAGGGTAAAATAAGGGTAAAACAAAAAAGATAAGGACAAAAAAATATTAAAAACATGTAAAAAAATTATTGGATGATAGGTATTTGAACAAAAATAATCCCTTCATATAACCAAATATTATTTGGACCATTTTAAATAGAAATTGAATTTTTAATATATTAATATTTTGGAACTTTTCTAAAGTACCCCTATCCTCTCTTATAGAAGGGAACATCCTCCCTATCCTCTTCACTCCATTTAAAGCCTTCATGATCGGTGAAACCCATCCCATTTATCTTATAAACTTCACTTGTTACATTATAGAGGTTCATGTACTCTAAAAATAGCAACTATAGTTCCCTAAGAAAAACGTTAAAGGAGGCACATTGAAGAAGAGGAAATATCTTCTACAGATTCTTTAAAATTTATTAACTCTTATACATAATTTTCTTCAGTTGTTCCATTATTAAGTAATAACATAAGTATAAATAATATAAAGATATGTTATTATAAATATTAAACTACCCTATTTCACCTTATAGCCATCTTACAAAAAATTAAATCTCCACATGTGTGTACGTACATATTACCGTCTCTACGCCATGGTGTAATCTTTTTTTCACCACCACCATACTTGGATGGGTATAATGGTTGAAATGATAACAATATATTACTTTTCTAACATGATATTAATTCTGAGATATTATACACTATCCCTTCAATACCATTCAATAACTATGGGAACAATATCATCGCTCGTGTGTACGTATGGCTTACCATCTCCACGACATGATGAGATTCATTTTCCATGTAAATAATTCATGTTTTTTATATATAATAAATAATAAATAAATATATGACATAATAATTCAAATATATTTATGTATATATTTTTCATTTACTTACTACAATTAAATTCAAGAAGGAAATGAAAATAGTGTTCATGCGTACATACGGACTACCGCCCCCATAAATGGTGTATTCCGTTTCATTTATATTATATTATATATATATATATATATATTTAAATACTGAATATATAATATATAAAAATCATGTTTTATATTTCAGGAGTAATTAAATAATTATATAAGTAATAATATCAAAAATAACAATTTAAAACAAGTACGATAAATACAAAAATTACTACCCAAAAGGTTGCTTTAACATGGAATTGACAAATGAACGGGTATTATAAAGTATTATGTGAATCAAAAATGATATCATAATTATTATTATGGTTATATTACACATCAATAATATTCTTAAACCCACTATACAAGTGTTTTGGACACATAAAAAAAATCAGAACTAAAGTAAGGGATTATTTTTAAATCTCATTCTTATCCAAGATTGTTTATACATATGTATTTACTAGGGTCATATTTATCATCCTTGTCCAGGGTTCCTTAATTTTTTTTTCAGAAAATGTTTTCTATTATTCATTGTCTATTTAAATTCATTTTAACCCATTTTTTAATTTTATTAAATGGTATGGAAGACATCTTCCTTTTGTTTACCATATGAGGTACTTTTTGACTTTTCCAGCAAAAGTACGAGGAGAGTGTTTTTTTGAATTATACGACATGAATGGATTTTTAAAGTTTTATCATTCCATATTTTAAATTAATCTTCCTCAATATTATTTCTAGTTTATTTTCAACTAAATTATTTTCTTTTAAAATTGAGCAACATTTTTAAAAAGTAAATGTTTTTAAGAACACATGATATTTTCCTCATGAAATACGTTCAAGTGTTTTATAAAAATCATTTTCTATCTTATATGACATAGGGTTATGTTTCTGTCCCTATGTTTACTCTAATTGGATTATGTTTATAATGGAATTTTTTTTTTTAATTTCATTTATCTTATATGGATTATGTTATAATGACTTGATTTTTAAGAGTTCTATTTCATTTCATGGGTTCTGCTATGATTAATGATTTATGTTTTTGTGGCACATGTAGAAATGATTTAATTATTAGATGGGTGGGACCTATATCTACCTAAAAGAATTTGGTAATGGTTTATATCTCATGAGATAGACATGAATGGAATGATAGGTAAATCCAGATTAGTAATACATGGCTGGAACAATAAGTAAACCATGTTGTGTAAAGGACTTTATCCACTATGATGGTCTTCAGAATAATGAATTAGATATTATGGAAATCATATTACATGCTAAATGGTTTGAAAAAATTACTTGTTTTATTCCTAGGCTATTCAATCATGATTAATATTCTTTTATGATGTATTCCTTATGTACTGCCAATATTTATTTCATGACTTGAGATTTGATTGTTTTATGATTATGTCCATGTTGTTACATTCAAATGATTATGGTTTGTTTTATGTTCTCCAGGTTTTCCTTGACTGAGTATCTGAGATCACCCTTAAATGTCTTCATTTCCCAAGGATATAAATAAAGGTTTTATGTAGGAAAAAAAGAAGGGTAGGGTCTATATGATATATGTTGAAGATCATTCACCATGAATATGGTATTTTGTTCTGATTTTACAAAGACACTATACTAATATGTTCTTTGGGCGTCTGTTTGTGTCATGTAATAAATATTCCAAAAAATAAATGTAATGTGCATGTACATCATGCTTGGTTCTATATTATTACAGCCTTAAAGTGTTTAATTAACCATCTATGGAGAATTATTCAAGGGGTAGAGAGAGCATTAGGGAGTATGAATGAGGGAACATCCAAAAATGTGTCCATACAGACCGAGAGTACACATGGAAGTACCATTGGGCACTAGAATGACTAAGAGATATTCTAAAAATGTTCAAATTATTTAGTTGGATAGAATACCATGTATTAGATTAAATCAACCTACACTATAATTGTTAGATCCCTTGTTGCATATTTCTTCTAATTTCATGGTTTATATGACATTATTCAAGATTTTTTGTGTTTTTCCTTCGTTTTTCTTTGACTCCCTGGAGCTAATGTTTAAATACCATGTTATTATTAATGTCATTTCTTATTCTCATATTTATTGGTATGAAAATGTATTTTTGTGCGACTTGAGCATGTTTATGCTAGGTTGATTCAATTCCTTTTTTATCTAAGCCTTTTTTCCCCATGATTTGTATAGATAGATGTTTTTATAGAAACCAAACTGATTTTAAACGTATCAGATTCTTTTAAACATTTTTTATAATGGTAAATTGTTTTAAAAATGGGTTTCAAATTACATATATTTTTTTATGAATTATTCCCTATATTGATTCACGGAGGTATCATATTGGGATTTGTTCCTAGTATCCTACATGTGGATTTCAACAAATACATACATAGTTTTTAAGGAAACATGTATGGGTAATGGAACTATGTAGCTCAATGGACCTTCATTACTACTATAATTCATGGATATTATAGGGAGATGCACAAAGTTACTATAAAATTCATCTCATTTGCAGTAGCTTTATGATATTAGACCTTATAGAATGTTATGTATTGGAATATTTTCCTTATTTGGGATCTTGTTTGTATATACATAAGGATATCATGTATATTACTTGTCTATAATTTTGAATTGCATATGTTTATGATAACTATTTTTTGTCAAACTATATATACTCTAATTAGATATTTATATTTGATGATTAATATTGCTTTTTGCGTGGATGTCTAATTCATGGATATGTCATGCCAGTTTATCAGAGTTGGAGCTATTATGAAATGGTAACGTGGTTTCCCTGGTCCTTTTCACCATCCCGAGGTGATCAAGATTTCTCTTTAGGCTTTATAGCAGGTAGGGTTGGGTGAACGATTAGTTGAATATAGGATAATTCATTAATTGTTAATAGATTTATTTTGATGATACAGTTGAGGGTTATTCTAAATGTGGGGGAAGCATCATCTTCTTCTAAGAGTCATTAGTGGTTCTAGCTAACCCATATTATGTGGGTTTGGAGAATATTCACACCATTTCAAATTATCATTATATCGAGGTGTTCTATAGATGTGATAATATTCATAGAACAAATTTTTATACCCATGAATAATGAAGAGTGTTAAAAATTTCATTTCATGGTACCTCACTTATTAGTTAATGATGTCTTAATACCAACTTCTAACTAATTTTACTAATGCTTTTGTTTCCAATAAGAACTAATATGATCACCAATTTTTAGTAGAGACCACATACAATAGTATTTAGCACTCCAATATTAAAATATGACTATTTTATCCACTATATGAAATATTATGTTATTAATATCATTTTTTATTATTTGAAGATCAGTGATTCATCTCTTGTTAGATAGAGTTTATATGATTGGTGAAGAAGAGGGTACAAGTGGACTTTTGGTATATGTAGTAGCTCAAACCCATAAAAAATATATGGTATCCTAGAGATTAAAACCTTTTTATATTATATAAATAAAATAAGACATTATTAATTTTCATATTATGATATAGTTTGAGGAGATTTTTTTATGGTGAGTAAGTTATCGGTAATGTTAATCATTCCTTTCCAAATATTAGGCAAGGTAAACAATGTTCCTAACAAGTCACTACCCCAATAGTTTAATGATATATAAAAGGTATTGTAAATTTCATATATGAGGATATATGGGCCTCATTCCTCACATATTCATTATTGGAGAGAGTTGGATGTCTAGGATAAGCAACATTTTTAGAGTACCATATGGGGATTAAGTTCCAAAAAGATATTTTAATTTAGATGTTTTTATGGGGGATTATCTTGCGTAGACATGGTATACTTAATGTGGGATAGTGATGGATGAGAAATATATTCACGATATGTACCCCAACAATTTGAAATAGTTGTTTTTTTGGGATATAATTCATTGAATATTTGGAGGATGTAGAACACATAATTTTTTGTTTCAATACATTAAAAAATAAATATTTAAATTTATTAATGTTGTTAATGGTTGGGTTTTTTTTGAAGTTTCATGGGTCATTGAAAAATATACAATATTTTGAATATATTATTTTTTCAGTCATTCATGTAAATAAGACAAATTATTTATATATAATAATAATTTCCTCATATAAGAAAGAAATCATCAATATTCTACCCATGATATGGGGTTTTACCCAGGGATAAAATTATTATTAATTTGGGTTCAGCCACTAGGTTGCACCCATTATAGGATTTAAATTTAAGAAATCTAGATTTTAAATTGAATATCTATAAATTAATATTCATTCTTAAATATTATGGTCAGTTTCCAATGATAGAAAAACCAAATGGCAGTTATAAATTCTACTATTGGAGTTGTGAAAACTGAACGTTGGAACATAAATAAATCATGAAGTGGATAGAAAATCAAAAGAGTAGAAAAATTATTGATATACAATCAAAATTTGACATTTTTTAATTTATCTCACTCTAATATATATTCCATTCATTTATTAGATTCATATTATATTTTTTAATTCATAAATCATTCTTCCATGAATGTATAAATTTTTATTTCGATAACTGAAATATGTGTAATCTACATCAATGAAATAATAAATGACTGAAGAATGGTGTATATATGATTAATATACACCATATCTATTTTATTAAGATAGAAATAAAGAAATAAAATTCTTGTATTCATAGTAGTGTGGAATTTTTGTTGTTTTGACACACCATAGAATGGTATAGAAGCCATGTCCATTGGTGAATTCTCCAAATTACCTCTCTTACTTTTTCCCCAAAAAATCTGAATGAGCACAAAAATTTTAAATGGATGGTAGGGTATATATTATATTATAGTTTGAATGGATAATAAAATGATGTCATATTAGGTTACTGGAAATGGTATGTGATTTTTGGGAAGCATATGTGAGGTCTGGGAATAATGTTTTTTTCATGAGATATTTGGAAAACTGGAAAGTGACTAGATAATGGTTTTAAATGGATTGGGTGTTGGGTTTTGGTGGTTCCAATTAAAAATTTAGTGAGTCTAATAATAATATTGGAGTAAAAAAATAAAAAAATTTATCAATGAGTGGTAATATATTTAGGGGTGAAGAAAATTACAGGACATAATGGAAGAGGTAGAAATTAATGCAGGTGATAAGACTGAAATGAAATCTATTGTATCTTGAATAGATATATTGGTCATAAGGAAAATATCATTAAATCACACAAAATTTGTCTATATTCCTAAATATTAGGGATTATAATGAGTAGTTATATATGTAACATCCCCAAATGATAAAGGGTTAAATGATTAATGATATGACTTATGTCAATAAGGTATACCTTCCTTTTCGGGAGCCTCTCTGATTAGAACTCCACAGTTAAGAGTGCTTGGCCTGGAGTAGTGATCAGGATGGGTGAGCTTCTGGGAAGTTTCCCAGGGTGTGTGTGAGTGAGGAAAAAGCACACTGGAAAGAACATGTGTTGGCCTGTGGGGACTATCATTAGTCAGATGACCCATTCAGGCACGAGGGTGGACCCAGGGGTGGGCCCCATGTGTCTGCGGGGAAACTTGTGGTACCTGGTGGTCCAGGACCCGATGACCATGTTAAGGCAGGGTGGTTGGGCTGTCACTGGGACCCAGTTGTCGCATTTGGAATCAGAGGAGTAACCCAGCCTTAGGCCTGGTGCACTGCCTAGGTTGAGATGTATGTCCCACAATGAGGGTGTTGTTTCTAAAGGGGGTGATTGTAACATCCTAAAATAATAAAGGGTTAAATGATTAATGATATGACTCACGTCAACAAGGTGCACCTTCCTTTTCGGGAGCCTCTCTAATTAGAACTACACAGTTAAACATGCTTGGCCTGGTGTAGTAAACATGATGGGTGACCTTCTGGGAAGTTTCCCAGGGCGTGTGTGAGTGAGGACAAAGCACACTGGAAAGAACATGTGTTGGCTTGTGGGGACTATCATTAGTCATATGACCCATTCAGGCACGTGGGTGGACCCTGGGGTGGGCCCCATGTGTCTGCGCGGCAACTGGTGGTACCTGGTGGGCTAGGACCTGACTGCCATGTTAAGGCAGTGTGGTTGTGTTGTCACCAGGACCCAGTTGTCACAATATATCACTTGGAATGTATCCATAGAACACGCTCTATATTTTTCAAAATGTTTCATGAACCATTTTATAGTAAAGTAAATGAATAGAAAACCCATCCGTCTACCATTTAATATATGTGTTAAATATATACCATATAAAACATAAAAAATTACATGAGTTGAGATTATATATCTATGATATCTCCTGATTCTTATACATTTCCTAACTTTGAGGATATGTTGTGTAGGTTAATATGATGTAACTTGGACCATAAAAATTCATGTCAACTAACCAAAAAAATTCACATTTCATGTCAAGATAGATGAAAAACCATCCATAATGAGAATAAGTGATTGGGGACAGTTATAAATTTCAATTTGACCTATTGCTTTATTCACTTTATGTTGACTGTAGGTATATGTTATGAATTATCCTTTCTCTAATAAATTTTGTATCTCCTCACATAATTTTTTAAAAAAGAAAAAAATTAGTATATTCTATCTTTTATCTATATAGAATGTGAAGGTATGGTTTTATTCATTATTATAGGAAATTTTTGAGGAAATATGTAAATATTAATTTTTTATCTCTATATTCAATATTACTAGATTAATGCATGTAATTTTGAGATTTGTAGGTGTTGATATTTCCCTAATAAAATTTTCCAAATAAAGAATTGAATCTAAACTTGTTTTTTCATTTCATCACAAATATTATGTTCTAAGGTGTGGGTCAATAATTTTATAAATTCTTATAGGACTCCCATGATCCCAAAAAAGTAAAAAAATGGAATGATAGATAGATTCAGTACTCCTCCATGAGAAGCGTTTTTTATCTTAAATCTATATGGGTCAATAACCCCACCCAAATAAGCAGGGTCATGTGACAACTATCCACTAGATATCTAACCCCATTTGTCAATATGTTTTACTCAATGAGGTGTGGGTACTTTATAGAAGTTGGAACTCACTCAACTAACATGATTACATCAACAATGCATGGGTAAGCTACTATGATATCATAGAGGTGACGATGAAGTTATAAAATCTTGGTAGATCAAATATTTCAAGTATTCTATTTTAGTAGGTATCCATAGTTTCTTTTTATATATATACTTAGTGGAGTTGAGATTTTAATTACTAAAAGATTAATAAATCCCTAGGACCTCTATCTGTGAATAAAATCTTGTATTAATTTTTTATTTTTCTTATATGAAATTTTGATCTAACTTTACTTTTTATCCTCCCCAGGGATTTCAGGGTGTCTTAATAGTTATTTTTATAATCTCCCATTCACAAATAGTTATTCCCACACATGTTGTCTTTATAAATATGGTGAATACATCATAGGTTTCTTTAATGGATGTGTTCTTAGTTCATAGTTATTCTTAAATAGAGGATCATATTTATCTTTATCATTAGGTAATTATACTTTGATATGTTATTCCCATGTATTTATTCCCTTTTATGTTTTATTATAATTATTTTCTTTTTGTACAGTAAATGTATCCTAAAATCACATTATTTTAGAGTTTTGTAGTTGTATTTTTGATACTTCTAGATTTCTAGTCATCTTGATATGCATTGTAGATATTTCAGTTATTATAGATTATATTTAGGCTAAGGCCTCTCAATTTTGTGATATGCCTATTTTTTATTAGTAACCATAAAATGCACTAATAAAAATGGGGTTGGGATGATATATTATACAAAACAACGAGCTTGGTGGGCCCCTATGGGTCATGTGAGGTAATGTATTATATATGGGAAAGAATAATAAAAGCTCACTTAGCTTCCATAATAGAAAACAAATGCATCCACTTCCCTTCAGTAGGTGATGGGTAATCACACGAGATGCATTCTTTTTAAAAGTCCTGAAATCTCATCTATTAAATCCTTTATCTATGGATTCCATGAAATTTATATCAGTCCATGTTATCCTTCACTAATACTATTTTCTTCTTTTGATATTTTTCCTTGATTCACATTTATAGTAATATTTAACAGAAGTTCTATTTCTCAAATGAACATTCTATACACAAGATCTTAATTTACAATTACATTCACCAATAAAATATCCATCAAAATATATAAAATAAAAATTATCAAATTGAATAACATAATTATTACCATATAATTAATAATATATATTTCTTGTAAATTTAAATTTTCATAGTCAAATATTTTCAAAAAAACGAATAGATAAATATGGTTTCAAACTAATATATGTTGAGATTTCAAAATAAAAATTATTTATCTTACAATAATTGATTGGTCAATCAAAATCATTGTATAGGTTCTGTCTCAATAGAATGTAATTTTTTTATATTTTATAATTTATTTTGTTCACTATTTTAAATATATATAAATTGTTGCAAAATTTAATGTTTTTCTAATCACTATTCACATTCGATTAATTTACATTATATTTATTATTATCCTGTTGTTCAAAATTTTCACAAAGATTCCTCACTTCAATATTATAAACTATCTCAAATTCAGTACAATAAAAATATATATCTATAATTGTTATATCTCAGCATACCCATAAACTAATGTTTTTTTCACATGCCACCTTAAATAAAACATCCATTGATACTTTATTTTTCTCTTATCAAATATTTCATCATCATATTCCCTCAATAAACTTAGTTTGGGTCACATAGAGGGAGTTGCTAAAGATTATAAATATATCATCGTATTATAAATTGAAAATATGGTTTCTTATTTATTTATTTCGAAAGGTGTAAAAAGATAATCCTTCTGAGGGGTTTCATTATGATAATTAATGAAAAAAACATTAATTTTTAAGGTATATATATATAGTATAATGGAATAATAATTACGTCATAAAATTGAACCCATTACCAAAATAAGAACAAATTATAAACATTAAATTTTATTTGGACAATAAGTTCACATATATTTATTAGGATAGAAACATGATATAAAAAACAACATTAATATAATCAATTAATTGAGTTTGAATAAAACACAATGCCCATAAATTTTAAATGAATATATTTAAAAAATAGAGGATAATTATTGAATTTCAAATAAAGATCCAAATGTCAAGTCATTGAAATGGTTTAGTATAATGATTTAAAAAAACACATTATGTATTTATATAGAGTAATTTCAGGATATAATGATGAACATCATATTTTATCGTAGTACATCATAGATAACTCATCACTCTCTATGTTAGAAACCTAGCCATAATAAATGAGGTGTCCTTTTCCAAAAAAATATGGAATAAAGCACTCATTAAATATCTTAGACCATAAATATCTTTCATATTTGAAATATACAATGAAGAATAATATGTCACACTATTGAGGTCCAGTGTATAAATTATCTAAATTAACCATTCACACTAATACATGGAACAAATGGCGGCATCAAGTTGACGATATACTAATATAAAAAATAAAAGTTTCTAAATTATCTTAAATATCAACTTCATTCCATTATAAAATTTTTAAAAGAATATTTCTAATATGTATGTATCATAACAAGGTTAATCCTTATATTGGAATACATTATAAATTCAATAGGTAGATGAGAAACACCATCTAAATAATTTTCAATTGCTTTGAGTTCATTTTATTTTTATCATTACATATTTTTGAAGGAATATAATGGTTTTTGGTTACATTTGGAGATTTTTTAATGATTTGGATACTTCTAGAGGTATTTATATGTGAAATTATGAATATAAAGAGAAACAAGTGAAAAAATTCATTGTCTATGAAACCATTAAATTTGAAAATGAAATATGAGTTTTTTGAAAATGGTAGCTGCATAGACTTTTGAATTATCTATGTGAATATGTATTTAGGCCATTAATATTTTAAATATGTACTTGAAATATCATTTCAACAATGAATAATATTATTTATACTTTATTGAAACCTTATTTGAAAAGAGGTTTCTAGGAATTATATTGTTGGTTCACCCTCAAACAGATCACATTTGATTCCTAATCAAATTCATTGGCATTCCTGATCATTTTTATAACCCCCAATTATAATACTATTATATTATTTATTTTTCCATCCGGAAAGGGATTTAGTTTTATATATTTTGAGTGAATATTTCATCAAGGAAAGGAGAAACTCTATTGAACAATGATGATTATTCTTTAAAATTCCAATGGAGGATGAGATGAGGTGTAATCATGTATCCTTATAATTGATGGGTATTATCATACCCCTAGTGAATTTTTTTCCCTTTCATCAAATTCTGTGGGATTTTATAGAAAGTATTCTAATGAATATTAGAGGTTTTCTTAGTATGGTATCGTAATAATTTTTCTGTTTTTTCAGATATGAGGTAACAAAATTTTTATATAAATATATGGTAGGTGGATTCTCAAACATGTTATTGTGTGATTATTATTTTTTAATTTTATATTTGATTTTGTTAGAATAATTATTTTAGTATTTAAAATAATATATAATAATCTATTTATTTTATATTTATCATGTAAAATATGTTTTTATTTTTCAAATTTTTGATTGTTTTTTTGAAAAAAATTTATTTCAGAAATATTTATTTTTACATTATATTATTGTTTCATAGTGTGAATGGTGTGTAATATTTCTATAATTATTATTACTATTGTTTTTTAAATTTTGATATGTATTTTTTGGGGATTATCTATAATTTAAATGTCTGTGGGACTTTTGATAATAAAATGATGGAGAAATGTGGGAGATATTTAATTATGCTTGAATGATCATAATTAAATTTATTTTGGACTATGAATGTGTGTTGGTCATAAATAAACATATAGTTTTAGGATTTTTTTGGTTGGAGCTTTATGAAAAACGATTTGACTAATAATGATTGACATATGTTTATTTTATTGTATCAATTATTATAGTTTGGGAATGTTTTAAGGAACAAAATATGAGATACTTGGTTTTCACATATATAAAGTTGATATGAATTAACTATGGAAATCACAAAGAGTTATTATACACAAACCAATCATGTAAATCATAGAGAAAATATAAATGTTTCTTAAATTGAGATATGGGTTTTGGTAATAATTTTGTATTGGATTAAAAGAAGTTGTGATGGTTAAATAGTGGAGACTGGTTGAAGTGGTGTCAATATTGCTGCGTTATTTAATTATAAAAAACTATTTATGATGTCAGGAATAACTATATTATAATGGGATTTATTTTTATTTTAAATTTCATTAATGACATTCAGTTTTATGTAATTTTTATACGGATGTTTTGGTTATGTAGGATGGATTTATGTACCATTCCCTAGGGTTTATATTATATGTTCTACATTTAGTGTTAATCCTTTCGCTATTGGGGGACAATGAAAAAGGTCATGTTACATTTTTATTTATCTTAAGGCTTACTTTCAATGGTAGGTACAAGTTGGATTGTTACAAGTTGTATGAATTCAATTCAGTCAGGGTCAAATTGTTTTAGAGATAGGATTTAAAGTGGTACATATTGTTGTAAATCACTATATATAAAGGGTGTAGACCTACCAAATCCTATACAAGTTGCATATGGGTCCATCCCATAAATAGAATGGGTATAGACACTAACAGTATCCTCTTTTGACAATATTTAATCGTATGATGTTAATCATTGATATGTACTGAAATATAATAAATTATATGGTATGATTCATCTACATAATAACCCATGATATAAATGTGATATATATCATATAAAATTATGTAATGCATGTTCAAATGAAATGAAAGGCATGTGATGTCTTTATTTGGGAATATAATATGGATATTATATATGATATATAATATAACATTTTATTCCATGATTACCGAATGATTTCTCTTCGAAAATGATCCTTGATATATATTTCTACATGGATTGATAAAATTTTCATTACTATTTAAATGTATGAAAAGTCATAAAAATCAGTTAGGTATGCATGAAATTTAATATATAACATATTCCATGAATTGATATTGGAACTCAACTTATTTCATTAATTGAA
This sequence comes from Viscum album, assembly GCA_963277665.1. Lineage (NCBI taxonomy): Eukaryota > Viridiplantae > Streptophyta > Magnoliopsida > Santalales > Viscaceae > Viscum > Viscum album. The sequence continues at coordinate 1,931,979,966 of OY728161.1, read as the reverse complement.
TTGATACTATAGAAAGAATGAGAACCTACTCATTTTTGTAAGTCTAAGATTACTAGCCTTTTCAAAACTCTCTCCGGAAGTATAATTTATTCATATTTAATGATAGGGTTATATCTTGTTTTTTTATAATTTTTGGTCCTCAAAATATATTTATTTATTTATTTAGATAGTTTACAATATTTATAGGAATGAATCCATGTGTTAAGAAGAAGTGCTACGATAAAAAATTATTCATTAATGTTAGAGACATATATGTCAAGGAATAAATATGTTTTTATATGATTATAATGAATAAGGTGAGTATCATAAGATTATATTTACTATATCTTACGCTAATATATGATATGGATAAAAGTTAGCCAATATATTTCCATATCATTATACATGACATGATGTCATATGGTTCTATACAATTATTTTTCCTTTTAATAAGGTATAGAAAGATGATTTATAGAAGACAATTCATCTAAAAACATTAATTTTTCATCTTATCATAAACTTAGATAAGTTTTATTATAGGTTTTGATTGATTGATTAGTGTTTTATAAAATAGGGAATCATGAAATTTTATTGATATCATAGATATGGTTGAAATGTTGAACTTTTCTATATGATAGTGTATATTATAAAATAAAATAGACCTCCAGTGACTATAACTATAATATGAATTTATTTTAATCATCATATATGATAATTTATATATCATCAAATATGATATATAATAAAATTAACAAATTGTATTATTTTGTATCACATGATTAAAGATTAAAATTGTTTAAAATTATAAGCATTAGACATAATAAAGAGAATATTTTTAATCTACAACGAAATATGTGATATTTATATTTATATTACATGTAATGTAAATAAAATAAATATTTATTAATTTATTTTTTATGTATATAAATATTAAATTATATCATTTTTATATGATTATAATAATATGTAAAATTTAAATTACATGATAAATTGGTTCATATAAAATTTTCATTCCTTAAATTTTATAATATGTTAGAAAACATATGATCTGGTTTTCTTTTTCCTTAACATCAACTATTTATAGAGTTGTGATATTGAAGTTATATTTTTTCTACAATTAATAAAAATTATATATTATAATTATAATAGAATTTGTGTATTAATTTATTATATAAACATAGGTAATGAGATGTTCAGTTAGACTCCTCAGTTTCCTTTGGGTTTATGGTTTATCTAGAAAAATGGAGAAATTATATTTGTTGCACCATGCTTTCAGTTCTAGTTATTTTTAGTTTCATATAATATTGATCATTTGGATTTTTGGGTTTAATATACATTTCACAAGAGGTAAATTAGAATATATGTACACATCTTTATCATATATTTTTTTAGTAATAAAAACATTGAGTTGTGTAAGTAGTAACACATTAATTTAGATTGGACATATTATTTAGATAGAATGAATATGGATTAAAAACTAAATTCGTGGAAACATACATAAATATAAGAAAAATTATAATTAAAATATGAATACATGTGAAAAAGTATCTATAAATAGAATATGAATACGACGCATAAAACAATTTTGAGACCAATAAAACCCCTTAAATAATGAGTGTGAGATTCTGTATCAAGTGAAAAAATGTCTAAACCTCGATCATCCAAATTCATTATTCATGCCAAAATTTTTTCCCCATTGATTATCTGGTATATGGGATATTGAGTATCGTTATATTTAAAAGGAATAGGTTCTTATATTTAGTTTTAATATTTTGGTTACACGTAGTAGAAGACATAATTGAAATAGGTGCCCAATATAAAATAAATAGAATAAGTTAGATGATGAATTGGGTAAGGGATATACAACTAAATATATAAGATTTATCTTATTATATAATTGGAATTGTAGAAAAAGAAAGTGATAATATAATCATTATATTCAATTTGTAATTCAATGATTTAATTACAAACATTTGGATAATATAAGGGTAATTATCACATATTTAAGATATTATTTTAATTTTAGGTTTAATGTAAAAATTCAATGAATTTAGTATTTAAAATGAATCGTTTACAAGTTATATTTTTTTCACTTACTTATTTTATTTCATGTTCTTTTATGTTTAATAATGTTTGTGAATATAATGAAATATATAGAAGTATAGAAGATCAAATGAAGTATACTGTAGAAGCAGGAGTTTGAATATGAAAAATATTGTTGAAGAATTTGAAAAAGGAAATTTTGATTAAAAATATTTGAGTGAGATAAAAGTGATACATAATGTTTATAATTATAATGTCTATAGGAAATAGTACCTAGTTGGGAAGATAAAGAGGAGAATCTATTAATTTCTACACATAAAGACTCTCAATTGATAATCTGACGAGGAAAATCCTTTGAAGACTATATATAATGTTCTTGAACAGGGACACATATGTGTTGCTAGTAGGGATACATAAGATTATTCACCTAATAAATAATGAACCAAAATTTTTAATTGTTAGTGAATATTCAGGCACCCATATGATATATAAGTGTTCACAATAGCCCAATTAATATGTGAAGGAAATATCCTGTTTTATGAGGATGAAAAAAATGATATTTAAAGGTCCAATTGAGGATATTTAGGATTCCCTCAAATAATATATAAGATTCATTATTGGATACACCAATATATCTTGAAAATAATTTTTTCATATAAGTAAGAATTTTAGCTATTCTAATTCCATGATATATATGGGTCATACACTGATTCATAAAACACATAATGTTTTTATCCATTTTAAAAACAGAAAAAATTCATGTCATTTTAGAATTAAATATTTTGGATCACATATATTATTTGTGGATATCAAGATCAAGATAATTTGTTAGTAAAATAATCCTAATATATATAGCCAGAATGATTATTTCAAATATTATATTAACCATGTGCATTAAATCATAAGGTATATCTGAAAGATAAATGATCATTAGAAGATTTTTATGAATAAGGAATCTCACTACTTCATGTAAAAATAACCTAGAATCGATGCATTCATGGAATCCATCCCCATGAACATGTCAAAAATTACTAAACCCAATTCATATATAAATTCACTTCTCCCTACATTATATAATAATTTCAAATATTATCCTCTCTATTAGAAAATTATAATGTTTTGGGTTTTTTTGTTTATTTATATTTAATATAATTTATTCTATATTTTCTTCTAGTGTTCATTATTTCTATATATCTCACATTTTTTTCTTGTTTAGTCCTTAATCCCACTTCCATATATTCAATTTGATCTTCAATAATCACAATGGTCATAAATTAACAAAGTATATATCCTAGGGTAAGAATAAATTGATGAATCAGAGTCATTTATTGGTCGTGTTTACTCTCTCCTATCTACTTCATGTTCATTAAGGACGATTGTTGGAGGTGAATAGTGAAAGTGTGTCCCCACTACGGTAATTTCTAATCACATTGGAGGATGATGTCCCAACAATGAGTATATCCCAGGGTAAGAATATGGATCCATTATGGTTAAGATATTAATGGGGGGATTTAAATACAATAAGGTGGCTTAGGTAGTGGTCTAGATTTAGTAATTTATAATAACGTTGGAGGTTGATGTGTAGTGTGATTTGTTGTTTTTAGGTACACAATATGTTTGAAAGAAGGGGGAATAAGAGGATTAACACACATGATATGATTTTTGATCATTGAGTTGGTAAGAAACTAGAAAATAGGAAATTTAGGTTCTCTTAGTGTAATTTATTAGTGTGTGATATAAATATTATTTTATTCCACATTATAATAGGTGTTTAAAAATATTGAACCATATTTGGGGAGCCATGTTGATCACTATATATTCCATAAAAAATTTAAAATATTTTTCTTTGTTATCAAAAAAAATACAAATTATTGAATGTATGAATGATGCCTTCAAAATAAAATTTTTAAAATGAATGTAAAAATAAATATCAATTTTAGGAAAAATAAATATATGATGAAAGAATTTCCTAGTTCAAAGAAATACAAAATGAGGTGCTAAACCTGAAGAAAAATTTGACATAGATAATTTTCATCTTCCAAGCACATAATGAACCATTGTAGGATCCGTTGTTAGAAGACTACAGAGTTGGGGAAGTTTTCCCAGTAATTTTCAATATAAAATAATCTTAGGAAGACAAGAAGAAACAATTTAAATATTTATTGTTAGAACTTAATCAACAATTACTTGAATAGATTCATAACTAATAACGAGAAAATGATACAGATAAGGTAGATTTATAACAATTAATTTCAAACTATAGATACTTTATATAAAGAAAATTTCAATGTTATCATCCCATCATTATAGGTTGATGTTCCAACCCCACTATATCTCTCACTAACTATAGAATAAGAAACCCTGATAGAGGTAGAATATTAAAAAAATGATTTATTAGATTGATTTATTGCCTTAAACATTGAAAAAACAACTCCACTAGGTATTTATAAAATAATACAAGATTTAATGAGATACAATAGAGGGATGTATTCAAAACATGATCTCATTTTTATATAATCTCATTAAAAATTAATTGATTAATAAATCCCAATATTTTGAGTTTATAGAATTACTGAACACTTGGATGTCCCTGAATATTTATGATGAAAAAAAATTACTAGTATTAGAACATGTACAATGCAATAAAATGAAATATTATTTTATAGTGGGAGTAATTTAAGAAGAAAACCTAATGCCTCTACCCGAAGTGGTAAAATTTTAAGCCAATGACAAAGAGGGTGAAATTTTAGATTTAAATACTTCCTACTCAGATTCAATTTATCTTTAAGTTATCAATGACCACAAGGTAAATATTTTGATGACAAATACCTAGGTAATTCCTAAGAAGAAACCCAAATAGTTGTATTTATTATGTCAGATAGGGTAATGGTAGATGGTCTAGAGTGTGGTGAACAAACTAAATTATATTTTTTATCAATTAAATTTAATTATAAATTTAATTATCAAAGATTTTTTTAAGGTTAATTAGCAGTAGAAAATGTAAATAACACAAGGATGTTATTTAGTAGTTCAGTCTGATGAGGGCCTACTTATACTCTTATACTTCTCTACTCGGTGAGAGATATATGTGAACTAAAAATGATTTTTATCGGTGCATCATAACCCAATTTGAATTTTTTTAGTGGTGGGATAACCACAACATTGAATTTTTTTATGGGGAGTCAAAAACCTTACAACCTAAATTTAAACACTGGGAGTCACAACACAAATATTTCTAAATTAGATATAGGGAGTCACAATTCTTAGTTCTTGAATTTACAATCTAGGAGTCACAACCCTAGAAAATATTAAAAAAATAATGCTTTTGATAGCATAAATAGAAAAATAGAGTTCCTGTGACATATGTGAAAAAGCGTTACATATTCAAAACTAGACGATAGAAGACAAATAATAATATCATAGTTATTGGTTGTTGAGGTTTAGATCATCTCGTCTCATCAAGGAAATTGTTGTCGAATTAGTAGTAATTCATCCCTTCACAGATCATGAATGTGATGAAATAATGTGTTGTAGGATCTTTCAAATTCATAGAAAATTACATGTTCACATCACTTTTATATTGAAAAAACAAATTATAAAAAATGTTAATGTGTGACTTGAAATTTTATATTCCTCTCTCATTTTAACTCTCAAAAGAGAAATATGTATATTGAAAAAATAGTCAACTGTTACAGAAGCTTGACTTGTTTAGGATATTCAAAACAATTTGAGTCATGAGAATTCATAAATATCTCTATGAAAACCACATCATTGTTTCCTCTTTATTTTGATAGAATAAAATTAAAAAACATTTTAAAATAAATTGAATAACTCTTCACAAAAATCCTATGAAATATAGAAACATTGAATGATTTAAATCAATTTATCAAATCACTTAAAACCCATATAAATTTAGTCAAAATATATCTTAGAAATTAGCAGCAAAAATCAAAAGTAAATTAAAAAATTTGAAGCTAAATAATTTTGAAACCTTTAAATTTATGGGAAAATATGTTGATATTTTTAATTATTTTTCTCTCTAAATATATAAATAAAAACATTATAATGACTTTGATAAAAATATTTAGATTCAATATGAATTTTTATAACAAAAAACCTTTTAAAATAATTCATATATTTGCAAAAAATCAAATTTAAAACGCATGTAATAAACAGTAACATCAAGAATGAATAGTAACATTACGTAGGGATGATGAACAGTAACGTAGCATAAATATAATAATTACTAATATAGTGTAAGGATGATTAACAATAGCATCGCATAATAATTACTAATAGTAACATACCAAAGGACGATGAATAGTAACATAGTGTAGGTATGATGAATAGTAATATAGGAACGACGAACTATATTTTCACTATTCATGAATAGTAATATAAGGTTGATGAACCATAATTTTCAATATTCAAGAATATTAACATAGGTTTCTTAACCATACTTCTTACAGTTCATGAATAGTAACATTGGATTAATGATCCATACTTTGAACTATTTGTGAACAGTAACGTGGGTTTCCCATAATTTTTGAAAAACTGGACAACATACTTTAACAAAAATAGACTAATTCTAAAAGGATATTAATATCAGATTCAACCATTGGACCCAAATAATTATTTATAGAAAAACATATTATTTTTAAAAAAATCAGGTATTAAATAAAACTGATATCTATAGCTCCAAAAATCATTGAAAAATAAAAGAAAAAAACATTCTGAGAAAATAGATGCTCTGAAAAATTAAAGACAAACATCAAAAAAATTCATCACAACCCAAACAATCTTTTAATACATAGATGAAAAATAATTAAATTTAGATAAACATTTTGTATTTCTATAAAATCAAGTTTCATACAATTACAATATCTGTTGAAGTAACTGTAAAATAAATATAGATAATTTTTAAAACGAAAAACTATTGTGTTTCAGAAAACTACTACGATATATACATTGAATTTTTAGAGTAATAAAAATGAATTTACAAACTTTCTAATAAAAAAATTAAATGTGGATAAATCGTATATCTATCTAACATGGTAAGAATCATAGAAACTCATAAACATTAGTTTATGAAATCATTAAAATATAGAAAGGATTTTAAATGTAAAATCATATGTAATCAAACAAAAAAACATGAAAATCTAAAAATATTCTCCCAAAGTAATCAAAAAAGTAATAAAACAAAAGAGAATTCATATTCATAAATAATATCCTCCTTTTTGTTTCTTTATAAAACCAAAAATTTTAAAAAAAATAAAATAAATTTATTTCAACCTATTTATGTCTCCCCATTTTCTCCCAAAATATATCTCCCAAAATAACTCTCCACCTTTTGTAAATAAAAATGTGAAAAAAACTCCCCTAAACAAATTCAGTAATAAAATGTTAAAATTCCAACAAACCATGTTCAAATTTAATTTTTTCAAATTGAGCATAGTCTTAAGGATTTGTAAAAATATGTGCTAGCTGATTTTCAAAAGGTATAAACTCTAAAACAATATTACCATTGTTCACATGATCTATACTAAAATAAAATTTAATATGAATATTCTATTTGGTATAATTATGTAAGGGGTTTTTCGAAATAGAAATTATTGAAATATTATCACAATAAACACGTAGTATATCTAGATGAACACCAAAATCACATAATGTTTTCTAATCAATAATATTTGAGAACAAATAATAGAATAATAGATATACGCAGCTTCTGCTGTAGTTAAAGAAATAAATAATTGTTTTTTAGAATACTGGGATATTAATCTTTTTTCTAGAAAATGACACATACCTGATGTTATTACTCTATCAATTTTATATCATCCAAAATCATAATCAGAAATGTATGTTAAATAAAAATAGTTATATTAAGAAAACTTGAATATACAGTTCCATTAACATATATAATTATTCTTTTAACATATTTAATATGACTTTTTTTAGATCTTCTTGAAATCTATCTTATAAAAGAACACTAAGAATAATGTCAGGTCTTGATGCCATTAAAAATATAATGATACCAATCATGCCTTTATAAAAAATTAATTCAATAGAGTAACTAGAAACAACATTATCTAATTTTCAATTAGATCCAATAAGAGTTTTCATATATTTATAAGTATCACAAAATAATATTTTGAAAAAAACATTAGCAAAATTAGGTTGATTAAGAAAATTTTCATCTTGTCTTTGAAAAATTTGATGTCCAAGATAGATTTTTAATTATCCCATAAACAATTGTCAAATTGAGAAGATATCAAAGAATAAAATTCATTACATATTATTTCATTCGATGATCCAAAAACTATATCATTAAATAAATTTGAACAACAAGGATATCATCATATGTTCTTTTAATTAATGTAATTAAATCAACATTATATTTCTTAAAATAGTTATTTTATAAAAAAAAATTCATACTAAGAATGTTGTTCTTGCTTGAGACTGTATAAAGCCTTAGATAATTTAAAAACATGTGTAATAAGTTTTCCACTTTTAAAACCACAGGGTTGAGAAACGTAAACTTATTTAGTTGTAAAACCATTTAAGAAATAACTTTTTACAACAATTTTATATAATTTAAATAATATAAAACAAAAAAACCAATAAATTCATAATTACATCTAATATAAAAACATGTGAAAAATAATCTTCAATGCTTATACCTTCTCTTGATAGTACCCTTGAGCAACAATAATGGATTTATTTTTAATTGATTTATCCAGCTTGTTTCTAAGGATCCAATTAGTTCAAATCACCTGTTTATCCTTAGGAAATTCTACTATAGTCCAAAAACTATTTTTAACAAACAAATTGAATAAATATTTCGTATAAACAATTCATATTCTATCTTCAAAGATTCAATAACATTAAAAGGGAAGAAAATAAAAATATATAATCTGAATTGGCACAAAAATTTAAAATAGAATTTATAGTTTTAACACCATAATTAACATTTATAATTACAATCTCAACATTATTATCTTTTTGAATTGTCCATGATTTTTGATCTTGTAGAGAAGGAGTATTCTCTCCCTCAATTGATTCATTCTAATCTTTGGAGAATTCTTCACCAAAATTAAATTATCTAAACTATTGGTCATAAAAATTAGAATTAGAATTTAATTTTAAAATACTTCCATCAAACATAACATTAATAGATTCTTAAGTAATCACAGTTGATTTATTATAAACACTATAATCTAAATTTATTATTTTAATGAATACAAATACTTTTATCACTTTTAGAATCATATTTATCTAAATTATACTTTAAAATTAAAATAAAATAATTACAAACAAAAATAATAACGTAAAAAACATTAGGATTTTTATTTTTGAATAATTAATAAAGAGTTTTCTTTAACAAATGATATAATAATAATTCTATTTGAAATAAAACAAGATGAAAAATAACCTCAACCCAAATATATTTAAGAACATTATATTCCCTTAACATAGTTTGAGCTTTTCAATATGAGTACTATTTTCCATTCTACAACACCATTTTTTGTGGAAATTTATGAGTAGAAAAGTTATGAAAATAACAAATCTATTGACAAAAAATTTCAAAATATAAATCATGAAAATCTCCACTTTTATTACTACGAAATGAAGTTATCATATAGCCTTTAATATTTTCAACTAATTTAAAAAACTCTCTAAATATTTTTAAAGTATCATCTTTATGAGCAAGAATGTATATCTAACTAAATATACTATTACTATCACCAATAACTAAGGTATATTTCATTCCACCAAAGCTGGATATTTGAGTGGGGCCAAATAAATCAGGATGTACTAATTGTAAAGGAAGTTAAATAATTATCTAATTTATATCTTTAAATGAAATTATGTGTCGCTTTCCTTTCACACAATTTTCACATACATGGAGATGTTTTTTATTAAAAGAAAAAAGTTATAACACATTCTCATGTTTTGAGAACATATGCATAATTATGAAATTGACATTACCCAAACATCTATGCCAAAGGATGTTATCATTTATTACCATATTCAATCACATAACATGTTGAACAGTTAGTTCATATGAATTAATAGTACAAATAATATCTATTCAATTAGAATAAAATAAAAATTAATTATATTTAAAAACTAAAAATTTATCATTTTTAAATTTAACATCCATTTTTCAACACAAATTGTAATACATTAATTAAATTATGTTTTAAACTTTCAACATATAAAACTTCTTAAATTAATGTATAATTTGAAATAAAAACTTTACCAAAAAATTTTACTTTTCCTTTGGAATGTCTCCAAAAGTAACAGGGTCTCTATCACATGTGTTGAATATGGAAATATTTGGTGGGCCTCTGGTCATATTCCTATAGAATCTACATTCTATACACCATATTTTATTTTTGATACAACCAACCATTTTTTTGTGTAAAAATCAATTACTTGACTATTTTGGTACCCAATCTTCTTTGGGTAAAATGGGATTAGTTATATAATTTTAAGGCACCCTTATAGAATCTAAACATGTATTATAAGGTACACTAGATAACATGGATTTAAAAAAATTAGTTTTTGTATGTCCCAAGGATTGTTCAAATATAATAGAACAATAATTTGCATAGTGACCCATTAAGGGAAATTTAAAACAACTAACATTTGAAGTACAACCTTTTAACTTTTAGTAAAATAAGTTTTATACCTTTGAGGTAATCTTATATCATAACCAAAACGGTCATTATTTTTATTATTTTTTTAAAAAAAAACAACTCATGATATTTTTCATGACCTTTTATAAAAACATATAATCATTGTTTAAGACATTCAACCTCATTTTCCAAATTTTCATTCAAATCTTGAGCATATTTGAAATTTTCATAAACATTTGAATGAGAAGTAAAAGAAAAGTTACATTGTATGTCATTCTGATACAAAAGTATTTTTTTTAGAAAAATGTTTCTCATTTTTTTCTTTAATACTATTATATAAATCATCATTTTTGAAAATATCATTTCTTAGTCATTAAATTTAATTATTTTACTCAAAACATTGGGGTTTTCATAATCAAATTTTATATCAGAATATTTAGAATAAAAACAAGAACTTCTAATCTTATCATGTTATATCATGAAGCACGTGTTAACACATTCTTTTTATTTTCTAGACTGTTCACTGCAATCAAATTCTTCTGTAAAACTCCAACTAGTTATCAACTACATTTTTCTTGTTTTTATATTTTTTTTATTATTTAGTTTAGGAAAATGTGGAATTATATGACCTTTCTCCAATAATCATAACAGGTAACATATGAATCATTTTAATTAATATCACCATTATTATCTCCATTAAATTTTTCGTTTTTAGGGTTTCCACTAATATGATTCTTGAATCCTTAATTTTTTATTCTTCTATAAAGTATAGTCAAAATCCAACACATGTCTATCTTTTCACAGTCCTATATATCCAAATTTGAAGATTCAATAGAAACAACCTTCAATGATTTAACAGCTACACCATTTAAGTTTGTTATATCCTCAGCAGTTGTGTTATTTAGTTAAAGTTCAAATTTGAATAGTGATCCAATGAATTCATCCAGGGTGTATTTGTTGAAATTATTGATTTCATTAATGGAATCCTTCTTTGCATGCCATTTATTTGGTAAGTCTTGTATGACTCTTTCAATAAGTATAAGGTTTTCTATAGCTTCTCCAAGTGAATTCATTCACTTCATAATGATTGTGAATCTATGGAAAATTTTGCTTACATATTTATCTCCACCCATCCTGAAGTCTTGGTACTCAACATGAAGCATTCCATGTTTGGTTCAGATTATCTTGTCATATCCAAGGTGAGTAACTAGTTGAATTTTCCATATTTCATGAGGTGTCTTGCAAGATGACATGTGACTACAAACACTTATGTTAATATAAAACTCTAAAATATTAATAACCTTATAATTTAATACATGTCTAGTTGAATCAATTTTGTTTTGAGTATCTGGGTCACCTTTAGTAGTGTGAACTATTTTTATTTGGTAGAATAGTGATCTAAACTCAATTTTTAATGGTAAGACTCATTTCAGGATCTCATGTAACCATAATCATTAACATCAAAGTGTGGTGGATTTTGAGGAATCCACGCATCATTATGGTTCAATCCTATCAACTTATAATATCATATCCTTAGACTGTGAGGTCTAGGAAAATGTTAGCACCAATAAAATCAAAGAATACTCTAAAGAGGGATTTGAAATATAAAAATGTATAATATTTTGATACAAATTGAATGGTATCAGATAGAGAATAAAAAATCTAATCAACTATAAGGATTTCCCTCTGATACCTATTGTTAGGTTGGATAGGGTAATGAAATATCTTCTAGAGGGGTCGAATATACCAGATAAAAAATTTTAATTTAATAAATATATTAATAAAATTATTTATCAATGTTAATTATTTCATATGATTAGCAGCGAAAAAAGTTAAGTACAAGAGGATTCCTTTTTAGCAGTTTAGTCTGATGTGGGCCTACTTACACTCTTATACCTCTCTACTCAGTGAGAGCATAAAGTTCACTAAAGATGATTTTTATGGGGGAGTCACAACTCAATCATGTAATACATTTCTAGTATAGTGCTAACCACCAATATAGTGTGTGAGAGAAACGGGAAAAAGTGTTACAGTCTCCAAACAGGATGAAGGATGGAAAACAAATTATAAAAATAACTGGTTTTTGACATTTCTATCAGCTCGCTCTATTATGTAAATTATTGTAGAAGTATAAGTAATTTTTCCCTTGAAGGAACATATTGGTTATATAACCATGTTTTATAGGATATTGAAAATTCACAGTAGATTAAAAGTTAAAAACATTTTCTCTATGAAAAAATAGAGTATAAAAAATGTTAATGTATTTCTTGCAATTTATATATTGCTATCTTTTTTTTAAACTGAAAAATAGAAAGATATATATACATGTATAGATAAAATAATCAATAGTTATAGACGATTATTGTCCTTAGGAAAATCAATATAAATTAAGTCATGAGAATTAATAAATTTATCAATGAAAAATATAGCATCATTTCCTCTTTATTATTATATAATAAATCTTAAAAATAATTTAAAATTATTTTAATAATGATTCCATAAATATATCAAGAAATATAGAAATGTTAAATGATTTTAAAAAATTATATAAAACAATTAAAATGAAATTCAATTTTGTCAAAATAGTTCATAGAATGTAGTATAAATAAAGAAAAGTAAATTCAAGAAATTGAAATTAAATAATTATGAAACCTCTATATTTAGGGTAAAAAGGTGATGAAAAACATTGTGAATTTTTCTCTCTAAATAGAGCATCGAAGACATTAAAATCTATTTGATAAAATTTATTATATTTAATGATAATTTTTTAAGCATAAAATCCATTTCTAAATAATTCATATATACTTAGACAATAAATTTAAGAAAAATTCATCGAATGAACTATGACTTCAAGAATGAACAATAATGTAGAGTAGTGTTGATGGACTATTATGCAGGGTATAGACAATGTAAACTAACATAGTGTAGGGATGATGAACAGTTATGCAACAAGGGGATGCTAGAATTTAACATATCATATGGATAATGAATAGCAATGTAACATAGGGATGATGAAAAATAACATTTCATAGGTATGATGATTAGTAACGTTGAGTAGAGAGGATGAATAGTAACATAGGGTTGATGAACCATACTTTTCACAATTCATAAATTGTAACATATGGTTTATAAACCATACTTTCCACTATTCATGAGTAGTAGCGTAGGGTTGATGAACCATACTTTTCAAAATTCTTGAATAGTAATGTATGTTTGATGAATGATACTTATCAATATTCATGAATATTAATGTCGGGTTACCTATACTTTGTGAAAAAACTAGACAACATACTCTAAGAAAATTAAACAAATTTTAAATGAATCGTAATAACATATTTTGACTTTTTTAAAAAATAATTATTTGTAGAAAAACATAGTATATTTCTATCGAATATAGAATCATATGAAAACAACTTCTACAGCTCCCAAAATTTTTGAAAACAGAATAGAAAACAATTAAAAAAACAACAGTTCTGAAAATCAATGCAAAACATCAATTAATTTAATCAACATTCAAATGACCTTTTTAGACATCTATGAAAACAAATAAAATAAAGATAAACATGTTGGATTTCTATAAAATAAGGTTTAATTAAATTCCAATATCTTTTGAAATTGCAATAAAATAAATACAGAAACTTTTTAAATCAGAAAACTCTAGAGTTTCTAAAAATTTCAGCACCTAATTCACTGTATTTTTAGAGTAATAAAAATGTAGTTTTAGACTTTATGATACAAAAATGAAATGTTGATAAATATCTTATCTATACAATGTGATAAGAATAAAATAATTCCATACACTTAAATTTAAAAAATCATCAAAATAGAAAATGTTTTTTAAATGAAAAAACACATGTAATTAAGAGAAAAACATGAAAGTGAAAAACAATCCTCCCAATGTAATCAAATAAGTAATCAAATAGAATAGAATGCGCATACAGACATAATATTAATAGTTTTGAAAGACCCAGGTTGAATTTCATACCCCTGATGCATGATATAGCTCATATAAATTGACATGGAATCATATAAAACTGTTAAAATGGACCCTTAAATACAGTGTGAATGGATGAACACTTCATGAAAATAAATGTGCAGTTTATGTCAAAAAACCCAACCAACCATACAATTTTAGATAATAGGTTATAATGCCTCATGGATTGGAGTCAAAACTCAACAACCAATCGGGAGTTCAAACTAGTTTCTATCATTGTTCACTTTCTAATTTTTTGATTTCAAAAATGTAATTATATACTTTTTTATTTCTAATAGGTTTTCAAAGGCTGAAAGTAAGATATTAACCCAGTATATAACTAGGAAATAACCCCCATGTTTTATTTTTATGTCATGTTAAATATCTTCTACTCTAATATTATTTTCTTTGACTACTATTATATTAATTACTGTGAATCATATATATGAGTAAAATATATAATGTGGGGGAGTTTCTACCAACCTATTTTGGTCCTGCATGTTTTTTTTTTCTATTTTCTTCTTTTGAACGTTTATATGAAACCATGATATTAATTGAATAACTTTATAACATCATATCATCTTGTAATATTTTAAAAAATTATTAATTTCAATGACAAATTATTAAAATAATTACTAATTTCCATTTTAATCCATAATTTTCAAACAAAACGTTTAAGGATGTTTGATCAATTGTGAAACCCATTAGCATATGTATAGTCCCACATTTATCTTACCAATATAAAACGACTATAATAATACTTCACATCTTCATATATTTTTTTTAATTATGATACATTAATCATGTAATGATTTCTATAAATTTTTATTTTATATATTTTTGAACTATCAGAGTTCATGAAATATGTCAAAAAATTCTTGAGGTATCATTCTAGAATCCACTTTAAATTTAAAACTCTATTCTTTACCGTCTATGAAATATGACCCTTCTTAGACCCTATACAACATGAATTTTTTTTTATTCTACAACATTATATGATTAAAATCCATAACCACCCTCTCTAGATGTAAATTAATGTTAATAGTTGAACTCATGTGTGGGGGAAATATTTTTTGCAAGTAGGTCTGGGGAGAAGCATTAGGACGAGGAAGGATGGGTGAATAAAATTCTTTCAAAATTAACACTGAATTTTTTCAAAAATATTTTACATTTAAGCATTCTTTTATATCCTAAAAAAATACATTATAGAATTTATATGGAAAAAAATAATATGAAGGAAGTATATATTAGAAAATAAATGTTGTTGTAAAAGTGTTGTATGTGTGAGCCTTCCATGAGAATCATAAATATATTGGAGATAAATCATTGAATAGGGGGTTAATGTGGGTATCATTATTTAGTGTAAATTTTAAATAATTTATTTTTATTCAATTAAATCCAAACCACTTCATTATTCCATTCAATTTTCATCATATGAACCAATAAAACCTTACCCATAGAACAAAACATTTTATGTACCCACGATCAAACCATATTTTATACTCTATGGTGTTGATATATTATGATGAAAACAAAATTATGGATATAAATCACAGACATTAGAATGACAAAAACATTATATAAAATTCCATGAGGGAAAAAGATTATATTCTATTAAGGTAGGTAAAATATGAACATGGATATTGGTTGGAGATTGAATGTGTTTTTTTAATATAGAGTAATTATAGAGGTGAGACCAATATCATAAACATGATATTTCCAAATATGTTAAAATTGAATTGTTTTTTCAAATAAAACTTGACATTTTTTATTCGACACCGCTGTAATATAATATTCCAGCAATGTAATATTTTAGTATGAGAGAATTGAAAATTTTATATATTCATTATTTTTTAATAGTAATTTAAATATTTAATTCCTATTATTTTGATAATATAATAGGAATTATCCTATATTTATTTTATTGGTCTAATTTGAGGTTTAATTTAAAAATGGCCTAAATTCATGATATTAATTAATTTTTTATTCATTTGAATTTTTTATTAGATAATACTTTTACATTTTTATATTTTTTTTTAATCATCGTTCTCAAATAAATGTAAGGTCTGAAAACAAATAAATTCATAAAAACATATTCTAGAGGAAGAATGAATGAATTTTCATAGGATTATTAAATGTTTTATCAATGAAATATTTGTGTAAAAGTTATACAGAGAGTGTAAAATGATTCTTAAGGGTTATTCTATTTATTTTAATACATAATGGTTCCCAATTGGTTATAAGAATAATGAAATTTAGAATATTCCATACACAAATCTTACCATGTTAGAATATGAGGAGAAAAATATAGAAAATTATATACAACAAGGATCTTAGATATGATACATAAGATTTAATAGTATTGATGTGTAAGATTTTGTGGCAGATATGTTATGGACTTTAGTTTCCCAATAGTGGTGAAGATTATGGCACCCCTGAAATATGTAACATTATTATTTGGAAAAAGTGATACAAAAAGATAAATTACATTGTCATAGTGTTGAAACTATTGATTTGTAAAGGTCCCATGGAAATAAAAAAGAGTCATCTGGACAACACACCATACGTACTAGCGAATACACATATACATAGAGAGAATTTATTTTCAACTGAGGGGATAACTTTATTTAAAAATTCCTCTTATGTATATTCCATTATATGATAGATGGAAATACACAAATGATTTATCGTTTTAAAATTTTTAAAAAAATTAAGTCATATAACAAATAGAATATTCTGAATCACTTAAAAGAAATTAGGATGTTAAAAACTCAAAGTATTATTGAATAAATACAGAGATCTTTGGAAATATGGGTAAATTTAAATATGTTATTAAAAATGCTAACTTATTTAAAAGATAACTAGAAAAACTAATGATTAGAGGGTGATTTTAAATAATGATAAAACCTCATTATCACATCTAAAAAAATTCATGAATCACACTTTATGCATCAAAGCCATCCGTATATGTAGATTAATGCATGTCGAATCTACTAGCTATTTAAAAAATTAATCCATAAATTGAAAAAATATTTGAAACCAAAACCTTTTTAATTTCCAATGATATTAATTTTTGTATTTCTATAATTTTCACTTTTCTAAAAGTCATTCTATATTTTTAATTCTATTTTATATTGTTTTTTCCATCTCCCGTATTCCACATATTTATTGTGATATTTAATATTTAAAATCATGGAGAATTAATTTGATAGATATTACATGGGAATAATATTATGATGAATAAGTGCCACATGTCTTCAATCACTTATCCACTTTTTTTTAAGATGATCATTAGAAGGGATTATAAAATTTATTCCCTCAATAATTTTTCGTATGATAAATTTCCTCTTATGAAATATTATTCTCTTATAAATTTATCATGAGGATATACAATATATTCAAGATCATTGTAAGATGAATGTGAAAGATTTTATAAATGGATAATGGATTAGGGGGTGTTCTCACTTGAGGATCCCTCTAGATTGAAAAACATGAAGGTGGGGAATTTGAAGTTTTATTTGTTACTATTCGGTAAATTATATATTTTCAACAAGGGAAGAAATAATGAGGACATAAATATGATGGATTTTGATAATTGAATTTTAAATATATTGTAAAGGTTCTAATGGAGGCTCATTTATGTTGATTATCTTATGAGTATTTACCTTCTTCTTTGCCTCATTTTGTTTTTATCCCTAATTTCATATTTATATTCTTATTGTATTCCATTATCAAAATCCAAAATTTTTTAATTTCTGAAAAATATTTAAATATTTAAAAATTATAATGAGGATTTAGGGAAATATAGTGATAAAAAATAGGCTCCTTATGTGAATATACATCTCAGAGATTGTGCAACACATGGAGTAATATAAACATTATTTTATAACAACCCATAATAGGTGTGTCAAAATAGTAAACCATTAACATAGATATGAGTTGATCGCTTTATATTCTTTCTATATTGGGTGGTTATTTTTCATTTATAACATACAAACATTAAAAAATATTTTACTTTTTGTGTTGTATTGATGTTCTGAAAATTCTTATGAAAGGAAAAATTACTCTGAGGTTAAATAAGTAAAAATTTGTGATGAAAAGTTTTTCCAAATGTATAAGATTTGAAATGAGATTATATATTTAATATAGAAATTAATATAATTTATTTCATATTACATGCACATAATGAATCATAACAAGAACCATTGGTAAAATAATATGTGGAGGAATTAGCATCGCCTATCATTTCCCATTAAGAAAAACATGAGGAGGTCGACAAGGAAAAATATTAATCTATATAATCAGACCATACTAGACCATTTCTAGAATAAATTCCTTATGTAAAATTTTCATTTAATAAACATGTGTGAGATAAAAATATTTTGGATTCATACTATAGTATATTTATAAGAGGTGACAAGTAATGATATCATTATATCTTTGATGAAAATGAATCATCAGCACCATTATATCTCTCTTTTTTCATAGAAGAAAAAACCAAAAAAATGTTATAATTTTAATAAACGATATAAGAGATTGAATTCAAACTGTTATCTAAGAAAAAAATATCCAAGTAGAACTAACCAAAGAATAACATATTTAAGGTGAACCAATAATGAGATATAATAAAAACAAAAACTCATTTTAATATAAATTCATTGAAAATTAATTTAACACTAAATCCATCCCCTTTGAAATTATATATTCAAACAACACCTATATTTTCCATGAGAGTGTTAAAGAATAATAAATATCACATGTATAGAAGCATATTCATCTTTTTGATCCCATTATTATTTTTACACTTGTGGATAATGAGAATGGATACCGAGCGACCCTTCCCGAAGACATAAAATTAAATTTTGACCACATAGAGAAGGGGGATTTTAAATTCAATTATATCCTATTTTTATTCAAATAATCATTAATTTTTTACTAATATTTTTCTAGATAATGATTTTGATGAAGAATCATTTATTCTATAACGACCCAGAAATCCCATGGATTTTTTTTCATAAATACATCAGAATTTTACAAGCCCGTAGTTTCTAACGGCACATGATTCCGAGGTCCGGTGTGCTCGGAATCCATTTATGATGTTTTGTTCGGGTACGTTCAGTAAAAGTACATGCAAGTTTTTCTATCTTTTGAACCGATGCTCAGAATTGAAATATGAGGACACCAATAAACTCGCAGCGCTGGTATTATCTTAAAGAGACCTTTACCACAGTTTTGATTAATCGGGATCGGTAGTTAATTTTTGGGGTTTCTATGTAAAATTTAAATAAAATTATGTGTTGCATAATATTATTTGGATGGTAGTTAAAACCTCCAAATGGAGGTTTGTGGTGGGGAACACCCCACATAACCTCCCATGGGAGGATATTATGTGGTGTGGGCCACATGAGTTCAAACTCTTCAACTCCCCTTTAACTCCTTGAACTCCCAATTAAGGAGGATGAAAATCCCCTTAATTATTTTGGAGCCTCTTCATTTCCTCCCTCCCAATTAATGAGCCATCCCACATTCTTAATTAATGGATGTAGCTTAATGAATTTGAATATCTTTAAATTCATTAACCCATCATTTTAATAAGGTGTGTTATTTTATTTTGTGTGGGGTTAGACATAATACCTTTGCTGGCATTGGAGAATTAAAAAGAAAGCGTTCTTCCGATGAAGAACATGAAGAACATCTTCAACATTATCCATCTGTGTTTGAGGAGTAAACTCCGCCCGTGAAGAATGTCATCAACAACGCCGTCATCAACTCCTGAAATCAACGGAACATTGCCGTCATTTGTGACACCATCATGAAATCATCAAAATCAAGGTAGGGGAATTTTTTATTAATTTTAAATATGAGATTACACCTTTCTTCTTTATTGTGTAAAATTCTGGTTTGGAAAACCAAATGTTATCAAATGATGAGGAGTGTTCAGACCGCATGAACACGGCCCGACCCTCCCCACTGTTGTTTCCATTTGATGATGTCGTAGGTGGAGCCGAAATAGCGTGGTGCCATCGCACAACTCCGGAGAATAACCACGGACAGGAGGACTGTGGTGGAAGAAAGAGGAACCACGACCGAGAGGGCCACGACGGATGAAGAGGTGCGGCGCCGTCACGCCGCGCCCTGTGAAGGAGGGAGCGGCCTACGTCCATGGGCCGCTTGGCCGAAACGAATGGGTCTACCACCTTCCAGCTGGGCTGAAGAAACCTGGCACCAATAGGAACCCTGTGGAGGAGGACAGCGACTCAAAACCGCGGGCCGCTTGGCTGGGATAACTGACCTACTATGGGTGGCTGGGCTGGAGGACCGTGACGCCTGCAAGCCCCGCGCAAAGGAGAACCTCGGCCCGCTGTGCGAGCCACATGCACCAGGTAGAACCAGGTGGCTACGGCCGGCTGGGTAGGTAGAGGCGGCGCTTCCTGGCACTGCCAGGCAAGCCGAACAGGACCGCAGAGCGGGCTGAGTCTGCAGCCCCCCCCCCTCAGGCCGGGCCGACCCCCCAGCCAGGTCGGACCCATCAAACAGGTCTGGACCAACCCCCCAGCCAGGTGGAACACACCAAACCGTGACAAACTGACCCCTCAGCCAGGTCGGTCCCACTGAACCGGGTCGGGTTGACCCGTCATCCCACTAGGCTTGATGGGTCAGGCCTGATTTTGCATAAATGCGAATATCTTCAAGACTACACGTCTGAACAACGCGCCGTCTGCGGCACTGGGACCCTCACGATGAGGGAGTCCTTTTTTGATACTCTAAGTGGGTTCTGGAAAAGTTTTTAAAATTTCCGGTTTTGGACCGTGCGTAAATCCAACTGGGCTCCTAGAACATAAATTCCAATAACTCTCAGACCAAGTGTTCGATTGACGCGTCGTATTTTTCATTGGGTTTGTTATAATGAGATGGATAGACGAGATGCATCAACTTAGGAATTCATGATATTTTATGTATCAACACTTGACTCTAGGAGTGGACCCTCCTAGAATCGAGTGTGTTGTGTGTGGTAACCCTAGAGCTGGTGCGACTGCGGCAACTACTATACCAGATTACTCTGTGGGTTTGTAAACGATGACTATATTACCGTAATCCTATGTGGGTTTGAAAAAAATAACTAATTTAACAAAATCCTCTATGGGTTTGACAATGAAGACTAATGTACTGGAATCCTATGTTGGTTCGACAGTTAAGAGTTTTGATTCTGTATCCTGTGCGGGACCGATAGAGTATCTGGTCCTATATCTTGTGTGGGTCCGACATCTTAGATGGTCTTATATCCTATGTGGGTCTGATAGCTTATATGAATCAGTGACTACATATAATCATCTCTATCACTCAATGAAAGATGTATACCTATGTGATATGAGTCTTGACTTTCAATCATTTATCTTTGAGGTGATTGACTTGACTTCTTGTGTGGAATGGGTTGTGCTTCGGCTCGTGAGTTGGAGCTGATATATGATTGGTAAATTAGGTATATGTATGGTCATATACCTAAGTTGGTTAGGTTGATACCTTATGATTGTATCATTCTTCTATGGTTTATCATGTGTGGATTCTGGGAGACCTTATGGGGTCTCGGGATCCCTACTGAGTATCGTTATACTCACCCCTGCATGGATTATTCCTGCACTTCGCTGTGTTGGTTGTAGATGATGGACAACACTGATCAAGGTAGAGAGTTGTAGAGATGGACGGTAACCAGTGGTGGACCACGTGGCGAGACATACACGAAGTGGACGAACAGACCAGGGGTGATTAGGAGGCCATCTATACCCACCCTTCATGTGGTAATTCCCAGAGTACGACTCATTAGTTTTTGTTTTACCTTTCTGCAGTTGTACTAGCTTTTCATTTGTTTGTACTTTACTATTGGGATTGTATTTCAGGCCCCCTTTCCTTTCAGTAATTTCTTTTTTTATACAACTTTACTTAGTGTTTACTTCCAGTTTTGTGCTAGGTTCTTTTTTTTACTTATTAAAGATAATGCCTTCCCTTTTTATCGGGTTTACGCCTTTGGTGCTAGTCTCCATCCCCTGGCCTATGGAAGGTGGGCACGGGGTAGTCACGGCATGGGACCCAAGGATGGGTCATAACAAATTCAAACCCTGTATAAAGCCACACAAGTATTGGAAATAATGGAGGAGGACCCACACGAACTATCAACACCATTATTAATGTTTTATCTCATTTCATTGGGATCACAAATACACCACAATAAAAAAGGAAACATTATATCTAGTGTGATAAGATGCATAAATGAATGAAATAAATGTGGTTCACTATGTTAAGAAAACACAAACCAGAATGTAATAGTACATAATATCCTATAATATATCTCTGGGGGAAGTGAAAACCTAGTACCCATTAATATTGTACAAACTAAGATTCTTTCATTTTTTATCTTTATTTTTCCGGGATTTTTAAAAAATTATTTTTTTCTATTTAATTGTTATATGTTTTTAGTGGAAATATATATGTTATTAATACCAGTTACCAATTTATAATAAAATCCATGTTATATCTATCCAACATCTTATCTATTACCAACCCTAATACCATATTTTTTTCTTTTTAAAAAAATTATAACTAATTATTAAATAATATGGTAATAGACTATGTGTTAGATATTTGATACCAACCATCTTGGGACCTATATCATAAAATTTTATTTTTCTAAATGCATATAAGGCAACATGATATTAATTCTACACTTAGTGAAATTCAATTATTTTTTATTTTTTTTAAAAAAACTACATGAATTATATATGTCAGGAATTAAATGATAACTAATTTGTATTTTATTCAATCATTTTTGAACTAAAAATTAAATTATGTTGTTTAAAATGTGAAACCTATGGGTACAAAATATGATGAATATTTATCAAAAAATATAATATGTTTCTAAGACTATTTCAAATATTTTTACATTTCCATTTTTCATGAGAGTTATGGGTTAGTTCATGATATCCATAACTTATTGTTTTACTATTCGTGATACTATTAGAGTTCATGTATTGTGTTAAAATAATATTTAGCATCATTTTAAAATTCCTTTTCAAATTCATGCTATATTTGACTTCTCCATTAGCATCTGACAATTGTTATCACCCAAAAACTATGAATGCCTTTTTTATTTAACAATATTATATGCAATAAATCCTAAACCACCGACTATTAATGTAAATTATTGATCATAGTTGAACTCAATTTTGGGGAGAATCTATTTTTTTAGTAAATCACAGGGGAATCAATAATTTATGGAAATATTGAAGGTAAATCATTATTCAAAATTTGTAATGGAATATTACAAAATTAATTGATGTATAAAAATTTCAATCTATCATCAAAAATAAAATATATGTAATTTATGTGAAAATAAATTTTTTTAAGGAAGAAAATAGTGGGAAAAAAATTTATAGTTGATGTGTTATGTACATGAGTATCGAAAGAGATTTGGAATGAGTTAGTAGATGAAAAATTAAAAAATGAGTGGATGATGATACTATTATTTTGTGTAAAATATTAATCATGAATTATTTTTAATTTAAATCATAACCTCCTCATTATAAATAATAGTTTTTAGTATCATAACCAGACACCCTTACCCAAAGAACTAAATTTTTATAGTCCTCAGGGATATTTTATATTCATAGTAATTTTATGTAGAGACATTAGAATGAAAAATGTACCATGGAAGTTATGAATATATGTAATAATGAGATAAACACGACAAAAAAAATGTTTGAGTTAAGAGAGATTCATTTTTTAGAAGGTAGGTATAATATGAACATGTGTATTAGTATAATATTGAATGTATTTTTATGAAAAATGTTGAATTATGGAGTTTAATTCCATATACGTAATATGATATTTACACATCTATTAAAATTTAATGTTTCTTCCAAATTTTCCTTGAGAATATTTATTCGACCTCACTATAATATGATTTGACATGAGTGAAATATTTAAATTTGTGTGAATTGATTTATCTCATATATGGAAAATTATCACAGAATTAGATTATAGGTTTATTTTCATGTTTAATATGAAATTGGAATAATATCTTAATTTTAATTTCGTTTATAAAAAATTCAAAAATTTCACCTAGATGGAAATTATTTTGGTTGTTTTTATGATTAAAAAAATTATAAAAAAGGCAATAGTTTGGATGAAATAAAAATCAGAATCATTATAGTCTAGATGTATGAGGATAGATTTATAGAATATTTTTGGAGAATTTTAATACGAACTCAATGCATAAATGTATCACGAAATATCAAATTGAAGTATATGGTTTATTCTATAAAATTAAATAAATAATATTCCCACCTATGTAGTTATGGAGGAAAATATAGAAAATTACACATGTAAAGGTTCCTAACTCATCAGCTGAAGGTGAAAATTTAGAAAAGTATATACATCACGGATCCCATCTTATATATGTATGAGTCCACCCTTGGTATGTAATGAAATTAAAATTTCCAATAAAGGTCAATAATTGGGCACCCTTGTGATAAAAAACCCTACTGCACAGTCTATGTGACGTGTAGTAATAACATCCTAGGCTTTACATACATGGATATTAGATCTTTCTAGATGATTATTATTTACATTACACAAACAATCACCTATGGACCACAGTAGTTTTGTTCCCTTAGAAACATTGAAAACAAAATTCCTAATTCCTTTAAATATCTTCAATATCTTCTCTAAAGTTCTTCCCGTTTTATAATCTTCATAATGATAACCTACATTAAACCATTCTTCATAACATTAGGGAAGGAAACATCAATAAGTGTGATATCATATTCTCATAAAGGTTAAGAATAATATATATAAATATATGATCATATGATATAATATGACAATTATAAGGTTTTATTATTACTAATAAAACTTATAATGTTCCTACCCAACCTATCATAGATCATAAACATGATTCATGGAAGAAACCATTATAATTTGAGAAAACCTAGTCTAACAGAGTGAGTACCATCATAAATAAATAATGAACACAAATCCCATGTCATAAATGTGTTCCACCATAATCAATATAGAAAAATATTTTATATGTCAGGTTTAACTACCAATACCATTAGCGTAGTAGGTCAAGGATCATCACATGTTTTCCGTAGTGGATTAGAATTCACCAATTAAGTATAGTGGATCATGACACACCTATTTCCCATAGTGGATCCATACATATATGGTTTTAATATATCATGAATACCATTGTGTTAATTCTAATCATTATAACATGACATATACTACTTTACCCAATAAATTATAGGGATGTATAGGTCTTACCCATTATATATTTAATAGAACAGATATGTGTTCCATGTGATCATAAAACATTCAATATATCAAAAAATATGAAATGAAATGTGATTCATAAACTTTTAATAGTATCATAATTTAGTGAAAAGTGACATGGGTTATAATCATTTAATTATTTCTTCATTACATTACCCATAGAGAAAGAAGTATCTTTATAATAATTTTATCATGGTAAAACTTGTGGAAGACAAGTGAGTTTCAAAAAAATAATTTAATCATAAACATTATAAATAAATATAAATAATACTAATAGTATCCTTTGTTAAAATCCCTATAAAATCATAATTTACATCAATGGAATTCATTTAGATGGAGAATGATTTAGAAAGATAACTCACTTAAAAAGATTTTTGAGGAAGATAAATTTTATTTGAAAATAACTTTTTAAGACTAAACAAAACATAAAATATTTTTGTTATAAATATATTTGGAAATTACCTTGAAATTTTTTAAATTTATCTTCAAATAAAATAATTTTCATTATGATGTGAAGTTTCCTTCATGATACACACATCAAAATAATGTTTATATCACATTGTCAATAAAATAAAAACATGATATGTTTTGAGAAATAAATGATGATTCCAACCAATTTTTAAAAAATTATATAAAGGGTAAATAATTATTCTAAAAATAATTTGGGAATATTAAAACATTTTTATAAAACTTGCATTGGGAAAAATAGGATTTCTGATCGAAGAGAGATATAAAGTTAGATTTTCATAATAAAATACTCAAATATGTTTTTTAAAATTTATTGAGAAAATGGAACTATCAATTCAATGAATAACCGTTGGATAATAAAATTCATGATCTTCATGGGAAATAGATCATAAGATTTTATTATCAGAAACATAATCATAAATAATCCCAATAAATTATCAGATTGTATCATAAAATCCATACCATTTTAAAACATTGTGAGATAAGAACCATAAATTAAAATCATTAAATTAAACATAAATCAGCACGAGGAATAAACAATTCATGATATTATATGTAAATGGGTATGTATATACACCTCACGATAGAAGATATGAGAATAACATAATAAATGTCTCAAAGAAGTAAAATTTAGACAAAAATCCCCTATTATTATGGTAACTTTTGAACAGTAAACCTCATAAAAGAGAGAACTGCAAATGGATATACTTATATGAATAAATTTATGGATATTAATTGTAACATTAATTCATGGGTTTTATATATGCCACATAATATAAACATATGTATAATATTGAATGTTTCTCACATAAAAATAAAAGTGAGATGAAAATTCATTACCTTAGGTCACAAATTTCCTCATAGACATTAAAACATCCAAATTAAAATAAGATTACTATAAATATATTTTATAAAAATAAATCTATATATAAGACCATATATTTTTTACTTATTCTCTTTTATTATATCTTTATTAATAATTCCCTGTTAAATTCATTTTTATGGAAATAACTTGTTGTTTCAAAAATATTATGATTGTTTACTTTTAGTACTATTAAATTAATCATGGATTAATTATTTATATAACTAAAAAACTTATATGGATACAATATTTATATATCTATTAAACTCTTAATACCAATCATGAATTTTGGTTTTGAGAAATTTAGTATGTTATGATCCAAAAGGGAGTAGATCGTATCTTGGCAAGAGTAACGTTTCATTTTTCAGCAACCATTAGAGAAAGAAGTTACGTACTATATTATATTACCATAATGATCATAATATCCTTAATACCATATTAGTTCTTTATAAATATCATTAGTGTGGTGTGGGGAAGAAAAGTGTGTCACCTAGCTTTGTGAACGTGATCGTCCACATATACGCAAACATCCTTATCATCTTTTAGTGAGTGAAATGGTAAGAAGAAATATAACATATTCTATCCTTATACTGATAAATAATTAATTATATACATAACTATTTCATTTATATAAAAAAATTATCCAAATTTATCTTAAATGTAATGTGTTAGTAAAAAATAATTCACATTGCTTCACATGGTGGTAGTCCTCCATACACATGACCACAATTATCATATCTCTTATGGAATAGAAAGTAAAAATGATATACATATGATATAATCACTCAAAATAAAAATTTATGTTTAGATATCTTATATATATTGGATCCATCATTATACCCAACTATGATAGGTGGTAATGGAAAAATAAATAATATCAATTCGCGAGGTGGTAGTCTACCGTACGCTTAAAGGATGATTTTGTAATCAATTTTATGGAAGTTGAAATGGTTGTAGGTTGCTAAAATAACTAAAAAATATTATCAGTTAAAATTAACATAGTTTATTTTATCATAATGTTTTAATAGTAATTAAAGGATGTGGATAAATAACAAAATAAAAATTCTTATTGGAGAACGTTACCTCTTCGATAGGTAAAACCTACATAGGTTTACAGAAAAATTATTCCTAGGATAGATGTATACCCAAAATAATGATTATTAGTTTAGATAAGTTAATTTAGAATTTTGTTTTGGTAGTTATTCGATGAAAAAATGATTTTATGGTGTGAAGAGGAAAGTATAGCGTGCTCCCTTTTATAAGTGAGTTCACTGGCAAAGTTGAAAGTTTTTCAATATATGATTTCCACCCTTGTTTTTTCATGTCACTGGGCTCCAATAATAAAAAAATACATAAAATGGATTGTATAATATATAAATATTGACATAAAATTTTTAAATAAAAAAATAAATTCTGACATTTTACCACTTATCCTTTTTGTTTAACCCCCCTTGTAAACACATTTTTACTTTTATAATGGTAATTAATTTTCACACTTTTAACAATCAATTTTGGTAACACATTATGTTGAAATTATTTTATAAAATAAATTATTACTATTCTAAAAATTGAATCCATTTTTAAAGAAATCAATTCGTAGTAGTGGAAATTTTTAATTTAAAATTAATCTTGCAAACGTGGTGAGAAACTGTGTTTTCACATCGAAATTTTTTAAAAGATTGAAATGATGTTATATAAAAATACAATATAAAAATAATTATAATGATCTAAATTATATTAATATATATATAAAATAAAAAAAAATTACTTCAAAACCAACATAAAATATAACTTATCATTATAAATAATTAAAACGATAAATCATTTTTCAATTAAATTTCTTTATTTTTTATTTTTCAGTAAAAAATATAACTCTCCAAAAAATCAGAAAAATTAAACCGAAACTAAGTTTTAGATGATGATTTAATTTTTTTTATTTTATCAAAATAAATTTCTAAATGTTTCAAAAATAATTTTTTTTCAGAAAAATAAATAAATATTATAATTTTTTATAAAAATTTGTATTTTAGAAACATATAATATATTTTCTAAAAATATAGTACATTCTATAAATTCAATTTATTTATGTAGAAAATCATTTTTAATATAAAAAAATTGTTTTTTTCTATTTTAATTGATAGTTTATAATGGTCGTGTTTAAATGATAATTTAATAATATATCATGGTCTGTTAAAAATCAGTGTTCTGTGTAACTCAATTCAAACTAAGTGTTTAATATAATTTCATATTAACTAAATATACCATGTAATAAAAATAAATAGAAAATTTTACATTTATTTGAAAAATATATTTCTTAAAATTTTGGGGGGTTACATTCTACCAACCATAAAATTAATTTCTCCCTCGCAATTTTACACATTGGTAATAATAGTTTAGGATAATTATGCCTCTTTATTTCTTTATAATACCATATATAATTATTAAGCTATGAGTTACATAAAAAATCATTAACTAGGTGAGTGGGTTCATTTCATCGAACATTATCTATTCTATCCTTATCCACTACCAGATGTTTCTCATAATAAATATCAAGACCCATTAGTACCACCTTTGAGTTTAGTACATTTTAGGGATTAGGTATGTACTTAATTATGATATATATAATGGGACACATCATGAACTTAATATATGTCCAATTGAATATCCAAAAAGAAATATACTATCCAAAAATGAACAAATATTATAATGGGAGAAACATACCTAGGGATTGGCTTACCCATCGGTCTTCCATAGAGAAATTTGTTGAAGGACCTTCTCAAAAACATAAATTATAGATCCAATAAATGATTAATTGAATAAAATTTCAATTTATTTTTTGGAGTATTTACATGATACTAAATGGATCTATAGTTTTCTTGACTATTATAAGATTTCTCATTTCCTATATATATTTCTATTTTCAACTTTAATCCAATATGTTTGAGTTCTATAGTTAATTTTAAAAGGGGATTCATAAGGATCTATTTGAATTCTCAAGTGAAATAAATTGTTTCAAGAAAATTAATTTTGAGGAAGGTGTTAATCCCAAAAATAATATTCATTAATATAATAGTATTTTAGTATATCCTCTTAGGATTAAATTATCCTATCAAACTGACCATAATTATGTTGATGATATGTAGTGATGAAATTCAACTCCATATGAAGAGAATACTGAATAATTTTCCAAAACATCAATGAGAAATATTGATTCTATTAAAATATATTTGAATATAGTACTTTATTAAAACATAAATATTAATTTATATTCTAGAAATTTGATAGAAATAAAAAACCATATATGACGGCAACAATGTGTGTCTACTTCAAAAGGTGATTGACTATAAGAAATAAATATCTCAACATAAAATATCAGAAAACCCCAAAAGTTTACCAGTATATTTATTAATATACTGACAATGTGTAAAGTTATTCCCCCTCAGATAACATTATCAGTATATTCAAATCCAATGCGTTGAATTTCTATAAATTTCTCATAAAATATCATTAATTTGGATAAAATACCACCACATAAATCCTCAAAATAGGCATAAAAAATTAAACTTATGATTAACCCTGAAATAATAAAACCATGGTGGTATACATAACTAATTAGTTAATCTTATCCGAATACATATACACTTAAATAAGTTAATTCAATATTTATTCCTTAAATAATATCTTATCTTATAAAAAATTATTTTCAGTTGAATCTTTGGTTCATCCTTGCATTGATAAAATATGAAATTTTATTTGATTATTATATAATAATTTTAGAGGTATGTAATCAAATGAAATATAATTAATGGATAAAACATAAATATTTAATGGAGCTCATTCATTAAAAAATTAAACATGGATTTACCAACTAAGGGAGGATATGTGTTCCCTAATTATCATGATTCAATTAAACTATTTGGATTGCATAAAAAATATCTTTATTATTTGTCTTGAATGATTTTTGTGTAATATTGTCAACATTTTCCCGTTGATTGGGTATTGATTCACATAATTCCAAAACTCACTTCCCTTGAAGTACTAGAGTGTTGGTGGTGAATTTGTTGGTGTCCAATTCTCCTATATTTCATTAACCTAATTACATTTTGAAATTAATGGGCTCTATAAACCACCACTCTTATTTAAATAACATCCCAATTCCATTCATGTCATTTATTTGATTCTTTTTCCCTTACTTCTATCATGTATATGGTTGTAATTACTTTCAACAATGTGATTTATTCAGGATTTCATGAGAGTTAGTATTATTTTCGTTATCAAAACCATGAGATTTTTGGGAATCTAAAATTTCCATTTATACCTTCATTTCACATTGAATGACTTACTTGTCACTACTAATGTATCTTATGGCTAACACCCTTCAAATACTTGGTTTTAGGCCATTGAATACTAGATAAATCATACGTTAATTTTGGATGATAATACTATAATCATTTCTTGAATGTATCATAAAACTTTTCTCACCGGTTCTAATGGATTCATCATCATTTTTCTTTGGCTAAAAGATTATTTTATCAATATTTATATGAATAATGTGAGGATGGTATTTATTGAAAAAACAAACTATTCTTGAACATGTCCCAATCTATAGAGTCAATTTCGCCATGTTCCCATATATTATTAATAATACTATACCATTAACCAGTTTCACGTTGTAAACAAAAGACATCCAAAATGACTGAACACTAGAGAACATAAAATGCCTTTTTAGTTGTATGAATCTCATTTCCTAGCAACTGGTGGATGAGTTATAACTCTAAATAAATGGTGTGTTTCATCATAAAAGAATCATGAAAATACAGTTCTCTCTTCAGCATGTTTGTAAGTTCCACATAATTCCTAACCTGAGGAAGTTCTCTGAGAATTTAAACATGATTTTTCATTCTAGATCCCATAACTTTTGTATGAACATGAGAAAATCATTATATTTACCATTATAATTACTATTAAGACTAATACTTATGGTTTCATCTGTTGAATTAAACTAAAAATCATGCTAATAGAAATAAAAATTATAGAGGAAAACCACATAATCATGTTAAATTAGTTAATTTATGTCTAAATAATGAAATATTTTTTAATCTATTATGCATTAGGTATACTTTAGTCCATTTATATTCATCATCTATTTAAATCCTTCATGATGGTTCGTAAAGAGTTTCTGAATTTCCAAATCATATCCACCATTAGTGGAAAACCAAGTGTGTAGTAAATCCAATTTCCATGCACCATATGTTGATAGAGTTGATCTCAATGTTACCTTTTCAATGTTATTAACCATATGCACTCATTTGAAAGAGCCACATCCAATTGTAGTATCCAAACAATGTTGTAATTTATTGTAAACCATTTCTTCCATCCTTTAGTAAAATTCAAGGACATAGTCCTATAATTTTACTCATCTTTAGACTTATCATTATAGACATCCCTAGACATATTCCAAGAAATATCCCAAGGTATTTTACAATTGTTTTATTATCCTTGATTCTAAATGTCGACTAACCCTTTCATTTGATACCATCTATAGAAAATCAATATTATCATACACAGATGTTACATATATTTAATTGAATATTCATTACATTCCCCAAAAATAGGATTGAGGATCATTATAGTTTCATACCTTTGTAAACTTGGAAAAAAAATCCTCTTAATTTAATGAAATATCTTAAATATATATGATAAATATCATCCCTGTTTTTACTCTTAAAAATTGACCGTACTTAAAACCTTCATTTATAACCTAGGTAATTAAAAATAAGAAATGGTGAGTGAAAATATTCAATAATTTTATGAAAAATGGGTATCAATATACAATAATTTAAAATAATTGGATAAGAATAAGTTTTTGTGATCACGAACAAAACATACAATTTTCCTACCAAATCTATCAAAGATCATAGACATGATTCAATGAAAAAAAAGTAATTATTCCAGTTATCCTAGGATAATATAGTGAGAAATATTATAAATAATCATGAACCATAATATCATGTAATTAATGTGTCCCACCATCATGAATATAGAAAACTATTTAATTTGTCAAGGTTAACTACCAAGACCATCAACATAGCAGATCTAGAATCATCACCTATATTCCATAGTGGATCGGGATACACTTGTTTCCCAAAGTGGATTAGGATAAACCTATTTATAGAGTGGATCAGTATGATCCCTTTTCCCATAGTGGATAAATCCCACCAACATGTTTCCTCTCATTATCTCATGAGATATAATGATTAACCTAATGCATAGGAGGGATTTGCCCAACCCATCACATAATTATTGTCATACAAATATGTTCTATGAGATTTATAAATATTAATAAATTAATAACATGTGAATTGAAATTAAATTCATAAAAAATCCATTATTTCGTATCCTATAGTAAAGATACTTGTTTCATAATCAAATCATAATTTAATCATTACCTGAACTTTGGAAAAAATAGAATATATCATAAGAATTTTATTATGGTATAACATGTGGAAAACAAACGGGTTTCATAAAAATAATTACATCATAAAAATAAATAATTTAAATAATTAATAATTATCACTACTTGGTTCATGTATAAAAAAATAATAATAATTTAGATAAATTTAAGTAATATTATATGAAGAATAATTTGGAAAGATAAATCACTTTGAACAATTTTTATAGAAGATAACTTTTAATTGAAAATTTATTTTCAAAACAAAATAACAAAAAAATAATTTTAAATCCTTTTTTTATAAATGAAAAAAGAAAGAATATAAATTATTCTTAAATGAAAATATTGTTCATGATTATGGGCGGTTTCATTCAAGCTATACTTATTAAAACAATGATTACATTCACATTTTCGATAAAATCTGAACAATAATTGTTTGGAAGAAGACATGAAGATTCAACTAAAAAATTTATATAAAATGTAAAACCTGTATATAAATTTATTTCAACAACAATCATACATTAGTATCAAAAATTTGAAAACATTTTCTGAAAACATGGTTTTGAATTAAAATGGATTTCCGACCGTAAAGATTAAAAAACTGTATTTTCTTAATAACATTTTTTCAATAATTTTAAGTACTAAATAGTTGTAAAATTATACTATTAATATCATAGATAACAATAGTTTAAAAATATTCATTATTTTCTTGGGATATGGATCGTAATATTTTATTATCAGAAACCTAATCCTAAATATTCTTGTTAAATGATTAGATTGTAACATAAAATCCTTACCTCATTGGGAAATTTAAAAATTTTCTCCCCATTAAAGATGATTAGTAAATGAAAATTAAATTATAATTATGTTAAATAAAAAATTATATTAAATTTTAAATGGGATATATATAGACACCACATAATGGATGACAAGTGTATAACACAACAAATTCCTCGAAGAAGAAAAATTGGTATAGAAATCCTTTTCTACATTGGAAACTTTAGGATTATAAACACCATGGAAGAGAGATCATAAAATGTTTATGTATATAAACATAAATTTAATTATGTTAATAATATAATACATTCATGAAAAATACATAAACCATATAAACGAAACACATGTTTAATATGGCATGTGTCCCACAAAAAAATAAAAGAGATCAGGAAATTCGTTACCTTTAGCCTTGAATTCACTCATAAACATTAGAAGATTATATATAATTAATATAAATTTATTATAGATTTATTATATAACCATAAATATATATAATACTATATATTATTTTTTGTCCATCTATTAGTAGTTTATTAACAATTGCATGTAAGAGTCTTGTTTTGAGTAATAACTACTTTGTTTTTTTGTATATATTCTGATTTTTTATTTTTGGAACTCCTACATTGTGCATGGTTTCATTATATATTATATAATAATGAAAAAATTATCATATTTATACATAAATTATACTTTTAATACCAATCAATAATGATTTTTCTGAGAAATTTAGTACGCTATGTTCTTGGAGACGATATGATGTACGTACACGTGGGTAACGATTACATTTTCCAATGATGACTATGGAAAGGAGGTATGTTATATATGTTATTTTTTGATTTATCATAGTATAATAAATTCCATATTATTTCGTTTTATGGATCATCCATGTGTTGTGGTGATGAAGATAGAGTCACATCATTTTGTGAAGGACGTTTTCCACATGTATAAGAACAAAATTATCAATTATTAGTGAGTGATGAGAGATGAAATAAAATAATATATTAACTTTTTAGAATTATAAATATTTCAAGAACATTATAAGTATTTCATATATATCACCTATATTTATCATTATTATCATCCATGTAAAGTGTTTGTAAAAAATGAATCACATCTTCTCATGACTTGGTAGTCCTCTGTACAATCGAGTAAAGTTATCGTATCCCATATGGAAGGGTAATTACAAAATTTATATATGATATAATGGCTTAATAATTTTTATTATTTTATAAATATAATATAAATAATTTATTTTTATCATCATATCATTCCATGATAGGTGGTAATGGGAAAATTATTTACATCAGTTTGTGAGGCGGTTGTCCACCGTACACACGAATGATGATTTTTAACCATATTGATAGAAGTGGATATGGTTATTGGTCGTTTTCAGAGAGAAAAAACATAAAATTTTATTCAATACAATGATTTTATTATATAATAATGGTATCATATGAAGTTAAATAGTTAGAAAAATAAATAAATTAAAAACAATCATTGAAGAAAAATATATCTTCATCGGGTAACCTCCATAGGTTTGTAGAAAAATAAATTGTAAGATGGATTTATGTTGAAAATAAGGACAATAATATGATGCGAGGAAAGTAGGTGTGTTATTTTTTAGGTATCTTA
Source organism: Viscum album (assembly GCA_963277665.1). Classification (NCBI taxonomy): domain Eukaryota; kingdom Viridiplantae; phylum Streptophyta; class Magnoliopsida; order Santalales; family Viscaceae; genus Viscum; species Viscum album. The sequence goes on along the minus strand of OY728161.1, from coordinate 1,931,943,814 downwards.
TTAGCCAATGTTTTTTTAATGTATTAAATGGAGAGGATTGGGGTGGTGTTTTATAAATGAGGATAGTGGAACACTTGAAATTTTTTAATATGTTGATAATTATTACCAAATTATTTCATGTAAAAAGTCTCTTATAATAAAAAATTATAGATAATAGATGTTATAAGGTTGAAATATGTCCATAAAATGGAATTTGGACATGTTTATAGGTCATTTTACCCCTTATCTTCTCTGATTAACCCTCGGTAAACACATTTTGAACTTTACCATGGTTATTAAGTTTTATTGTTTTCACTATTCATTTTTTCCAAAAAAATTATTTCGAATTATTAGATATTATAAATTATTTTTATTCCAAACATGGAGTCCATTTTTTTAAAGTCAATTGAAATAATTTTTAAATTTATATTTAAAAATAATCCTACATAATAGATGATAAAGAGAGTTTTCAAAGAGAAATTTTAATAACTCTGAACTATTTTTCTAGATAAATTCAATATTAATATTATTTTAACTAACTAATTTGTATTAAAAGATATAGAATTGAAATAATTTTTATTTATAACTAATTTTAAATTTAATTTCACATAATCAATAATTTTAACAAAAACACATATTTCAATTAAAATTCATTATCATTCACTATTTATCAAAAAATGAAACACCCCAGAATAATCCAAAAAATCCACCTTGAGAAAATTTAGACATGTCTATTTAAAAAATTATTTTTATTTTATCATATCAATTTTATATATCTTTAAAATTTTAATTTTATTATTGTTCATATAAAGAAAAAATTAATAATTTATTTAGAAAGAATATTATTTTAAAAATATTTAATGACTTTTTTAAAAACAATGTAATTTTTATAAATATGTTTTTTAAATATATAAACAATATAAATAATATTAAAAATGAATTCATTAATATTTTAATGGTGATTTTATATTAGTTTCATTTAAATAACAATTTTAATTATATATTGTGGGATGTTAAAACTCAGTGTTTTTTGTAATGCAATCCAAATTAAATGTTGTGTATAACTCAAGATTAACTCAATATTTCATGTAATGAAAAACAATTAAAATATTAAATTTATTTTCAATGAATATTTCACAAGAATTCATGGCGTTATATTCTAAACCCAAAAAATTATTTTCTCTAATGAAGTTCACCACTTTAGTAACAACAACTGAGTAGACATCTACCTCCATACATCCTCAGGTTCCCACGTCACTTCCTTAAGATAGAGGTTATATAAAAAAACCTTAACTAGGTGATTTTTCTATTTTATAACTGTATCTATTCGATTTGGAATGTCTACTAGTTATCCATCATAAGAAATATCATGCCCCAACAATACTACCTTTTATTTTAGTACATGTGATGGATCAATTATGTACATTCTCGTAATAGATATAGTGGTCCATATCAGAAACCTAACAGAGTTTGAGTAAAAGTTCCAAATCATAATATACTATCCTGATACATCAAATTGTTTTAATAGGACCAATATACATTGATATATTTCCCATATATGTTCTAAAGAGAAATTTTTAGAGGGACTTTTGTGTCACGACCCGACCCAACGGGGCTCGAGTCACGACTCCCCAAGACCGCCTCCAATAGGCCAGGGGCTGGCGACCAGTGTCAAGTAGGCTATCGCACACATGGGAGGCATTAGCCTAAGGTAACTGTACACATGCACCCACAAACACCTCCATGGAATAGTGCAGAGATATAGAAATGCAAAAGTAAATACATGCTTACAGTATCCCACAACCAGAGTGCAGTAGAAGTACAAAAGGGAAAAACAGGGGCCACCAAAAGAAAACTACAAAGTACGTCCAACCGGCTCTGAAGAAGGGGACTGATTCCATAAACACCCGCAAGAATTCTCCCTCAGCAGAGCTCCGGTAAACACCCCGGTCAACACGCTCACTAAGCTCTGCCTACTCCGGGTCCTCCTGGGACTCCGTCGAAAGGCCTGTGGTCTGCACAAGACACAAACATCTGCGGGCAAATCTCGTGTAGGGGTGAGTATATACATACTCAGTAGGAACCCCAAAAACCCAAAACCAAAGGGAGCAACTATAAGGAAACAGTCCACTCAACCCAGCCAGAGGGAACCCACACAAGAGAGAAACCCCATCTCATGACCATCCTCGACTAAACACAACTCATCAGCTCAGCTCAGGTGTATTCCCTTACATACAACTTGAACAATCCAAATATACTCAGCTCACACCAAAAAGCAAAAAGAGGTACTGACCTCATCACAAGCAACTCTCCACAACCAGGAGAACACGCTCCATGATCACTATCACCCGAGATGACACTCATTCGAGAGATCCATTCCATTAGGTATCACACAAACCTCTCAGATGCTCACCTAAGATATCACACTCGTTGGATAGCATCGTTGAGGAAACCTCCCTGAAACAACAGAACCACTAAACTCCTCGGATAGGGGATCGCCCCTAGGGTCCGCTAGGGGATACTAAAACACACTCTAGTATATGAAGCTCACAGACAGGGGATCACTCCCAGGGTCCACTGGGGGATACCACGACCCAATCTGGCATACGTAGTTCTCACAGATAGGAGATCACACCTAGTATCCGATGGGGGATACCATAACCCGATCTGGCGCTAGACAAAAGCACGTCACACAGATAGAGGATCATCGCCCATATAAATGTGGTCATGACGATAGCGAAACCCTTTCTGGTATAACTCGCGATGTAGGGGATCGAACCGACGATGTCACAACCCTACCGAAACCACGCACTGAGTAGAGGATTGCATAACCAACAATACCACAACCCTACTAACATCTCATGCTGAGTAAGGGATCATATACCCGACGATGCCAAAACCCTACTGAGTACGGCCCACCGCATAGGGGATCATAATCTCGATGATTCCACAACTATACGGGGTTGGCCAGCTAGATAGGGGGTCACCACCCGTGAATAAGTGGTCACAGCGATACCAAGAACCCGGTCTAGGGAAAAGATGCTAGAGGATCCCGCTCTGGGCCCACCGGAGGGATACCACATCTCTAACAGATTGAACATCCCATCGAGAGGATCACAAACCTATACGAAGGTTGTGATTCCACACGAACCCTCATTGGAACGAACAAAGGGAGTACCCTCAGCCACTGCTGGTCCAAAACGTCGCTAACACGAGCGACCCGCAACAACGCCACACTGCGCACATCCAAGGAAAAAACTGAGGCCACCATCGCGATCTATGAGGAAAAACAAGAAGGATAGGCTGCTTACCCACACGAAACGGAACACCGGTGAAAAAAGAACTATTCGCTGTAGCTATCTCGTGCAGGGCCCACACAACGATCCCGAAACCCATCGAGCCGACCATACCACGACGATCCCCTTGGGAAAACAAGCGGAATCGACTACTCACTCGTCCAAAACAGACAACCGGTGAAAAGGTACTATTCACTGAAGCCAGCTTAGGTGGGGCCCACACATCGATCCTGAAACTCACCGAACTGATCTCACCATTGCGATCTTTTCGGAAAAACACACAGGATCGACTATTCATCCGCAAAACCAGACTTCTAGTGAGAAGGCTGCGTTTCTCCGCAAATGCCAAAACCTGGCCTCGTGGGGCCAACACCCCGTTTTTAGTCCCAACACCTAGAAACCAACCCAAAAAGTATGTCGTACCATCAGGGTCTCAACACCACTGACGGCACATCATTCAGACGCTCCGGGTAAGAGTTACAATGGTCCGAAGTCGTAAAAAAAATAAAATAATATTATTTTGTACGGCGTTTCTATCTTCCGAGCCTTTATCCCGAACCCTGAAACCCTCGAACCCACACCGTAGGGTTCGCCTCATCCTCAGGGTCGCATATCCATAAACGACTTGTGAATCCGACTACCGGATTGCGAGATACGGGGTTTTAAAGACCCCCGTAGGACTAAAGTGGCCGGACAGGCAGCTGCCGCCGGCCTCCGTGGTCCGCCGCGGTCTGCCACGCCGATGGACATTCCACGGACCGCCGGGGGCAACCCGACGGTCTGTTTTGCAATCCTAAAGCACTGGTGCGACCTCGGGGATGCGATCTTCCCTGCAACGACCTCAAAACAAATCAATTCACAGCAAAAGCAGGATCGGGGAATTAAAACGTTAACCACATACCTCGTGGGAGAAACGCTGAAGCTTCGGGTGCAGATCGATGCCGGCGACGCCCTGAAGCTAGATCCGCAGATGAATGGTGCAGAAAATGGATGATTCTATCTTGATCTGGCGAATAAACGGAGGAGGTGGGTGGGGTTCGTCCGGCGCAGCACGTAGGAGGTGGGAGGGGGGAGAGATGGTTTTTTTCTTTTTTTTTTGTTATTTAAAACCTCCAGTTAAAGCAGGCCCCCAACTCCGCGCCCAATGCGAACAAAGTTAAGGTCACCCCTAGGGTAAACACGCCATTCTGGTCACAATAGAGGACTCAAATTAATGATCGGAGGCTTCGTTCAGAAGTTATTCACACTGACGCTCGCATAGTAACTTCTCCATTTATTTATGAAAACACCCCTGGTGGCGTTTCTCACTGCAGGCCTGCGCCCATATTGTTTATACCTTGCCTAGGGTAAACGACACATTCCAGACGCAATTGTGCCCTCATATTCCTGTTCTGAGTTACTGGTTATGAGATATCACACCCCCACCATGTGCATAGTATAAAAATACTTACTATTTTTATAAAATTAATTATGGGCACACCGGGCCTCGGAATCACGCGCCGTATTCGCGTGAAGCTCTAGAATTATATATATAAATATTCCTTATCAGATAACATTCTCACAGTATTCAAAACCAAAGGGTTGCACTTCCAACAATTTCTCTTAAAATATCATTGTTATTGATAAAATCTCATCACCTATAACCTCAAAAGTGGTTTCAATCATATTAACATATGATAATCCTCAAACACATAATACCAAGAAGGTATCAATAACTTCTATGTTGATAATATATTGAGAAATATATTCTTCTATAATTTAATTCAAACTGTAATCATTATATAAGCTCTCATTTTATACAAATACATTTTCATTGAATGCTTGGGTTCTTCAATATATTGATATAATGTAAAATTTTATATCATTATTCCATAATCTATATTAATGGAGATTATCACATGAAATATAACTAAATGATGAATAATAATAATTTCATTTGGCTCATTGATACAAAATCAAACATGAATTTTTTAATTGAGGTGGGGAAGATAAGTGTTCTCTAATTATCATGATTCAATTCATTTATTCTAAGTGTATAAGATTTACCTTTGTCATTTTTATTTATAGATTTTTGTGGCTTATTTTCCACATTATCCCTTCAATTAGGGCATTGATTCGCATAATAACAAAACTGCTTGAACGTAAATAACTTGAGTGTGGGTGGTGAATTTTTTAGAATCCTCATCTACTCTATTTCATTAACTATACCATTCATCACATTTAGACTCTCACAAGATTTTTGGGCCACTTTTCCATTTTAAAACACAATCTAGTTTCATTAATGTAATTCCAGTGATGCGTCTTACCTCATTTTTAGCATGTAAATGGATATAAACGTTTCTAAAAATGTGATTTATTCATGTTTTCATGAGACTTGATATTCCTTTTCATTTTAAAATAATGGTAATTATGGGAATATCTAATTTCAATCTATTGCTTTAGTGAAAATTGAATGACTTCATCATTAATATTAAGTCTCTTATGGATAACTCCCATTAGAGACCTGGTTTTAATCCATTTAAAATTTTATAAAACATAAATTTATGTTGGATGTTAATACCATAACCATAATTTACAAATCTTATAAATGTTTCCTCACAGGTTCCAATAGATTCATTATCCCTCATTTTAACAATGAGCTATTTCCCCATATTTATAAGAATAATATGATGGAAATACTTATTGAAAAATATTTTCTTGAACTGATCCAAATCCAGTATATAATTTTAATCATGTTCCCTTGTATTTATGTTGTGATTCCACCATTGGTATACAAATTCTTATAGATGATAGTTATTAAAAACAATTTTTTAAGAAGGGTATTTTTTTAATAATAAGACCATAGGGGTTAGTGATCACGAACATAAGAAAACATTATCCGACCCATCCCATCATCAATCATAAACATGAGTCCAAGGGATGGGTAGATTACCATTTCAAAAAACATGTGATAATTGACTGAGAACTATTATAAATCAAACAAGAACCCTAATATCATGTAATAAGAATGTGAAACAATCTTAAATAAAGAACAATGATTTAATATATCAAGGATTACAACAAAGACCATAGACATAGTGGATCAGGGATCATCACCTATTTCCCATAGTGAATCATGATGAAAATTTCTCTGGTAGTGGATCAAGATGCACTGATTTCCCATAGTGGGCTAGGAAACACATGTTTCCCCTTGGGGATCAAATACGTTAAATTTTTCACATATTTATCTCATGATATATAAATAATTTCCACTTAAATTAGGGGATATATTGGTCACACCCATCACATAATTAAAATCATACATATGTGTTCCACAAGATAAAAAAATTCACCATTTCATAAACCATGAACTGCAATGGGATTCTAAAAAATTTCTTTGTATAATGTCCTTAAAAAGATACAGGTTTCATAATCATATCATCATTAAATGATCTATGGGTAAAAATCAGGTTTCATAATTATTTTATCATGGTATAACTGATAGAAGAGATGTCGGTTTCATAAACAAAATTCCACCAAAGTTATAAAACATTCATAAAAGAATATGAATGGTATCCCTATTTCATATCCCCATTAAATGATGATACATAAAACCATGTCATCTTAGATGGAGAATTATTTTGAAAGATAAATCACATTGAGTGTTTCTTGAGGAAGATAAGAATTATTTTGAAAATAACTTTTTAAAACTAAAATAATAATTAAATATTTGTATGTCCATTTATTTGAAAATACAAAAATAAAATGATTTTCATAATGATTGGATGTTTCGTTCATGTTTTACATGTTAAATAAATTATTCCCATCAAATTTTCTATAAAATCAAAATAATAATTGTTTGAAAGAATTTTTAAGGACTAATTTCAACACATTTTATAAAAATTAAAAATTGTTTAAAAATATATTTTAAAAATTAAATGATAATAAAAAAATTTAAACATTTTTATAAGACAATGAGTTGGATGAAAGAATATTTTTGATGAAGCGAGAAATATATTTATATTTTCTTAAAAACGTTTTCACAATTATTTTATATGCAAAAAAGAGGAAAATGGTAATATTAAAATAATTAATAACTAAAGTATAATTAAATTCCTAAATTTCATGAAACAGTAATCATAGTATTTTATCCTATAAAAAATAATAATAAAAAATCAGTATAAATGATGAGATTGTAATATAAAATATTTTCCACTTTAGAGACATTGGAATGTAAGCACCCTGAAGGAACAAAATTAAATGAAAATTAAAATATAGGGAGTGTAGATAAATTAATTATATTTTATTTAGCAGGGTATTTATATCCAAAAATTAAAGGAACATAGGTTCATGACATGACATATGTCTCAAAGAAGTTAAATTGTGACAAAAATCCCTTACTACACTGGCATCTTTTGAATTATAAACACCATAAAATTGAGATCCTAAAATGGATATGTAAATAATATTAAATTAATGAATATAAATCATAAAATACCTTCATTATAAGTACATAAACTACATAAAATAATAGACATGGTGAATATGGCATGTGTCTCATAGAAATATAAAGTGATATTGAAATCCCTTAACATACGTCTCGACTTCCCTCGTTAACGTTCAAACATCCAAATATAATTAATATAAGATTATAATAAATCTATTATAAAACTATAAAAACATAGAGATATACACACACAAACATTTATATATATATATATATATATTATATGATATATAGTTTACTTAGGCACTTTTATTACCTGCTTATTAACAATTCCATGTTAAATTCATGTTTCAAGTAATAATCATTTTGTTTTTTGTATATGTTATGGTTTATTATTTTTGTTCTTTTACTTGGACCAGGGTTTAATTTTAACCAAAATAATAATCATGAAATAATTATCATATTTTTACATCAATTATACTCTCAATACTAATCATTAATTATGTTTTTTAGAAATTAAGTACTTTAAGATCATAGAGTTGGTGGGTCGTATGTACACATGAATAACATTCCCACTTTTAGAAAATATTTTTTTAAAGGAGGTATGTAATATATTATATTTATATAATAATAAAAATATAATAAATAACAGATTATTTATTTATTTATTTATATCATCCATGTGGTTTGGTGATGAAAAGAAAGTAACATCGATTCATAAAGGCGGGAGTCCGGATGTACACAAACAACACCATCAACATTTAGAGAGTGAAATGGAATAAAAGAATATAATATATTATCTTTTAATAACTATAAATATTTCATTAATATAATAATTATTTCTTATATATGACACATATTAATCCTTATTATCTTCCTTGTAAGGCGATGGGAAAAAACAAGTCACATTTTTTCGCAAGGAAGTAATTCACCGTACACATGATAAATATATTAGTATACCCAATGGAATGGAATGTAAAACATTTATATATGAAATATAAATTAAAATGATACATTTATGTTATAAATATTATATATATACTTTATATTCACCATCATACCAAATATGGAGAGGCGGTAATGGAGAAAAATAAATAATATTGGTTCATATGATGGTAGTCCAACGTACAGACAAATGATGATTTTGTAACCCATTACGTTGAAGAAGAGATTGATATAGGTAAGTAACATAAAAAACATATAAGTATATTTATTATTTTTTGGTCAATATACCATCCTCATTTAATAATAATTTAAGTATTTGAAGATAGAAAGAAGAAAAATGATCATTAAAGAACCTTACCTTTTCTGGAGGTAACCTCTTTATGTTTGCACAGAAATAATTCCAAGGATATATTTGTAATTTTTTTTGACAAATAGATGTAAAATTTTAAGTGTTTTTCATGGTTATTCTTAACCAATATAATTTTATGTTGTGAATAGTGAAGGACTGACGTTGGACTTTTATAAATGAGGTGAGTAGGAGACTTGTAATTTTTTTTAAATGAATGAATACCCCCCACCCCCACATTTATTTAGAGGTCACAAGGCTCAAATAATGGACCGTTATAGATCATATAAGTGATAAAGTATAAATATTTCCAAAAAATTGGTTTTTTAAAACGTTCTAGTTCTATTTACCACTAATCTTATATGTTTCACACTCGAAAAACCATTTTTTACATTAACCATAGTAATAAATTTTTATTATTTTAAATATTAATATTGGTCAAAAATTATGTTTAAATTGTCAGATAATAAAAATTATTATGATCAAAATTATGGAACCCATTTTTCAAAATTAAATTCCATAATTTTTAAAATTGAATTTTAAATTTTTCTTACTGATGTGAAGAGAAAATGGGGTTTTAAAGAAAAAATGACAATTAGTATGAAATATTATTACATAAAAATTATATATGAAAATGATATAAATTACCCAAATTGGATTAATATATTTATTACTAAACTAATTTTAATTTAAAAATAATTTCAAATATAATTTATCATTGTAAATTATTTAAATGAAAAAGATTATTTTAATTATAATTCTATTAATTTCACAATTTATCAAAAAATTTAATCTTTATAGAAGAGTATAAAAAAGTAAACATAAGATAATTTTTATATTATGATAAAAAATGATACTATTTTTATCAAATATTTTTTCTAATTGTGTCATAAATTAATTTTATTATTTTTCCCAAAAATAAATGAAAAATACTTTTTATAAAAAATGGAATTTTTGAAACATATAGTGAATTTTCAAATAATATCGTACTTTTTATAAATATGTTCTCATTATATAAAACTATTATATTTAAACATATTTAAAAAATATTACTATTTTCAAATATAGATTATAATGTTTGGGTTTTAAAATAAATTTTAATAATATATTACAGTTTGTTAAAAGATAGTGTTGCGTGTAATGTAAGAAAAAATCAATGTTGTGTATTACTCAGGATAAACAAGATAATGTGTGTACTGAAAATTATATATATTTTTAAATTTATTTGAAAAAACATATTTTTTAAATTATCTAGGGGTTATAGAATGGTTGAATTCCTATATTCTATGGTTGGAACTCATGATATGTAAAGGTTCCCTGGATGATACGTTATGTCCAAAGAAAAATCTGTATGATTTATCTTTAGATACATTGACCAATAAATAAAACATAAATTTTTACTAAGGGAAGAATTCTTTCCCACATAATTCCATTCCATAAAACACAAAAAATAAGATTTAAAGAAATATTTAAAAGTTATATCCTTTTCAAAATTAGAAGGACTGCAGGTCACATGAGAATTTCATAATTTAATTCACTCAAATAAATAGTGTTTGTTAAGATCATATTGCTACTACATGACATAAATCCTGAGATCTTCGTCCATAAAGATGATTTCAAACTTTTTATTTACTATATGAATTATTATTAATGAGAATAAATAAAGCTAAATGATATTTAGAAGATTTCAAATAATAATAAAATATCACTACAACATAGAATAATCACATTGTTGTACACTAAATATAAGGATTTTATCCCCATGAAAATCATCAAATCCTATTAAATCCACTTTTTAGTTAAACAATTTTATCCTCCATAATATAATTATTTAATGTTTTATCCTCTAGGATTAGTCAATGATAATAATTTTGGGTTTTTACTTTGTTTTTTCGTCAATAATTCATTACACATTTTAAATTTCACTTTTGGATTACTCTCTCTTTATTATTTTCGTGATGCTTCATCATTACTCTCCTTTCAAATATTCACTATGATCTCTAGTATTCATGATGGTTATGAAATACTTGGAGGGATCTCCATGTGTAATAATATAATGATGAAGCATACAATTTTATCACACGTGTTTATTGTCTCTTAACTTATTCAGGTTCGTCTGAGGCTGATCAGTATTGGGGAGTAATGATAGTCGATACTCATTTTTATTGTCTTAGGATAACCATCTTATCCTTTCACTATTTTACATCTCATTACTCGATCATCAGTTCATATGATGTACCCATGATTATGGAGGGTTGAATGGGTGTGATTTAATACCATTAAAGTGAGTAGAGATGTTTTTCAATGAGTATCCCAAATTATTTATAACTAAAGAGGAGGTATATTGGTATTTTCATGGTGATTGTTAATTAAAATATATATTCAAAATAATTAGTAGATTAGGATGAAAAAACATATGATAGATTGTGATTATTGAGTATAAAAGAGATTGGAATAGGGGTAATGAATGTTCACTCTGGGTAATACTCGTAGAAGTATTTTCTTTTTTACCTAACATCATTTAGTTTACTTGTAAAATTACATATTTATTTACTACTTTCATTCCATTTTCAAACCCAAACTCATCCACATTTTGTTTATTTTCATAAAAATATATAAATAAAAATAATATAATAATTTGGGGGAAATTACGAGTGATTCAAAATAGGCCAATTGGGAGATTACCCTAATTATCCATTGTTCTCCATTGGGAGTAATAATAATATTATTTTATTCCAGCACATTACATGTGTGTTAACCTACCTAAATAGATAAATACTAAGATAAAATTTAAGTTAACATAGTTTTTAGTAATCTAGGGATCATTTCCCTTAAAAGTTAATTAAAAATGTTTATCATTTTAGGGAAGGTACTCTCATTAAATTTATGTAATTAAAATATATAAAATAATATATGCATCGAAAGAAATATCATAGTTATACATTATGGAATATATCAAGATTATATATTTATGATAACATCAAGGTATGAAATCTAATAAAACCCCATACTGGTATCTAAATATGATATGTGTTCATAAAGGGAATAATTCTAAGCATATGTATGTTAATTTAGTAGAAATAATTTTTGTAATCTGGATCATGGATATTAGATACCAAGAGTGCATCATATATTTCTATTTATATACATAGACTCATAAATAGGTCATAATTGATAAAAGGATAAGAATATCATTGTATTGATAGTGTGGTAAGAGTTATTACAATTAATACTTACACTTATGATATCTATTTACAGAGTAGAAAAGTTTTATAATAATATTTTTACAATGTTCCAAAAAAAAATTGAATTTAATTTCTATATCATGATTGGAAAAAAATATTTTTTAATTACATATTAAGAAACTTAATTACTATATATATATATAACTGTTTGAAAGATTTTTTTTAGAATTTGGGATACGGGGAATAGTTTTTAAATTAGAAACATGGAAAACAAAATTAATAGCATTCAAGATAAAGAAGACATGGTTTATTCTATCACCACATATCTTTGGCATTGTTATCATGGATAAAAAAATGTTGAATTAATCAAAATACTCTATATAGATGAATTTATGGAATTATTATATTAATTATTAATTTATACATGTGAATATTGATTATTGGGAAAGAGAAACATTATTACAATTTAGTGGAAAAAGTTTTTCATATAATGAAATATTAGATTTTATATATTGTGATACATATAGACCGTTTAGTGATCAAGATAGAGGTCAGTACATGTACTTTATATTATTTAAAACAAACTTTTTTTGTAAAGATATTTTTTTCTGATAAGACACTAGTTTGATAACATTTAAAATTTCACAATTTTCAAAAGAGATGTATAGAATTAATGAGATTGAGTAATTAATTTTAAAAACACACATCCTGAAATATAACATTGTAATTTTGTGTCTAATAGTTGGAATCATACCTTTTTGTATATGGTTCAATTGAATATTATTTAGTCTGGCCATATCATATAATATTTTGGGATATTCTCCAAAAACAACATAACCCTACTTGATTTCATTCCATATAAAGTGGCTATAAAGAAATCATAATATATTTGTACTAGGAATAATTTCGGTTGATATTTAACAAGTATTTATGTTTGTAATGTATATGTATAATTTTCGGATTATAAAAAATTCGATCAAAAATAAAAAAATGTCTATTTTTTCATCTCCCAAAGGAAATTAATAGATATTACTTCAATAATACCAAAAAATATAGAATGATTTTTGATAAAATTTTTATCTTCTTTGAGAATAAAAATATCAATAATGGATTTAGAGGCAATAAATTTAAACTTATAGAAGTTTAATACTATTAAATTGGAATGGTTCATGAGTTGGAAAGTAAGAAACCTCCGCTTTATATTATGGAAGAATAATCTGAATTAGGTTTCCTAAAAACCATAATGGTCTAGTAGGATTCAAAAGAATCTATAGACAAATAGATTTATAATAGAAAATGGTATTGGTGTAATTTTTCATAGATGATGATCATATTACCTAGAAATGGGACATTGAGAGTTTAAATTCTATGAAATGTCTAGCTTCCATGAAATAGAAGATAGATATCATGTGAACTAACCAACTTTAGAACATGGTGGATGCACCTAAAATAGTGATACCCATAGGGTTAATGTGTGTTTTATGTAATAAAACTGATATAGATGGTTGAATTAAATCATATTATTTATTTTGGGTAGTAAATTTATACAATAAATAATGTTACTGACTATGATGAGGCCTTTTCACTATTTATAATATAAAATTCCATTTTAATATTTCATTCCTTAACATTTATTTTTTATTATGATATATATCCAAATGATTTCAAAACATGTTTCCTTAATGGGAATTTAGTAGAGGATGTGTGTATGACATATGGAAAATATTTTTAATTACCTAATGAATATTTATATGGTTTATAATTTCCTACATTCTATTTATGGATTTGATTGTGCTTCTTGGAGTTATACTCTCTAGTATGAATAAAAAATCAGAGATTTTAGTTCCATAAAGATTTTGGGTTATTCTTGTGTGTACAAAAGAGTTAGTGGTTGCTTTGTTCCATTTTTATTATTGTATATTAATACAAATTCAATACTAAAAATGATGTTTTGAATTTATATTCATTGATATATGGTAAGGAAAATTATTCTCAAAAAATATATTGGTGAAGTAGGCTATAGACTACGTATGATGATCTATAGAGACATATAAATGTTTTTTTGGATTTATTTATAATATATAATTTCTTAAAGTGATAATTTTGTGTACAATGAGAACTAAAATATGGGGTCTTTTCCTTTGTTTCATGGAAGGAATATTAAAAATATTTAGGATCCTTCTAAAGAGTTAGAAATTATATATATAATTCCTTATACATTTTCTAAAGTATCTTTAATGTACCCCATGTTAGGTACTCTAGCAGATTTTAATAATTATCTATGAAAAAAATTTTATACCAATATAATATTCATGAAATTCATTAGATTATTATGAGTAATTTCCTATAGTACATGAGAATAGTTAAGGATTTTTTTGGGTCTTTATATGTGAGGAGAATCTCAATACAATATGTTACATTGTTCATAGTTTTCAAACTAAATACGATGATATGTAACCTCAATTTGATATCTTTTTTTATTCAACTATTGAACTATCAATTGTACGATTTTAAAAAAATCCATCATGTCAATTATAAAAATAGAGGCAGATTAAATCATTATATGAGATGTTGTGAAGGAATCAGTTTAGATTCAGTGTTTCATTTCAAAAAGTATAGTTACTTCTAACAATGAAGTAGAAATTGAGCTTTAAATTGACAATAATTGAGCTATTTCTCATTATGTGGAACCCCAAACTCACAAAAAATCATTAAAAAATTCCATCTCATTAATGAAATCGTTGATATGGATGATGTAATGAATTATTGGGTGGATACATATGAAAATATATAGAATCATTTACAAAACCTATTAAAAAAATCATGAAAGTCACTTAGAATATATAGTTATTATATTCATGATTGATTATTGGTTATAGAAGTAAAATGATTCATAATTTTTTTAATAAATATTGAATCTATTTATGATTTATTAAAGTGTGCTACATATATTTAACATGAATAATGGATTGATAAAAACACCTCAAAGAATAGATTTTAGTTTTACCTTATAAAATATAATCTGGAATTATTATAGGCTATACAGATATCTCAATAATTGTGTAATTATAATTCTCATATATAATATTGAGTAAACTCATAGGATAGTAAGTAGACACTTACTATATAGACAACAAAAATGAAGTTCATAATATCTATTTTTCATATAAAAAATTATATACATACATGTGTATATTTACTATAAATCCTCATTACAAAAGGATAATAAGATAATTTTAAAGTGAACCTTATACATTGGCAGCATTCTTGTGAAATCCTTGAAGTAGAATTATTTTGGGGGCAAGTGGAAATGTTATTGTTCATATCAATAGTTGAGTTTGACCAATATAGTAACCTTCAACTATATGAAAAGAAAATAAATATGGACATTTAATTGAGGGACTAATGAAATAAATGGTCATTCAACGATATATGAAATGTTTTTTCTTATGTATTAGAATAATTTTCATAAGATATAATCATCATATATGATAAATCTAATCATATAATAGATAATTTAGGAGTCTTCCTACAATATACAAATATATATGTAGGGTCTGGAAAATTCCACAAAGGGGAAATCCAATTACCCCAAAACTTGGAAAGGGACCGAACCAGTCCGCGTACCAGCTCCCAGAAAAAGTATGTGGCCGGTTCGGCAAACCTCCCTCCCGCAGACTCTGCCATTCGCAAAATGGGGGTGGAGCAGCTATGCGGGCGTGAACCAGGAAGACCGCTCATGATGTCAGACCGGTCCATCGCTGCGAACCGCACCAACCGGCCCATGCTGCGTGCGCCATCATTCGCGAAACGGAGGTGGAAGACGTATGCGATCGCGGACCTCATTGCTCACGAAATGGAGGCAGAAGCCGTATGCGGGTGTGGGACACATCGTTCGCGGAACAGATGCAGAGAGGTATGCGACCATGGAGAAATCCCGTGAATCTTGCTTCCAAAAATTCCTTGTTGAAACAGTCTTCTACGGGTGGGGATTCCTTCATGGGATTCCCCAAAGAGTGTTGTGTGCCCAGCCTCATCACAAATCCATAAATAGTCACCGAGGGGAACCAAAAGAAAAAGTGGAGAGGATGGGTAAAAACATGTGGGGAGACACTGGAGAAATCCCTCCCAATGTTAAAGTTCTGCGTCAATCCACAAACCCTATATCATCTGCAGATGCACTCTTCCACATATAGGAGAAACCAAACCGTGAACCACAAGTGGCCGACTCCTTCGCAGCCCACACATAGCGGCCATTTCTTTCGCAGACATCCTAGGTGGCCATCTTCTACGCAGCATGCCTTCTCCGCGGCCATCTCATCCGTGGACACCATTCGCGGACAGCCTCTCCGCAGTTGCTCCTATTCAACCATCTCCTCAATGGCATTCTTTTATGCGACAAGCTTCTACGCGGCCCGCCTCCTCCACGACCATCTCATCTGCGGACACCCTTTGCAGATAGCCTCTCCACAGCTACTCCTATGTGGCCATCTCCTTTGTGGCCAGCTCCTACGTGGCTCGCTCCTTCGCGGACACCCTATACAGCCAGATCTACCGCGTCTAATCCCTTGCGGCCATCTCTCTGTGGCCCGTTCCTACGTGGTCGGTCCCTTTTCTACCGTCACTGACCCCTATAAAAAATTGAGAGTCGCACCATGGACTTTTCGATGTGGGTGAAAAATATTTTTTATTGCACCCTTATTCCACCACAACATTCGTCTCGTACCTTCCATGAGTCGAGCTACTCCTCATGAATCTCCAATAACCCAATTACATAGCTCATTTTTCTACGTTCATCCCGAAAGGGCTGCCCTTGTATAAGTTCCACACCAACCATTGCTAAGTATCTCCTACCTAGTCATCCTCACCACATGACGTTAAACTATATGGCCCTCATCCTATCCATATGATGTCAAACTATATGGAAATAGTCCTCTTATATGACTATAAACTGTAGTACAACCTATGTTCCAAACATAGGATGCCTCTTCCTTCAAACAAGAGATCCCTTATTCTCCAAGCATGAGATACCTAATGCCATGATTACAGTGGTGTAATTTCAAGAGCATTGGAATCCGTTCAAACATTCCATCACTCCACATCACACTTTGTGTGTCCTTCATTCGGATCCTCATCCACTTCCATGTTTAAAAGGACCCCAAAAGGCCTGGTCTCAAGCCGCATCAGTTCACCAACTGTCATGGGCCAACGCCCTAGAAAAATGTTTACAACACTTTGAGTAAGGTCCTGTGTTTCAAACGAGGTCAACAGTTGACCGTCATTTGTTTGTCCCCATTTCAGACTAATGTGATATGGATGCTGTGTTTCGAACATGGTCAACAGTTATCCTCCACCACCACGCCACTCTCATTGCATTCCGAATTTCGGGCATGTGATTCACACATTTCACCTCCCTTTGTTCGGACAGATTCTGACACCCCTTGGAATTATCCCACATGTGTACTAGGGAATAGGTGAAGGCGTCAACCCGCCAGTGGGTTGGGATGCCCTCATGGCCAGACATGAGGAAGACATTACGAGCCTTCATCCTGGAGTATGTCCTAATCCCGAAATCTCGGGCTTCTCCATTGTGTAAGCCCCACTCTGCTTCCCACAGATGCATCTTTCGTAACGTGATAGTCAGGTATCTACTGCCTCTTGTTTCTCACCCCGAGCATGACTCACGCAGGCTTAGAGTAAGCACTGACCCTGACCCCCACCTCCTATAAACTATGAGGACTTTGATCCATGTCAAGGCATGGTATGTATGAATCCTCCACAAGGTTCAATCCCACCATATGGTCGTTCCGACCTCATTCACGTCGGTTCACCCATGTCCTTCATGATGTTAAATTGTATTCCACCATTCCGAACAATGTGGACTTTGATACCTGTCTCCTAGGTGGGGTACATATGAAGCTTCCCCGAGGTTCAAGCACAACAACCAGTCATTCCAACCTCCTTCATGTCGGTTCACCAACACCTTGGGCCGCCTCAGAGTGTAATCCCCATACCACCTTAGGATGATCCAGTGTGTAAGACCCAACCCAAACCAATCTACTCGGATTCTGATTCCTCTCATAGGTATACATTGGAAGCATGTATCGTGGGTTCAATACATACACTCAAATCGTTGTCTGTTTCCCCTAGATGAACAAAAACTCCAGAGATCCCGATTAAGGGGCTTCAAACTAGTGTCTTCTCAATGAGTCCAAACTCCTCAGAGTCATTAATCCAATGAGGTATGGTAAATCTCATGCCTAAATGATTCTGAATACCTATGTTCACCTAACCATTGACAAAAAGGATTAATCTGTGGATACTATTCTTGGGTACAAACCAAAGATTTGCGAACATATGAACATGTATTAATTATATAAGAGGGTCCTAGAACAGGAAATAATTCCCCCCAAAAGGGTGCAATGAGCCCGACTTTCCATCCTCTCTACCAATGTGAGTTCTTAAGTGTTGCTGGACAAATCCCCTAGTAAACACATTTCTTTGGAAAGTAGGTCCACGTATCATCGGATAAAGAACCGTTGGCCGTTTCGATCCGATCCGAAATAATATACAATGTCTAGTGGTAACTAGATATCATAAAAAAAATTATATAACAATACACATTATTATGTATATATATATATATGATGGTTGAAATATCCATATATGGATATGAGTATATTTGATCGAGATCATCAAATAACCCTTTATTTCTTGAGTAGCAATTAATTTTTCAAGAGCCATCTTTTATATGTGATTATAATGACTAGGTAACAAGAAAGGTATGAATGTGAGATTAATTATTATATCTTGGAAGGAAATTTTTCAACCTACACTTGTAGAATAGGTTTTTGAAGTGCATAAGAAATATTTCACTTTATCGAAATTGTACCTTGAAACTTTGATGTTCTTCTTCAGTAATTGGTTATGTGGAAAAGGATATATGAGTCAAATTATTTAATTATACAACTGAATTTAAAATGACATATCTCATAGGATTTAATTTAAAGTTTTTTTTTGAGAAATGTATAAATATGGTTGGAGTATTTATATAAGATATTAGGTGATTAATTCCCATATATAAATGGTGTTGGAGTTCTATAGTTGTAGTAATGTTTTATATTTAAAGTAGAAATTAGTATTCAGAAATGTTATTGGTTATTTTGAATAAAATGTAATTAACATGAGTTATTAACATTTATTCCTATTAATGATATGTAAAATGAATTTTAATGTTTTTTTATAACATATTATAGAAGTTGGATGTCACCAAGTCTGTTAAATAGCTGGTCGAGGCGACTTGGTTCCTTATATTAATCACCATGTCATGTTTGTTGTGGATAGGTAATGAAGATCGCAAAGATAAGGTTATGAGTTGTTTTCGAATGTTTATGAGATGAAGTATATTCTAAATAAGTCCTTGATATAGATTTTTGTTTCCCTTGTTCAAAACAAGTGAAATCAAGAATTTTTAAACTAAGACATGAAAATTTTACAAGCAATTGATTTACTCATAGTAGATATTCCCTAAATCCAGTTTTTCAAAATATCTATCTACATAGTTTATAAGTTCTACATGTGTTTGATCTATATGGTTTCTTATTTTATTCATAATTAATTTATCATGGTCTATTATATATCAATGCCTGTTTAATTGAATACAAATTTTTCTTGTCTTCGTTGATCAATACATTGATATTTTAATGAATTCTATCAACATGTTTACATCATGGCCAGTGTACTGAGAGAAAATATGAGGTTATAGAATATTTATATTCTGAATGAATATAAGAAAATGATTTCATTGTGATATTCATCATGATTCAAACATTAATATCGATTTCATTGAATAGAATTTAAGTCGATATCAAATTTAGAACCAGTTAACCGATAAGAAGTTGATGTCATGATTGAACAGCACCATAGTGGATTCTTCGGTGATTTATAATATAACAGTTCCTAGAGGCTATAAAAATGTAGAAACCATTGTGATTTTTTTTGATGAAATATGGAATGGTTGTAAAATCTATGACCTAATACTATTTTTGGCAGGATAAAACAAAAATAAATATTGGTCCACGTCATAGATAATCTCATGGTGGAAGAAAAGAAAAATATGATCATATGAACATGATACTCATATTAATTCTAAGGATATCATAATATTTTAAATAGATTATTTCATTGAAGATCATATTAACATTATATAGATCAAATTTAGTATCTCTAATCATATTACTCTGACTCATCATATGCATTTGAGATCGTAAACCTTTTCAACATAACTATTTAAGGATAGATCATATGATTTCAATTCAAAATATTTTGAAAGACTACTAATATAAAAATATGATGACACACATTCTATGAATATATGGTCAAATATTGTAAATCCACAATCTATTTAAAGATTATACCTACTATGAAGAAGGAAGACCCATGAAGTATTAATGTTTGTCAAAAATTGAAATATGCTTGTTTTTCATGCATATGGTGAATTTTATCAAGTGGCTCTTAAGTAGAATAAAATTGAAAATAAGTCCATAATATTTACCAATGTTGTGAAGTAATTTTAAATGATTAATGTTGGTCATAATATATATTAAAATGGCATTTTATGATAGAAACCAACATATGAAGTTGTTTTTTAGAAATAGTAATAATTGTGGAATTATGAGAATACTGAGTCTTTATGAAGACCAAAAAGGGATACATGAATTTTGATATTTGAGAAGATTAAATCTGAGAGAATAACTAAAATTCAAGAAAAATATTCTCATGTTTTATAAGATATATATGGTGAGAATATTAAAAAGATAAAAATATTTCTGAGCATATTTTATTGAATCTTCAATAACTTGAAAAGAGAGAAAGAGAATAACTAGTACAATAACATGACAATGGTCTTTTGCACTAAAGAGAAGAATAATGTGTTATAGTGTTACTAATATTAATTAAATAATACTAAGAGTAATATATAAGAATATAATGTGACTAGAATTCCGCTAATGATTATACATATGTCAAAGTACTATGAGAGATTTCCAACAATATCCTACTATAAAAATATCATAAAATTTTGGTATCCCACTTGATTCCTAGTTCTAATAAAAAATCCTATCAAAATGTTACAAGAGGTAATCAATACAAAATAATAGATCTTTCATTGAGGAAGTAATATTTAGCTGTCTTATATAAAGGGATAGTTCTAACGCCTCGACATGGCTTACCATTAAAATGGTAGACATGCCAATGGGTTACATAGAATCAAGCATGTCTCTTCATCTTCTAGAGGCTTATGACAAGAACATGTGTTCTCGTTAGGTGTTAATGGGGAGAATATACCATATTATTATAGATTCATTGTGGTATTATTATATAGTAAAATACAAACAGTGACAGAAGTAATATAATGTTATGAAAAAGCAGCGGAAGATAGATTTTTATTAACTTAACAAAAGAGGACAACAACAGTTTATACCATGAATGGATGATGGAAGATATATAATATAAAGAAGAAAAAAATAAAACATTACTTAAATTATAGTAAAAAAATAAATAAATGATTGAAAATCTACATGGGGTATCTCTATGAACATCCTGACCTTTAGCTCGATCCTTTTCTCCTAACTCCCAAGTACAATAAATACAAAAATAAACCTATATCGTGCAAATATATGGTCTAGTCTTGTACCAAAAGTACCCAATATGAGTTTGAAATATAAATATCATTAGGCTATCAATCACAATTTCTATCCCAATCCAAAGAGTCCTACATGTTTTAAACATTTTGTAGGTATACCGAAATAATAAGAAATGTAATAAATAAACATCACATGTCTAGGTTCCTATGGGGAAACTAGTGGTTATACTAGTTTTGAGTATTTTTATAGTGTATGATTATGTAACTAGTTAATTAATTAATTATTACTAGACTATAAACAAGTCACATGTTATCAATAATGAAGCTTCCATGATGTAACACGGAAACTTATGAAGATATTTAATAATGAAGTTATAAGGTAATAACCAAGGAATCATAGACCACAAGGCTTGCCAATATAGTAAATATTATACTATAGATAAGGTTATGATTTTAATACAATAATCATAGTCTATGTAATTAAATAATAATACATCTAATGAGTCTAATGAGTTCCTCGATGGTAAAATGTGGCTAAGAAATGAATGGGCCAGATGGGATTTAACCATAGAACCTACTTGTCGGTGCTAGATCCAAGGAGTGTATCCAAGGCATAATATTGATGGTTAAGACTGTAATAAAAGGAGAATATTACATGAAATTTAAAAATATTATTCCTATAGAGTCTAAGGATTTCATCCATAAAAAATGGGGCTAAGATATGACTAGGCCCGATTGGATTTAACCATGGAACATACTTGTCAATTCTGGATCCCAGAAGTGAATTTAATGAATCCTATAGTTCTACATCAGTGATCAAACAATGTCATACTAGGAATCCTTGTTTAGACAAGGATTGGGTTCTAGGTTTTTCTCAACCTAATCAATCTTTATCCTTGAATTCGTAATGAGATCCTCGAGTGCTCAAGTCATTTTCTTGGGAATCCAAGGTGAGGTCAATCTTGGACATTCTTATTTTGAAAATGAATTCATATATAATTTATAATATTTACTCCATTTCCTTTCATATGTGTGACAATAATAAGTGGGCATGAATCCATTTAATCAAGTAATTAGTGATCAATAAGTCCATTTGGTCCCTACTTTTCCTTTTATTAGTATGATAAGTCCAAGTAGCATGCAACCAATAATTTAATCAATTTAAGACAATTCCAAAATTCAATAATCACTATTATATATTCCAGTATCATGGTAAGCAGTGCTACAGGCATATAAACAATTATTTATTTATGAACATTTGTTTTTCCATGGAATTCCTTCATGAGAATCCATGTATCACCCAATGTTTATGAATGATAAACCATTGAGTCCATCCATAGCATTCCAATATGGGAATCGGTGTATCACACAAGGTATAAAATCATTTAATTTATAAAATCGTATAAATTGTATTTAAATCCTCCATATGTCACATAGGATGTGTCAATGGAAATAGTAAATCTCTTACAAAGGTAATTCCAATCATAAAAAGACTAGGCCAAACACATAGATGGTACATTGGTTATTATTCATTTTAAAAGGGAAAATCTATTTTTCTAATTCCATTATGGGTTACATCCTAAACATGATGTATCTCAAAATTAACATCAATGTATAAGAAATATCATTAAAAAAGGAATGAATGAATAATGGTTTAATCAGTAATTCGTATATTGATGACAGTGCACCTCCGTTGGGTGGGGGGTTGCTTATTATGAAATAATGACTTTGTTTCTCAAAAAATTAGTTATCACAATTAAGTAGTTAATTTGGTAATTTAATTTCATATTATTAATGAATCATTAAACAGACAACTAATTAATTCATCAATAAAATAGAAAGGTTAAGGACCCCTCCTCAAGCAGTAGACCCTGAAAAACAACTTTTCTGCTTGACAGATTTGGTTGTGGAAACATGGATCATATCCACATATGCACACACATACCCCCATATATATATAACCCTAAAACCAACACACTTATTCCCCACTCCCTGAGGGAATACGTAAATGGAGGATATATATATATACATACCTATTTACATGCATTCGGACCATTTTGATAGATGAAAACTCCCTAAAACAAAAGATAAGAATCCTAAATAATCAAAGGATCCACAATAAAATAGGTAAAACAAAAAAAGGTTATAAATATTTAACATTGATAGTGGTGGAAAATTTAAACAACCTAAACCGCTTCCCTGTAGGTTTTAGTTTCCATAACATGCGTTAAGGGGTCTTGAGATACCCTCTCTAGAACCTACAACTTAGAAAAAATTGAATATCAGACCACCCATTTGACATAGGGTTTGGTGGAAATTCATTGCTCGTTGGAGAGATAAAATCAGGGCGAAAACATATAGAATGATCGTATGCCCATACAATAGAGATCCAACAAATAAATAGAAATAAATCTGGTGGTATTTCATCAACAGAGAGGCACCAGGGAGAGGGGGATCACAGGACATGAAGGGGAACCCCCTGGGGGTGCGTCGTTTGAGTCCAGTGAGATATGATAGGGGTGTTTTTTTATGTTCATACATTAATTTCATTTTTATTAAATCAATTTTATTTTTAAAATTGTGTCTCAGCTCAGGGTTTAGGCCACACTGTTCAAAAAACCATGCGCTAACTGTGTGCACTCTTAGGGGAACCTAGGGAACTCCGTAAGGGATGATGTAACAACCCGAGATTTTATAAGATATATTCTTTTTAATCT
The DNA here is from genome assembly GCA_963277665.1 of Viscum album. Lineage (NCBI taxonomy): Eukaryota > Viridiplantae > Streptophyta > Magnoliopsida > Santalales > Viscaceae > Viscum > Viscum album. Next base: position 1,931,919,277 of record OY728161.1, on the reverse strand, counting down.
CTTTTATATCTTCTACTGTATGGTACACCAAGACTATCTTGCGCTATACGCGGCACCATATTAGCTTGCAGTATATAAACCACTAATCTTGGATCGTGTTACACACAATATCAAGTTTTTTTGATAGTAGTTATTCTACGCAACATTGAGTATATAGATATATATTCAATGTATTAATAAAATATTGTTGGATTTTGTTATAGGCAACAGCAAAGGAGTCTTGCACTATACGAAACCTTGTCTTGGCTTGCATTACACGCAATCGCGACTTTCCACGATAGCGTGGGTTGTACGCAATATCAGGTTTCACTTTTCAATAATATATGGTAATAATATTATTACTAACTAGCCGTTATGAATAGTTTTAACTACATTTTGAATTTTACAACATTATTATTTCATCTTACACATTTTCTAGAACATGGTATGTGAACAAATAAAATTTTTAGGTAAAAATAGTATTTTAAAAAAATGCAGTTTTGCCACCTTTTAATGGTGCACCCACACTAAAACATGCTATATGTTAATTAAAAACAACTTTTTTCATCATTATAATTTATATGGTTAAATTATAATATTTAGTGGTTTTAAATTATAAATATAATATATTTTTACCATTTAACATAATGTATTTCCTTATCATTTATTTTTCCTCGAATTCGTAGGTTAAATCAATTCAATCTTTTGTAATGTTTTAAACAAAAACCCGTTTTCTTTTGACAACCGGATTAATTTTAATTTAATTTATGCAACTTTTTTGTATTGAATTTGGAAAAATGGATTCCATATTTGGAATCAGTGGGTCCACATTATTTTAATAAGATACTTCTTATTTTTTTGGTCATTATGAATAGTAACTATGGTAAATTTTATTTACCTTAGCTAAAGGTAAATCGGGTAATTAAGGGTAAAAATAAGATTATAAAATTACCATAACACATGAAAAAATTCAATTGGATGGATTCAATTATACCCATATCACCTAAGGGTCTGATTAGATTCATTATATGGACTTTTGATCATGAAAATAATTTAATTAATATTAAACCCAAAGAACGTGACAACATGTCACTCTCTTAAATCTTATAAGTACAATAATTTTAATTTATTGATAAACACCATAAAACATCGAAAATGAATATTATACAGAAATCTAATAAAATTATATACATAATGATAATTTATTTATAATTTTTAGGTATTAAATAATTGTCATTAATGGTGATACATTAATGATGCAGAAATTATTTATTAAATGAAAAATCAGTAATATAGTTTTTATTGAAAGAATAATACCCATTATAAGTCCACAAAACCTGACCAAAACATATTGGTAGTTTATATATACACCATAATCATCCAAGGACCTAATATATAACCGTTTTGAGTCTTATAAAGGTGATTATGGCACATATATTATTTTATTTTAAATGATGCCAAAGTTGTCACCTTCATAATTTAATAAATATAACAATTTAAATATTGTGATTTTTAGATGATAAATTCGATTAAAAGTATTATTGTAAAATTTGATAGATTTATCTTCATCATAGGATTTTATTTTTAATATTTATTCATTATATATGTATATTAAATAATTATACAGAAATGTTGTAGTAATTATTTTATTGAGAGATAAAAAAAATAAATGGTTTTAAAAATAATAAAATAAATATTATATGAACTATTTAATGTGATAAACTAATTTTATAGATACATATGACCTTATATTAATCTATTAAATCTTTTATTTAGAAAATATCTTCTTTATATATTTTATTTAAATTCAAATAAATGAATAGTGTCAAAATTGACACTATTGTTATTTTATAAAAATAACATATAATAAAATTGTATAAAAATCACAAAAAATATATAAAAATTATAAATTCAAATTTATATGGTCTAAAATTTTATAAAGTATCCAATTATGGACAATTAAAAATAAATAAGTAATTATTTTTTTTAATTTAAAATTTAGAATGTTATTACCACAAATAAAATTAAATTGATTAAGTAAGGATAAATCAAGTTGATAATGTTTAAAATAATTTCCTAACATGCCTAAATTTTATTGATTGATGTGATTACAACCTTATCTCATCTAATATTTGAACATGTGTCATTTTTGGAGGTTTTTATGTGGTGTTAGATTTTTTATAAATTAATATTTGTAAGATTTCCAAAGGTGCCCCTCTCCTCCCTTATAAAAGGGAACCTCCTCCAACTCTTCCTCACACCACGTTGAACCTTCATGCTCGACCAAACCCTGACAAATTTCATTCTCCACTTCTTTAGAAACATCATAGAGGTACTTGTCTTCTTCAAAGACCAATTGTAATACCCTATGAGGAGGTCTCAAAATCGGCGCTTCAAAGAAGAGGTAATGTCTGTTACCGATTATTTCAACTTTATTTCTTCTTCCACTTCTTCTTCATTAGTTCTTTCATTATGAAGTAATGAAATCAGTATCACTAATATACGGAAATGATATAATAAGTATGAAACAACCCCATTTCACCTTCTATCCATCCTACGTAAAACGAAATCACCGCGCGTGTGTACGTACGGAATACCGTCTCCACGCCGTGGTGTAATCTATTTTTTCACCAACACCTTACATGGATGGGTATAATGGTGTAAATAATAAATATATATGGTAATTATAACAACATACTTATTCAGATATATTATACCATCAAATCCAATTCTATTCAATAATTATGGGAACGATATCATCGCTCGTGCGTACGTACGGACTACCGTCACCACGATGCGATGAGATTCATTCTCCATGTTAACCATACATAAATGATAATAAAGTTTATATAATGAATAATAAAGAAATATATGAAATAATAATTCTACTGGACTTATGTATATATATATATATATGTATGTCATCTATTTAGTTTCGTTCAATTCAATAAGGAAACAAAAACAACGTTCATGCGTATGTACGACCTACCATCTCCATGAACGGTGTATTTCATTCCTTTTATCAATCTATAATATATATGTATATGAAGAATATATATTAAATATAAATCATGTTTTAAATTATTTAATTATGTAAATCAGGATATGAGTAATAATATCAAGAATGACAAGTCGAAACACATACGATAAATGAAATGATTTTATCCAAAACGCTGCTTTAACATGGAATTTACAAAAGAACGGGTAATATAAAGTCATAAGTGAAACATATATGATATCATAATAATTAATATGATTATTTAATAAATCAATGAAATTATTTAAATCATTATACAGGAGGTTCAAATCCATACGAAGCATATCAGACTTATGGTAAGGGATAATTATTCCCATCTCATTCTTATCCGAGATTGTTTGTTTGTAAGTATTTATAGGGGTTATGATTAGTATCCATGTCCATATGTTCTAAAAATGTTTTCATAAAATGTCTACTTTTCTTCCATGTATTTTTAAAGTCATTTTTACCCTTTTCGACATTTACAACATCTTATGGAAGGAATATTTATTTTGTTTATCATACAAGGTACTTTTGAACTTTTCCGAAAAAAGTACGAGAAAAATGTTATTTTTAACTTATATGGTGTGAACGGGTTTTTATTGTTTTATAAAGCCTTATTTTCATAAAGATACCTCCAAAATATTTCATGACTATCTTCAAAAAAATATCTTTCTTTTAAAATTGTCATGACGTTTTGTGAAAAGAAATTGATTTTGAAGAAGAAAGGATATATTCCTCAAGTATTCATTTCAAGTGTTTTATCAAAACCATTATTCCATCTAAGATGACATTATTTTATATGTCTATGTTTTAATTATAATGTCTCTATGATTTATATGGTTTCACTTTTCTTATTATGAAATGATATCCATTTATTTTATATGGATTAAGTGATGATGGGATGATGTTTTTGAAACCCATTTCATTCGTTGGGTTATTATGAATGATGTATGTTTATTTTGTGGCACAAGTAAGAATGATTTCAATATGAGATGGGTGGGACCTATATCTCCCGAAAATGCATTGGGTAAAGATTTATATCTCATGAGATAGACATGGCTGGAAAGGTAAGTTAATCTGGTTCAGTGTTACAGAACTGAAACGAGGAGTGAACTTGATTCAGAAAGGGACTTTGTCCACTATGATGGTCTTGGCAGCATTGCCTTGGCTACTATGGAAATAATAACATGTGCTGAATGGCTGACACAATTACATGTTTTATTCAAATTATATTTTATCATGGTTGATGTTCCATTATGATATATGCCTTATGTACTTCCACAATTTATGTCTTTGCTCGTGATTTTGATGTTTAAGTTTCAGGTTCAAGTTTTTACTTTCAAATGTTTATGGATTGTTTTATGTTCTCTATGTTTTCCCTTACTGAGCATTTGATCTCACCCATTTTATGATTAATTTTCCCTAGGAAATAAATAAATTTTTTAGGTAAGAAAACAAAATGGGGAAGATCGTTATGGGAGTTGTTAAAGATCTTTCAACATGATTATATGTTTATATTCCATGTTTCCAAAGACACTAAACAATTACGATTCTTGTGTGTCTATTTTTGTAATTTATTAAGTATTCCACAAAAGTAATGTAATGTCCATGTACGTCATGCTTTGGGTCTCTACAGTTGGTATCAGAGGAAAGGTTTAGTTAAACTTTGGAAACTAGGATGCGAAAACTATTGTGAGATCCCTAGATATATTTCTAAGGTATGTCCAGGGATGTCCCTAAGGATAAGTATACATATAGGTTATTGTCCAATAACTACGGTAACGATCATAGAATTTAACCTAAGTTGATTAGATGTTGACGGTACTCTCCCTTTTCTATGTTGTTTTCCCTAGTATGATTTTTTCTCTCACAGTATTCTTTTTGGGTTTTTGAAAATGTCTAGAAATAGGAGGATTCATGATAATGGTGGATATTATGGACAATGCAATGATATTCTTCATGAAAAAACAAATGAAAATGGATTTGGAAGTCCAAACATCGTTATTATTCCTAATCAGCAATCTCATAATATGATAAATAATCTCAACTTTGGTAAGTTTCCCGACTCAAATAATAAGAGAATGATGGAGTTTCATGATGATCATAGAGAAAAGAATGTTCAATTCCCCTCATGTAAATCACGTGGGAAGAGGAATCTGGGAGATTGTTTCAAAGCAACTAGAAGATGCTCTGGGTGTGGAAAAGATAGACACAAATCCAGTAAGTGCAAAAGAAATGGTTCACTTAACAGCATGGACAAGGATAATGGTATTGCTGCGACATAAACAATAATTAGTTGTTTTAAATGTGGAATGTATGGGAATTATGAAAACTAATGCCCTAAGGGAAAATCTCATGAAGAGAATCAGCATGGTCATACGAGTAGTATTTATTTGGATGATGATGAAGAGACTACAAATGGAATATGAGATGAAATAAATGATGAAGCTCAGCTGGTGGTTTAAGAATTTAGTGGAATGATTGTATGTTTATAAAGAATAATGTTTGGTACTATGGAATAAAGAATCATGTAAGGATTATTACACTATTGTTTCTCCTAAAGTATTTGAAAGTATATGTTGAATGGTACTGGTAACCATGGAAGGTTTTTCAGATATTTTTTGAATGTAGATGATACGCTCATAATGAAGGGATAAGAAGATAATGAGATGTTTGATTGTATTCATGAGCTCATGAATGATATAAGGACTAAGTGATATTATAGTTTGATTATATACATTTTTTTTGTGATTTTGGTATGTGGAAGGAGTTACCTTTTGACTGTATTGATGTTTTCACTATGGTTCTATGGTAATTTATGTTTCAAGATAATATATGACTAAGGTATTCATGTGTTTGGAATGCAACCAACAAGATATATCTTATGATATATGTGAGATAAATGCTTATATTCACATTCTTGGTAGACAAACTTTCTATTAATTGTTTTTTTTATACTATGAGCTTAGACCAAAGTATTTTAGATAAGCCTAAAGATTGGAATGGATTATGTTGGACATATGTTAGTATTGTTTAAGGATAAAACATTTTTCGATATTATTGATGGGATGTTATAGTAATGTATTTTTAGAAAAAGGACAACCTGTAGGACGGGGGACAACCCATCGCGTCGGACAAGGCAATGGGAATCAAACCCACAACCGAAGTGCGACTGTCCTTTATCAGCTACCATTGGCCTACAAGATGTCCCTGGTTAGTAGAAACTAGTTTTATTCTATTAAGCGGTATGATATATGATGTATAAGTTCATTTTTTGATTCGTATATGATTAACTTCACCGTAGATGGACTTATGTATATTTGATAACTTTTTCTAACCTTTTGTTTGAAATAGATGGAGTGACTCATCATTTTATCATATGATCTGTTAACACTTCACGAATAAAAAATTCAACATTATTTCTTTATGAGATGAAGTGGAAATTGTTCAAAGAACAAACCACGGTGAGATTGTACCAAAATCAAGAAAGTATTTCTTATAATTCAAATTCTTCAACTTTTGGGAAATGATCTTGAAAACCAAAAATGTTGTCCTAGTGCCCTTATATCTGATTAATCATTTGGTACCTTAGATCATCAGAAATTTATGGATTTGTGATTGATGGCTTTTTCATAGCCATGTTCTCTACCACTCTCCATCAGAACATGATGGTTAGATTTTTTTTCATATCCATATTTTAACCTATGTTCTCCTTTATAGAAACCTAGTGATAAGTTACTTTGGGTAATATTTACTTTTCATACTTTAGTTTTTAATATTAAGTTTTAGTATTCCTTTTTACGATGTGGGTTTCTATGAATAGTAAATGATTTATAACCTCGACGAATTTTGAGGGCGAAATTCATTTTAAGGTGGGTAGAATGTAACAACCCGATATTTTAAAAGATATATTTTTTTAATCTCTTTATATCATCTACTGTACGCTACACCAAGATTTTATTGTGTTATACGTGACACCGTATTAGCTTGCAGTATATGCAACATTAATCATGGATCGTGTTACATACAATTTCAAGTTTGTTTGATAGTAGTTATTCTACGCAAAATTATGTATATATATATATTCAATGTATTAATAAAATATTGTTGGATTTTGATATATGCAACAACAAAGGAGTCTTGCAATACACGCAACCCTGACTTGGCTTGAATTACACGCAATCGCGACTTTCCTCGATAGCGTGTGTTGTACGCAATATCAGGTTTCACTAAACAATGATATATGGTTATAATATAATTACGAACTAACCGTTATGAATAGTATTAACTACATTTTGAATTTTATAACATTATTATTTCATATTACACATTTTCTAGAACATGGTATGTGAACAATAAAAATTTTCCGGGAAAAATAAGAATTTTTAAAAAAATGTAGTTTTGCCGCCGTTTAATGGCACACCCACATAGAATCTAGTTTTTGACATGTTTATAAGATAAATATTACAATATAAACTTCTTATTTTGAACCATTATATAAAAATTTACATTGGATAATGTTTTGATATTTTTCTGATAACTTTCATATTTTAATGAATAGTAAAAACACGCTATATTTTAATTAAAAACATATTTTTTCATCATAATAATTTTTATTGTTAAATCATAATATTGAATGGTTTTAAAGTATAAATAGAATATTTTTTTACCCTTTAATATAATTTATTTAATTAGCATTTATTTTACCTTGAATTCGTAGGTTAAATCAATTCAATCTTTTGTAATGTTTTAACCAAAAACCCATTTTCATTCGACAACGGGATTAAATTTAATTTAATTTATTCAACTTTTGTGTATTGAATTTGGAAAAATGGATTCCATATTTGGAATCAGTGAGTCCAAATTATGTTAATAAGCTACTTTTTATTTTCTTTGGGCATTATGAATAGTAACTATGGTAAATTTATTTACCATAGTTAAAGGAAAATCGGGTAATTAAGGGTAAAACTAAGATTATAAAATTACCCTAACACATGAAAAAATTATATTGGATAGCTAAAAGTGTACCCATATCACCTAAGGGTCGGATTATATTCATTTTATGGACTTTTGACCATGAAAATAATTTAATTATTATTAAAACCAAAGAAAGTGACAACATGTCACTCTCTTAAATCTTATAAGTATAATAATTTTAATTTAGTGATAAACATTATAAAACTTAGATCATGAATAGTCTCCAGAAATCTAATAAAATTATCTACATTTTTATATTTTATTTATAATTTTTAGGGATTAAATAATTATCATTAATGGTGATACATTAATGATGCATAAATTATTTATTAAGTGAAAAATCAGTAATATAATTTTTATTGAAAGCATAATACAAATTAAATGGCACACAAACCTGACAAAAAAATATGGGTAGTGTATATCTACACCATAATCATCCAATTTCCTAATATATAACCGTTTGGAGGCTTATAAAAGTGATTATGACACTTATATTATTTTATTTTAAATGATGCCAAAGTTGTCACCTTCATAATTTAATAAATATAACAATTTAAATATTGTGATTTTAAGATGCTAAATTCTATTAAAAGTATTATTGTAAAATTTAATAGATTTATATTAATCATAGGATTTTATTTTTAATTTTTATGCAACAAATAATTATATTAAATAATTATACAAAAATGTTTTAGTAATTATTTTATTAAGAGATAAACCAGATAAATGGTTTTGAAATAATAAAATAAATATTATATTAAATATTTAATATTCTCCACTAATTTTCTAGAAACATATGACCTTTTATGAATCTATTAAAGCTTTTAGTTTGAACATATCTTCTGTATATATTTTATTTAAATTCAAATAAATTAATGGTGTCAAAATTGACACTATTGTTATTTTATAGAAATAACATATTATAAAATTGTTTAAAAATCACAAAAAATATATAAAAATTCTAAATTTAAATCTATATGATCTAAAATTTTATAAAGTATCCAATTATGGACAATTAAAAACAAATAATTAAATTTTTTTATAATTTGAACTTTAGAATGTTATTACCACAAATAAAATTAAATTGATTAAGTAAGGATAAATCAAGTTGATAATGTTTAAAATAATTTCCTAACATGTATAAATTTTATTGGTTGATTATATTAAAACGATATATCATCTAATATTCTAATATGAGTCATTTTTGGTGGTTTTTACGTGGGTTTATATTTATTATAAATTAATATTTGTAAGATTTCCAAAGGTGCCCCTCTCCTCCCTTATAAAAGGGCACCTCCTCCCTCTTTTCCTCACACCACTTTGAGCCTTCACACTCAGCCAACCCCTACAAAATTCCCTTATCCACTTCCCTAGAAACATCCTCGAGGTCCTGTTATTCTTCAAAGACCAATTTTAATGCCCTAAGAGGAGGTCTCAAAGAGGCGCTTCAAAGAAGAGGTAATGTCTGTTACCAATTCTTTCAACTTTATTTCTTTTCCCTTTCTTCTTATTTAGTTGTTTCATTATGAAGTAATAAAAATAGTATCACTAATATACTGATATGTTATTATAATTATTAAACAAAACCATTAAATCTTCTATCCATCCAACGGAAAATTAAATTCTCGCGTGTGCGTACGTAAGGAATACCGTCTCCACGTCGTGGTGTAATCTTTTTTTAACAAACACCTTACATGGATGGGTATAATGGTGTAAAGAATAACTATATATGGTTATTATAACATCATAATGATTTTGATATATTATACCATCCACTCCAATTCTTTCAATAATTATGGGAACGATATCATCGCTTGTGTGTACGTACGTACTACCATCTCCACGACGCGATGGATTCATTCTCCATGTTAACCATACATGAATGATCATAAAGTTTATATAATGAATAATAATTAAATATATAAAATAATAATTCTACTGGATTTATGTATATATATATGGATGTCATATATTTAGTTTCATTCAATTCAATAAGGAAACCAAAACATCGTTCATGCGTACGTACGGCCTACCGTCTCCATGAATGGTGTATTTCATTCCTTTTATCAATATATAATATATATGTATATGAAGAATATATATTATATATAAATAATTTTTTAAATTATGTAATTATGTAAATCAGGATATAAGTAATAATATCATGAACGACAAGTCGAAACACATACGACAAATGAAATGATTTTACCCAAAACGCTGCTTTAACATGGAATTTACAAAAGAACAGGTAATATAAAGTCATAAGTGAAACATATATGATATCACAACTATGAATATGATTATGTAATAATTCAATGACATTATTTAAATCATTATACAGGAGGTTCGGATCCATACAAAGCATATCAGACCTAAGGTACGAGATAATTATTCCAATCTCATTCTTATCCAATATTGATTATTTGTAAGTATATACTGGGGTTATGATTATTATCCATGTCCATATGTTATCAAAATGTCTTCATAAAATGTTTAATTTTTTTCCATGTATGTTTAAATTCATTTTTACCCTTTTCTACGTTTACCACATCTTATGGAAGGAGTCTTTATTTTGTTTATCATACGAGGTACTTTTTGACTTTTCCGACAAAAGTACGAGAAAAATGTTATTCTTAAATTATACGACATGAATGGATTTTTATGGTTTTATAAAGCCTTATTTTCATGAAGCTTCCTCAAAAATATTTCATGACTATTTTCAACACCATCTCTTTCTTTAAAAATTGCATGACGTTTTGTGAAAAAGAAATTGTTTTTGAAGAAGAAAGCATATTTTCATCAAGAATTCATTTTATGTCTTTTATCAAAACCATTATTCCATCTAAGATGACATTATTTTATATGTGTATGTTTCAAGTATAATGACTCTATTATTTACATGGTTTCACTTTTCATATTATGAAATGATATCCATTTAGTTTATATGGATTAAGTGATGATGGGATGATGTTTTTGAAACCCATTTCATTCGTTGGGTTATTATGAATGATGTATGTTTATTTTGTGGCACAAGTAAGAATGATTTCAATATGAGATGGGTGGGACCAATATATCCCTCCAATGCAATTGGTAAATATTTATATCTCATGAGATAGACATGGCTAGAACAGTAAGTTAATCCGGTTCAGTGTTACAGGACTGAAATGATGAGTGAACTCGATTCAGAAAGGAACATTGTCCACTAAGATGGTCTTGGAAGCATTTCCATGGCTACAATGGAAATCATAACATGTGATGAATGGTTTCCACAATTAAATGTTTTATTCCCATTATATTTTATCATGGTAGATGTTCTATTATAATATATGCCTTATCTACTTCCACGATTTATGTCTTTGCTCAAGATTTTTATGTTTAAATTTCAGGATTAAGTTTTTTCTTTCAAATGATTATGGATTGTTTTATGTTCCCTTTGTTTTCTCTTTCTGAGCATTTGAGCTCACCCTTTTTATGTTTTATTTTCCCCATGAAATATAGAAAGGTTTTAGGTAAGGAAACAAAAACGCGAAGATCGTTATGGGAGTTGTTGATGATCTTTGAACATGATTAGAAGTTTATATTCCAAGTTTCCAAAGAAACTAAACTATTACAATCCTTGGGTGTCTATTTTTGTTATGTATTAAGTATTCCTCAAATTTAATGTAATTTCCATGTATGTCAAGATTTGGGTCTCTACAGATGACCACATAGCTTAGAAACTGTGCACCAAAGTGTGGTGTATAGTGTGAGGCTACTACCTCCAAATTCCCATCGTTTGAGCTAAGAACATGGTTTTTAATCCATTTCAACTGACACTATCCACCTAAAATGAGCCATATAGTCTCCTCCAGTAGACCACATGGTCAGACAAACCGTATTCCCTCCATAGGTCCTTCAAAATATTGATTCTCAGGTCTGACACACCGAATACTCTAGATACACCTTAGAAACTTAGCGGACCATCACCTAAGTCCAAAAATCATCACATTAAATCATTCCAACACTCAAAATTAATTTGTAAATATTTGTTCTATGTTTAACTCATCCAGTCAATTGAAAATTTCAAAATCCCTTGTATTGTTTTTATGGTTCAAAAATTGGGAACTCTAAAATCTCCCCATATTAGAAGTTCACATCCATGAGAAGCCTTTGTGAAACAACTAAAATATCAATTGACCTACTAGGGTCATGAATTCATGTTTGAACTATTGAATTTTGATTCCTATTCCCAACACACATTTAATAATTACAAAATAATTCCACCCATATGCAATTAAAAACTGAGCCAATGCACACTTTCCATCTAGAACTCTAAGATCGAGAATACAAGAGCTAGCTAAGATAGAGATAGGATTATGTCAATATCTCAATAAATATTCAACTGATAGTGCTACCCACCATAGGTATTAACTTTAGTAATGGTCCAATTCCCATCCATGGTAACTCCATTGTCAGAATTGCCATATTAAGCAGACTTCTAATCCTCATAACGATGCTTCTATAATGGTTTTATCAAAAAGGGACAATTGAATCCCAATTGACCATAAATCATTTCCTACATAATCATTCTCATAAGACACTGATAACCTTAAAACAACACATGCCTTAACCAAGAAAAATACATTAAAACATTTCAATATGACTATAAACATTAAAAAAATGCAGTGAGAATGTGTCAATCCACTTTTCTGAGTCATCACTATCACTACCTTATTCGATGGCTAGTGCATTTAAAATAGAACTGCAATGTCTTCCCAAAAATAATCTTGCATTTACAATGAGTTCATTCATCGAAGCCCATTCTTGTCTCTAGGTGATGCTTCATAGGTTGGACCACCACTGAGCTATAAATATTGGAGTCTTTATAACAATTTTAAGGTAGTGAAAACTTCATTTTATAAGGAAGAAATTAGTACAAGCCAACAAATTCAAATGTTCTACAATAACATAGCTTGGTGTGGAATTCAGCAGGTGGTCAAGTCAAAAGAAATGGATGAATTCCATGAGTCCGACTGAGGTGTTCCTACATTGGAACCCCATAATCACTGAAGAATTACCGAGCCTCAATAAAAACAATGCATCAATGTGTGACACAAAGAAAAAATACCCTGAAATGTCAAAATATTAAAGCATTAACGTGACATAAGACTAAAAATCCCTTATTGCATCACTGAAGATGTCAACATTCAGGACATGCTCGTCTATAAGAAAAATATACTAATAGTATTTTCATAGCTTCCAATAAAATGTACCCATCTAATGGAAGAGATATTAGTCGAACCACAAATGGTTGACTTATTAGAAGAAACTCAGCTTTGGTTGCTGACGCAACATTATAACTGATCATAAGACTTTTCGAACCACAGATTCTTATGTTCTCTCAAGGTTTAACCACCGAAGTAAAACATGAACAATGGTGTTTTTGAGAGGTTGTATACACTAAAACTATATCAATTTCATGCTACTGATAATTCATCGACATTCATAAACCCGAAAATACAAAAGGGCTTTTATGAATAAGAAGCCATCTTCAATAGTCCTCGTGGATTGCATTTATTCTACATAGAAGTAAAACATTTACCCAAACTTACACGACACTCCCAATCTCTAAAGTTTACCAATCTTCAATAGACAAGAATATAAACAAGCCAGTCACAAGCACTCCAACACAAAAACAAATTAATTGTACATGCATCACTCCACAAAGACAAGCTCACGTATGAAAAATCATACAAATAAATCCAATACAATGAAACTTCTATTTCAAAACACCCAAGTATTTAGAAAATATATTCAAATAATTTTGGTGAACTTGATTCCTTATTGATCAAGTCAATCTACTTGGAGATGACCAAACACCATACTCAACACCACAAGCGATTTATTTCAGAATCACATTTCTAAATATACCATTTCCATAGATGAAACAATGACACGGCATACATTACTAAAAATTATAAAGGGAAAAACAATCTACCAAGTATATGAACATTATTGAGGAATGTCTAACCTATAAAAAATTAGAATCAGTCACTACTCACACCCATAACGAGGGTAAATAATCCCTGACCACTGATACGTACAAGGGTGTCATTGGAATATAAAAGTCCTAAAATGGAAAATGGAACAAGAATGGTACCAAACGTTGGAGAGATCATGGCAGTAGAACGAAATTTAAATGATAAGGGTGCTACCCACCTTAGGTTAACCCCTTACTAAGCATATGAATCAAAATTAACACTATGTCATGTCAAACAAAAGTCACCAGTCTCAAAATCCAACCATCTAAGTCATTGTTATAAGTAAAAGAATTCAAATTGAAAGCACTTACACTTCAATTACAAGGCCACTCAAATTAAAAAATTAACTACCCTTATAATAGGGTTTGAGCAGAGGACACCACCCATGGGTTCCATTTTAAAGGACACTACATTTATTCACATTTTAAATCTTTTACCATTTAATATATTTTGCTAATATATCGAAGAAGTGTAGGATGGTATATCAAACTTCCATTTAAGCATTAAACATTCATAGAAATCTATTATTTATAATGAAATTAAACTAAACAATTAATTTTAATAGTTCTAATGACCTACAAGGGTCCTATTTTACCCTACTCGGATTTAACAAAATGAAACTTAATATAAGATGTCAATTAATTAAAATTTCTAACACCTATATCCATTCATCTCATACAACCATTTTCTAACTGACATACATGGGTCCAGATGCATTTATTCATTTAGGTAGTTAACCAATTCTTTTAAAATTATAAAATTCTAAAAGATAATGGTCTAGTCATATGGGTGGAAACTACAAATCTATAATGTAACCCTACACTTTATAGATTGGAATTGGGATCCCATCAAATAAAAAAAATCAATTATAATTAAAACAATAACATCCTTTTAAAAAGTTTCAGATAGATGGGAAACCTTTTCCCAGTCATATGCCTCTCAGACACCTTTAAACTAAAATCTACCTCCCGATAGAATCAGAACCATTTAATTTAGGAAATAGACCATTTATATATTAATAAGGAAAGGCATATCATAAAAAATAATAATCACAAAAAAATTATATTTAGGACAGAATGATGTAATATTATAACCCATGCCTCTTAAATTTATCATTGAAAACATTCTATCTAAATAAGAATGCTAATAAATATAAGGCATGTCATATATTCATGTCACACAATTCAAATCAAGAGGAAGAAAAAAATATATCTACTTGGATAGAAACTATGCATGTCATGTGAATTTCTTTATGCCTAATATGATGCATTCTATTTTTCATATTCCTCAAACCAATCCAAGGGTAAAAAATTCCCTAAATCATTATCATCAAAATGTACCCCAATCATTCTAGGTGGAATGATATCGAATGTATCATTGAAAAACATATACCAAAATCCCAACCTTGTCCACTTTATAATTTCCCAAACATGGGGTTATCAGTCCCAAGCACTTCTGTTAACCATGCTATGAAATTATCATATTCTCATATCTACCAATGCAATATAGTAATACAATGGAAAAATTAACCTCCTTTGAAATCACTTTGAAACATCCCGACCAATCTTATCATTAAACTGGTAGTGGGACTGGTGGGTCACTTTTCCTCAAGAATATCTCCCCATATATGAGAGGCTCTAGACTAATAGTGAGTGTCTCCGGAGGTGTTAGTGTTGAGACTACAAAATCATATCATAGATGCAACAATTTATTATCTAATAATAAAAAATATATATAATAGTAACTAGTATAAAGTAATGAAAAAGCAGTGGAAGATATATATTATATAACTGAACAAAAGTGGTTGACGCCAGTTTTTACAATGCATGGATGATGGATGAAACATATACTAATGTAGTTAACAATAAATAATGATTAAAATTATAGAACAATAATAAATAAAATATTGAAAATCCCTACATGTGATATCCATGAGCATCCTGAGCTTCAACTAGATCCTTTTCTCCTAACCTCCATGTATAAGAAATATATAAATAAACCTATATCCTGGAAATATAAGGTTTACTCATGTACTAAGGGTACTTAAGTAGGGTGTGAGATATAAATCTACATAGTATGGCACCCACAGTGTCTAGCCCAATCTAGATTGTGAAAAAAATTAATCATTTTGCAGGTACATAGAAAAAATAACAAATAGAAACACAAACATAACATGTCTATGTTCATATGGGACACATGGAGGCTACACATACATTGTATTTTGGCAAGTGTATGAAAATTTAACAAGTTCATTAGCTGATTATTTCTTGTATATAAATAAGAAACAAGTTTTTTCATACCCATTTTTTTGTCTTTGTATTGATCCGGTCCATTGGAAATCCCAAGCCTTTCCATGGGTATTTTATAAGATTAATCTTGATTTTCTAAGTTTCATATATCTCTATTCACCCTAATTTGTGTTCCCCATTTTTTTAGGAGTTTCTGAAGAAAGGGTGGCTAAATCATGATTTGGGCCAACCGTGAGCTCATTTCCAGTTTTAAAAACTGAATTTTTTTTCATTTATAACTCTTATGTTTTTAATCCTTTTTCACAAATTAAACATAAAACTTGTCATATAATGACATATTAAAACATCCATTTCATTTTGTACCCCATAGTGATACATAAGCATGAGGAATTGGGGTTACTTCTTTAGGTATTGGGCCAGCCCATGGTCCCTTTTCCTGTTTTAAAAAAAGTAATTTGTTTCTTTAATAAATTTTTCATTTTTAAATATTTTTCCGTTCTTTCACATCCTCCTCTAAGAAAATAACCCTATACTCACCCTCAAAATCGATTTACTCTCTTTGGAGCTCATATAGGTTGCGGATTAGGGAGAACTTTCTCAGGATACCTCAAATTTCCTAGAATATATAATTTACATCGTTTTATACATAACTCTATCAATTCGTGATATTAAAAAAAACATTTTTACCTAGTTTGTACAGACCTTAAGAGACTATCCCTGATGGTTCATCCCATTCCAGTTTATCTTGGGGTGCATATCTAATGGAATATGAGAACTTTTCTTGTGGAAAAGGTGAGATTCCATCTCCTTTATCCTCCCTCTTCATCCTCCTTTCAATTTTTATTAGTTTTATAATCTCTCCTAGTCATGATAGACCTAGGGGTATGTTATAACATGGGTTTTGATGGATTTTATATTCATTTATGTCTTCTATTCATTGTTTTAGGGTTTATAAACTTGCGACGTGTGATTTCAGGTGTGCGTTTCTGTTACGCCATGGATTTGAGGTAGGATACCCCTTGCACAAACCTTTATCATTTAAGTTTCATCATTTTAATTCTATTATATACTTATTTATATGAAACGTGCTGCTGTGAAACTTTGTTTCTAAAGGTCTTGTTTGCAAATTATGTATTATGACATATTTTTTTAAAACTATAGTTGTTTTGGTATAAATGTGTACTCCTCTTGTTTGATAAATTATACCATGAGATATCGCACGTGGTTTATGGAATTTTGAATATTTTCAGTAGAATTATTAAAATTATGGAAAGAAAGTGGTGTTTTATCCCTTTTTATGTGCTTAACATTAGTTGTTTCTTTAAAGAGTGCATGCCATGTTTTCGGTAAATTGCCCATTTGACTTTCATGTGTCTAGTGAAATTTAAAATAATTTGTTGGGATTTTTAAATATGTTGTAAGAATGTAAGAAAATTATTTTGGTATCCTTTTATGGCTTTGAAATTTGGATTTTTTTACAAACAATTGGTTTTTTTGTTTACAACATGTTTTGGCCTAAGTTGCCGAAAAATGGCATGTTTCACATTCTTATAAAAATGCTTGTGTTTTGAACATGTCACATAAGTGTTTTAAGGGATTTATAAATGTGGTTTTAATCAGTAAATGGTGTTTACACACCTCCTTAATAAAATTGAAATTCATAACTTTGACAAACGTTAGTTTTTAGAAAATGTTTAAAGGCCCATTTGGCCTTTCCTAAAAATGAAGGAGTGTTTTACTTTAATATACTAAGTTGTGCAATTGGGATTGTTTTATGGTCCATGAAATGATTTTATTAAATGTTTTTAGGTCTTAAAAATATGATTTTGTATGGTTTTGATGGGTGATTATAATTTAAAGAGTTTTTATGAATGAGTTTTATGTGCCAAGCCTCAATACACTTCTTTAAATTGTTTTATGAAAATATTTTGTTGTTTGTTGATTTGTGTAAGAAAGGTGAAGAAGGTTTTTGGGATGTTTTTGTTTTTATGGTTGGGGAATGGAATTTGGATGTGAAATTTATATTTGATAATATGTGTAACTTTATTTAGCACTAAAGGGAATCCCGGGTATCTAGGTGGGCGGACATGTACTAGTATGCTAGTGATTCTATGGGGTTTGGCCACTATTTCACATAGAGATTTTGACGATGAAAACACTAAATGAACTATGATTATGATGATTGGTGACCACTCGATTATGGTTATGTTCCCTAATAGTGGATCGTGCACGATAACCGATATTTATTTGGGTTACTTTCACCGAGATATGAGGTACCTGGGGCTCACAACTGAATAGTACCTAGGGGTGTTCCCATGACATGTGCTCATTGGATATTTTGTAGTCACAATCACCATATGGTGTTTTTGGTTGGTAAATTCAGTAGTGTGTGTTATTTATTTAAAAGATAAAATTATTTAAAGCAACCCACTTGGAAGCTATTTTCATTTTGAAGTTGCGCCTCTTGGAAAAAAATTGTTACTTACATTTTTTTATCAATAATCATGCATGTTATTGTCTGATACTTATTATATCATGGAACCTCATTTGAGAACCATACTTTCATATATTTAATTTAAAACTATAAATTGGTTTTTCTTTTATTTTAAATAAATGTTCATTGGGAATAGAATATCGGGCTAACCTTTTGAGTTTTAATACTCACTCCTATAGTCTTCTTATATTTTTAGCCCCTGTGCAGGTTTCAGCTTGAGTATGATCCCCTTGGGCTATGTGTGGTCATTTTTTTAGAGTGACCGTAATGGTCACATGTAGTTAGTTGGTTATTGGGTTTGGTCAGTTGAGTTATTGGCATAGTGGTACTTTTAGTATCTTGTACAAATAATGTTCAGTTAAATTTTATATAAATGTATTTTGGGATGAACATTTTTTCCGCTATTCATTTTATTGTTCATATATGGGCGAAATATTTCCCTTGTGTACTTTATTGATTCCCTTGGTTCTTTTCTCTATCCCGATAGGATCGAGAATGCCTCTTGGGACTTGTCTTGGGCTGGCCTGGGTGACCGGTTTAGGGTAGACTTGGATTGGTTCGTGACAATATGATATCAGAGGTAGACGGAGTAGGATTGTTGGGACATGAGGGGTAAGGGAAAGAAGAGATCCGAAGACTCTTTCTCGTTCTAATCCTCAGGTTTTCATGGGATGTTCGGTTTTATTATTGTTCATTGTTCTTGTTGATTGTTTGATGTTGGGATATGACAAGGGTTGTCTGACTAATGGACTTTGTGAGATCACAGGGTCTGGTAAGCCATGTGGAACTAGGGAATGGTCCTAATAAGTCTCTCTGTATTGGTGTTGTGTTTGACATATGGCCACCAACCATATGGTCAAGTCACCCACTGAGACTAGTTTCCTTTTTTTGGGTCTCTTGAACCATTCTTGAATTGGGAATTTTTGTTTTTAAAATCCTTATGTGAGAATTGTGGAAATGGGTTTTAAATTAAGGATTAGATTTTAAAAAGTGAAAATGGCTGTTTTCAAAAATTAAATATAAGAATGGTTTTGGATGGTTGTGTTTTGTGAATAAAAGGAGGGGAGTGGAAATGATTTAACGGGATTGGATTATCCATAATCTATACCCGAGGTTTGTTGGAATAAATTTATTTGAAATTGTGAATCATTTTATGGTGATTCTGGATCATTGTTTTAAATGGGGTATTTTCAGATGTTAAAAAGTTTTTGAATAAGATAAATTGGTTTTGGAAATTGGTTTTGATCTGTTCTTGTTTTCCTAGAAAGGGTATTTGGTCTCAATGGAACTCGGATTATGAAAATATCCCTTGCTGAATTTTTTAAAAAATGGGAAGGGGCTGTTTTGTGTGGCTTAGTAATTTTAAAAGTTGTTAAAAACTAAAAGGGGTAGGTTTTTATGAAAATGTTTCGTAATGAATTATGATTTTTTTTGTGAAATATGAAAAGGGTTTTTTACTTGGTGGTTGGTGTTCCTTTTGAAGGTAAATGAATTGAGGAATGATGTTGTTTTGTTTTAGCCTTTGGTGCTTTCATGGGTGCTCACATGCATGGTTTTATTGATATATAAAAGGATGGACTATATGGCATGGTGGTTGGGTGCCTGGGGTGGCATGGAAAGGTGCATGTGGGTGAGACTTTGTGAAACACCATTGTTTAATGTGGAAACCCACCAAGTTAGATTGTTTTTCAAAAGTGTTTTGAGTTGAAAAAATTTCACCCTTTTTTTATAAACCAATGGTTATGTGGATTTTTTTTATTATAGAAGTGTTTTTTATTTAGTAACCTTCCTTGTTATCTAGAATTCATACTCTTGATGTATCTTGAGATGAGATCATGTTGGTGTCTCAGTTTTGGAGTAATTTTTATTGGGTTTCTAAAGATGTGTTTGATGTTGTGATGTGGCCATGGATAGTTCTCCATTGGAAATATATCCTGCTGATCAACCTAAGGATTCATTTCAAATGTTAAATCCACCTCTTCTGATGATTCCTCAACCTGTTTTTTGGAATAGAGAGCTGTTTGGGATCTATTAAAAGTGCTTCTAGGTCGTGATAATTCTTTTGGACAGAGCAGTTGTGTTTGGTGATGTTGATGTGTTTCGTCGTATTCCTTGTCAATTTTTCCCCTTGTTCGAAGTGATATATAATATATATATATATATATATATGAGTTCCTATTTAGATAAAGGGTTTTTTGGGTGAGAAAGTGATTTTTTAGTGGTGTGATCCATATCACCTGACTGTGGTGCAGCGGATGCTTCAAGAATCAGTGCTCCAGCCATAGGCATTAGAGTGAAGCTTTTCTCACAGTGAGGAAATCACCAGAGGTGTGGAGTGATCGATTAGGATTATTAATCCTCTATTTTGGAAATTTTAGTTTCTATGTCAATGTTTTGGTTCCTCATTTATTTTATTTTCCTTTTTTTGCAACAAGCGTGGTGGACTTACCCCTCACACAGTGTCTATAGTTATGCCTTCATGGATGTGGGTTTTCAATAAATATCTCTGTGTGGTCCATCTGTGAAAATAAAGTGGATTCATGGTGTTACGTATTCATTGTTGGAGAGTTTTGGGTAGTTTCTTTGTTTCTTTTTTTTGTTTCAGTGGCCAAATTATTGGGTTCCCTTCCCCCATCACTGAGTAGTGGGGGTCCAGATCTGTGCTGAATGTGTTGGCCAAGTTCTAGTCCCCTCTGTTTGGGAGTGGGTGGTTTATATGTTAATGTTGTATCCATATTAACATGGTCTAGTAGGTTTTTGGTAGGATTGTTTTTTTGGGCTTCTGTGAGTGAGGCCCAATTCTAGCTCATGTTGAATTCTTGTCTGTTCATAGGAAGATGGTTTCTAATGGTGGGGAGACCCACCATGGGTCTCATGGATTTTCATCCTAAGAACTTTTATAATGATAGTTGTTTATTAATGGTGGGGATTCCATTATGGAATCCCATGTAATATTTGGTTTTTGTGAGTGCTCTTTGGTTTGGGTGATGGTTGGGTTCGTTGGGAGAAGGCCCAACAATCGGGTAATTGGCTTGGTTGTGCAGGTGGTGGCTTCATCTTTCCTTTGATTCTCCATGTGTGTTTGTGAGTTGTGTTTTGTTTGGGTAAGAGTATTATGTTTCATTTTTGGTGATTGATATTTCCTAATCTTTAGAGTCTGGATTATGTTGTTAAGGAATCCTTAGGTGTTGATTTTTTTCAGCTGGAAAGTGTTATGGCTTTCTGGGGGTGGAAAGCTTTAATGGTGGGGAGAATTGTCACACTCATTTTTTTCTTTGCATTGATCCGGTGCATTAGAAATTCCAATCCTTTTTATGGGTAATTCATGAGATTAATATTGAGTTTTTAAGTTTCATATATGTCTAATAACCCTAATTTGGGTTCCCCATTTTTTTAGGAGTTTTTGAAGAAATGGTGGTTACTTCATGATTTGGGCCAACGGTGAGCCCATTTCCAGTTTTAAAAACCGAACTTTTTTTCTTTTATAAACCTTTTGTTTTTCATCCTTTTTCACCCATTAAACTTCCCACTTGTCCTATACTGACATATTAAAACTTCCAAATCCTTTTTTACCCCATAGAAATTCATAAGCATTGGGAATTGGGGTTACTTATTTAGGTATTGGTCCAGCCCATGGTCCCTTTCATGTTTTAAGAAAATAATTCGATTTTTTAATATCTATTTCATGTTTTAATCTTTTTCAGTGATTCCACATCCCCCTCGAATCCAATAATCCTCTACTCACCCTCAGAATCTATTTACCCTTTTTGGAGCTCATATGGGTTGCGGATTAGGATGAAATTTCTCAGGATACCTCAAATCGCCCATAATTTATAAGGTAAATCGTTTTATACATAACTCGTTCTATTCGTGATATTTTTTTTAAAAATATTCTTTAGATGGTTCGCAGAGACCTTAAGAGAATATACATGAAGTTTTATCCCATTCCCTTTTCTCTAGGGGTGTAGATCTAATAAAATACGAAAAGTTTTCTTGTGGAAAAGGTGAGATTCCATCTCTTTTATCCTCAATCTTCTTCCTCCTTCAATTTTTCTTAGTTTTATAATCTCCCCTAACATGATTGACCAAGGGTTGTGTTATAAAATGGGGTTTTATTGATTTTATATTCATTTAGATATGGTCTTCATAGTTTTAAGGTTTATAAACCCGCGACGGGTGATTTCGAGTGTGCGTTTCTATTACGCCAAGGATTTAAGGTAGGATACCCCTTTCAGAAACCTTTATCATTTAAGTTTCATAAATTTAATTATATTATATCCTTATTTATATAATATTATCTGCTTTGAAACATTGTTTCTAAAGGTTTTGTTTTCAAATTATGTTTTTATGACATATTTTGTTATAAATATAGTTGTTTTGGTATAAATGTGCACTCCTCTTGTTTGATAAATTATTTCATGAGATTTCACACTTGGTTTATGGTATTTATAATATGTTTCAGTATATTTAATAACATTATGGAAATAAAGTGGTGTTTCATCCCTTTTTAAGTGTATAAAATAAGTTGTTTTGTTATAGAGTGCATGACATGTGTTCGGTAAATTGCCCGTTTGGCTTTTATGTGTCTAGTGCAATTTAAAATAATTTGTTTGGATTTTTAAATATATTGGAATCATGTAAGAAAATTATTTTTGGATCTTTTATGGCTTTAAATTTTGGATTTTGTTTTATAATCAATTGGTTTTTTTGTTTACAACATGTTTTTGCTTGAGTTTCCGAAAAATGGCATGTTTCACATTCTTATAAAAATGTTTGTGTTTTGAACATGTCACCTAAGTGTTTTAAGGGATTAATAATGGTGGTTTTATTCAGTAAATGGTGTTTACAAACCTCATTAATAAAATTGAAATTCATAACATCATCAAACGTTATTTTTGAGAAAATGTTTAAAGGCTCGTTTGGCCTTTCCTAAAAATAAAGATGTGTTTTACTTGTATATACCAAGTTGTGCAATTGGGATTGTTTTATGGTCAATGAAATGATTTTCTTAAATTATTATAGGGCTTCCAAATATTTTTTGGTATGGTTTTGATGTGTTTTTATAATTGAAAGAGTTTTTTGAAAGAGTTTTATGTGCAAATCCTCAGTACACTTCTTGAAATTGTTTTACGAAAATATTTTGCGGTTTGTTGATTTGTGTAAGAAATGTGATGAAGGATTATTTGATGTTTTTGTTTTTATGTTTTGGTAATGTAATATGGATGTGAAATGTGTATTTTATAATATTTGTAACTTGATTGAGCACTAAAGGGAATCCCAGGTATCTTGGTGGGCGGACGTGTACTAGTATGCTAGTGATTCTGTGGGGTTTGGCCCCTATTTCACGTAGCAAGTTTGATGATGAGAAAACTAACTAAACTTTGATGATGATGATTATTGTCACCACTAGGTTTTGGGTATGTTCCATACTAGTGTATCGTTCATGAGAACAGATATTTATTTTGGTTACATTCACTAAGATACGAGGTACCTGGGGCTCACAACTAACTAGTACCTAGGGGTGTTCCCATGACTTGTGATCATTGGATCTTTTGTAGTAACCGTCAGCATACGGTGTATTTGGTTGGTAAATTAAGTAGTCTGTGTGATTTATTGAAATGATAAAATTCATTAAATCATCCCAATTTGAAACTATTTTCATTTTCAAGTTGCACCTCTTTCAAAAAATTTGTTACTTGCATTTTTGTTTATTAAACATGCATGTTTTTGTCTGATAATTATTATATCATGGAACCTCATTTTAAAACCATATTTTCATATATTTAATTCAAAACTATAAAATTATGTTTCTTTTATTTTAACGGGATTTGAATTGGGAATATAATATCTAACTAAACTACTGAATTTTAATACTCATGCCTATAGTTTTCTTCTTTTTTTAGCCCCTGTACAGGTTTCAGCTTGAGTTCGATCACCTTGGGCGATGTGTGATAATTTTTTTATAGAGTGACCAACACGGTCACATGGTGTTATTTTTTTATTGGGTTTGGTTAGTTGAGTTTTTGGCTTAGTTTTACTTTTAGTTTCTTGTACAAATAATGTTCAGTTCAATTTTTATATAAATGTATTTTGGGTTGTCCTTATATTTACATTGTTAATTTGATTGTTCATATATGGGCGAAATCGTTCCCTTGTGTACTATATTAATGACCTTTGTTCTTGTTTCCATCCTGGGATGATCGGGAACACCTCTCAGGACTTGTCGCGGGCTGGCCTGGGTGACCAGTTCAGGGTCGACTCGGACTGGTTCGTGATTTGTTTCCAATAATTAATGTTTCACTATATATCAAGGAATCCTTTGATGATATTCAATAATGATGTTCCAATATAATAAACAAGGAAAACTAGACCTCAATTTTCCCGAAATCAGTAAGTATTGTATCATGGATAAGGGTAAGAGTGTAATCCAAGGAGCATAGTCCATGTAATTCCACAATATGATTCCTACTGAGTCCATGGAGTTCATGCAAGGTAAAATAGGGCTATGTAATGACTAGGCATGATGGGTTTTACCCTAGTACCTACATGCTAATATTGGATTCAAGGAGTGTATATAAAGCATCCTATAGAGGGGTATAAGTGTAATCCATGGAGAATCATCCAAGAAATTCCAAAATAACTTTCCTATTGAGTCCAAGGATTTCATCCAATGTAATATAGGGCTATATAAGGAATGGCCCCAATGGGATTTAACCATGGAACCTACCTGTCAGTGCTTGATCCAAGGACTGTATCCAAGGAATCATGTAGTTCTACATGAGGGATTCTATGGTGTCATACTGGGAATCAAATGTTATACAATGATCAGGTTCTAGTTGGGACTCAACATTAGGAATTTTTATCCTTGAATTCAGAATGGGGTCTTTGAGTGCTAAAGGCATTCCCTCGCGAATCCATGCCAAGATCGTGTCAGGACATTCATATATTTATAAGGATGTCATATATAATTTAAAAATTATAATAGATTAAATTTTATTAGTGTGAAAATTCCACGTGGCGATGCAACCCTTTAATCTGGCCATAAGTAATCTATAAGTACCATTGGTCAATGCCTTTCCTTTTATTAGTGTGTTAAGGCCATGTAGCATGTAATGATTCATTTAATCCATTTAAAAAAATTTCAAAGTTAAAGGTTCACTCTGCTACCTTCCAGTATCATGGTAAGGGGTTCTACAGACATATAAAAAATTACTTATTTATGAACCTGAGTCCATCCGTGAAATTTTTACATGTAACACCCCAAGCTTCCCTGGTATGTTTCCCTTTGAGTAATGCAATAGCTTGCGTTGTATGAAATATTGAGATTCTAACACATCGCGACCAATCAAACTAGCCGTTATGAATAGTAATAACGACTTTTTGAAAATTTATAAATTTAATCTTTCAAAATGGATATCATTTTTAGATTTAGAGCATCGAAATTAGCTTAGGGTGAAATTTTGGTATTTTTCTGAACAATATTAATTTTTGATGAATAGTGAAAAACACTAACTTATAGTTTAAAACAGAATAATTATTTAAATAATTATTTATTTTATTTAAATTTAGTATAGGTCAAAGAAGATATAGAATACATTTAAAATTTCATTGTAATTCATTGGATTTAGTTTATAATAATTTTAGATATTTAAAAATTTTATTGAACTTTTTACCGTCTTTTACCCACCTCCTAGGAGCATTTGCAAATTTACATAAAACATAATTTTACCACCTCTGTGAGTTGAATTTCAAAAATCTGAGAGACACAGTTGATATTAGTATGTAAAATGTGGTTCAATAATTTGAAAATAATTTTCGGTGAATAGTAACTGTTTACTTTTATTTACCACGGTTAAATGTAAATAGAGAAATTAAGGGTAAAAATGATATTGTTATTACCCTAACACACGTCCTAATTCTATTAGATAAATTCAATTAGACCAATAGGATCCTTATGAAAAAAAATGATCCTTTAGGTCCACTTGGATTAGATTAGGACATTTATTATTATTTAATTCAAAGAAGGGTTAAAGTGTTAAATTCAAAGTTTAATAACAAACACATTATTTATATATGGTTATAAATAAGATAAATTCGACTATAAATATTCATTATCAAGATAAAAAGATTTACTACATAATGGTATTTTATTTATAAATTTTAGACTTTAAATAATTATATTTATTTATGACACAATGATGATGCAGTAATAACCTAATTAATGAAATATTAAAATAGTTTATATTATAAATATCTAAATAAATTAAATTTGAGATTTTTTATGATTTCCACTAATTTTATATGTTAATATGACATGTTAGGGTGGGTTAGATGATTTTTGAAGTAATAATGCAGTTATGAATTTAGAAAAAAACAAAATACCAAAGTGTCAAAATTGACATAAAAGAGTTTTTAAAATAAATATTATATTATTAAATGATATTCTATTCCTAAAAATCTAAGGATCAACAAAATGACTTATATAATTATAGGTGTATCATTAATTAACCACTAGGGGTTCTCTTGGAAGTATATAGTATGTTTATTAACCATAAAATATAAAAATACAAAGAGACTTGGTAAATGTCAAACTATTTGACTAAGAGTTAAATCTAAAAGATAAGGTTAATTTAGTGAACCAAACCTGTCTAAAACATATTGGTTGAGTGTTTTTTGACCCATCACAACCTTAGACATTAAATAATTCATTTTGGAGCCATTAGAAACCGATAATTATTTTTTTATAAAATAATATTTCTTGCTTTTCCTAAGGTACCCATCACCCCTCTTATAAAAGGCCACTTCCCCTTATCTCTAATTCACACCATCAAATACATTTGTCTCAGCCAAAATATGCCTAAATACCCTATCAACTATCCTGCCTTCATACTAGAGTCCTTCCTTTAGTCATAAATCCATCTTAAGGATCCCTTTTGATCAAATCAAAAGGAAGATCCCGTAGAAGAGGTAAATATTTCATCACTTCTTTCAAGTTCCTTTCTTCTTCCACTTCCACTTTCGTTATTTTTTCCATTATAAAATAATAACACCATTATATTATATATACCATGATGATATTATAATTATGGTACACCCATATTCATAATTCTATCCATCCTTTTAATGAAATGTCACCATACAGGCGTACGTACAGCTTACCATCTCCACGTCGTGATGTAATTGATATTAAAGACATTATTTTTTGGATGGGTATAATAATGATGTTTAATTCATGTAAATAATAAATATTACTTGATAATGATTCTGTATATATGATATAAAATCCAATTATATATTATTTTAATATCAAAAGAATGATATTTTCTCTCGTGCATACGTACAGATTACCGTCTCCACGAACACGATGAGATTCATTCCCCATCATAATCAATTCAATAGTAATTATCATTAGATGATTAAAAAATGTTTAAAGACCTAATATAATTCTGAATATGAATAAGATACATCCTATCCATAACCAAAATTAATTATGTAACAAAACATATAAAGGAAAACGAATCAGTTAACACCCGAAACGATGATAATACTAAAATATTATTAACAAAGAAATATTGAAAGATCATATATGATATAATATTAATGTATATGATTTTTTTATAATTTAATAACAATTATTTCACCATTATAAAAGATTTTAACCTACCCTCGACCATGGAAAAGTACACGGTAAGGGTTAATTCTACAATCTCATTAATATCTGAGGTTGTTTATATGTAATTATCTATTGGAACCTCTTTATCATCCACATACATGTTTCTTAAAGATTTATTTCAAAATATTCTTACTATTTACTAGAACATCAGTTAATGTCATTTCTACCCTTATTTTACTTTTTATAAAATGTTTTGAATGGAATATTTCATTCATTTTCCAAACAAGGTACTTTATGACGTTTTTGACAAAGTTGAAGTAAGAATGTTTTTTAACTTATATAGCATGTGAAACTATTTTCCATTATTATAACATTGTTTAAGCTTACCTTAAATTCTTATAAGTATACTTCCAAAAAATTTGTTCTTTTATAACTATATGAATTTTAAATGATTTCAAAATAGAAAGAGGTATTTCTCTAAAAAATGTTTTGATTTTATCTATGTCAACATTATCTGAAGGATTTTATGCCTATTTGAAGTTGATTTATTATGATAAAAAACTTGAATACTGTATTTAAGTTTTCGTGATATTTTTTACTGTGGAGGTGTTATTTTTACACCATTCATCATTTATGGATACAGTATTTACATTTGTTATGGTAGTTTTAATATGAATGTTTATTTTTTTTAAACCTATTCATATGGGGAATGAATTAGGCTTAGTATGTGATGAGTGAATCACACTATATCTCCTTGATACATCAGTAGTCCTCATGAGGCAAACTAGTTTCTCGACATAAGGCCTTGAAAAAATCTTATTTGTAGTCTTGGAACAAGGCATTGACTATGTGGTTAGGAAAGTCTAGAATTATGCATTCCAACATTAAGAAAGTAGCTACTGATATTTCATGGGATTATTCAACTAATAGAATATCCATGTGAATAAGTAAATGGAATTATTTGAATTGATCTTTTCCATATTATGTTGAAGTTCATGTTTAAAAGGTTTTTATTTTAGTCATATACATTTCCTTAAATGATTATTATTATTTATGAATGTTCTGCTATATTGTTATCCTTACTGATCATCTAAGATCACCCCTATCTATGTTTTAATTTTCCTAGGATGAAAAGAAGTATATTATGACTGACTTGTAGGGATGTTCTATGTGATCTCAGTGTTGTCTATGGAAAAACCGTTGTTGTAGTTTTCTATTTTATGATGTAAAGTAAACCTTAAGAATGTATCTAGTACTTACAAGGGTACTAAACAAATCCATCTTTCGAGACTTCATCTTTTGTGATCATGCCAATGATATATAATAATGCACTTACTCTGGGCTTCTAGGGTTGGGGCGTTACAGATGGTATCATAGTAAGTTTAGTACAAACCTTAGAATCTGAATTTAGAAAAACTCTGATTAGAGAAAATAGTCCTAATATAGACTATAAGGATTATTATATAAGAACTACATAGAATTTTGTTATTGTAGATATTTATTTAGTTTTTAAAGCAATAACTCCATGTCTGGATACGAACAGGTTGAGGCGGCTCTGGAATAGATGTACCTAGGATTAAAACACAAAAATACAGCTTTAAGCTAGACTCGAATGGGAACTGGTGCATGACAACGAGCCATGTTCCACTCTTGGTTACAACACTCCCGGGGGATATTCTTAGGATAATTATTATTTTATTTAAAAACCCTTATGAATGGTTTATGAGTATATACTTCCTCAAAGAAAACATTTTTATGATTATGGATTATATCCATAAACTGTTCTGTTTATGTTAAGTTTTTTACAATTTTGGATTTATGTATTGTGATTCAAAAAATAATCTAGTTTACCCCATTGTTTAGAAATGGCACCTATTGGAAAAAATGGAACCCATATCAATTAACACACTCCATGTAGGGATTTCCCTCTTTCTCAAGATAATTATAGTGGAGATGGTGATACAACTGGTGCTGATCAGCTTATCACAATATTTGGACAACTCACTCGGGTGATGAATAACAACCTTACCCCTATGGATCACCCTGATCCACAATGTGGATGATCAATGTTAGATCTCTTCCTGAGGAAACAACCACAAACATTCAATGGGACTAAAAATCCATTTCTGGTTGAGCAATGGATAAGATCCTTAGATAAAATATTCCATGCCTTGGGGAGTAGTGAAAGGGAAAAAAGTTGTCATGGCAGTTTACCGCCACACTGGAGATGCTGATCAACGGTGGTTATTGATTAAAAACACAAAGGAAGATGATGAAGTATAAAATATGGAATGGAGGGAGTTTAAAGATATTTTGTTAGAAAAATACTTTCCTCATGACCATCGAGAAGATATAGAAAGGAATTTTTTGAGTCTGAGGAAAAAAGAGGATAAGAATGTCGCAATGTATGAGGATAACATTACAAGGTTAGTGAGGCATGCTACAGATTATATATGTAACCCAATAAGTAAGATTAATTATTTATTTCATGGGTTAAAAGCAGTTCATTTTTTATTATAAGTCTCACAATCCTTCTTGTTGAATGAAGATTTTTGCTCAGGTGATATCAAGACAGGAAAATGATTCATTGAGTTTTACTACTATAAAAAAAGAAAGAGAAGAAGAGATCTGCCAAACATGCTAGAAATGGAAATAAGGGGAAGAAGGGAAATGTTGAATATCCATTCTACAGTAAGTATATGAAGAAACACCATGGTACTGTTCTGAAGGGAATGAGATTCTATTACAATTGTGGTGAAAAGGGCCCCCAAGATCGTGATTTCAAGGGGAAGAATGTGGCTGTCGATGTTGAAGGATAAAATTGTAGAGAAAGGGGGAATTATGAAAATGCATTTCCTAAGCTTCAGGGTAATGTACCATAGAAAAGGACAAGGGATCAAGGCCAAGATTATTTTATCACTACTGCTGAGGTTGAAGCTCCGAAAGATGTAGTGGAAGGTAATTTAATGGTTTCCTCAAGTTTAGATAATGATTTATTTGATTCTGGATCATCGCATTATTTAATAACATCCCAGTTTACTAAGACAATTATATATTTCCAATTTGAATTAACAAGGGAGTTTTCAGTCAAAACTCCCAAGGGATTTATTATTGCATCAATATTTTGTGCATTAATCCCCATCAGGGCATATAAATGTTCTTTACCTACCAATATCATCATCATAACCATGATTTAATTTGATATAATTATTGGTATGGATTGGATTTTAGACCATGATGAAAACAATTGTTGTAAGTAGAAGGAGGTTTCAATTTTTATGAAGATGATAAATAACACCTTATCTTTAGAGAAGAATCATCACCTCCTGATTCTTATCTAGATCCACCCGCAGTAGCTTAACTAAAGTCAATTATTGTGGAGGAAGAAAATGAATAAAATGTGTGTGAGGAAAATAATGTTCAAATAGAATACTTTCCTATTGTGAAAGAATATGTTGATGTGTTTGCAGAAGATTTACCTGGACATCCTCCAGAATGAGAAATTGAGTTTTCCATCGATATAATTCTTGGTTCAAGGCCCATATCAAAGACCCCTTATAGAATGGCCATTGTGGAATTAGTGGAACTAAAGAAACCACTAGAGGAATTGAGTAACAAAGGGATTTATTCTCCCTAGTGTTTCTCCATGGTGATCCCCTGTTTATTTTGTTAAGAATAATGATGGATCTATGAGGTGGTGAATTGACTACATGTAACACCCCAAGATTCCATGGTACACTTCTCTTTGAATAATAGAGTAGTGAGTGTTGTACGCCTCCTCGAGTTCTGACACATCGCGACCAATCAAAGTAGTCATTATGAATAGTAATACCCAATTTTTGAAATTATATAAATTTTATATTTCATAATGGTCTTCATTTTTTGATTTGGAATATCGAAATTAGCTTATGTTGAATTTTTGGTATTTTTCCGAGAACATCCAATTTTTGATGAATAGTGAAAATACTTAAAAAAATTTAATCATAATAATTTATAGTTATAAATTATACTATTTAGTGTTTTTAAAGTATAATTAGAATGTAATTTTATGATTTTATCCAATGGTTGTCATTTAAATTAATTTTAATTTGAAATTGGACATAAACAATTGTCAATCTTTTGATTGATATTGTTTCTTAAATACACGCTATTTTTTTGACAACGTGAATTAAATATAAAATTAATTAATGCAAATTATATGCTTAGAATTTTGTAAAATAAAAATCATATTTGAATTCGGAATATCAAATATAGCTCAGAGTTAATTTTTGGTATTTTTCTGAAAAACATCAATTTTTGATGAATAGTGAAACCACTAAGTGGTAGTTAAAAAAGTGATTTTTGGTTTGAATGAAATTTTACCACCACTATGATTTTAATTTCAAAAATAATACATACAAAATTGTTATTATGAAGTAAAATGTGGTTCAATGGGATTAAAATATTTTTTGGTGAATAGTAACTTTTAAGTTCTATTAATCGCAATTAGAGATAATTAGGGTAATTTAAGGTAAAAATTATATTATAATAATAAATTAAATATTGAAACATGTCCTACTCTTATTGGATGAGTCATGGATGACCAATACAAACCATGGGACGATTTTTGGGACACCATGGAGCCACTTGTGTAAGATAATGACAGTAATACCTTTTATTTAAAGTAAAAAAAATGTCACAAACAAGTGTTGTTTTACTAAACAAATTATTACATGGGGTAAAATAAGTTAACATTTCGACAATAAACATTCATTGGAAATATGAAAACATTTCATACATCATGGTAATTTTTTTTTATAATTTTTAGACATTAAATAAATTAAATATTTTGTGACACCATGATGATGCAGCGATTAGCTCATTAATTAACGATTTAAATAAAATGAATGGATAATGTAAAATATAAGACATAAAATTTTCAAAAACCTATTGGATGCGTAGATTTAAAACCCTTATCACCTTATCCTCGAAAATTATAATTATGGGACCTTTAACATCTGAAACTCATTATATAATAAAGTAACATTTCTTGACATTCCAAGAGTGCCCCTCTACTCCTCTTATAAAAGGCCCGCAACTCTACCACCTTATTCACGCCATCAAGCTATTTGGCTCGGCCAAAATCAGCCCAAAAACTCTCCCAACTTTCCACTCTTACTACTAGAAGCCTCACTTTGGGCAGAAGTCTTCCCACGGAAGCCTTTGGATCAAATCAAAAAAGAGTTACCCAATTCTAAGGTAATGTCTTCTCTTATGTTCTTTTGTTTTGTTTTGCTTCTACAACCCCTTAAACTCTTTTAATTCATTTATTTTGTAAAACACCAGTATATTCAATATACTATGATGTTTTTATGAGAAGCAATTGATTTACACTTACACACACATTCATCTAATGGTTAAAGAGCATACGGTTTCAGTGGGTGGCGAATTACTGTCTCACGAAATGATGATTGTTCTTCCTTCTTCTAACACCTCTCATGGTAGCCATTAATATGCCAATATACTTATATATGGTATATATTATGTTTATGTTTTCCTTATGCTTATTTATTTTTTATTTATGGGATACCTTTATGATTTCCATTATGGGTAAACGCGATATTTTCATTTTAAGAAGTGCGAACTACCGCCCCCTCAAAGTGATTTGAATATTTAATACCATATGTGGGACATATAAAGGATGGAGTTAATGATATTATATATGATATTATACTGGAATTATAATATACCATTATATCATTATGATTTCATTCCATTTAATACGAAATAGAAATGAAATTAGCGTTCATGCATACGAACAGCTTACCATCTCCACGAACAGTGCATTTCATTTCTTATCTCTAAATGTTATGTAATATTATAAATGAATGTATCTTCTAGATATATATGATATCTATGATATCTATATCATAAATATGATTATGGAGATAATGGATATTTTACCACTTGAACAACTTGTAATTATAAGAAGTTTATTGTTGACTCAAGTATCAAAGATCGACAAAACGACCATTATTAACTTAAATGACTACATAATGTTCATAAAATGGTAATAGGTGATATAAAAGGAATAATGAACTTGAAAAAGGTTCTTAAGAAAGTAGAGATTAACTCTAGTTTATTATTCAGGAGATTAATGAATGATCGAGTCAAGTCGGACACAAGGTAAGGGACTTCGTCTCAGTCTTCTTTCATTGAGGCATATTTTGTTTTAATACAAGACTTTCTTTTATACAGTGTATAAACCCCTTTGAATTTTATGTTTATTAAAAATGAATATTTTTATATAAATCATTTTACTAAACGACAAAAAGGAATGTTTTTTGTCGTACGTATATGGAGACAACAACTTCTTCACCATTGTGACCATTATTTGAATTTCAGCTTCCTCTACAAGTCATAACTTTTTTTTAATGAAAAAAATAAATACCATTTTTTACTTTTCTATTATTTTGGTATTGAAAATGGTTTTAATAATGTTTTTATTATATCAATGTTTTTTATTGATATCTTGTGATTGAAATATGGAAATTTTATGTTTCCTTTATGCATTTTTTATGTGATACGATTATGTTATGGTTTATTATATGTTTAAACCTTTTCATATAAGGAATGAATTGGACTTAATAAGTGACGGGTGGAGTCTTCTATAGCTTCTTGATGAGTCAGTAGGTCTTATGATACAAACTAGTGTCTTGGAAAGAGGCCTTAACAAAATCTTTTTTGCAGTCTTGGCACGAGGCGTTGGCTACGTGGTTATGATAGTCTGACATTATGCATTCCATCATTATGAAAGTGGTTATTGATATTGCATGTGATTATTCGACTAGTAGAATATCCATGTGAATAAGTAAATGGCATTATTTCATTTTATTTTTTCCATATTATTCTAAAGTTCAAGTTTAAAAGGCTTTTGTTTTAGTTATACATTTCCTTAAATTTTTATGTTTATTTATGAAAGTTTTCGTTGTATTGTTATTTTATTGAGCATCCGAGCTCACCCCTTTCAATGTTTTAATTTATCCAGGATGTGATGAATTATATTATGAATGACCTGCAGGGATAGTATGAGGGGTTATGAAGACATGATTTTTTATGTTTTGTTTTAGTTTATGATGTGATGTAAGACTTATGAATGTATCTAGTGTTTCTAAGGATATTAAAATAATCGTTTTATTGAGACATGATCTTTTGTGATCATGCCAGTGTTACTCAATAATGCACCGACTCTGGGTAACTGGGGTCAGGGCATTATAGTCGGTATCAGAGTCAGTTTAGTACTAACCTTGGAAGCTAGATTTAGATAAACTATGATTGGATCACATAGCCCAAAGATAGACTTTGATGATTATTATAGAATAACTTACAAGAATTTTGGGTTTATAGAGATTTTGTGAGTTTTCTAAGAAATACATCCCTGTATGGATACGAGCAGGTAGAGGCGGCTTTGGAATAGATGTACCTAGGGGTAAAAACCGAAAACACCGCTTGGATCTGGACTCGAACGGGAACTGGTGCATGAAACGGGCCTTGCTGCACTCTTGGTTACGACACTCTCGGCTGATATGCTTATGATAATTCTCATTTTCATTACAAACCATTATGAAGTGTTTATGAGTATATAATTCTACAAAGAAAACATTTTTATGATTATGGATTATATCCATAAATAGTTCAATTTATGTAAAGTGTTTTTGAAGTTTGTTATTATGTTTTTCGATTCATAAACTAATCTAGTTTATGACATTGTTTAGAAATGTTGCCTAGTGGAAGGAATGGAAACTGTATCAATGCATGCACTCCATGTAGTGATTGCCCCCTGCTCATGATAATTATAATGAATTTGGTGATACAACTGGTGCTGGTCAGCTTATCACCATACTGGGGAAACTCACTCAGGTTATGAATAATAACCTTACTCATATGGAGAACCCTAATTCACAACGTGGAGGATCAATGTTAGATCGTTTTATGAGGAAACAACTGTCAACATTTAATGGGGGTACAAATCAATTAGTATCTGAGCAATGGATAAACTCTTTAGAGATAATATTCCACGCCTTGGGGAGTAGCGAAAGAGAGAAATATGTCATGGCATTTTACCGCCTCACTGGAGAT
The DNA here is from genome assembly GCA_963277665.1 of Viscum album. Lineage (NCBI taxonomy): Eukaryota > Viridiplantae > Streptophyta > Magnoliopsida > Santalales > Viscaceae > Viscum > Viscum album. The sequence goes on along the minus strand of OY728161.1, from coordinate 1,931,882,808 downwards.
GCCGATCAATGGTGGTCGTTGATTCAAAATACAAAGGAAGATGAAGAAGTATCAAGTATGGAATGGAGGGATTCCAAAGAGTTTTTATTAGAAAAATACTTTCCTCGTGACCATCGAGAAGATATTGAAAGGCAATTTATAAGTTTGAGACAAAAGGAGGATGAGAATATCGAAAAGTATGAGGCTAAATTTACAAGGTTAGAAAGAATTGCTGCAGATTATATACATAACCCAATAAGTAAGATTGATCGTTTCTTTGATGGATTAAAACCATTTCTCCATCGAGCATTAGTGTCACACTCATTCTCGTCGTATGAAGACATTGTCTCATGTGCTATCAAGATAGAAAAGGAATTCTCTAAATCTTATGACAATAAAGTAAAGCAAGAGAAGAAGAGAACGGTGGAACAAGAGACAGATAAAGGAAAAAATGGAAAGAAGGACTTTACATTATGCGATAATTGTGGGAAGAATCACCCCAGTACATGCCTAAAAGAAATGGGAGTTTGTTATAAATGTGGAGAAAAAGGTCAGCAGGCTTGTGATTGCAAGGGAAAGAAAGAGGATATCAATGTTGAATGCTACAATTGTAGGGAAATGGGGAATTATGCAAATGAATTTCTTAAGAGTCATAGAAACTTACATCAGAAAAGGCCAAGGGATCAAGGGAAATATTATATTGTTACTACAGTTGAAGTGGAATAATTAATTTATTGGTTCTTTTGGACTCAAGGATTATACTCTGGTTATAAGAACAATGTGATATATATATAAGTATTGTACTGCTGTACTTGTTTTTTTAATTAAGTTTTTAATATGATGATGGTAATCATATTTTTAGTATGTGACAATAAGAGAAACTTTACATTGTTTGGAGAATCTGATGTTAAAATTGATTTTGGAATTTAGAGACCTTTTAGAGAAAGTCTGGACAGAGGTATTTTGGATAACTATAAAGGATGGAATGGATTAAATTTAACTTTGGATAGTATTGTTTATGGTCAAAACATTTCTGAATATTATTTTTGGAATATTATAATACTATATTTTTAGGAAAAGGACAACCTGCAGGTTGGGGGATAACCCGTCCTGTCGGACAAAGTTGTAGGAATCGAACCCACAACCATAGTGCGACATGACTTTATTACGTACCACTAGCCTACAAGAAGTCCCAGGTTCTTACAAAATAGTTTTCCTAATCTAAATCTTATGTGTTAATATTTTCAACCTTGTACGATTTGGATAAATATAATATTTTTGAGTTCTGTTATCTTTTTGAGTGAAAGATGAGTTTGTGGTAGAAATTAGTTGAAGGTTGAAACACTACTTGTCAAGTATATATATATATATATATTTATATATATATATATATACCTCTCTCTTATTCTATGAATAAATTAATTCTTAAATATTAGGAAAGGGATTTTTAAAAAAATGTGTTATCTTAATACCTTATGTTTTGTTGAACTGATGATATTTTAAATCACCATAGATTGAAGGGTTTGAGGACCTCAATTTTATTGTTGTTTGTGATTGATGACCTCAATCACTCCTGAAAAATATTTACATTTTTCCCCCAATTATATTTCTCTAATTTAAACCAATGTTCTCTTAATCGGGATCATAATTTGGTTCTGACTTTTTCATTTCCATTTCCCTCTTATTAAGGTTAAATTTTATTAACATTATTTCTGATGTGGGTTTTCCACAAAAGTATTTTCTATTTTAGAACTTTTATATTGAAGAAAATTTTCAAATTGCGAGGATGCAATTTATTTAAGGAAGAGAGAATGTAACACCCCATGCTTCCATGGTACACTTCCCTTTGAATAATAGAGCAGTGTGTGTTGTACGCAACCACGAGTTCTAACACACCGCAGCCAATCAAAGTAGCTGTTATGAATAGTAATACACTCCTTTGGAAAATATATAAATTCTACATTTTAGAATGGAATTCATTTTTGGATTCGGAATATAGAAATTATCCTATGTTGAATTTTTGGTATTTTTCCGAGAACTTCCAATTTTCAATGAATAGTGAAAAATACTTAAAAACAACTTTTTTAATCAAAATAATTTATAGTGATAAATTATGCTTTTTAATGGTTTCAATGTATAATTAGAATTTAATTTTACTATTATATATAGTGGTGGTCATTAGAATTAATTTCACTTTGAAATTGGACATAAACAATTGTCAATATTTTGATTGATATTGTTTCTTTGAAACATGCTATTCGTTTTGACAACGGGAATTAATTATAAAATTAATTAATGAAAGTTATATGTTTTGAATTTTGTAAAATAGACATAATTTTTTAATTTGGAATATCAAATATATCATAGAGTTAATTTTCGGTATTTTTCTGAAAAACATCAATTTTTTATGAATAGTGAAACCACTAAGTGGTAGTTAACAAAACTAATTTTTCATTTAAATGATAATTTACCACCTCTGTGATTTGAATTTCAAAAATAAGACATACATAATTGTCATTAGGAAGTAATATGTGGTTTAATGAGATTAAAATAATTTTTTGTGAATAGTAACTTTTAAGTTCTATTAATCGCGATTAGAGTTAATTAAGGTAATTTAGGGTAAATATTATATTATAAGAATATAAAAATGTATTGAAACATGTCATACTCTTATTTAATGAGTCATGGCCGACCACGACAAACCATTGGACGATTTTTGGGACCCCATGGAGCCACTTGTGTAAGATAATAACATTAATACCTTTTATTTAAAGTTAAAATAAAAATGTCACAAACATGTGTTGTTTTACTAAAAAAATTATTACATGGGGTTATATAAGTTAACATTTCAACTATAAAAATTAATTGGAAATATAATAATATTTCCTACATCATGGTAATTTTTTTTATAATTTTTAGACAGTAAATAAATTAGATTTTTTGTGACACCATGATCATGCAATGATTACCTCATTAATTAATGATTTAAATAAAATGAAAGGATAATGTAAAATCTAAGACTTAAACATTACAAAAACCAATTGGATTAGTTTATTTCGAACCCTTATCACCTTATCCTCTAAATATATAATTGTGGTACCTATAAAATCCGAAATTTATTATATAATAAAGTAACATTTCTTGACTTTCCAAGAGTGCCCCTCCACTCCTCTTATAAAGGCCCCCACCTCTACCACCTTATTCACACCTTCAAGCCATTTGTCTCAGCCAACCTCTACCCAAAAACTCTCCCAACATCCCTCCCTTACTCCTAGAAGCCTCACATTGGTCAGAAGTCTTCCCAAGGAAGCCTTTGGCTCAAATCAAAAAAGAGTTACCCGATTTTAAGGTAATGTCTTCTCTTATGTTCTTTTGTTTTATTTTTCTTATAAAACCACTTAAACTATTTTAATTCCATTCTTTTGTAACAAAACCAGTATCTTAAATATACTATGATGTTTTTATGAGAAGTATTTGATTAAAACTTACACACACATTCGTCTAAAGGTTAAAGAACATACTGTTTTTGTGGGTGGCGAATTGCTGCCTCAGGAAACGATGATTGTTCAACCTTCTTTTAACACCTCTCATAGTGGCCATTAATATGTCAATATATTTGTATATTGTATATATTATGCCTATGTTTTCCTTATGCTTATGTATTTTTTATTTATGGCATACCTTTATGATTTCCATTATAGGTAAACACGATAATTTCATTTTAGGAAGTGTGGACTACCGCCCCCTCAAAGTGATTTGAATCGTTAATGCCATATGTGGGACGCATAACGGATGGAGTTAATGATATTATAAATGAAATTATACATTAATTATAATATAACTTTATATCATTATGATTTAATTCCATTTTGTATGAAATAGAAATGAAAGTATCGTTCATGCATACGTACAACTTACCGTCTCCATGAAGAGTGCATTTCATTTATTACCTCTAAATGTTATGTAATATTATAATTGCATGTATCTAATTGATATATATTTCATATATGATATCTACATCATGAATATTATTCTGGAGATAATGGATATTTTACCACATGAACAACTTGTAATGATAAGAAGTTTATTGTTGACTCATGTACCAAAGATCGACAAAACGACCGTTATTAACTTAAATGAATACATAATGTTCATAACATGGTAATAACTTATATAAAAGGAATAATGAACTTGAAAAAGGTTCTTAGGAAATTAGAGATTAACTCAAGTTTATTATTCAGGAGATTAAAGAATGATCGAGTCATGTCGGAAATGAGGCAAGGGACTTCGTCTTAATCTTCTTTCATTGTGGCATATTTTGTTTTAATACAAGACTTTCTTTTATACGGTGTATAAACCACTTTTACTTTTTTGTTAATTCCAAATTAATATTTTTATATGAATCTCTTTACTAATGGAAAAAAGGGAATGTTTTTTTGTCGTACGTATATAGCGATAAAGACTTCTTCTCCGCTGTGACCATTATTTGATTTTCGGTTTCCTCTACAAGTCAGAACATTTTTTTAAATGAAAAAAATAAATACCATGTTATACTTTTCATTTATTTTGGAATTGAAAATGAATTTGATAATTTTTTTATATCAATGTGTGGTATTGATATCTTGTGATTGAAATGTGGAAATGTTATGTTTCCTTTATGCATGTTTTATGTGATATGATTATGTTATGGTTTATGATATGTTTAAAACTTTTCATATAAGTAATGAATTGGACTTAATAAGTGACGGGTGGAGCCCGCTATAACTCATCGATGCATCTGTAGGTCTCATGAGACAAACTAGTGTCTTGGCACAAGGCCTTGACAAAATCATATTTGTAGACTTGGCCCGAGGCCGTTGATGTGTGGTTATGATAGTCTGGAATTATGCATTACATCATTATGAAAGTGGTTGTTGATATTGCATGTGAATATTCGACTAGTAGAATATCCACGTGAATAAGTAAATTGAATTATATCATTTTATTTTTGCAATATTATGATGAAGTTAAAGTTTAAAAGGCTTTTGTTTTAGTATAAATTGACTCAAATGTTTATGTTTATTTATGAAAGTTTATGCTCTATTGTTATCCCTACTAAGCATCTGAGCTCACCCCTTTCAATGTTTTAATTTTTCCAGGATGTGATGAAGTATATTATGAATGACCTACAGGGATAGTATAAGGGGATATGAAGACATGATATTTTTTTAGTTTTTTTACTTTATGATGTAATATAAGACTTATGAATGTATCTAGTGTTTCCTAGGCTACTAAACTAATCGGTCTTTCGAGAGATGAACTTTTGTGATCATGATAATGTTACGCAATAACGCACCGACTCTGGTTCACTGGGGTCGGGGTGTTACACTTCAGGTAGATCAATGATATAAAAATAAAGTATAAGTATCTCCTACCTTTCATTGATGATATATTCGACCAACTTCATGGAGGACAATAATTTTAAAATATTGACCTTCAGTGTGAATATCATCAGTTATGTGTGAAGAAGGAAGGCATTCCAAAAACAATATTTCGAACTAGGTACGGGTATTACGAGTTTACAGTAATGCCTTTTGGATTTACTAATGCACCCTCTGTCTTCATGGATCTAATAAATAGAGTTTTCAAGGAAAATCTGGTTGAATTTGAAGTGGTATTTATTGATGATATCTTGGTATATTCCAAAATCTACGAAGATCATGAAAAGTAGTTGCGCATTATCCTGAAGACTCTCATGAAACATGAATTATATGGAAATTTTAGCAAGTGCTAATTCTGGATTTAGGAGATTTATTTTCATGGAAATATTATCTCTAAGGATGTAATCTCTGTTGTCACTTATAGGACTAGATCAGTCCAAGAATGGACAACACCGATGAGTATAAATGAGGTACGCAATTTTATTGGTTTAGTAGGTTATTATCAGCGTTTTGCCCAATTTTTTTCCAAATTGGCTAACTCAGTAACAATGCTCACAGAAAAAGAGTTAAATTTGTTTGGAAAAATAGTGTGAAGAATTTTTTGAAGAATTGAAGAGAAGATTAGTCAATGCTTCTATATTGACTCTACCAACTAGGAAAGATGGGTTTGTTATTTATAGTGATGCATTGAATAAAGGACCTGGTTGTTTCCTTATGCAGAATGATAGGGTTATTGCCTACGCATCACGAAAGCTAAACATTCATGTACAAAACAATCCTACTCATGATTATGAGATAGAAGATGTAATCCTTTCTTTGAAGATATGTAGACATTATCTCTTTGGTAAAAATGTGAGATATATACCGACCACAAGAGTTTGAAGTTTATTTTCTCACATAAATAACTAAATATGAGGAAAAAGTGATGGCTTGAACTACTCAAGGATTATGATTCCACTATACACTACCACCCGGGGAAGGAAAATAAGGTGGAAGATGATTTGGGTAGAAAAGATCATGGATTTTTGAACAATATGAGAGTTTAAAAGGATCCTATATACATGAATATAGTAAAGATGGACATGGGAATCACCATGAAAGATGAGACATCAATACTTTTTCAAATGGTTGCCAAATTATCTTTACTAGAAAGGATAATGAGTTCTCAGACTGATGATGAAGAGTTTCAAAAGAAGATTAAAGCTGTGAATGATGGGAGATTGAGTGAATTTGTGTTTGAAGATGGAATTTTGAAATTTAGGAAGAGAGTTTGTGTTCTAAATATACCTGATCTAAAAAGGGAATTGTTGGATAATGCTCACAGTTCCAATTTCTCTATACACCCTGGTAGAACTATGATGTATAGATATTTGAAGGAACATTTTTGGTGGGACAATATATAGAGGGAGATTGCTGATTTTGTGTCAAGATGTATGGTTTGTCAACAAGTGAAAGCATTAAGGAAATAGCCAGGAGGATTCATGAAACCTCTTCCCATACCTGAGTGGAAATGGGATGATATCATGATGCACTTTTTCATGTGGATACCAAAGACTCCTAGAAGGAATGATTCAACATGGGTCATTGTTGATCATCTTACCAAGTCAACACATTTTCTTGCAATAAGAGAATATTTACCACTTGAACGTCTAGAAAGACTATATATTTATGAAGTTGTGAGACATCATGGAGTACCCCTATCGATTTTTTCTGGTCATGATCCATGTTTTACATCATGATTCTGGAAAATTATTCAGAAAGCCTTGAATACTGAACTTTATTTGAGCACTACCTACCACCCCCAAACCGATGGACAATTAGAATGGAATATTCAAACCTTAGAAGATATTTTGAGATCATGGTCAGTTGACTTTCAAGGTATGTGGGATCAATATTTACCATTGGTACATGTTTCCTATAACAATAGCTTCCATTCAAGTATTCTTATAGAACCATATGAAGCATTGTATGGGAAGAGATGTCGCAGACCAACCTGTTGGGATGATGTTGGTGAAAGAAAACTCATAGTCCTAGAACTGGTGGAGGAAATGATGAAAAATGATATGGTAATCCAAACCCACATGAAAGCAGCTTAAAGTAGGCATAAGAGCTATATCGATAACTGAAGGAAGAATTTGGAATTTCAGGTAGAAGATCAATTTTTCTTTAAGGTATATCAATGGAAGGGTGTTATAAATTTTTGTAAGAAGGTAATATTAAGTCCCAGGTACATCGGACCTTTCAAAATTCTAGAACGAATTGGTGTTGTAGCATACCATTTGGCAAAGCTGGAAAGTCTCTCCAAAGATCACGATGTATTCCACATATCATTGTTGAGGAAACCCAATGCATGTACTCACGTGTGAGGAATTAGAACTGGAACCCGATATGTCGAATTATGAGGATCCTGTCGAAGTAATTGATACAAGAGAACAAGTTCTGAGAAACTGTACAACTTGTCTGGTAAATGATTTATGGAGAAACCATAATATGAAAGAGGAAACGTGGAAACCCAAGTAACATATGATTAAGAACCACCTGAATCTTTTATTCTATAATATTCTATAAATTTCAAGGAAGAAATTATTTAAAGGATTAGAGAATGTAATACCCCAAGCATCCATAGTATGTTTCCCTTTGAATAATTCAATAGCTTGTGTTGTACGCAACTTTGAGATTTTAACACATCACGACCACTCAAACTAGCCGTTATGAATAGTGATACCAACTTTTTGAAAATTTATAAATTATATCTATCAAAATGGACTTCATTTTTGATTCAGAGTATCGAAATTATCTTATGGTGATTTTTTTGTATTTTTCTAAAAGCATTTAATTTTTGATGAATAGTGAAAAACACTGAGTTATAGTTTCAACCGAATTTTTATTTAAATAATAATTTTATTTTATTTTACTTTATATTAGGAAAAAATATATACATAATACCTATATAAGTTCAATTTAATTCATTGGAGTCACTTTATAATAATTTTAGATATATAAAAATTTTATTGAACTTTTAATCGTCTTTTACACACCTCTTAAGAGCATTTGAAAATTTACAAAAAAACATTATATTACCACTTATGTGAGTTGAATTTTAAAAATATGAGAGACAAGTTTTATATCAGTATGTAAAATGTGCTTCAATAAGATGAAAATAATTTTTGGTGAATAGTAACATTTTACTTTTATTTACCACGGTTAAAAGTAAAAAGGGTAATTAATGGTAAAAATGACATTATTATTACCCTAACACATATCCTAATTCTATTGTATTAGTTTAATTAGACCCATAAAAACCTTATGAAAAAAATAAGATCCTTAAGGCCCACTGGGATCTGATTAAGGCATTTATTATTATTTAATTCAAAGAAGAGTTAAAAGTTTTAAATTCAAAGCTTAATAACTAAAAAAAATTTAATATAGAGTTATAAATATGATAAATTTGACTATAAATATTCATTATAAAAATAATAATATTTATTAAATAACGATATTTTATTTATAATTTTTAAACATTAAATAATTAAATTTATTTATGACACAATGATGATACAGTAATTACCTAATTAATTAAATATAAAAATAATTCATATTATAAATATCCAAATAAATGTAATTTGATACTTTTTATTAATTACACGAATTTTATAGGTTAATATGCAATGTTAAGGTAGTTTAGAAGAATTTTGTAAAGTAATAATGTTGTTATGAATTTAGAAAAAACAAAATACCAAATTGTGTCAAAATTCACTTCAAAGAGTTTTTAAAAAAAATATTATATTATTAATTGATGTTGTATTCCTAAAGATCTAATGTTTGGCCAAAAGAATTATATAATGATATTAGTATCATCAATGAACCACTTGGGTTTATCTTAGAAGTATATTGTATGTTTATTAACCATATAATGTAAAAATACAAAGAGACATGGTAATGTCAAACTATTAAACTAAGATTTAAATCTAAAAGATAAGGTGAATATAGTTCCCAAACATATCTAAAACCTATTGGTTGAGTGGTTTCGACCCATTCCTACATTATAATTTAAATAATTCTTTTTGGAGCCATTATAAAACGAAAATTATTTTTTTATATAAATCTATTTCTAGCTTTTCATAAGGTGCCCCTCACCACTCTTATAAAAGGGCACTTACCCTTATCTCTAATTCACACCTTCAAAGACATTTGCATCGGCCAAAATCTCTCAAACACACTCTAAACTATCCACTATTCATCTTATAGGCCTTCCATTAGTAAGAAAGCCACCCTATAGAACCCTTGTGATCAAATCAAAAAGAAGAACCTAATGACGAGGTAAATATTTTATCACCTCTTTCAAGTTCCTCTCATCTTCCACTTCCTCTTTCTTTGTTGTTTCCATTCTAAAATAATAACTCAAGTATCTTATATATATTTTGATGTTATTATAAATATGGTACAACCATATTAATTTTTCTATCCATCCTTTGAATGACATGGAACCATACGTGTGTGCGTACGGCTTATTGTCTCCACGTCGTGGTGTAATTTTTATTCAATACATTATTATTTGGATGGTTATAATAATGATGTGTAATTGATTTAAATAATAATTATAACATCATAATTATTTTTTATATATGATATAACATCAAATTATATATTATTTTAACATTAAAAGAATGATATTGTCGCTCGTGTGTACGTACGGATTACCGTCTCCACGAACGCGCTGAGATTCATTTCCCATCGTAATCCATTGAAGAATAATTCTCATAAGATGAATAAAAATAATTTTTAAAGAATTAATATAATTATTAATATGAATATGATACATCCTATCCATATCAAACCATACTTACATAACAAATCATATAAAGGAAAACGAACCAGTTAACACCCGAAAATGACGATAATACTAAAATACTATTGACAAAGAAATATTGAAAGAACATATATGATATCATATTAATTTATATTATTATTGTATAATTCAATAAAACTTTTTCCAAAATTATATAGGATGTTAACCGACCATTGACCAAGGAAAAGTATAAGGTAAGGGTTAATTCAACAATCTCTTCATTATCTGAGGTTGTTTATACGTAATTATGTACTGGGACCTCTTTATCATCCACATCCATGTTTCTTAAAAATGTATTTGATAACATTTTTGCTATTTAAAAGACTATGTTTTGTAGTCATTTATACCCTTATTTTACTTTTTATAAATATTTTTGAAAGAAATCTTTCCGTCGTTTTCCAAACATTTTACTTTATGACCTTTTCGGCAAAATTACGGTAAGAATGCTTTTTAACTTATATGGCGAGTGTAGCTATTTTCCATCATTATATCATCATATAAGCTTCCTTAAAAAACATAAAAGGTTATTTACAAAATAAATGTGTTCTTTCATAATTATATGAATTTAATATTATTTCAAAATAGAAAGAGAAATTTCTTTAAAAAATGTTTTGATTTTATCTGTGACAACATCGTTTGATGGATTTTAAGCTAATTGGAAGTTTATTTATTTTGATTCAAAAAATCCATATTGTATTGAAGGTTTTTTTATATGTTTGACTGTGGATGTGTTATGTTTACACCATTCATTGTTTATGGATAAAGTATTGATATTTCATATGCTTGTTTTAATAGAAATGTTTATGTTATGTTTAAACCTATTGATATGAGGAATGCATTGGACTTAGTAAGTGATGGGTGGAGCCTGCTATAGCTCCTCAATGAATCGGTTGGTCTCATTAGATAGACTAGTGTCTTGGCACAAGGCCTTGAAAAAATCTTATTTGTAGTCTTGGCACAAGTCCATGACTATGTGGGTATGAAAGTCTGGCATTATGCATTCCAACATTATGAATGTGGCTATTGATATTGAATATGATTATTTGACTAGTAGAATATTAATGTGAATAAGTAATTGGAATTATTTTATTTGATCTCTTCTATGTTATTCTGATGTTAAAGTTTAAAAGGCTTTTGTTTTAGTCTTATACAATGCCTTAAATGTTTATGCTTATTTATTAATTTTTCATCTATATTTTTATCCTTACTGAGCATCTGATCTCACTCTTTTCTATGATTTATTTACCCCAGCATGTGAATAATTATATTATGACTAACCTGTAGAGATAGTCTATGGGATCTCATTGTTGCCTATGGAAACAATGTTGTTGTAGTTTTCTATTTTTTGATGTAATGTAAACCTTTTGACTGTATATATTACTTCCATGGATACTAAACTAATCGATCTTTCGAGACATGATCTTTTGTTATCATGAAAATGATACATAATAATGCACTGACTCTAGGATTCTATGGTTGGGGCATTACACTACATGGTAACCCATATATCACCCAAGGTATATGAATGATAAAACATTGAGTCCATCTATAACATTATTACCTGGGAATCGTTATATCACATAATGTATAGGAGAATTCAATTTTCCAAATAATTTCAATTGTATTTATAAGACTCCATGGGTTAGGGAGGAGGTGTTAATGGAAACATGAAATCACCCACAATGTTTATTCCAATATAAAAAAAACAGGGCCATGTACATAGACGGTGCCTTGGTTCATTAATCATTTTTTTTAAAAACTCCATGTTTTCTAATTTAATTAAGAGTCCAATACTAAACATGAATTATATAAAACATTACATCAAGGCATAAGAAATATCAATAAAAATTTACTAGAATGAATAAAGATATAATCACTACTTTTTAGCTTAAAGACATTGCACCTCCGTTGGGGGTGTTATTATGAAAACATGACATTGATTTTGAAAAAAAATATTTATCCAAATAAAGAATTTAATTTCATAATTCCAGTTAAAATTAGAATTGAATAGTTAAATAGACAAATAAATCCTTCTTAAATAAAATGGAATGGATAAAGACCCTATCTCAAGCAGTAGAGCATGAAAAACTAATTTTCTGGTCGACAGATTTTGTTGTAACCACATGAAACTGCTCCACATATGCAGGAACATACCCCCCATATATATACCCTTTACCCAATGACCATATTACAAAATCCATGAGATAATAGATACATTGAGGATATATATATATACACACATATCTCAGTATATTCATGTGGATATTAGAGATATATCAAAACTCCCTAAAACAGAATATTGGAATCTGAAATCAACAAAGGACCCAAAATAAAATAGTCAAACCCAATAAATCAGTATAAAAATTTACATTTTATGGTGGAGAAAAACTATGAAAACCTAAACTGATTCTCCTTCAATTTTTGTTTTCAGAACATGCATGAATGGGTCTTGAGATACCCTCCACACAACCTACAACCAAGAGAAAATTGAAAATCGGACCACCCATTTGACACAGGGTTCGTCTAAATCTCCTATATTGATGGAGTGAATAAATCTAGTCAAAAAACAAACAGGAGGACAATAGGTCCATACCATGGAGATTTGGAGATGAAATCCAATGAAATATGGAGCAATTTCTTCGACGGAGAGGTGTCGTGGAGTGGGGGGTCACACGGCCGAAAGGGGAATGCCTTGGGGTGTGTCATCTAAGTCTTGTGAGAGAAGAGTGGGATGTGTGATTATTTTTTTACAGTAATTTATTTTTTTTAAAATTATTTTTATTTTTAAAATAGGGTCTGATCTCATGGTATGGTCCAAACTATTCATCAAACCGTGCACTTACCGTGTGCCCTCTTATGGGCACCTAGGGAACTTCGCATGGGATGGACGCAAAGCATGGAATCCATGCAACAATAATGTGGTGTATAGTGTGATACTATTACCTCCAAATTCGCATTTTTGAGTTATGAAAATATTTTTTCAAACCGTGCTCAACCCATCCGCACAGCCACAATCCACCTGAAACAAGCCACATGTTCTCCTACAATTGACCCCATGGTTTTAGACGAACCGTGCATCGTCTGTAGGTCCTTCAAAATGTTGATTCCAAGGTATGGTGCCCCTAATAATCCAAAATCCACCCCAGATACTTATTAAACCTTCATACAAGTCTAAAAAACAACACATTAATGCATTCCAACATTCAAAATTAAGTTCGAAAGCTTTTTTTTATGTTCAACACATCCACTAAATGAAAATGTTCAAAATTCCTTGGATTTTTTCCCAGTTCAAAAATGAGGAACACTACAGTCTCCCCATCTCAGAAGGTCTCATCCCTAATAATCCTTCATAAAATAAATAAAAAATCACCTGACCTACTATGGTCGTGAAATCGCGTTTCAACAGTTTCATTGGGTTTCTAATGTGAAACACACTTTTAAGAATTACTTAAGCATTCCACTAATGAAAAATTACAAACCGAGCCAATGATCACTTTAAAACTAGAACACCAAAACTGATCATACATGAGCCCGTTAATATATAGGCACAATCATGTCTTCATCACAATAAATATTCATCTTATTGTGCTCCCCACCATAGGTCTTAACATAAGTAAAGGGACAATTCCAAGCCATGGGAACCCCACCATCAGAATTTCCATAAAAAGCACACCTCTAATCCTCATAACGATGTTCCAACAATGTTTTTATTAAAAAGGGACATTAAAATACCAATAGAACTAACAGAAATTGATCACATAATCTTTCTCCAAAGACATTGCCAACCTTAATACCATGACAACATTAACCTGGAAACATTCTTTAAAATGGTTCCTTATGAATGTAAACAATAAACTAAAAGAATAGATAACAAGTCAAGTCACATTGATTAGTTGTCTCTATGATTCCCTTCATAGATGGTCAGTGCATTTCAATTTGAACCGCAATTCCATCCCCATGACCTATTACCTTTACAACGAGCAAATTTTTCATGTCCCATAACCGACTCCTGGTAATTCTTTATAGGTGAAACCATCACCCTCCCATTTATATAGGAGTATTTATAACAATCCAAAGGTTGTTAACACTTAATTTTATAAGTAATACATTGGTACAATCCCACAATGTCCATGGTTTAACATTAAAAGATCCCAGAGTGGCATCCACTGGGTGTCAGAGTCAAAAGAAACCATTGATTTCCACATGACCGGCCATGGTTTACCTACAGGAGAACCCATGAATCACTCCGGACTTACCAAGACTCAATAAAAACCATGAGTCATTGTGAAATACTAAGAAAACTCACCCAAAATATCAAAAGATCAAAGCTTTAGCATGGATTTAGACTGACACTCTCTTATCACACCAAAGATGATCTCAAGGTCATGGACATGATCTTCAATAATAAGAATATACTATGAATACTTTCATATCTACCAGTCACATGTACCCAACCAATGGAAGGGAGATCAGTCGATCCACAACGGGTTGACTTCTTAGAATAAAATAAACGTAACTTGCTAACACACCATTACAACTGATCACAAAACATTTTACCCAGAGGCCTTTCATGGTGAATAAAGATTTAAAAATCGAAGTTATCAATGACCACTATTGTTTTCCAGAGGTTGCATACACCGAAAACCAGATCAATTTTAGGTTATCGAGAAAGCATTAACATTCACGATCCTAAACATCCCCAAGGGAGCTTAAGAAGAATCGACCATTTTCAATGGTCCTCATGGATTCCATTCCTTAAACATGTAAGACACACATTTAACCAAATCCAAATAACACACCCCATCTAAATAGTGTCCCCGAAATTAATGGATAGGAATATAAACATTCCACTCAAAGCATGCTAACAAAAAAACACCTTAAACGTACATGTGTCGCTCCTCTGAGCCACACTCAAGCATGTCAACTCATACCAAAAAAATCCAAAATAATGAGACATGAATGTAAAAACACTTGAGTAATTAGAAAATCCATTCCACGAATTGGGATGAACATCATTCCATAACACTTAGGTCACTCTACATGGAGAAGACCCAACACCATACTCAACAACACATGAGATTTATTTTAGAGTCACATTGCCTCATATGACCATTTTCCTAAATGGAACCAAGACCTGTAATACATTAATAAGAATAATAATAGGTCATAAAACCTACTGTAATACCCCAAGATTTCAACATACATTATTTCTTCAATGTAATACAGTAACTTTCACTACACACAACACTGAGTTCAGGCGCACCTAGACATACCCAACTAGCCATTCAAAAGCTATAATGAATAGTATTAACTACATTTTGAACATTATGTAATCCTTATAATTTAGTAATCCATATTATGAGTTTCTTAGACACAATATGAGAACAAATTCATTTTTTTCAGATAACAGAATTATTTTTAAAAAAATGCAATTGTACCACCTTTTAATTAAGAACTTCTTTTTATAACCAGAATTAAACAATGTTATATATTAACTTTTTTGAAATTAAATTATTATTTAGAATCAGGATAGAAAAATTTAGTTTGGATAAATATTTGGTACTTTTCTAATAACCTTCATATTTTGATGAATAGTGAAAATTACTAGATTTTTATTTTAAATTTGTTTTAATCGAAATAATTAATAGGGTTAAATTATTCATTTAAATGGTTTTGAAGAATTATTAGATTATATTTTTATCACTTAATACAATTTAGTTCATTTTATGTAATTTCACTTTTAAAATTGTCATAAACAGGCATCAATCTTTTGATAGTTATTATTTCATAAAAACACGCTTTTTGTTTTGACAACGGGAATTAATTTCAAATTAATTTCTGCAACATCTGTGTGTTGAATTTGGAAAAATGGATTCCATATTTGTAATCAGTAGGCCCAAATTGTATAAATATGTAATTTTTATTATTAGACATTAGGAATATTTACTTTAGTAAATATTTTATTTACCATGGTTAAAGGGGTAAATCCATTAAATAAGGTTAACAAATAATATTATAATAATATTAAATTACCCGAACACAAATTCTAAACCTATTGGAGGATACATGTACGACAATGGAAATCCTTGGGTCAATTTTGGGACTCCATGGAGCAACTTGGGAGTGATAATGTCATTTTATATTTAATAATCTAAGGTAACGACAAAAATAACAAAAGCAAATATCTTTTAGTAAAACAGTTTTTATATGATGTTATATAATTGATCTATTCGACTATAAAATTTAATTACAAAAAAAAACAATTTCACACCTCATGATATTTTATTTATAATTTTAATACATAAAATAAATATATTTATATATGACACAATAATTATGCAGTATTTTCATTATTAATGAAACGATCAAATAAATGATATTATAAATACTAAAATAAATATACTTTTAAAGTTTTTATGCCATTAAAAAATCTTATAGGTGACTATTACTTGTTAGGGTTTATTAAATGTATTTATTTCTATTTAATAAAGTAGTTAGTACTTTAACAAAAATCAATTATTAAATAATGTCAAAATTGACATAAATGATTTTTTAAAACAAATCCAATATTATTGGTTGATATAATAATGATAAAAATCTAAGCATCATCCAAAATTATTATATAATGATAGGTGTATCAGTAATAAACCACTTGGGGATATCAAGGATGTATATTGTATTATTATAAACCATAAAATATGAAAATACAAAGATGCATGGTAAATGTCAATCTATTTAACTAAGAGTTAAATCTAATAGATAAGGTTAATATAGTTACCCAAACCTATCTAAAACCAATTTATTAAGTGTTTTTAGACCATCCCAACCTTATAATTTAAATAATTCATTTTATAGCTATTAAAAACATAAAATTATTTTACTATAAAATAATATTTCAATCTTATCCTAAGGTTCCCCTCACCACTCTTATAAAATGGAACTTTACCTTCTATCAAATTCACACCTTTAAAGCCTTTTGGCTTGACCAACCCCAGCTGAAATATCCTTTCCACAGTCTGAAAATCATCATAGAGGCCTTCCTTTGGTCATAAATCGAACCTATGGATCCCTTTTGATCAACTCAAATGGAATAACCCATAGAAAAGGTAAATATTTCATCAACTCTTTCAAGTTTTTTCTTCTTCCACTTCATCATTCCTTGTTGTTTCCCTTATAAAATAATATATCCAGTATATCCTATATAAATTGATGTTATTATAATTATGGTACAACCATATTCATTATTGTATCCATCCTTTGAATGACATGTCACTATATATGCGTACGTATGACTTACCGTCTCCACGTTGTGATGTAGTTGTTATTCAATACATTATTATTTTAATGGGTATAATAATGATGTATAATTGATGTAACTAATAAATATTAAATGATAATGATTCTGTATATATTATATGCCATCCAATGATATACGATTTTATTATCAAAAGAATGATATTGTCGCTCGTGCGTACGTACAGATTACCGTCTCCATGAACATTATGAGATTATTTTTATATCATATCCATTCAAGAATAATTATCATTTGAAGATTAAAAATATTTTTTAAAGACTTAATATCATTAAAAATATGAATAAGATATATCCTATCCAAAAAAGCATTACTTACGTAATAAATCATACAAAGGAAAACAAATCAGTTAACACCAAAAAATGATGATAATACTAAAATATTATTAACAATGTAATATTAAATCATCATATATGATATCATATTAATTTATATGGTTATTTTATAATTTAAAAACTATTATTTAACCATTATATAGATGGTTATGCTACCCTTGACCAATGAAAAGTACAAGGTAAGGGTTAATTTCATAATCTCTTTATTATTCGTGGTAGTTTTTACATGAGTATCTAGTAGGACATATTTACTATCAACGTCCAGGTTTCATAAATCAGTTTTCAAATGTATTATTTTAATCTACATTTTCCCTAAAACATAATTTTAGTTATTTTAAAGATTTATTCTTCTAAACCTTTCTAATTAATGTCTATGTTTTCATAATGGTTTTATGGATTTATTTATATGGACATGAATGTTTTAAAATGTTAATTCCCTTCAAAAGTTTCAATGTGTTATGGGACACTTTGATTCAAAACTATATTTTTAATTACATCCTTTATAAAATATGCAACTTTTAAATGATTTCATGAAAAAGGGATATTTCTCTCCAAGATTTTTACTAATAATTTTCAAATATGTCAACATCAATTACTGGATATTATTCTTGATAGAGGTTGATTTATTATGATACAAAACATTCATATTGTATTGAAGGTTTTGCGATATATTTTGACAATGTATGTGTTATTTTTATAACATTCATGGTTTATGGTTAAAGTATTGACATTTCTTATGCTAGTTTTAATACAAATGTTTATGTTATGTTTCAACCATTTCATATGAGGAATGTATTAGACATAGTAAGTGATGGGTGGAGACCGCTATAGCTCCTTGTTGCATCAGTAGGTCTCATGAGACAAATAGACGTGGAATTGGCTGAGGCCTTCCTCATTTTTAAACATCTTGGCCAAGTCCTTGAAAAAATGTTTCAGAATTTCCAGCATTATACATTCGATTATTATGAAAATAATATTGATGGTTTATGTTGTCATTTGACTAGTAGAATACCCATGATTATGTTTCATTATGGAATTATTTACTTAGATCATATTCCTTCCATAAAATTATTCATGTTTATTATTGGTAATGGAATGTGTTTTCAATTGTTCACCATGCTTAGTATTAATTTTATCTTACGTTGTATTGCTTACATTTATTGAGCATTTGAGCTCACCCCTTTCTATGTTTTATTTTTCCCAAGATTCCAAGATGTGTATTGTTATTGATATTCAGGGTTAAGCAATGGGAATAACGACATTCATAAAGGATTATTTACGTTGTGTTTTTTTATAAATTGTAATGTAACATTCATGTATGTAATCTATTTTTCAAGGCTATTGAACTGATTAGTCTTTCGGGATTTGATCCCTTGTGATCATGCCAATGTTATGTAATAATTCACTGACATTGGGTAACTGGGGTCGGGGCATATAGTTTGTATTGGAGGAAGTTTAGTAAAAACCTTGGAAACTAGATTTAGATAAACTCTTGTTAGATAACATTTTCCTAAGACAGAATTTGAGGATTAGTATAGAATAAATTTTTAGAATTTCGGTACTATAGAGATTTTGTGAGTTTTCCAAAAAATATATCCCTATATGGATACGAGCATATAGAGGCGGCTCTAGATTAGATGTTCCTAGGGGTAAAACCTAAAGACAACACTTTGAGATAGACTTGAATGAGAACTGGATCATGACAATGGGCCTTGCTGCACAATTGGTTATGACACTCCTGGGGGATATGCTTAGGATAATTCACATTTTCATTTCAAGATATTATAAAGGATTTTTGAGTAAATAATTTCTCAATGAAAACATTTTTTATGATTATAGATTATATCTATAAACTGTTCAATTTATGTTTGGAATTTTACAAGTTTGAATTATTCATTGCGATTCATAAACTGGTCAAGTGTATTCCATTATTTAGATATGGCCCCCAGTAGAAGGAATGAGAACTCCAGTAATATGTATGATCCAATGAGTAAGAATGATAAAATCATTCATGGTATTAAGCCATAATTTAGAAGGGAAACAGTCTCCCACATATTCCCAAAATATGAAGAAATAATATCCTGTGTTAATAAGATAAGTAAAGAATTCTATGAGTCCTATGGCTTTAAAGGTAAGCATGATATAAAAAGGATGGTAGAGAGAATTATAGATAAATAGAATAAAGTAATGAAGGATTTCCCCATATATGATAACTATAGAAATAATATCCTTGGTAAATACATGAAGAGAATGAGATTTTGTTATAAGTATGGAGAAAAAGGACACCAAGTACATGATTAAAAGGGTTAGAAAAGGTTTCAAATGTACAATGATTCATGCAAAAGGATTTAGGACTCTGTGTGAATCAATTTACAAATAATTAGAGTACAACCCAAATACTATTATTGGATAAAAATCAAGTTATGATACTACTGAAGATGAAGTGGAATTATTAAGAGTTATAATGTTGTTCTTAATGTATTGTTTCATTTGAGTGTTGTATCAATGATGTAATGGTTATATGAATAATTGAAATAAATAAGGATTATAAGATAGTACTATTTCATTGAGAATTTGAGATTATATGGTACTAATACTAAGGTAGTAATTCTAGAATAAGAGATGGGTGATTTGGATAAATTATATTGGATATTCTCGACTACCTTGAAACTGATTAATGGTGTGTATATTCCATCATTATTTCGGTTTACAACAGTTTTTGATATAAGGTGTATATCCAGTATTCTATAATGAATAAGGGAGCATGAAAGTAAACAATATGATTTTATGGTAATTCAGGGTGTTACCATGTTTTAAAAGATTACATGACGAAGGTATTCACATGTTATTATGTACAAAAAAAGATCTTAATTGTCTTAATCTTCCTTATAAATTTTGGAATGTGTGTTTGGATAGAAGTATTTTAGATAAGTATAAAGGTTGGAATGGATTATGTTTGAAATTGGATACTATTTTTATGATTATTTCTAGATTGTTATAGAGAGGACAACATGCAGACCGTGTGACAACACATCACGTCGGAAAATGAAGTGTGAATCAAACCCAAAACCATAGTGCGATTGGGATTTAATGCATACCATTGGACTACGTGAAGTCCATGGACTTTATAATATAGCTTTATTAAAGGGTATGATAGGTGATTTATAAGTTAATTATTTTTGGAACCCTATTCGATTTTTATAAATAAAATATTTTTTTGAAATATTTTGGAGTGAAAGATGAGTTTATGGTAGGAATTAGTTGAAGGATGAAACTATACTTTTAAAGTATATATATATATATAATTTTATTCCCCTTATTATATGAATAAATTAATTCTTGAACATTAGGGAATGTATCTTAAAACCAAAAATGTGTTATCCTAACACCTAATGTTTTGTTGAACCAAAGGTATTTTAAATCATTTTAGATTGATGTATTTGAGACCCTTAATTTTAAACTTGTTTGTGATTGATTACCTTAATAAATCTCTATAAATATTTACATTTATATTCCAATTATGTGTCTCTAATTTCCACCATTTTTCTCCTAATTGAGATAATAATTTGATGGTGACCCTTTCATTTCCCTTTTCCTCTTAATAAGACTATATTTTATTAACCCAATTTCTGATGTGGGTTTTCCAAAAAAGGTATTTTCAACATTAAACATTTCATTTTGGAAGAACAATTTCAAATTTCAAGGAATAAAGTTATTGAAGGAGGGATTAATATAACACCCCAAGATTTTATAGTACGTTATTTCATCAATGTAATTCAATAACTTGCACTACACGCAACACCGACTTCAAGTGCACCACGTTTTACCAAACTAGCCATTCAAAAGTGGTTAGGAATAATATTAACTTATTTTTGATCTTTATATAAACCTTATAATTTTTGAATCCATATTATTAGTTTCTTAGACATAATTTAAGAACAAATTTATTTTCATCAGAAAAAATAATTGTTTTTAAAAAAAATGAAATTTTAACTGTTTTTAATGGAGATACTCTTTTTCAAACCAATATTTTACTAAGTTATATATTTAATTTAATGAAATTAAATTATTCTTTGGAATCGGGGTATAAAAATCTAGTTTGGATAAATTTTTGGTACTTTTCTAATAACTTTCATATTTTGATGAATAGTGAAAATTTGTAAATTTTAATTAAAAACAAATTTTTTAATCGAAATAATTAATAGTGATAAATTATGAATTTGAATGGTTTGGAAGTATAATTAGATTATATTTTTATCACTTAATATTTTTTATGTTATTATATGTAATTTCACATTTATATTTTACATAAACAAGTGTCAATCTTCTGATAGTTGTTATTTCATAAAAACACACCTTTTGTTTTAACAACGAGAATTAATATTTAATTAATTTCTGCTACTTATATATTATGAATTAGGAAAAATGGATTCCATATTTGGAATCAGGAGGTCTAAATTGATTAAATAATTATCTTTTATGTTTAGACTTTAAGAATATTTACTTCAGTAAATATTTTATTTACCATGGTTAAAGGGGTAAATCCAGTAAATACGGTTAACAAATAATAATATAATAATATTAAATTACCCTAACACATATCCTAACACTATTTTAGGATACATTTCCGACCATGGGTATCATTGGATTTATTTTGGGACCCCATGGGACAACTTGGGATTGATTATGATATTTTATATTAAATAATCTAAAGAAAAGACAAAAATAACAAAAAAAATATCTTTTAGTAAAAAAAATTTTATATAAGGTTATATAATTGATATATTCAATGATAAAAATTAATTATAAATATAAAAATATTTCCTATATCAGGATATTTAATTTATAATTCTTAGACATAAAATAAATATATTTATATATGACACAATAATGATGCAATATTTTCCTTATTATTGAAACAATCAAATAAATGATATTATAAATTTAGAAATAAATATAATTTGAAATTTATTATTCCATAGAAAAATTGTATAGTTGAATAAGACATGTTAGGGTTTATAAAATGTATTTATTTTTATTTAATTATGATTATAGGACTTTAACAAAAAATAAATTATTAAAGATTGTTAAAATTGACATAAATGAGTTTTTAAAACAAATAAAATATTATTGGTTGATATAATAATCATAAAAATCTACAGTTCAGAAAAAATACTTATATAATGATAGGTGTATCATTAATGAACCACTTGGAGTTCTCTTGGATGTTTATAGTATGTTTATTTACCATATAATATAAAAATACAAAAAGTCATGATAAATGTCAAACTGTTTGACTAAGAGTTAAATCTAAAAGATAAGGTTAATATTTTGACACAAAACTATATAAAACCAATTATTTAAGAGTTTTTTTAACCATACTAACCTTTTCTATTAATTAATTCATTTTTTGGAAATTATAAATACAAAATTATTTTATTATAAAATAATGTTTCAATATTTTTTTAAGGTTCCCCTCACCCCTTTTATAAAAGGGAACTTCCCCTTCTCTTAAATTAACACCTTCAAAGCCTTTTTTTCTCAGACAACACCTGCCCAAATATCCACTAAACTATCATACCTTCATCCTAGAGGCCTTAATTTAGTCATAAAGCCAGACTATGGAGCCCTTTTGATCAAATAAAAAGTTTGAACCAGAAGAAAATTTATATATTTCATCACCCATTTCAAGTTTTTTCTTATTCAACTTTTTCTTTCCTTGTTTTTTTCCATTAAAAAATAATAATTCTAGTATATTATATATACTGTGATGTTATTATAATAATGGTACAACCATATTCATTATTCTATCCATCCTGTTAATGACATGTCACCATACGTGCATACATACAGCTTACCATCTCCACGTCGTGGTGTAGTTGTAATTCAATACATTATTAGTTGGATGAGTATAATAATGATGTATAATTGATGTAAATAATAAATATAACTTAATAATTAATCTATATATATGATATAACATCCAATTATATATTATTTTAATATCAAAAGAATGATATTGCCACTCGTGCATACATACGGATTACTGTCTCCATGAATACTATGAGATTCATTCCCCATCATATCCATTCAAAACTAATTTTCATTTGATGATTAAAAATAATGTTTAAAGACTTAATATCATTTTTAATATGAATAAAATACATCTTATCCATAACAAACATTTCTTATGTAACAAATCATATAATGGAAAATGAATCAGTTAACACCCTAAATGATTATAATACGAAAATATTATAAACAAATAAATATTAAAAGTTCATATATGATATCATATTAATGTATATGGTTTTTGTATATTTTAATAACAATTATTTCACCATTATACATGAGGTTAACCTACCATTGACCAAGTAAAAGTACAAGGTAAGGGTTAATTTCACAATCTCTTTATAATCCGAGGTTGTTTTTAAGTGAGTATCTACTGTGACATATTTCTTATCCATGTCCATGTTTCATAAATCCGTTTTCAAATGAAGTAATGGATTTTTTTGGGAAATAATAATATCTATTTCATGATAATGTGGTAATTAAAGATAACTTTAATGTACAATAAAAATTCTAGTAAGGAATTTAATGTTTTAAGAGAATGTTAATAATAACAAATTAAATTGATTTTGCAATGATTATTTTTCTACTATAAAATATCTTATTCAAACCCCTAGGATTATATATTTCAATGTGAAACTTAAAGAACAATTAATTATGAGTTATTCATGATATTAAATGACAATGAGGTGGTATATACACTCCACAAAAGAAGTAACTGGTGAATATAAAATTTCACTCACAAATGTAAAACGTGAGATGAAAATATATTACCTTTAACATAATTTTGGTATAACTCTCTTTAACCTAATTTATAATTGTTTTAATAATTTTATTAAATTAAAAAAGAACCATATTAATAATTATTATATCATATATAGTCCTTCTATAACATATTATAACCCATTCATTAATAATATTTTATAATTTTCATTATTTTGGGTGTTATTTTTCTTATCTTTAGAGTATGTTATGAATTGTTATTTTTGTTCCTATTAATAAGATCTTTATTTCCTCATCTCTAGAATGTAAACTATTATATAAATATCATATATATTATGTATATATGTATTTATAATAATCCAAAAATTTTGTAGATAAGAAATGAAATGACCTATTTATGAAGACAATGGGTCGTTCATATGCCTGAATGCTACTTCCATTTATCTGTTGTATTAAAATAATTAACAGTAAATTATATGAAGTTTTATTATAATTCTATTATTCCACACATCTACAGATGATGTCATTGTATGCCCAAAAAATGAAAATCATAATGGTATGGGTTATATAAAAATTTCAGAAGAAAGAAGACAAAATAACTAGAATATATATAATATATAAACTATAAATAAATAATTATTCCAACCATTAATGGTGGTAATGTAATAATTAATGACATTGGTTCTTGAGGTGGTGGTTCCTTAGAAACATGATTTCTGATTGCACATCTTAACTGATGGATGTGTGTAAAAATGTAAGTAGAACTCTTAGAATAAAAAAATATCAGTATATTTAAGATACTATGGTCATTATTTTGGAATGATATAAAAGTAATTGTAGAGGATTGGAAGTAAATAAAATAGTATATATCATTGAATAATTTTACCTCTTATTTAGGTAACACTTTTTGGTTTATACTGAAATACTTCTTTGGTTGGATTTCCGTCCAAATTGAGGATTATAAGATTATGTTAGTGATTTTGGGAGCTTATTTGGTCATGGGATGGATGACACATAGGAATTTAGAGTTGTAATGAAGTGGGATGGGTGAGTGTTTATTATAATAGAGGAGTGGTATTCTTCTAAATTTTTTAATGGGAATTTAACCCATCTTTTACCAATGAAATATGGCTCCAATAATGAACCAAATTTGATAAAATGGAGGACATAGTCAAAATATGAACATCTAATTGATTTTGGAGAAGTTTCTATTTCATTTTGGCCATTTAGTTTATATATTTTTCCCTTGTTAAGCTAATTTTTCTCTTAATCAGTTTAATTAATTTTAACTCCTTTCACTAATATTTTGTGTCAAAAATTATGATGGAATTATTAGAAATTTAAAATTAATAATAATCAAAATATGGAATTATTTTTTAAATTTATAAAAATATATGTTCTAGAAATTAATTTAAATGTAATACTACTGAAGGAAATACAAATTAGGTTTTAAAAGTAAAAAAGTTCAAAATTTTGAGATGTTTTAATATGAAATTTCAGTGTGAAATTGATTAAAATAACCATAAATGGATTAATTAATGTATATTTGACCTAATATGACATTAAAACAATTTTGTAATATTATTTATCCATATAAATAAATTATATGAAAATTAAATTTAAAATTTTAATTTAGTATTTTAACTATTCACTACAAAATGAAACTTCTCATTAAAATATAAAAAAATCAGCCTAACCTAATTTTTATTTTTCTATATAAAATTAATTTTTATTTTTTATTATTAAATTTATAAATGTTTATAAATTAATATTTAAAATATTTGTGACATTAACATGTGGTAAAACCGCTCTTATGAAAATATGGATTTTTATGCCTAAGATATCGTTTGTTCTTATCTTATTCTTATCCAATATATTTTCTAGATGTAAAAAATTTTGATTTAATATAATATATATATTATTAATAACTTTAATGGATTTTAATTAGTTATATTTTTTAGGAGAAACGTATTTATTAGTATAATTTTTTAAAAAAAATACTTTCTTTATATTCAATTTGTTTATATTCATTTCGATTTAATAACTAAAAAATGAATTCAACCATAAATATTAATTAGTTAGTTAATACTATTCCTAACAACCATATTAATGACTATTTTATATCATATTTTATTAACTAATAATATCTTAATTATATGTTATTATTTGGTAAAACTCGGCCTTACAGGTAACACAAACTACAAAACAAGTTTGTTATTGTGTGTAATGCAAGCTAATTATGTTTTGCATAAATTATTAGCGATTGAATAGATTTATTTAAAATATTAAATATATCCTAAATTATTGGGATGTTATATTCCTTTTTATTCTTGGTTTTGTGTGTCATATACGCTATTAAATAAAGAATTGTTTCTATATAATGGTCGAGTGTTACATTCTCCCTAGAGTAATTAAATTACATCCTCACAATTAAAACATAACTCTTTAGTCGATGGTTATATATTTTGAAATACTATTATTAAAAAACGCATTGAAAACACTATCAATAGCACATATTATTAATAATATGGAATAAGAATATAATGGTCACCACAAAAAATGAATTTTGAATAGGATAATGATAGTGAAATCATTAAATTGAAGAAAAATATAACTATCTATTTATGATGGAGAGTGATACGGAAAATGTTTAGTTGAAATTTGATGACAACACATCCCAAAACCACAATTATGAAGAAGTTAATTGATATCAGAAAAAATTACCATAATAGGGGAACATTTTTGTTTCAATACCAATTTTCCTAGAGTTGATGAATACATCCACACTATATGAATATATGTAAATGTATATTTCTAAATCAAAACCACAATATTATCATTTATATGTGCTTTGAACAATTTCCAATTAATTTTATAGCCCAATATTCATCATGGGTTGAAGTAATATAGAAATATATAAACCCACATCCAATGTTAATATTAAACCATTTCATCAAGTTGATCCATTCCAAAATATTATAATACAACACATTATAAAGATGGTTAATGAGTTTAAAAAATTAACTAATCATTAATTTGTCCCCAACATAAAGCAACACTTAATTTTCACATTCCAAAAATGTGAATCCCTTCATAATATATTCTCTTGAAACATGGTAATAACCTAAATTACCCTAAAAAGTTTTTGGAAGTATGAATTATTTCTTACCCCTTAAGTAAAACACAAGCTTTTTTGTATATTTTATATATTCAAAAGTGTTTTAACATAAGGCCTTAAACATACACTTTACTTATTCCTTATATAAGTCAATAATTTTACATTAACTCACATCTAGGATCATTTTATGATTATAGTTTTATGGAATTAGGTCATAAATCATACATAACAACTTATATATAACAAGTAGACATTTCTTCTGACTGTCTATTTTTTTCACAAAACAAAAACCCTTTGAAAATAAACATTGTATTATTTCATGTTATAATAGCATTAATTTTACTTTAACCCATACAAGACACTTTTTTTCATTATATCCTGTGGAAAATCATTTCAAAACATGGGATGAGCATAAAGAGATTATAAAGAGATACAAAAAGAAGGAAAAATATTAAACTTGAAGAAACATGTAAATCGTGAATACATTATGATAAAGTAATACTTTTCACAATTTTGATGTAGTAAAATATATTCCACTAAAAATAAGTTCATAGCATATCCTATTTGTAACCAAAATATTATCATAAAGCACATATAAAGTTTCATATAAAATATTAAGGTAACATGATACATAAACATACTTAAATGGAATAACCATATGGTTAACTTTTACACATATCACTAAATGCAATACCAAAGTGGCAGACTTCGATACCCAATGCATTGGAGGTTATAACATAACAACTCATACATTGTTTATCACAAAACCACTCGTATATGGTTTATCAATTAACCACCCATCTATGGTTTATCAAGTAAAACCCATTAAATTTACATGTACCATTATATAATCATAACACGTAAAATATTGCAATTATCATCATTAGTCATAAAATTTCATTTTCAATCACTAGAAATCATTTCAAGACATTGAAATAGTAAATCCACATTAAAAATAATTTTTAATACCAAAACACCCAAAAGGAAAATAAGGGATTTCCTTTACTTTTTAAAAACATTAAGGCTTATATAGGAATCCAAATATCAAACAATGGTTACAACAGAAGAATATAAATTATCTCAATATATGTTTAAAACGTTATTTTTTCTTATTTAGTAAACATTATTGTATAAAAAAGCATCCCTTTGAAATAAATTAAAATTCAAAGGGGTTTATTATACACATTATAAAATAATGTGGTGAAAATTATTAAAATATGTCTCACTTAAAGTATATTGAGACGATATCACTTATGAATATTATATCACTAGATCAAGGATAAATCATTGGCATAATTAGGTGGGACAAATATAAATACACCCAAAATAAGTGGAAATCTATTGTAAAAAAAATCATAGGTAATTCAGACATATTCATGAGGAAAAAACCAATGGCAATGATATTTATGTCAATGAATATAATTGATTTATGATTTCCTTTTCTTTAGGCCCTATTTATCACAATAAGTCATTATGTTCTTCTAAATATGGGACCTAATTTTGATTTTAGACGGAAGGCATCAATGAGTTTCTTTATGCCCAAGGTAAGGCATCTAAAAAAATTTGGGATGTTTGGAGCTTATTTCAGAAGAATTTTGTTGATCCAAGGGGCTTGAGAGATGTGAGTAACTTGGTAGAGGTAGTGGCCTTTTATAATAAGGAGGAGGGGAAGTTCAATAATGTCTTGAAATATTATTTTATAAAAAATTAAATTTAAAATTTTTAATTCTTCAAAGTGTTATATTTATAGTACATGATGATGATTGGAAAAAATCCCCTCAACCAATAGGATTTAGACATGTTTAGTTCACAAATTTATCCTCATATTCTGGATTTAACCCTTAGTTAAATAAATTAATTCTTAACATGTCTTCTTGTATTTTTAATCTATATGGTTAATAGAGTTACTATAATATGCCCAGAGAACTAGAAGTGGATCATTAATGACATTTTTAAAATTATCTATGTCAATTGGTTGAATCATTAATTTTTATGACTATTATATCATTTAATAAAATAATAATTGGTTTAAAACTCATTTAGGTCAATTTTGAAACTATTTAGTCAAATTGATGAGTTATATAACCCCGTATTAAAATTATTTTAGTTAAAGATAAATGTTTATGTTATATTTGTTTTTACTTTAACTTAATTAGTATAACATGTCATTATCACATCCAAGTGGCTCCATGTGGTCTTAAAATTGTACCAACGATGCCCATGGTCATAATTATGTCATCAAATTGGATTATGACATGTTTTATGGTAATTTTATATTATTATAATATTAATTTTTACCCTTATTTACTAGATTTACCCTTTAAACATGGTAAACAAAAATAATTACTTAAGTTACTTCTCATAATGTCCAAAAATAAAGGGTACCTATTTACACAATTTGACCCTTATGATTTCAAATTTGAAGTCTATTTTTCCAAATTCAAAATACCTAACTAGCATATATTAATTTAAAATTAATTCCCATTTTCAAAAACCAGAATGAGGGTTTTTATGAAGTAATAAATTGTAAAAATATTAATATGTGTTTATATCCAATTTCTATGTGAAATTACATCCATTGACCAAAATAGGATTAAATGATAAAAACATAATCCAATTAAACTTTAAAACCCTTTAAAAAGATAATATAACTATATTAATAAATTAGATGAAAAAATTTTAGTTAAAATGTAGCTTTTTACTATTCATTAACATATGGATTTTATGATAAAATACCAAAATTTCAACCATAGAAGATTTGGATGTCCCACTTCTTAATAAAAAGTTTATTTTGTCAAATAATACTTATAAAAGTGACAAAAACTATAATTAAAAAGGGTTCTCTATAAAAAGGTGGTAAAACGACCTTTAAAAAAAATATTAGATTATTTTAGGCTTAAAAATGGATTCATTCTCATTTTAAGCCTCTAAAATTTATTGGATAAATGAAAAAAATTTAATAGACATGTGTAATCCTATTCTAGTTAGTTATTTTCATTCATACAAGTAAAATAGATAATATTTTACTACAATTTAAAAAAATAATAATATTATTTTATTTTTTTCCTGAATAACACAAAGTTGTGTGAAAAATAAGATTTCAGAGAAACACATTGTTTCATTTTGAGTATGCTGTTCGAAATTAAATCCCCATTATCATAAAATTGTTTTCGTATTTATAAATATTTATAGATATGAATATGTATTATTCTAAAAATACCCAACATGTGACATCCTTCCCCCTTTTGGAGATTGCATCCACGCAATTTTAAAATTCGTCATGGTAACTTCATTGAAAACCCCCTATATGAAAAAGATCTAACTAAACCATGACATTAAAAAATAGAAAGGGAAGTACAATGGTCTCGGGAGATAACACAAACCATGATTACCTATAAAAAACATGGATATGAAAAAAAAATCATCTTTTTCTGATGGAGAGTGTTAGATAACCTTAATAGAAGAATGTTAACAATAAGAAAACTGTAAACCTGTGATGGGTTAAACTGTATTTGATTTTGTAATAGGAAAATTAAATGAATTTTTTTTTGTTTTAAGGATATTTTCATAATGTCGAGGAATTTATTTATGATATTGACTAAGAACATAAGGAAACATACGTACTTTTCAATTAGAATTTCATCCATTAAAAAATTTCTACAAAAAAACTCATATGTTATCTAAACAAATAGTATTCAAGATGACATGGTCGCACCTCAAGCTCTAGAATCAATATACAGAGAATCAATAATCCATAAAAGATAAACTATCTATTCATCCTATATTGAAACATTAACTAAAACCAAAAAGGATAGTACAAGATCAGATAATCTAGAAAAAGAATAATTCATTATAAAGAGAAGGCATGCTTTTATCTCAGTAATTCAACCGTAATACCCAAAGTCCAACATTGACGATTAATCAAATAAATTTCCATATAATTCCATAAAAATAATCCAAACTAAGCATAAAACCCAAAATTCAAAATTATTTGATTATATAGTCTTAAAAGATAAATTTTAACATGTTTCCCCTAATAAAATTGATCACTCTTAAATTATCATGACATAAATAATTAACCTAATAACAGATTCTCTATGTTAGGCTAAACACCTCAATAAATAACCCGAATCAACATAACTCCATTATAAAAAAAATTTATTCTTCTTAAAAAAATATCAACCATTACTCCTCAAATGACGTCCTATAATATTCTATTTTCTTTAATAATATAGGGTTCCCAAAATAGTAAACTTCTTCTAAAATAACATTTCTCACTTAATCCCCAAATCAGTTTCTAATAATAGGGATATCTATTTGATAAAATATAAGTTCACAAAATAAAAATAATATTATTTCATCAACTTGTTTTACTAAAAATATAATGTCATACTAATGAGGGTCTTCTTGTAGGCTATTTGTATATGATGCACCATTTTCGCCCTTCAGTTGTGGGTTTGATTCTCACTACCATACCGAACGTGATGGGTTGTCACCAATCTTGTGAGTTTTTCCTTTTTATAAAACTAAAAAATGACCATAACATGTTTTAAACATAATTTTTTTATACCCCTCATTTTCATCCCAACTCAAAATTAACTCAATATTTTAATTCATGAGGACTTATATATATTAAAAAAATTTCACCTCAAAAATATTTAATAAAACTATTCCTAAATTAATGTACATCATACTATGGTCCCAGTGTCCTGATGATTTTGTTATCATTTTTTTCACGTAGATATAAGGTCCATGCATTATATCAATTATTTAGAGATTCTTAAAAATACCTTGCTTCCTTTTCCAAAATACAACTTTTACAACTTGGGCTGTATGGGTGTTTGCAGAGAAATATTTTGGGAAATTTTCATGTGTGACATATAATTTCAACACATCAGATACTACTTTATTTCTATAAAATATTTTGATAGAGTCTGATTTGAAACATTTAATCAATGGTCCTTTTAATACAACAAAATTATTTGCTGAAATACACTATTTTAAAAGAAATTATAAATAGTTCTCTCAAGGTTCTCCTTCTTAAATAACTTTTTTAAAATCATAATAGGATTCATAATATTTTGACCAGGTAAGATATCTCAAAAATAGTTGATAATATTTACCTTTTTTGAAAATATGATAATGTTTAGAAATTAAGAATTGATTGAAAAATTAACTTTGAACTATGATGGTATCAAGGTATAGTTGTGGTGTTTAATATCTTAAACAATTGGTTTTATGTGATTTTTAGTTTTGAAAAAGTTTCAGAATCATCCATACATGGCTTTGCAATAATTATTGCAAGCATGTCATCAGAAAGAGGTAAGAAGGTTGTGTGAGATCCTCCTTCCACTTATAACCAACATCCCTTGATCTAAATAAGCTATACAAAAATGAGTTAACCACAATTATATACATATAATGTTGCCACATGTTTATAAAAAACTCTTAATCCATAATTTGGTCTAAACCGACCTTTGATACCAACTATAAAGCTTCATCCCTAAACATTACTTAACCTTGAGATAAGTCCATAATTTGACATTAATTCACATTGAGGATCTTTTTAGGATTATAGATTTATATAATTAGGTCATAAATCACAAAAAATAACATATATATTATTGTTATAAACTTCTACTCACTATCCATTTTTTAAAAAAACAAAAACTCATTAAAAATAAACGTGGTATAATTTCAGGTTTTAACAACATAACTTTTCCATGATCCCATCCTTGAAATTATTCTTCTTTAAGTCGTCTGATAAACATTTCAAAAATTAGGATGAGAATTAAATTCTTAGTAAGAGATACACATAGAAGAAAAACTATTATACTTCCGAAAGAATGTAAACCAAAAATACATTATCATAATGAAATACTTTTCTCCTTTTTGAAGTAGTAAAATATACTTCACTAAATATAAGATCATTGTTTACCATATTTGTGACCAAAAGATTACCATAAATCCCATAAAAATAAACATATAATATATTAAGATAACATGGGACAAAAACATAAATAAAAAATATAACCATATTGTCAACATCCACACATATCACTAAATGGAATAGCCACGTAGTCGACTTACATAACAAATGCATTGGAGGTTATAACATAACCACTCGTCTTGGTTTATCACCGAACCACCAATATTAAATTTATCATTTAACCACCCATCCATGGTTTATAACAAAACCACCAATAAAATTTAAAAGTACTATTATATAACCATAACATGTACAATATTTCAATTATCAACATTTCACTCATAAAATGTCATTTGAAATCATTAGAAATAATTTCAATAAATTGAAATATTAAATCCAAAAAAATATCTTTAAATAAAAAACACACAAACAATAAATAAGGTATTTCCTTTCCTTAAAAAAATATGTAATATATAAGAAGTAAAATACAAAATAATGGTTATGGCGATAGAGAAGTATTTACTACATCATACGTTAAAATCATTCTTTTTTGTCGTTTAGTAAAACGATTCGAATGAAAATGATTCAAATTGAATAAAATTAAAAGTAAAAGGGTTTTATTATATACCATCTAAAATAAAGTGGTGTATATTATCAAAATATTCCTCAATTAAAGGAGATTGAGATGAAGTCCCTTAAAAATATCATATCATTAGTTCATGGATAAATCAAAGACATAATTATGCATGACAAATATAAATACACCCAATATAAAATGGATATTAAGTGTAAAAATATTATATTTAATTCACAGAAATTATTTTAAAAAAACAATGACATGGATATTTATCACAATTAATGGATATTGAGTTAATATTTCCCCTACCATGAGCTTGATTCATTACGTACAATCATTATGTTCCTCTAAATCGGGTAACTTCTTTTTGATTGGAGAAAATTTGTTATTTGAGTTTCATTCTACCCAAATTAAGAATTATAATATGAATTGAGGTATTTTGGGAGCTTATTTGAGTATAATTTTAGAGATCTAAGGGGCTTGAGAGGTGTGAGTAAGTGGGTAGAGGTGGTGGCCTTTTATAAGAGGGAGGAGTTGAACTTTAGAAAAGTCAAGAAATATTATTTTATTATAAATTCATTTTATAATTCTAATGTCTTAAAAGTGATATATTTCAAGGATAAGATGATTACAGGTCTAAATCCACTCAACTAATTAGTTTTAGACAAGTTTAGGTCACAAATTTAACCTTACTTTTGGCATTATCCCGTAGATAAATAAATTAACTCTTACTATGTCTTCTTGTATTGTTACACTATATTTTAAATATATTTAATATAAAATGCCAATAAAACAAAAAAAGGATAATTAATAAATTTTTTAATATTATATTTCTTAGATTTTATAATATTAGATTTTTATGACTATTATTTCATTTAATAAAATTTTATTTGTTTGAAAAACTCAATTATGTTAATTTTGACACTATTTAATAATTGATTTTTCATAATGATATAAAAATATGATTCGATCCAAAAACTAAATTAGATCAAAGATAAAATGTTATAATCAACCATAAAATTCGTGTATCACATAAGAATGATCAAATTATATTTATTTTAATATTTATAATATCATTTATTTGAATCCTTCTTTAATAAGATAATCAAGGCAACATCATTATTTCATGAATAAATTTATTTATTTAATGTATAAACATTATGAATAAAACACCATGATGTAGGAAATAGTTTTTTATTTCTAATTAATATTTATAGACAAAAAGATATGTTATATAACCATATATTAAAAATGGTATAGTAAAAAATACATGCTTATTTTATAGTTCTCTTTACATATAATTAATTATTATGACATGTCATTAACACATATATGTGGCCCCATGGGGTTCAAAAATTGACAAAAATAAGATCTTGGTCGAGAATCTCTCAAAAAATAGGATTAGGAAACATGTTAGGGCAGTTTTATATTATTATAATATTAGTTTTTACACATATTTACCTGATTTACCCTTTAACCATGTGAAATAAAAATAATTACCAAAGATAATATTCAAAATGAAAAAAATAAAAGAAAACTATTTAGAAAAATTGAACCTTATGATTCCAAATATGTAATACATTTTTCCAAATTAAAAACACCAAATTTTTATAAAATAATTTAAAATTAATTCCCATTATCAAAACAAGGAAAAAGTGGTTTAAAAAGTAAACACTATCAAAAGATTGATATTTGTATATGTCCAATTTCTTTGTGAATGTACATCCAATATCCAAAATTGGATTAAATGATAAAAGTATTAACCAATTAAACATTAGACCAATTAAAATTTCAATCGAACAATATAAATAAATTAGATTAAAAATATATTTTGAATTAAAATGAAATTTTTTCACTATTCTTTATAATATAGATATTATCCAAAAAATTCCATCATTTTAAAAAAAGAAAACTTTGATTATATTATTATAAATAATAAGTTTATTTTGTCAAATAAAATATATAAATGTAAAAAAAACTATGCTTAAAAATGGTTCTCAATCAAAAGGCAGTAAACCAACATTTTAAAAAATATTAGAGTATTTTTGTTTAAAAATGAATTCATTCTCATTTTATGCATTAATTTTTTTTGGATAAATGTAAAAACATTAAAAAAACTATTTTAATCATATTTAGTTAGTTCTATTAATTCCCATCAATACAATGGATAGGAATTTAATAACATTTAAAATAAAAATAGTATTACTGTATTATATTTTGGAATAACTCAATGTTGTGTGCAACATAAGATTTTTGAGAAACCCTTTGTTTCATGTAGAGTACACTATCAAAATAGGTATATATTTTAAAATAAAATTTATATATTATTCATAAATATTACTAGATATAAAAAAGTATTATTTTATAAATACATGGGATGTTACATTTAAACATTATCTATGATAAAATAAACCATTATGTCGAAAAATAATCAATTAGTTCCAATATTGTAAGAAATTTTACCATTTTCATTATCTAAATAAATAATATATTTATAGATATTCCATTACCCCGTTAGTAGAAATCTATTAATGATTTTATTTCCATAAAATGTGTTTTTTATAAAGGTTTAACTTGCTACGGAATGTCGTTTCTTGGCATCATTTATCATTTGGTCTTAAAGTATTAACATAAAAAAATCATTTTTAAAATCCTGAAATATTTCATAAAATATTTAATAGAATACTCTTACAACAAATTTCTTGGATTTCAATACATAATAATAGTAATCATTCCACTTTAGTTGTATCAATGGAATAATCCTAGACTTATCCCCTTCGCCTCTTCTATGGTAGATCCCCATGACTATTGGGTCATTCATTGGCATAGTTCCCAATGTACATGTAGTTGTAACATTGAATAGAAATGTTTTACTTATTAAATTTGAATTATATTATCTCATGACCCTATTCTCTACACTTATATCAAACTCCCAATCCATCCAATCATTTAACAAGGGATTCTTTCCATAGTAATCACATATGGGAAGATAATTCTTTTCTTTATTCCCTTTATATGGTATTTTCTATTACTTCATATTCTTAAATTGATTTAAAATAAATCCATTATACTTGGATAATTATTTATATCTCTTCATAGGATATAAAACTCATTAATCTTATGAGTATATATTTTGAGACACCTGCGCTGTTCAAAGATTTTGTTAAATCCCTTCATTAATGTGATGAATATTGCACTCTATATCACATATTAAGTCAATAAAATACCTTTATAACCTAGTAAAGGTACAATTATAATCCATGAAACTTTATTCCTCATTTTTATTTAAAGTAAATAACGTTATATTCACCTTAGTTTGTTGATCATGAGGGAAATATTTGTCAAGTAATGTCTCCTTAAAACTTATCTATTCCATGAGTTCTATTTATTCTTCCTCCCTAGTATTCTAGATTAATGAAAACCAATAAAATGTATCACCATTCATTCAATACATTGTAAGTGTAATATTTCCTTTTTCCCCACATCCCAAATTCTTCCAATATCTTATCTAAAAAATTAATCAATAGCTCCGCTACAATTGTATTAGTTGTACCTCTAAATGAGTTTTGGATTCAACTGCATAAATTGATAAAACATAGTATATTATCATTATGTCACATGTTTCCATATTTGATAATGTTTTTTGTAACCTTTTTAATTATAGCCAATATATCCATAGTTTTTATGTTCCAATAACTAATGTTTTGGTTTCCCTGGTAGGGAGATATCTACATTTTCTATGACTTGTGATACAATTATTCAATAAAAGAACCCTTTATAAAAAAATTCACAAACTGTATTAGCTTATAATATTATTAACTTTGTATATTTCTTAATATTTAATAACACTTAACATAATTTGATAATTTTGTGAATATACAATATCATAATCATAAACATGGTTTCTTTGGGGATATCTTCACTTTCAAATCCTTCATAATGATTAGTAATGAACATTTTAGTTCTCTTAATCATATACCTAGGGTGTGTCAGACCTGGTGCATATAAATTCATGTTATCTTATAATAGGTTATGCTCAAGTCAGGCCCAACACAAATTTTTTTAGTTTTTACCACTTTGTACATCTATGCCAGAACAATTTCCACATGTAGTATCTAAAAGGGTCGTATTTCAAGGAAGACCCACATAATCTATACCATAATAAAATTCAATGATATTCTTTATAATTATCCTCAATGTCTACCTGGGGTTATGTTCCCTTATCTATATTTTATTAATCTAGTTTCCATGTTTTCTACTAAACTTCCTTTAATACTAATAGTAAAACCCCAACCATGTAAGCCTACCGCCAGTGCATATATTTATTACATTGGCATAATTACATAAAGAATTAATTCTCAAATGACTGAACTATTTAGTATTTTTGGAAATCCATATTACATAGATGGAAGCCAATGTACAATGATAATATAAAATAAATAATAAAATTAGTAAAATCTATGCATCCTAAAAAGAATGATATTGTCGCTCGAGTGTACGTATGGATTACCGTCTCCACAAATGCGCTAAGATTCATTTTCCATCGTAATCCATTCAAGACTAATTTTCATTAGATGAATAAAAATAATTTTTAAATTATTAATATAATTCTGAATATGAATATGATACATCCTATCCATAACAAAAATTACTTACATAACAAATCATATAAAGGAAAACAAATCAGTTAACACCCAAAAATGAAGATAATACTAAAATACTATTGACAAATCAGTATTGAAAGATCATATATGATATCATATTAATTTATATGATTCTTTTATAATTTAATAACAATTATCTCACCATTATATAGGAGGTTAACCTACCCTTGACCAAGGAAAAGTACAAGGTAAGGGTTAATTCAACAATCTTTTCATTATCTGAGGTTGTTTATACGTAATTATCTACTGGGACCTCTTTATCATCCACATCAATGTTTCTTAAAAATTTATTTCAAAACAGTTTTACTATTTACACGACTATGGGTTATAGAAATTTATACCCTTATTTGACTTTTTATAAAATGGTTTGAAAGGAATCTTTCCGTCGTTTTCCAAACTAGGTACTTTATGACCTTTTCAACAAAATTTAGGTAAGAATGTTTTTTTAACTTATACGGTAGGTGCAGGTATTTTCCATCGTTATAACATCATCGAAGCTTCCCCATACAAGATTATAAGGATATTTCCAAAATAAACGTGTTCTTTTATAATTATATGAATTTAAAATTATTTCAAAATAGAAAGAGAAATTTCTCTAAAAAAAGTTTTGATTTCATTTATGACAACATATTTTGATGGATTTTAAGCTTATTTGAAGTTGATTTATTTTGATTCAAAACATACATATTGTATTGAAGGTTTTGTGATATGTTTGACTGTGGATGTGTTATTTTTACACCATTCATGGTTTATGGATAAGGTATTGATATTTCGTATGCTATTTTTAATAGGAATGTTTATATTATGGTTAAACCTATTGATATGAGGAATGCACTGGACATAGTAAGTGACTGGTGCAGCCCGCTATAGCTCCTCAATGAATCGGTAGGTCTCATGAGATCGACTAGTGTCTTGGAAAAGGGCCCTGAAAAAATCTTATTTGTATTCCTGGCACAAGGCCATGACAATGTGGGTATGAAAGTATGGCATTATGCATTCCAACATTATGAATGTGGCTATTGATATTGCATGTGATTATTCGACTAGTAGAATATTCTTGTGAATAATTAATTGGAATTATTTTATTTGATATCTTCCATATTATTCTGATGTTCACATTTAAAAGGCTTTTGTTTTAGTCTTATACATTACCTTAAATGTTTATGCTTATTTATAAATTTTTAATCTATATTGTTATCCTTACTAAGCATCTGAGCTCACCCCTTTCTATGTTTTATTTTCTCTAGGATGTGAAGAATTATATTATGACTTACCTGTAGAGATAGTCTATGGGATATAATTTTTGCCTATGGAAACAATGTTGTTGTAATTTTCTATTTTTTGATGTAATGTAAACCTTATGTATGTATATAGTACTTCCAAGGATACTAATATAATCAATATTTTGATACACGATCTTTTGTGATCATGCCAATGATACGTAATAATGCATTGAATCTAGGATTTTGTGGTTGGGGTGTTACACTACATGGTAATCTATATATCACCCAAGGTATATGAATGATAAAACATTGAGTCCATCTATAGAATTATTACCTGGGAATCCTTATATCACATAATGTATAGAAGAATTCAATTTACCAAAGAATTTCAATTGTATTTATATGACTCTATGGGTCAGAGAGGAGTGATTAATGGAAACATGAAATCACCTACACAGTTTATTCCAATATAAAATAATGGGGCCAAGTACATAGACGGTGCCTTGGTTCAATAATCATTGTTGAAGGGAAACTCCATTATTATAATTTCATTAAGATTCCAGTAATAAACATGTATTATATAAAACATTACATCAATGAAAAATAAATATCAATAAAACATTCGAAGAAAGAATAAAGATATAATCACTACTTTTTAGCTTAAAGACTTTTCACCTCCATATGGGGTGTTATTATGAAAGCATGACTTTGATTTTGAAAAATAAATATTTATCCAAATAAAGAATTTAATATCATAATTCCAGTTAAAATTATAAATTAATAATTAAATAGAAAACTAATCCCTTCTTAAATAACAGGTAATGGTTAAAAACCGTACCTCAAGTAGTAGAGAATGAAAAACTAATTTTCTGGTCAACAGATTTGGTTGTGACCACATGAAACTGCTCCACATATGTATGAACATACCCTCCATATATATACCCCTTAACCCAATGACCTTATTACCAAATCCATGAGATAATAGATACATGGAGGATATATATATACACACACGAAAATACCTAAGTACATGCATGTGGACATTTGAGATATATCAAAACTCCCTAAAACAGAATATTGGAATCCTAAATCAACAAACGACCCAAAATAAAATAGTCAAACCCAATAAATCGGTATAAAAATTTACATTTTATGGTGTAGAAAAACTAAGACAACCTAAACTGATTCTCCTTCGATTTTAGTTTTCAGAACATGCATGAATGGGTCCTAAGATACCCTCCACACAACCTACAAGCAAGAGAAAATTGAAAATTGGACCACCCATTTGACATAGGGTTCGTCTGAATTTTATATGTTTATGGTGAGAATAAATCAGGTAAGAAAACATAGAGGAGGAGAATAGGTCCATACCTTGGAGATTTGGAGAAGAAATCCAATGAAATATGGAGGGATTTTCTCGACGGAGAGGTGTCGTGGATAGGGGGGGTCAAACGACCCAAAGGGGAATGCCCTGGGGTGTGTCATCTGAGTCTTATGAGAGAAGAGTAGGGTGTGTGATTTTTTTACATTAATTTAATTTTTATAATTTTTATTTTTATTTTTAAAATAGGGTCTCAACTCATTGTTTGATCCAAACTATTCAGAAAACCGTGCGCTTACTGTGTGCCCTCTTATGGGCACCTATGGAACTTCACACAGGATGGCCTCAAAGCTTGGAAACCATGCATTAATAATGTGGTGTATAGTGTGATACTATTACCTCCAAATGCACATTTTTTAACTATGAAAATATTTTTCCAAATCGTGTTCAACCCATGCGCACTGCCACAATCCACCTGAAACAAGCCACATGGTCTCCTGCAATTGACCCCATGGTTTTAGATGAACCGTGTGTCATGTGTATGTCCTTCAAAATGTTTATTACTAGGTCTGGTGCTCCGAATACTCCAAAAGACACCCAATAAACTTATTAGTCCTTCATAGAAGTCCAAAAAACAACACATTAATGCATTCCAACACTCAAAATTAAGTTCTAAAGCATTTTTTATGTTCAACACATCCAGTAAATGAAACTGTTCAAAATTCCTTGGATTTTTTCCCAGTTCAAAAATGTGGAACACTACAATCTCCCCATCTCAGAAGGTCTCATCCCTGATAATCCTTCATGAAACAACTAAAAAATCACCTTACCTACTAGGGTCATGAAGTATCGTTTGAACTGTTTCATTGGGTTTCCAATGTGCAACACACTTTTAAGAATTACTTAAGCATTCCACTAATGAAAATTTACAAACTTATCCAATGATCACTTTCAATCTAGAACACCAAAACTGATCATTCTTGAGACTGTTAATATATAGGCACAATCATGTCTTCATCTCAATAA
The DNA here is from genome assembly GCA_963277665.1 of Viscum album. Taxonomy (NCBI): domain Eukaryota; kingdom Viridiplantae; phylum Streptophyta; class Magnoliopsida; order Santalales; family Viscaceae; genus Viscum; species Viscum album. The sequence goes on along the minus strand of OY728161.1, from coordinate 1,931,840,263 downwards.
ATATTCATCTGATTATGCTCCCCACCATAGGTCATAACATAAGTAAAGGGCCAATTCCAAGGCACGAGAACTCCACCGTAAGAATTTCCATAAAAAGAACATCTCTAATCCTCCTAACGGTGCTCCAAGAATGTTTTTATTAAAAAGGGACATTCAAATACCAATAGAACTAACAGAAATTGATCACACAATCGTTCTCCAAAGACATTTCCAACCTCAATACCACAATAACATTAACCTGGAAACATTCTTTAAAATGGTTCCTTATGACTGTAAACAAGAAACTAGAAGAATAGATAACATGTCAAGTCACATTGATGATTTATCTCTATGATTCCCTTCGTAGATGGTCGGTTCATTTTAATTTGAATTGCAATTCCATCCCCATGACCTATTACCTTTACAACGAGCACATTTTTCATGTCCCATAACCGACTCCTAGTGATACTTTATAGGTTCAACCATCACCCTCCCATTTATATAGGAGTATTTATAACAATGTAAAGGAAGTAAACACTTAATTTTATAAGTAATACATTGGTACAATCCCACAACGTCCAAGGTTGATCATTAATAGATAACGGAGTGGCATCCACTGGGTGTTAGAGTCAAAAGAAACCATTGATTTCCACAAGACCGACCAAGGTTTTCCTACTGGAGAACCCATGAATCACTCCGGACTAACCAAGACTTAATAAAAACAACGAGTCATTATGCAATACTAAGAAAAATCACCAAAAAAATCAAAGGATTAAAGCATTAGCATGGAATAAGATAGACAATCTCTTATCACACTAAGGATGATCTCATGGTCATGGACATGCTCTTAAATAATAAGAATATACTATGAATACTTTCATAGATACCAGTCACATTTACCCAATCAATAGAAGGGAGATCAGTCGATCCACAACTGGTTGACTTCAAAGAATAAAATAAACTTAACTTTCCAACGCACCATTACAACTTATCACAAAACATTTTACATGGTGGATTTTCAGGGTCACTAATGATTTAACAATCGAAGTTATCAATGACCACTATTGTTTTCCAGAGGTTTCATACACTGCAAACCAGATCAATTTTAGGTTTTCGGGAATGAATTAAACTTCACGATCCTAAACATCCCCAAGGGAGTTTAAGAAGAATTGACAATTGTCATTGGTCCCCATGGATTCAATTACTTATACATGGAAGACACCCATTTACCCAAATCCGAATAACATACACCATCTAAATAGTGTCCCAGTAATTAATGGATAGGAATATAAACTTTTCACTCAAAAGCATGCTAACAAATAACACCTTAAAAGTACATGTGTCGCTCCTCCGAGCCACACTCACGCATGTCAACTCATACCAACAAATCCAAAACAATGAGACCTGAATTTCAAAACACTTGAGTCATTAGAAAATCCATTCCAAGAATTGGGATGAACTTCATTCCATAACGCTTAGGTCACTCTACTTGGAGAAGACCCAACACCATACTCAACAACACATGAGATTTATTTTAGAGTCACATTGCCTCATATGACCATTCTACAAAATGGAACCAAGACCTGAAATCCATTACTAATAATAATAAAGTGTCAAAAAACCTACTTTAATACCCCAAGATTTCATAGTACGTTATTTCTTTAAAGTAATTCAATAACTTGCACTACACACAACACTGAGTTCAGGCGCACCACGACATACCAAAATAGACATTGAAAAGATATTATGAATATTATTAACTAAATTATTAACATTATATAATCCTTATTATTTAGGAATCCATATTATGAGTTTCTTAGATACAATGTAAGAAAAAATTCATTTTTTTCAGATAAAAGAATTATTTTTCAAAAAAATCAATTTTACCACCTTTTAATTTAGAACCTTATTTTAAAACCAGAATTAAACAATGTTATATATTAAATTTGTTGAAATTAAATTATTATTTAGAATCAGGATAGAAAATTTTAGTTTGGATAATTTTTTTCTTCTTTTCTAATAACAATTATATTTTGTTGAATAGTGAAAATTACTAAATTTTAATTTAAATTTTTTTAATCGAAATAATTAATAGTGATAAATTATGAATTTAAATGGATTTAAAGAATAATTAGACTATATTTTTATCACTTAATACAATTTACGTCATTATATGTAATTTCACATTTAAATTTGACAGAAACAGGTGTCAATCTTTTGATAGTTATTATTTCATAAAAACACGCGTTTTGTTTTGACAACGAGAATTAATTTTAAATTAATTTAGACTACTTAATTGTGTTGAATTTGGAAAAATGAATTCCATATTTGGAATCAGTAGGTCCAGATTGTTTAAATCTGTAATTTTTTTTTATACATTACGAATATTTACTTCAGTAAATATTTTATTTACCGTGGTTAAAGGGGTAAATCCAATAAATAAGGTTAAAAAATAATATTATAATAATATTAGATTACCCTAACAGCTATTCTAAACCTATTTTAGGATACATTTCCGACCATGGGAATCCTTGGGTCTCTTTTGGGACTCCATGGACCCACATGGGAGTGATAATGACATTTTATATTTAATAATCTAAGGTAACGACAAAAATAAAAAAACAAATATATTTTAGTAAAACAGTTTTTATATGATGTTATATATGTGATCTATTCTACTATAAATATTAATTAGAACTAAAAAACGATTTCCCACCTCATTATATTTTATTTATAATTCTAAGACATAAAATAAATATATTTATATATGACACAACAATTATGTTGTATTTTCCTTATTAATGAAACAATCAAATAAATGATATTATAAATACTAAAATAAATATAATATAAAAGATTTGATTCCATTCAAAAAATATATAAGTTACTATTACATGTTAGGGTTTATTAAATGTATTTATTTTGAAGTAATAATTTTGTTAGGACTTTATCAAAAATCAATTATTAAATAATGTCAAAATTGAGATAAATGATTTTTTTAAACAAATCCAATATTATTGGTTGATATAATAATGATAAAAATATAAGGATCAGCCAAAAGTCTTATATAAAGATATTTGTATCAGTAATAAACCACTTGGGGATCTCTATGAAGTTTATAGTATTTTTATAAACCATATAATATAAAAATACAAAGAGGCATGGTAAATGTCAAACTATTTAACTAAGAGTTAGATCTAATAGATAAGGTTAATATAGTGACCCAAACCTATATAAAACCTATTGGTTGAGTTTTTTTCAACCCATCCCAACCTTATACTTTAAATAATTCATTTTAGAGCTATTAAAAACATAAAATTATTTTATTATAAAATAATATTTCAATCTTTTCCTAAGGTTCCCCTCACCCCTCTTATAAAATTCCACTTTAGCTTCTCTCAAATTCAAACCTTAAAAGCCTTTTGGATTGACCAAACCCATCCCAAATATCCTCTCCACAGTAATAACAACATCCTAGAGGCCTTACTTTGGTCATAAAGCCACCCTATGTAGACCTTTTGATCAAATTAAAAGGAATAACTTGAAGAAAAGGTAAATATTTCATCACCTCTTTCAATTTTTTTCTTCTTCCACTTCTTCTTTCCTTGTTGTTTCCATTAAAAAATATTAAATCCAATATATTATATATAAATTTATTTTATTATAATTATGTTACAACCATATTCACTATTCTATCCATCCTTTGAATGAAATTTCACCATACGTGCGTACGTACGGCTTACCGTCTCCACGTCGTGGTGTAGTTGTTATTCAATACATTATTATCTGAATGGGTATAATAATGATTTATAATTGATGTAAATAATAAATATTACATGGTAATGATTCTGTATATATTATATACCATCCAATTATATATGATTTTATATAAAAAGAATGATATAGTCGCTCGTGCGTACATACAGATTACCGTCTCCACAAACACGATGAGATTAATTCCCCATCATATCCAGTCAAGAATAATTTTCATTTGATGATTAAAAATAATGTTTAATGACTTAATATCATTCTGAATATAAATAAGATACATCCTATCCATAAAAAACAATACTTACGTAATAAATCATATAAAGGAAAATGAATCATTTAACACCGGAAAATGATGATAATACTAAAATATTATTAACAATGTAATATTAAATGATCATATATGATATCATATAAATTTATATGGTTATTGTATAATTGAAAAAAAATTATTTAACCATTATATAGATGGTTAACCTACCCTCAACCAATGAAAAGAACAAGGTAAGGGTTAATTTCACAATCTCTTTATTATTTGTGGTTGTTTTTACATGAGTATCTTCTGGGACATATTTACTATCAATGTCCATGTTTCATAAATGAGTTGTCAAATTTATTCTTTTAAGAGAAATTTTTAATAAAACTTAATTTAAATTATTTTATAGATTTATTCTTCTGAACCTTTCTAATTAATTTTTATGTATTTATAATTGTTTTAAGGATTTATTTATATGGACATGAATGTTTCAAAATGTCAATTCCTTTCAAAAGTTTCAATGTGTTATGGGACACATTGATTCAAAACTATATTTTAAATGACATCCTTAATAAATTATGCTACTTTTAAATGATTTCATGAAAAATGGATATTTCTCTCCGAGATTTTTACTAATCATTTTCAAATATGTCAACATCCTTTACTAGATATTCTTCTTGATCGAGGTTGATTTATTAGGATACAAAACATTCATATTGGGTTGAAGGTTTTGCGATATATTTTGACTATAGATATGTTATTTTTATAAAATTCATGGTTTATGGTTAAAGTATTGAACTTTTGTATGCTAGTTTTAATACAAATGTTTATCTTATGTTTCAACCCTTTCATATGAGGAATGTTTTAGATATAGTAAGTGACAGGCGAAGACCGATATAGCTCCTTGGTGCATCGGTAGGTCTCATGAGACCACTAGACGTGGAATTGGCTGAGGCCTTCCTCATTTTTAGACATATTGGCTGAGTCCTTGACAAAATGTTTCCGAATTTCCAGCAATATACATTCCCTCATTATGAAAATAATATTGATGGTTTATGTTGTCATTCGACTAGTAGAATACCCAGGATTATGTTTCATTATGGAATTATTTACTCAGATCATATTCCTTCCATAATAGTATTCATGTTTATTATTGGTAAAGGCATGTGTTTTGAATTGTTCACCATGCTTAGTATTTATTTTATCTTATGTTGTATTGCTTACATTTAGTGAGCATTTGAGCTCACCCCTTTCTATGTTTTATTTTTCCCAAGATTCCAAGCTGTGTATTATGATTGATATGCAGGGTTATGAAATGGGAATAACTGTAACGCCCCGACCCTAGATACCCAGAGTCGGTGCATTATTACATAACATTGGCATGATCATAAGAAAGATCAAATCTCGAAAGACGGATTGGTTTAGTAGCCTTGGAAACACTAGATATATTCATAAGTTTTAGATTACATCATAAAATGAAAAACTACTACAACAACATAATGTCTCCATAATCCACACTCATATCCCCACATAATATCCCTGCAGGTCATTCATAATTTACTTCTTCACTTCCTGGGAAAAATAAAACATAGAAAAGGGGTGAGCTCAAATGCCCAGAAAGGATAACAATATAGCAGAAACATTAATAAATAAGAATAAACATTCAAGGCAATGTATAACTAAAACAAAATCCTTTCAAACATGAACTTTCAACATGGTATGGCATAAATAAAATGAAATAATTCCATTTACTTATTCACATGGATATTCTACTAATCGAATAATCACATGCAAAAAAATCAATAACCAATTTCATAATGTTGGAATGCATAATGCCAGACTATCATAACCACATAGTCAAGGCCTCGTGCCAAGAGTACGAATAAGATTTTGTCAAGGCCTTGTGCCAAGACACTATTTTGTCTCATGAGACTTACCGATGCATCGAGGAGCTATTGCGGGCTCCACCCGTCACATATTAAGTCCAATGCATTCCCATATGAAAAGGATTAAACATAACATAAAAATTCGTATTAAAACTAGAATACGAAATGCCAATAATTTCACCATAAACTATGAATGGTATAAAAATTGCACATCCACAGTCAAACATATCACAAAACCTTCAATACAATATAGATGTTTTGTATCATAATAAATCAACTTCAAATAAGCGTAAAATCCATCAAAGGATGTTGACATAGATGAAATCAAAATACTTTTTAGAGAAATATCTCTTTATATTTTTGAAATCATTTAAGAGACATATAAAATAAAACATTTTCTTTAAAATATTCTTATAAGCTTGTAAGTAAAGCTTTGAATATTTTATAACGGCGGAAAATAACCGCACCCGCCGTATAAGTTAAAAAAACATTCTAACCTTAATTCTGTCGAAAATGTTAAAAGGGCCTTGTTTTGAAAACGACGGAAAGATTTCTTTATAAACCTCTTATAAAAAGTCAAACAAGGGTATAAATGACTTTAACCCATATTCTTGTAAATAATAAATATGTTTTTAAATACATTTCACTGAAACATGGATGTGGATGATAAAGAAATCCCAGTAGATTATTACGTATAAACAACCTCGGATAATGAAGAGATTGTGAAATAACTCTTACCTTGTACTTTTTCTTGGTTGGGGTAGGTTAAACTCCTGTATAATGGTGAAATAAGTGTTATAAAATAATCATATACATTATTATGATATCATATATGATCTTTTAATATTGATTTGATAATAATATCTTAGTATTATCATTGTTTCGGGTGTGAACTTACTTGTTTTCTTTTATATGTTTTGTTACATAAGCCATGTTTGTTGTATCTTTTTCATATCCAGATTGATATCAAGTCCTTAAACATCATTTTTAAATCATCAAATGATAATTATACTTGAATGGATACGATGGAGAATGAATCTCATCGCGTTCGTGGAGACGGTAGTCTGTACGTACGCACGAGCGACAATATCATTCTTTTGATATTAAAATAATATATAAATGGATTTTATATCATATATACAGAATAATTAACATGTTATATTTATTATTTACATGAGTTTCACATCATTATTATACCCATCCAAATAATAATATATTGAATAACAATTACACCACGATGTGGAGACGGTAAGCCGTACGTACGCATGTATGGTGAAATGTTATTCAAAGGGTGGATAGAATACTGAATATGGTTGTACCATATTTATAATAACATCACAGTATATGTGAGATACTGGAGTTATTATTTTAGAATGGTAACAACAAAGGAAGAAGAAGTGGAAGAAGAAATGAACTTGGAAAAGGGTGGTGAAATCATTACCTCTTCTTCGGGCTCTTCCTTTTGATTTGATCAAAAGGGCTCCTTAGGTTGGCTTTCTGATCAAACTAAGGCCTCTAGGTTGTAGTGAGGGATGTTGGGAGAGTATTTGGGCAGAGTTTGGCCGAACCAAAAGGCTTTGAAGGTGTGAATAAATGAGAAGGAGTGGTCTCCTTTTATAAGGGAGAGGAGGGGCTCTTTAGGAAAGAGTGAAAGTATTACTTTATAATATAATTATATTCGGTTTATAATAGTCCAAAAATCATTGAGGTCGAAGATAAGATGACTCATATTCTAAATAACATCAACCAATAAAAATTGGACAGGTTTTAGATAATATTTTAATCATTATAATCTTATTTATTTAAATGATTTATTAATGAGGTAAACATTGCATCATTATTGTGTCATTAATAATTTAAATTATTTGATGTCTAAAAATTATAAATAAAACATAATTATGTAGGAAATCTTTTTAGATTTATAATTAATATTTATAATCGAATATCCAACATGTATAACCCTATGTAAAAATTGTTCTTCTAAAAGATGTAAGCTTATGCCATTTTTATTTTTATTTTAACTTTATTAATATAATGTGTCCCTACCACATACAAGTGGCTCTAAGGGGTCCCCAAATCGACCCAAGGATGTCCATGGTCGGGTATGTGTCCACCAATAAGGTTAGGACACGTTTTAGGGTAATTTTGTACTATTATAATATAATTTTTTAACCCTTATTTACCGGATTTACCCTTTAACCATGGTAAATAAAATATTTACCGCAGTAATTATTCAAAATGTGTAAAAATAAAAGTTACCTATTTACATAATTTGGACATCCTGATTCCAAATATGTAATCCATTTTTCAAAATTCAAAACACAGAAGTGGCAGAAATTAATTTAAAATTAATTCCCGTTGTTAAAATAAAAAGCGTGTTTTTAAGAGATAATAACTATCAAAAGATTGACACTTGTTTATGTCTGGTTTAATTGTGAAATTATGTCCAAAGACAAACATTAAATTAAATGGTAAAAACATATTCTAAATATACTTTAAAACCACTCAAATTCATAATTTATCAATATTAATTATTTTGATTAAAAAAGTTGATTTTAATTAAAATTTAGTAATTTTCACTATTTATCAAAATATAAAAGTTATCCGAAAAGTACCAAAATTTCACCCTAGGCTAATTTCAATATTCCGAATCCAAAAATGAAGTCCATTTTGAAATATAAAATATATATGATTTTAAAAAGTAGGTATTACTATTCACAACGGCTAGTTTAATTAGTTGTGCTGTGTGTTAGAACTCAAGGTTGCATACAACACACGCTATCGCATTATTCTAAGGGAAACATGCCGTGGATTCTTGGGGTGTTACATTCTCCCCTCCTTCAAATAATTGCATCCTCGCAATTTCTAGGGTATTACTGCATAAAATGACTCGGGTGGTTCTTCATCATAAGTTCCTCGGGTTCCCACGTTGCCTCTTCCATCTTATGATTTCTCCACAAAACTTTTACCAGACGCGTCGTCCGGTTTCTCAGTACTTGTTCTCTTGTATCAGGAATCCTGACAGGCTCTTCACAATAAGACAGACCGGGTTCCAGTTCTAATTCCTCATAGGTGAGTACATGCGTTGGGTCAGGCATCTATTTTCTCAACAGACATACGTGGAACACATCGTGAACTTTGGAGAGACTTGGCGGCATTTCCAATCCATAAGCTACAACCCCAATTCGTTCTAGAATTTCGAAGGGTCCGATGTACCTGGGACTCAATTTACCTTTCTTACCAAAATTTATGACTCCCTTCCATGGAGATACCTTCAGGAAAACATGATCACCGACTTGATATTACAAATCCTTCCTTCTATTATCGGCATAGCTCTTCTGCCTACTTTGAGCTGATTTGATGTGATTTTGGATTATTTTCACATTTTCCACCGTTTCCTCCACCAGTTCTGGGCCTACAAGTTTTCTCTCACCAACGTCATCCCAACAAGTTGGTGTACGACATCTCTTTCTGTATAACGCTTCATATGGTGCCATCTGAATACTCGAATGGAAGCTATTGTTATAGGAAAATTCTACCGGTGGTAAATATTGATCCCACATACCCTGAAAGTCAAGTGAGCAAGATCTCAACATGTCTTCTAGGGTTTGAATAGTCCGTTCTGATTGTCCATCTGTCTGAGGGTGGTAAGTAGTGCTCAAATGAAGTTCAGTATCCAGGGATTTCTGAAGACTTTTCCAAAATCTTGAGGTAAAACGGGGATCACGATCAGAAACAATCGATAGGGGTACTCCATGAAGTCTCACAACTTCATTAATGTATAGTCTTGCTAGACGTTCCAGGGGTAGATCTTCTCTTATAGCAAGAAAATGTGCTGACTTGGTAAGACGATAAACAATAACCCATATTGCATCGTTCCTTCTAGGTGTCTTTGGTTGCCCCAGGACAAATTCCATCGTAATATTGTCCCATTTCCACTCCGGTATGGGAAGAGGTTGCATGACTCCTCCAGGCTGTTGCCTTCCAGCATTCACTTTTTGACAAACCATACATCTTGACACAAAATCAGCAATCTCCCTCTTCATGTTGTACCACCAAAAATGTTCCTTCAAATATCTATACATTTTGGTGCTCCCAAGGTGTATATAGAAATTGGAACTATGAGCATCATCCAGCAATTCCCTTTTCAGATCAGGTAAATCGAGAACACAAAGTCTCTTCCCGAATTTCAAAATTCCATCTTCATACACAAAGTCTCTCAATCTCCCATCATTCACAGATTTAATCTTCTTCTGAAATTCTTCATCATCGGTCTGAGAACTCTTAATCCTTTCTGGTAAAGATGGTTTGGAAACCATTTGAAAAAGCATTGATGTTTCATCTTCCCTGGTTATTCCCATGTCCATCTTCACTAGATCCATGAAAATTGGATCCCTTTCAATTCTCATCATGTTCAAAACTACATGGTCTTTTCTGCTCAAATCATCTGCCACCTTGTTTGCTTTCCCCGGGTGGTAGTGTATCGTGCAATCATAATCCTTGAGTAATTCAAGCCATCTCCTTTGCCTCATGTTGAGTTCTTTTTGTGAGAAAATATACTTCAAACTCTTGTGATCAGTATAAATCTCACATTTTTCACCATAGAGGTAGTTTCTTCATATCTTCAAAGCAAAGATCACAGCTGCTAACTCAAGATCATGAGTGGGATAGTTTTTTTCATGAATTTTCAACTGTCGTGATGCATAGGCAATAACTCTATCATTCTGCATAAGGACACAACAAATTCCTTTCTTTGATGCATCACTATAAATAACGAACACATAATTCCCCAATGGTAGAGTCAATATAGGAGCATTGACTAATATTCTCTTCAGTTCTTCGAAACATTCTTCACACTCTTTTGTCCAAACAAATTTAACCCCTTTTCGTGTGATCTTCGTTAATGGGTTAGCCAATCGGGAAAAATTCTGGACGAAACGTCGATAATAACCTGCCAAACCAATAAAACTACGTACCTCAGTTATACTCGTAGGTTCTGGCCATTCTTGGATTGCCTTGGTCTTAGAAGGATAAACAGAGATTCCATCTTTAGAGACAATATAGCCAAGAAAAGAAATATCCTGAAGCCAGAATTCACACTTGCTAAACTTCCCATATAATTTATGCCTCCTCAGAGTCTTCAAGATAATGCGCAAGTGATTTTCATGATCTTCGTAGGTTTTGGAGTATACCAAGATATCATCAATAAATACCACCACAAATTCATCGAGATACTCCTTGAAAACTCTATTCATCAGATCCATGAATACAGATGGTGCATTAGTCAATCCAAACGGCATTACAGTAAACTCGTAATGCCCGTACCTGGTTCGAAATGATGTCTTTGGAATGTCTTCCTTCTTAACACACAACTGATGGTATCCAGATCGAAGGTCAATCTTTGAAAAGTATTGAGCTCCATGCAGTTGGTCAAATAAATCATCAATGTGAGGTAGGGGATACTTGTTCTTTATCGTTATAGCATTGATCTCCCTGTAGTCGATACATAACCTCATAGATCCATCTTTCTTTTTAACAAAAAGAACAGGGGATCCCCATGGAGAAACACTAGGGAGAATAAATCCCTTATTACTCAATTCCTCTAGTTGTTTCTTTAGTTCGACTAACTCTACAGTGGCCATTCTATAAGGGGTCTTCGATATAGGCCTTGATCCAGGAATCAAATCAATGGAAAACTCAACTTCTCGTTCTGGAGGATGTCCAGGTAAATCTTCCGGAAATACATCTACAAATTCTTTCACAATAGGTACATCCTCTATTTGAACATTCATTTCCTCACCCGCTGTTATTTTATTCTCTTCCTCCACAATAATTGAATTTAGTTGAGCTATTGAGGGTGGATCTAAATAAGAATTAGGTGGTGACGATTCTGCTCTAAAAATAAGGTGTTCCTTATCATTATCATCAAGAATCGTAACCTCTTTCTTCTTACAATAAATCTTCACATCATAGTCCGAAAGCCAGTACATACCGAGGATTATATCAAACTCAATCATAGGTTTGACGATGAGATCAGTAGATAAAGAAAATTTATGTGCTCTAATGGGGACTGATTCACAAAACTTTGTTGCAATGATACTTCCCTTAGGAGTTTTAACTGACAACTCCCTTATTAAATTAAATTGGAAATATCTAATTTTCTTAGCAAACTGGGAAGATATGAAACAATGCGACGATACAGAGTAAAATAATGCATTTGCTAAACTTGAGGAAACCATTAAATTACCTGCCACCACGTCTTTTGGAGCCTCTACCTCAGCAGTAGTGATAGCATAAGCTTGGCCTTGATCCCTTGTCCTTTTCTGAGGTAATTTCTCCTGACGCTTAGGACATTCATTTGCATAATGTCCCATCTCCCTGTAATTGTAGCACTGAATGTTGGTGGCTTCCTTCTTCCCATTGCAATCACGAGCTTGGTGGCCTTTTCACCACACTTGTAAGAGACTCCCATTCCCTTCAAGCAAGCACCGGTGTGTTTCTTCCCACATTTACCACAGGATGGATATTCAACCTTTCCTTTCTTCCCCTTATTTCCATTCCCAGATTGATCAGCAGGCCTCTTCTTCTCTTGCATTGCTTTAATGTCATAAGACTTAGAGAATTCCTTTTCGGTCTTGATAGCACATGAGACAATGTCTTCGTACGATGAAAAGGATTGTGAGACTAATGCTCGACGGAGAAATGGTTTTAACCCATCAAAGAAATGATCAATCTTACTTCTTGGGTTGCGAATATAATCTCCAGCATACCTCGCTAACCTTGTAAGGTTAGCCTCATACATTGTGACATTCTCATCCTCCTTTTGTCTCAGACTCAGAAATTGCCTTTCCATATCTGCTCGATGGTCGCGAGGAAAGTATTTTTCTAAAAACAGATCTTTGAACTCCCTCCTTTCCATATTTGATACTTCATCATCTTCCTTCGTATTTTGAATCAATGACCACCATTGATCAGCATCTCCAGTGAGGCGGTAAACTGCCATGATAACTTTTTCCTTTTCACTGCTCCCCAAAGCCTGAAATATTTTCTCTTGGGAAAATATCCATTGCTCAGCTACTAAGGGATTTGTATTCCCATTGAACGTTGGTGGTTGTTGCCTCATTAATCGATCTAACATTGATCCTCCATGCTGCGGATCAGGGTGCTCCATACGGGTAAGGTTATTATTTATAACCTGAGTAAGTTGTCCCAGTATGGTGATTAGCTGATCGGATCCAGTTGCATCACCATCTCCACTATAATTATCTTGAGCAGGAGGGAAATCCCTACATGGAGTGTGTGCATTGATACAGTTTCCATTTCTTCCACTAGGAGCCATTTCTAAACAATGGCATAAACTAGATCAGTTTATGAATCAAAATACATAATCCCATACTTATAAAACACTCAACAGAAATTGAACTATTTATGGATATAATCCATAATCATAAAAATGTTTTCTTTGAGGAATTATATACTCATAAACCCTTAATAATGATTTGTAAATAAAATGATAGTTATCCTAAGCATATCCCCTGGGAGTGTCATAACCAATAGTGCAGCAAGGCCCGTTGTCGTGCACCAGTTCCCGTTCGAGTCTAGCTCAAAGCGGTGTTTTCGGGTTTTACTCCTAGGTACATCTGTGCCAGAGCCGCCTCTACCTGCTCGTATCCAGACAGGGATGTATTTCTCGGAAAACTCCCAAAATCACTACAATACCAAAATTCTAGGAAGTTCTTCTATACTAATCCTCAAAGTTCATCTTAAATCTACGTTCTCTAATCAGAGTTTATCTAAATCTAGCTTCCAAGGTTTGTACTAAACTTCCTCTGATACCAACTATAACGCCCCGACCCTAGTTACCCAGAGTCGGTGCATTATTACATAACATTGGCATGATCACAAGAAAGATCAAATCTCGAAAGACCGATTGGTTTAGTAGCCTTGGAAACACTAGATATATTCATAAGTTTTACATTACATCATAAAATGAAAAACTATTACAACAACATAATGTCTCCATTATCCACACTCATATCCCCACATAATATCCCTGCATGTCATTCATAATTTACTTCTTCACTTCCTGGGAAAAATAAAACATAGAAAAGGGGTGAGCTCAAATGCCCAGAAAGGATAACAATATAGCGGAAACAATCATAAATAAGAAAAAACATTCAAGGCAATGTATAACTAAAACAAAAGCCTTTCAAACATGAACTTTCAACATGGTATGGCATAAATAAAATGAAATAATGCCATTTACTTATTCACATGGGTATTCTACTAATCGAATAATCACATGCAAAAAAATCAATAACCACTTTCATAATGTTGGAATGCATAATGCCAGACTATCATAACGACATAGCCAAGGCCTCGTGCCAAGACTACAAATAAGATTTTGTCAAGGCCTTGTGCCAAGACACTAGTTTGTCTCATGAGACCTACCGATGCATCTAGGAGCTATAGCGGGCTCCACCCGTCACATATTAAGTCCAATGCATTCCTATATGAAAAGGTTTAAACATAACATAAACATTCGTATTAAAACTAGAATACGAAATGTCAATAATTTCACCATAAAATATGAATGGTATAAAAATTGCACATCCACAGTCAAACATATCACAAAACCTTCAATACAATATAGAAGTTTTGTATCATAATAAATCAACTTCAAATAAGCGTAAAATCCATCAAAGGATGTTGACATAAATGAAATCAAAATACTTTTTAGAGAAATATCTCTTTATATTTTTGAAATCATTTAAGAGCCATATAAAATAAAAAATTTCCTTGAAAATATTCTTATAAGCTTGTAAGGAAAGCTTTGAATATTTTATAACGGCGGAAAATAACCGCACCCGCCGTATAAGTTAAAAAAAACATTCTTACCTTAATTCTGTCGAAAAGGTTAAAATGACCTTGTTTTGAAAACGACGGACAGATTCCTTTATAAACCTCTTACAAAAAGTCAAACAAGGGTATAAATGACTTTAACCCATATTCTTGTAAATAATAATTATGTTTTTAAATACATTTCAAAGAAACATGGATGTGGATGATAAAGAAATCCCAGTAGATTATTACGTATAAACAACCTCGGATAATGAAGAGATTGTGAAATAACCCTTACCTTGTACTTTTCCTTGGTTGGGGTAGGTTAACCTCCTGTATAATGGTGAAATAATTGTTATAAAATAATCATATACATTATTATGATATCATATATGATCTTTTAATATTGATTTGATAATAATATCTTAGTATTATCGTTGTTTCGGGTGTGAACTTACTTGTTTTCTTTTATATGTTTTGTTACATAAGCCATGTTTGTTGTATCTTATTCATATCCAGAATGATATCAAGTCCTTAAACATCATTTTTAAATCATCAAATGATAATTATACTTGAATGGATACGATGGAGAATGAATCTCATCGCGTTCGTGGAGACGGTAGTCCGTACGTACGCACGAGCGACAATATCATTCTTTTGATATTAAAATAATATATAAATGGATGTTATATCATATATACAGAATAATTAACATGCTATATTTATTATTTACCTGAGTTTCACATCATTATTATACCCATCCAAATAATAATATATTGAATAACAATTACACCACGACGTGGAGACGATAAGTCGTACGTACGCACGTATGGTGACATGTTATTCAAAGGGTGGATAGAATACTGAAAATGGTTGTACCATATTTATAATAACATCACAGTATATGTGAGATACTGGAGTTATTATTTTAGAATGGTAACAACAAAGGAAGAAGAAGTGGAAGAAGAAATGAACTTGGAAAAGGGTGGTGAAATCATTACCTCCTCTTCGGGCTCTTCCTTTTGATTTGATCAAAAGGGCTCCTTAGGTTGGCTTTTTGATCAAACTAAGGCATCTAGGTTGTAGTGAGGGAAGTTGGTAGAGTATTTGGTCAGAGTTTGGCCGAACCAAAAGGCTTTGAAGGTGTAAAGAAATGAGAAGGAGTGGTCTCCTTTTATAAGGGAGAGGAGGGGCTCTTTAGGAAAGAGTGAAAGTATTACTTTGTAATATAATTATATTCGGTTTATAATGGTCCAAAAATCATTGAGGTCGAAGATACGATGACTCATATTCTAAATAACATCAACCAATAAGAATTGGATAGGTTTTAGATAATATTTTAATCATTATAATCTTATTTATTTAAATGATTTATTAATGAGGTAAACATTGCATCATTATTGTGTCATTAATAATTTAAATTATTTGATGTCTAAAAATTATAAAAAAAATATCATTATGTAGGAAATAGTTTTAGCTTTATAATGAATACTTATAATCGAAAATCCAACATGTATAACCCTATGTAAAAATTGTTCTTCTAAAATATGTAAGCTTATGCCATTTTTAATTTTATTTTAACTTTATTAATATAATGTGTCCCTACCACATACAAGTGGCTCTAAGGGGTCCCCAAATCGACCCAAGGATGCCCATGGTCGGGTATGTGTCCACCAATATGGTTAGGACACGTTTTAGCGTAATTTTGTATTATTATAATATAATTTTTTAACCCTTATTTACCGGATTTACCCTTTAACCATGGTAAATAAAATATTTACCGCAGTAATTATTCAAAATGTGTAAAAATAAATGTTTCCTATTTACATAATTTGGACATCCTGATTCCAAATATGTAATCCATTTTTCCAAATTCAAAACACAAAAGTGGCAGAAAGTAATTTAAAATTAATTCCCGTTGTTAAAATAAAAAGCGTGTTTTTAAGAGATAATAACTATCAAAAGATTGACACTTGTTTATGTCTGGTTTAATTGTGAAATTATGTCCAATGACAAAAATTAAATTAAATGGTAAAAATATATTCTAAATATACTTTAAAACCACTAAAATTCATAATTTATCAATATTAATTATTTTGATTAAAAAAGTTGATTTTAATTAAAATTTAGTAATTTTCACTATTCATCAAAATATAAAAGTTATCCGAAAAGTACCAAAATCTCACCCTAGGCTAATTTCAATATTCCGAATCCAAAAATGAATTACATTTTGAAATATAAAATATATATGATTTCAAAAAGTAGGTATTACTATTCACAACGGCTAGTTTAATTAGTTGTGGTGTGTGTTAGAACTCGAGGTTGCGTACAACACACGCTATCGCATTATTCGAAGGGAAACGTACCGTGGAAGCTTGGGGTGTTACAATAGAGAATTCATAAAGGATTATTTATGTTGTGTTGTTTTTTATAAAGTGTAATGTAACATTAATATTTGTAATCTATTTTTCAAGGCTACTGAACTGGTCGGTCTTTCAGGATTTGATCCCTTGTGATCATGCCAATGTTATGTAATAAATCACTGACATTGGGTAACTGGGGTTGGGGCATATAGTTGGTATCAGAGGAAGTTTAGTACAAACCATGGAAACTAGATTTAGATAAACTCTGATTAGATAACATTATCCTAAGATAGAATTTTAGGATTAGTATAGAATAAATGTTTAGAATTTTGGTACTGTAGAGATTTTGTTAGTTTTCCAAAAAATATATCCCTATATGGATACGAGCATATAGAGGCGGCTCTGGAATTGATGTACCTAGGGGTAAAACCTAAAGACACCACTTTGAGATAGACTTGAATGATAACTAGATCATGACAATGGGCCTTTCTGCACACTTGGTTATGATACTCCTGAGGGATATGCTTAGGATAATTCAAATTTTCATTACAAGATATTATAAAATATTTTTGAGTCAATACATTCTAAAAGAAAACATTTTTTATGATTATATATTATATATACAAACTGTTCAATTTATGTTATGAATATTACATGTTTGAAATTACTCATTGTGATTCAAAAACCGATCTAGTGTATGCCATTGTTTAGAAATGGCCCCCAGTAGATGGAATGAGAACTCCAGTAATATGTATGATCCCAAGAGTAAGAAGGATAAAATCATTCATGGTATTAATCCAACATTTAGAAGGGAAATAGTCTCCCATATATTCTCAAAATATGAAGAAATAGAATCATGTGTTAATAAGATAAGTAAAGAATTCGATGAGTGCTATGGCTTTGAAGGGAAACAGGATATGAAAAGGACGGTAGAGAGAAAGATAGATAAATAGAATAAGGGAAAGAAGGATTTTCCCATATGTGATAACTATGGAAATAATAACCTTGGTAAATGCATAAAGGGAATGTGAGTTTTTTATAAGTATGGAGAAAAAGGACACCAAGTACATGATTGAAAGTGTGAGAAAAAGGTTTCAAATGTAAAATGATTCATCTGAAAGGAATTAAGACTCTGTGTGAATCAATGTCCAAATCATTAGATTATAACCAAAATGCTGCTATTGGATAAGAATCATGTTATGATACTATAGAAGATAAAGAGGAATGATTAAGAGTGATAATGGGTTTCTTAATGTATTGTGGCATTTGAGTGTTTTATCAATGATTAAATGGTTATATGAATAATGGAAATAAATAAGGATTTTACAACAGTACTATTTCGTTGAGAATTTGAGATTATATGGTAATGATACCAAGTTAGTAATTTTGGAATAAGAGATGGTTGATTTGGATAAATTATATTGGATATTCTCGACTACCATGGAACTGATTAATGGTATGTATATTCCATCATTGTTGGAGTTTACATCATTTTTTGATATAAGGAGTATATAATGTAACACCCCATGATTTTATAGTACATTATATCATCAAAGTAATTCAATAACTTGCACTACACGCAACATCGAGTTCAAGTGCACCACGTCTTACCAAACTAGCCATTCAAAATTGGTTAGGAATAATATTAACTGATTTTTGAACATTATATAATCCTTATAATTTTGGAATCCATATTATTAGTTTCATAGACATAATTTAAGAATAAAATTATTTACTTAAGACAAAATAATTGTTTTTCAAAAAAATGCAATTTTACAGCTTTTTAATTGATAACCTTTTTTTTTAAAACGAATATTTAACAATGTTATATATTTAATTTAAGTAAATTAAATTATTTGTTAAAATCGGGATATAAAAACTTAGTTTGGATAAATTTTTGGTACTTTTCCGATAACTTTCATATTTTGATGAATAGTGGAAATTTCAAAATTTTAATTTAAAAAAACTTTTTTAATCGAAATAATTAAAAGTGATGAATTAGTCATTTGAATGGTTTGGAAGTATAATTAGATTATATTTTTATCACTTATTATTTTGTATGTTATTATATGTAATTTCACATTTATATTGGACATAACAAGTGTCAATCATTTGATAGTTATTATTTCATAAAAACAAGCCGTTTGTTTTGACAACGAGAATTAATTTTAAATTAATTTCTGCTACTTATACTTTTTGAATTTGGAAAAATGGATTCCATATTTGGAATTAG
This sequence comes from Viscum album, assembly GCA_963277665.1. Classification (NCBI taxonomy): domain Eukaryota; kingdom Viridiplantae; phylum Streptophyta; class Magnoliopsida; order Santalales; family Viscaceae; genus Viscum; species Viscum album. The sequence continues at coordinate 1,931,820,937 of OY728161.1, read as the reverse complement.
GAAGTCCAAATTGACTAAATAGGTATCTTTTATGTTTAGACATTAGGAATATTTACTTCAGAAAATAGTTTATTTACCATGGTTAAAGGGGTAAATCCAGTAAATACGCTTAACAAATAATATTATAATAATATTTAATTACCCTAACAGGTATCCTAACACTATTTCAGGATAAATTTCCGACCCTTGGTCTCACTGGGATTATTTTGGGACCCCATGGAGAAACATGGGAGTGATAATGATATTTTATATTAAATAATCTAAAGTAAAGACAAAAATAAACTAAGAAAGTATCATTTAGTAAAACAATTTTTATATAAGGTTATATAATATATATATTAGACTATATAAGGTAATTATAAATATGAAAAGATTTCCTACATCAGGATATTTAATTTATAATTCTTATACATAAAATAAATATATTTTTATATGACCCAATAATGATGCAATATTTTCTTTATTATTGAAACAATCAAATAAATGATATTATAAATTCAAAAATAAAGATAATTTCAATGTTTTGATGCCATCCACAAATTTTTGAGATTAATCTTACATGTTAGTGTTTGTAAAATGTATTTATTTTTAATTAATGATGTTTTTAGGACGTTTAAAAAAATTAATTATTAAATAACCTTAAAATTGACATAAATGTGTTTTTAAAACAAATACAATATTATTGGTTGATATAATAATCATAAAAATCTATGGTTCGGAAAAAATACTTATATAATGATAGGTGTATCATTAATGAACCACTTTGGGTTCTCATGGATGTTTATAGTATGTTTATTAACCATATAATATAAAAATACAAAGAGGCATGGAAAATGTCAAACTGTTTAACTAAGAGTTAAATCTAAAAGATAAGTTAATATTATGACACTAACCTCTCTAAAACCTAATGGTTGAGAGTTTATTGACTCATAATCACCTTATCCATTAAATAAATCATTTTTAGGCCATTATAAATGTAAAATTATTTTATTATAAAATAATATTTCAATATTTTCCTAAGGTTCCCCTCACCCCTCTTATAAATGGGAACTTCCTCTTCTCTAAAATTAACACCTTCAAAGCCTTTTTTATCAGCAAAAACCAGCCCAAATTTCCACTAAAATATCATAAATTCATCCTAGAGGCCTCAATTTAATCATAAATCCAGTATAAGGAGTCCTTTTGATCAAATCAAAAGGAAGACCCGAAAGAAAAGGTAAATATTTCATCACCTCTTTCATGTTTTTTCTTATTCAACTTCTTCTTTCCTTGTTGTTTCCATTAAAAAAATAATAATTCTAGTATATTATATATACTGTGAAGTTATTATAATTATGGTACAACCATATTCATTATTCTATCCATCCTTTTAATGACATGTCACCATACGTGCGTACATACGTCTTACCATCTCCATGTCGTAGTGTAGTTGTAATTCAATACATTATTTTTTGGATGAGTATAATAATGATGTATAATTGATGTAAATAAAAAATATAACTTAATAATTAATCTATATATATGATATAACATCAAATTTTATATGATTTTAATATCAAAATAATGATATTGTCACTCGTGCATACGTATGAATTACCGTCTCCATGAATACTATGAGATTCATTCCCCATCATATCCATTCAAGACTAATTTTCATTTTATGATTAAAAATAATGTTTAAAGACTTAATTTCATTATTAATATGAATAAAATAAATCCTATCCATAATAAACATTTCTTATCTAACAAATCATATAATGGAAAACGAATCAGTTAACACCCGAAATGATGATAATACAAAACCATTATTAACAATGAAATATTAAAAGATCATATATGATATCATATTAATGTATATGGTTTTTTTATTTTAATAACAATTATTTCACTATTATACATGAGGTTATCCTACCCTCAACCAAGTAAAAGTACAAGGGAATGGTTAATTTCGCAATATATTTATTATCTGATGTTGTTTTTATGTGAGTATCAACTGAGACATATTTATTATCCATGTCCATGTTTCATAAATGAGTTTTCAAATGTATTATTTTAATGATCATTTTTACTAAAACATAATTTTAAATGTTTTAATGATTAATTCTTCTAAAACTCTCTCATTAATGTTCATGTTTTCAAATTGTTTTATGGATTTATTTATATGAACAATAATGTTTTAAAATGGTAATTCCTTTCAAAAGATTCAAAGTAGTATGGAAAACGTTGATTCAAAACTATATTTTAATTAATTCCTTTATAAATTATGAAACTTTTAAATGATTTCATTAAAAATAATATATTTCTCTCAAAGAGTTTTACTGATCATTTTCAAATATGTCATCATCCTTTATGAGATATTATTCTTGATCGAGTTTGATTTATTATGATACAAATATTCGATATTGTGTAGAAGGTTTTGCGATATATTTTGACTATGGATGTGTTATTTCTATACCATTCACGGTTTATGGTAAATGTATTTGCATTTTTTATGATAGTTTTAATACTAGTGTTTATGTTATGCTTCAACCCTTTCATATAAGAAATGTATTAAACTATGTAAGTGACGGGTGGAGCCCGCTATAGCTCCTCGGGACTTCGGTAGGTCTCATGAGACAATTAGACATGGAATTGGACAAGGCCTTTCCCAATTTGATATATGGTTTTGGATGAGGCCTTAATAATTTTTATACTTTTTGGATGAGGCCTTGAAAAAATGTTTGAGAATATCGGGGCATTATATATTCCCTCAATATGAAAATAATATTGATGTTTCATGTAGTCATTAGTCTAGTAGAATACCAATGATTATGTTTTATTGTGGCATTATTTACTCAGCTCATATTCCTGACATAAAAGTATTCATGTTTATTATTGGTAAAAGAATGGGTTTTAAATTATTCACCATGATTAAAATTTATGTTATCTCCTTCTATATTTCTTACCCTTACTGAGCGATTGAGCTCACCCGTTTCTATGTTTTATTTTTCCCAGGATTCCAAGAAGTGTATTGTGATTGATATGTAGGGTTAAGAGATGAGAATAACAATGATCATAACGAATTATTTTGGTTGTTTTGTATGTTATAAATTGTAATGTAACATTCATGTATATAATCTATATTCCAAGGCTACTAAACTGATCAGTCTTTCGAGATTTGATCGCTTATGATTATGCTAATGTTATGTAGTATTGCACGGACTCTGGGTAACTGTGGTCAGTGTGTTACACCTACAATGTATCTAAACATTACTAAGGCATGTATATCCTACTAAAAATGATAATCACTCACTAATCACACCCATAACAAGTCCAAATAGTCCATGACCACTGATACATACAAGGGTGTCATTGGAAACTAAATGTAAAACTATGTAAAATGGAACCCTAATTGTACCAAAATGTCATAATTCTCATGACATTAGAAATTTATTTAAATTATATGGGTGCTATGCACCATAGTATAGCCCCTTACTACGAACAAGCGTCAAAAATATCACTAGGTCCCATAAAAAATAGTCACTAGTCCCAAAATCCAACCATCTAAGACATTGTTAAATTAAAATAATTCTTATAGAAATCTCTCACTCTTCCATTTCAAGGACACTCAAATTGAAACATTAATAACCCTCACAAGAGGGTTTGACTAGAGGAAACCACCTATGAGATCCATTTTCAAGGCCATTACATTTATTCACATTTTAAATCTTCAACCATTTAAAATATTTAACAAATATATCAAAGAATAACAAGAAAGTTTATCAAACATCCATTTCGTTGTAAATATTCATAGAAATATCATATTTTTTAGGAAATAGAACAAAACAATTCATTTTTAATAGTTAAAGTGACCTAAAAGGTTCTTATTTTAACCTACATGGGTTCCTCAAGATGAAACCTAATATCAGTTGTCTATTAATTTTGATTTAGTGAACTTAAATTTGGGCATATCATATAGCCATTTCCCAATGGACCTACATGGGTCCGGATGCATTCATTCATTTATGTAGATATGAAATTCATTTAAAATTAAAACTTCCTCAAATACAATAGTATAGTCATTTGGATGGCCAACTACTAATCTATAAATCATACATAGAAATTATAGTTTGTAATTCTTTCTCCAATCAAATAAAAAATAAATTCAATTTGGATTAAAACGAAAAAAGTATTTTACAATGGTTTGGATAGACGGGTTACCTTTTACCAGTCATATGTCTCCCACACACCGTACAACTGAATATTGTCTCCCGACATAATCGCAACCATTTTATTTATAAAATAAAACAATTATATATCAATAAGGAAAAGTATATAATCAAACACAATAATCACATACCAAAAATTAATTTGAAAAAAACGAATGAATAATATCACCCATGCATGTTAAACATATCATTGGAACATGCTATCTAAATAGGCAGGTAAATAAATACAATGTCATTCATACATTCCAGGAACCCAATTCAAATCAATAGGGACACTATAGTGAATCTATGTAGCATGGAACTATGCATTTCATGTGAATTTCTTTATCCCTAATATGATGCATGGAATGTTTCATCATTCTCTAACCAATACAAGGGTAAATTTCCTTAAATTCCATAAATGACAGTAAATTGAATGAACACCAATCATTCTAGGTGAAATCGTATCAAATGTAACATTGATCAACATAAACAGTAGTCCCAACACTAGCTACTTCATCATTTTCAATTTGTTGGGTGATAATTCCAAATAATGTTTATTAACAAAGATTTAAAACATTCATATTCTCAAATCTACCAAGCCAAAATAGTAATACAAAGAAGAAACAAACCTTTTTTGATACCAATTTACAACATTTCGACCGACCATGCCATTAAACTAATAACCGGACTGGTGGGTCACATGGACTCAAGCATGTCACCCCATATTCTAAAGGCTCTTGACTAGGTGTGAGTGTGTTGTGAGGTTTTAGTGGTGAGATTATAAAATATTATTTGTGATGAACAATGCTATTATCTAATTACAAATACTATGTAGGAGATAATGTAGAATAAAGAAATGACAAACCAACGAAAGAGATATTTTATATAAGTGAAAAAATGTGGCCAATGTCAGTTTATACAATGCATGGATGATGGATTACACATATTATAATGTAGTAAGTAATACATAAAAATTAAAATTAATGTACACAAAAAAATAATACATATAAAATCCATACAGGCGACCTCTATGAGCATCATGAGCTTCATCTTGATCCTTTTATCCTGATAACTAGGTATAATAAATATAGAAATCAACCAAGATCCTTAAAATATATTGTCTACTCACGTACCAATGTTACTTGAGTAGGGTTTGAGATATAAATCTCAGTAGTCAGACACTCACAGTTTATAGGCCAATCTTGATAGTGAAAAATAATTTAATCATTTAGTATGTATACATAAATAAAAACAAATGGAATAAACAAACATCACCAGTCTAGGTTCCTATGGGACACCTTATGGCTATATATACATTTTATTTTGGCTATTATATGAAGAATTAATAATTTCATTAATTGATTATTACATATTTGTAAATAAGTTACATGTTTTCAATAATGAACATTTCAATATATAAAAAAGGAATCATGTGATGATATATAATAATGAAGTTCCAATATAATTACCAAAGAAAAATTTGACCTCAATGGTCACAAACATATTAATGATTGTAGCATGGATAAGGGTAATAGTGTGATCCAAGGAGCATTATCCCTGAAATTCAATAATAAGATGCCTACTAAGTCCATGGTGTTCATCAAAGTTAAAATGGGGCAATGTAATGATAGGGCCCAATGGGTTTTAACCATTGAACATACTTGTCAACACTAGATCCAAATATTGCATTCAAATAATATTATAGAGGGGATTGTGTGTAATCCAAGGATCATACTCTAAAAAATTCCAAAATTAGTTTCTTATTGAGTCCATGATGTTCATACAAGTTAAAATAGGGCAATGCAATGTCTGGGCCTGATGGGCTTTAACCATGGAACCTACTTGTCAATGCTAGATCTAGGGAGTGTATCCAAGGTATCATGTAGTAACATTTGAGAGATTCTATTATGTCATACCTAGAATACATGGTTATACAAGGATAATATTCTAGGTGGAACTCAACCTAATGAATCTGTATCCTTGAATTTAGAATGGGGTCCTCAAGTTCTAATGGAATTCCCTCGTGAATCCAAGATAAGCTCAAGTAAAGCAACTCATATCTTGATAATGAAGTCATATATAATTCATAATGTTTAATCCATTACCACTCATTACTATTAAATGTCTATGTTGTAATGAAACCATATAGTCAAGTCATAAGCAATAAATAAGTCCATTTGGTCCAATCCATAACTTTAATTAGTGTGATAAGCCCATGTGGCATGCAACTATTCATTTATTCCATTTAAGGCAATTTAAAAAATCATGCTTCAGTCCTATACCATCCATTGTCTTGTTAAGGGGATCTATGGACATGTAACAAAATATTTATTTATGAAGTAGAGTATATCTATGTCATTCCTATGTGGGAATCCATGTATCACACAATGTATAAGTATGAGAAACTAGTGTTCCCATCCATCACATTCCTACATGGGAATCCATGTATCACCCATGGTATAGAAGCATTCAATTTACCAATGAATTTCGATTGTCTTTATAAGGAAACATGGGTCGCGTATAAGGTGTCATTGGAAAAAGGAAATCACCTACACGGGTAATTTGAACCTAAAAATATTGGGCCAAGTACTTAGACGATTCCTTTGTTCATTAATTATTTAAAAAGTGAAAATCTATATTTTTAATTCCATTAGGGTCCATTTTCTAAACATGAAATATATCTAGTTTCAAATGAAATAATAAAAATATCAATACAACAATAAAATAAATAATAAATATCTAATCACCAATTTTTAGCTTGATGACATTGTACCTTCATTGGATGGGTTTTATTATAAAATCATGACATTGTTTCTCAAACAAATCAATTAACACAATTAAGTATTTAATTTTAGAATTCCAATTAAAATTATTAAAGAATCATTGAATAGACAACTAATACAATCTTAAATAAAGGGTCATCGTTTAGGACCCTACTTCAAGAAGTAGAACATTTAAAATGACATTGGCACTAGAAAAATTTGGTTGCGACCACATGGAACTACTCCACATATGAATGAACATACCCCCATATATATATATACCCTAACTCAATGCATGTATTCCACATTCAATCAGGGAATACATACATGGATGATATATATATATACACCAAATTACATGAATGAAGGACTTTGAGATTGTTCAAAACCCCGTAAAACAAAATATATACATTCTAAATCATCAAAGAACCCAAAATAAAAAGTCGAAGCCATGTATTTGGTATAAATATTTTCCTCATATGGTGTCAGAAAACATAAATAACCCAAACTGCATAAAATTTAGTAGAGTCTGTCAGAACTCACAATAATGGCTCCCGAGATACCCTACACACAACCTACAACCTAGAGAAAATAAAAAATCAGATAACTCATTTGAACAAGGGTTAGACCAAATTCCATAGGTCAATTGAGAGAACAAATTTCCGCTAGAAAATAAAAGGACTAGGAACATAGGTCCTTACACAAGAGATTCATAAAAGAAATTATAATAAATCCTAAGGGATTTTTCCTATGTAGAGGCACCATGGAAAAGGTAGGGGGTCAGACGACTCGAAGGGAAACCCTATGGGGGTGGATCATGTGGGTCTGTCAGTAATGGAGATGGGTGTATCTTTATGTTTTTATTTCTTGTTAATTTTTTTGAAATTAATTTTATTTTTCAAATAGGTCCTCATTATAAGGTTTTGGTTGCATGGTTTATCAAAATGTGCACTAACCATGTGCCCTCTTTAGAGAACCTAGGGCATTCCACACAAGATGTCCACATGGCTTTTAAACTATGCGCTAACTGTGCATTATATAGTGTGAGGCTACTTCCTCCAAATCCACACATTGTGATATATGAATATTATTTGTAAAAAATATGTGTATTCCATTTTCACCAATGCTATCCACATGCAATGAGATGCTCTATTTATTATAGTGGGTTTCATGGTTTCATACAATCAATGTGACCTCTGTAGTTCTTTCAAAAAGATGATTCTCAGGTCTGGTTCACCCAAATCCCCTCGAGACAGCTTTAATACTTATAAATCCTCCACCTAGGTCAAAAAACAAGATGTTATTGCATTCCGAAACTAAAAATTAAGATTCAATGATTTATTTTGAATTCTACTCTTACAGTAAACAAAAAAGTTCAAAATACATTGGATTTTTTTTGGTTTTAAAACACATAACTTGATAATAAAAAGCCATTTATTTCAGTTTTACCTACTCGTATTTGGTATGAAAATATCAAGTTCATATCATTTATCATGGTTTCTGTAAGAGTAAAAATTAATTTATTAACATAGTATATAAACATCAATGTAAAAAGTATGTAGACATCTATAAGGAATCAATCCTCATTAACAAATGTCAGGGTTCTCTGGCCTTTATTTATATTTTTATATCAACATACCAACCAATAGATAGAAATACAAATATAGATATTCTAATTAAATATTAATAGAGGTAATTTAGGTGTAAAAATTAAATTGGTGTCAAATTACATCATCACTGACTCGTCTTATACTAACTTAATCCTTTTACACATATTATTACATGATTCATAATATAAATATCCATTAATTATATCCCAAATATCGTTAGACCTAGTGTCTTTGTAAGACTAAATTCATTTTATATCCAATTGAAATAAGAAAATAAAACATATTTATTCAATTCTCCGCTATGTGATCCTAAATCCTTTTCAGACCCTAAAACATCATTGGATAACTTGAGGAATATATAAATGTTATGGGTGACCTAAAATTCATAAAAAGAAAATAATCATGACAAGTAAACATCATAAGAGTCAATGAAAAAACATAATATCATAAATTTGAAGCCACAGGAGTTATAAACTGGGAGAATAATATAATTAACATACTATCATAAGATAATGGCATCATTAAAATGGGGATGCAACATATAACATGACATAGACATTTGTCAAGAAACAATTCCCATGATAATATCACATAGTGGAAAATTGTCATAATGGATTGGTTTTACACTCTAATACAGTACCAGATGTTTCATGAAAATAAATACATACCAAATGCATCAGTGTGTAATTTGGGTTCAACCATGGAACATGTTTATGATTATGTGCATCACAAAATTGAAAGAAATCAAAGGGAATTAAAATTATAATTACCCATGAAAAGAAAATTAGTTGTAAAATATTTTCTCATATCATAATTAGAAGAGATTTCATAAATAATGCACTTTATAAATTTACTTATTACTAGTATTATTCCACAAAAGGAAGGTGGCATAAGGTAGGTATATATGTGAGAGATATATATACATAATTTTTAAAAAATATATAACATCAAAGGTAGTCATTGTGGATTAAAATGTCTTTAAAATATTAAATTGAATGTTTCTTGAGAAAAATAAATTTTTTAATTTTGAAATAAGATCAATAAATTCTAAAATTCTAAATAAAATATCGAATTAATTTTATTTAGAAAGAACCATATAAACCTATAATTAAGGCCTCAAATATTTGAGAGTTCATGATGATAGAAAATTCAGTACATGTTGTATAAGTGAAAAACTATTCCTTGCATGCCATTATAAAGAGGTTAAAATATACCTAATCTGGAAAATGAAAAGAATATTACTTTTAACCATTATTTAAAATTAAAATATAATGACCCAACCCAAGAATCTTGGAGCTGATGCATTACTTTATTACAATGGAAAAATTACAAGCACTAAAATCGTAAGGGACTGGATATTTTGGCATTTTTTGGAAAACTAGATTACATATATAATACGTATAGTATATTGGAAAACAAATATATAATAAGAAAAGTAAAATATCATAATCCTTGAAACTCATTAAAATATTTCTTCTTCGTCTATGCGGGAATGGAAAAAAAAGGTGCGCTCAAATACGCAATAAGGGTAATTGTACAGAGGAAGTAACCATGAAATAATAAAAATAAATGATAATTAATAGTAAATAAATGAACACACATTCCAATTGAAAAATTTTCATAATTCATCATTAATATGGAAATGTGAATAATAGAAGACACATTCCATTTATTCAAATAACAACAAATTAAATGAATCTATAGATAATGACAAAGAAAAATATCATGGATAAAAATAATAAAAAATGAATTCACAATAAATAAAATTATTAATTATTGTATTTTATGTTTCTTAGGTACACAGTACCTTTAAAATCAGGAAATTTAAAAATAAAATTTAGTATATGGGGAAGAAACACATCTATTTGTCCAAATTATTCCTCTCATGAGAATACTAATTCATTGAGTGACATGCCTTAAAGGGTCTCTAACCCATGTCATTCCATTCCAAATCACTACTTATATATCTAATAACTGATATAATTCAAAAAATATTCTTGTAAAATATCTGTTTTGAGTAAAGGATACATATTTATCAATATTCCACCCATTAATAAAATAATTTTAAAAGTACACACCATGAGTAATAATGGATTTTTTAAGAAATAATAATATCCATTTAACGAGAATATGGAAATTAAAGATAACTTTATTGTATAGTAAAAATTCTAGGAAGGAATTGAATATTTTAAGAGACTCTTAATATTAACAAAATAAATTGATATTGCAATGATTACTTTTCTACTATAAATTTTTTTATTCAATCCACTTTGCTTAGATAATTCAATGTGAAACTTAATGAACAATTAATTATGAGTGATTCATTATATTAAATTACAATGAGGTGGAATATACACTGCACAGAAGAAGTAAGTGGTGAATATGAAATTTATCTCACAAATGTAAAAACTGAGATGAAAATATATTACCTAAAAAATTATTTTGGTTGAACTATATTTAACATAATTTATAATTGTGTTAATAATGTTATTAAAATAAAAACAAACCATATTAATAATTATTATATCATATATAGTCCTTTTATAACATATTATTACCCATTCATTAATAATATTTTATAATTTTTTTTATTTCGAGTGTCATTTTTCGTATTTTCAGAGTAAGTTATGAATTGTTATTTTTGTTCCTATTAATTTGATCCTTATTTCCTTATCCCTTGAATAAAAACTATAATATAAATATCATATATATTATGTATATATGTATTTATAAAAATCCATAAAATTTGCAGATAAGAAATGAATTGACCTATTAATGGAGACAGTGGGTCGTACATATGCCTGAATGCTACTTCCATTTATTTATTGTATTAAAATAATTAACCTTAAATTATATACAGTTTTATTATAATTATATTAGTCTACACATCTATAGATGATGTTATTATATGCCCAAAAAATGAAAATCATAATGGTATGGGTTATATAAAAATTTCAAAAGCAAAAAGAAAAAATAACTATAATATCTATAATATATAAAATATAAATACATAATTATTCCAACCATTTATGGTGGTAATGTAAGAATTAATGACATTGGTTCTTGAGGTGGAGGTTCATTAGACACCTGATTGATGATTGAAATTCGTAACTGATGGATGTGTGTAAAAATGTAAGTAGAACTATTAGAATAACAAAATATCAGTATGTTTAAGATACTTTGGTTATTATTATGGAATGATATAAAAGTAATTTAAGGGGATTGGAATTAAATAAAATAGTATATATCATTGAATAATTTTACCTCTTATTCAGGTAACTCTTTTTGGTTTATACTGAAATACTTCTTTGGTTGGATTTCCTCCCAAATTGAGGATTATAAGATTAGGTTAGAGATTTTAGGGGCTTATTTGGTCATGGGATGGATGAGACCTAGGACATTAGAGTTGTAATAAAGTGGGATGGGTGAGTGTTTATTATAATGGAGGAGTGGTATTCTTCTAAATTTTAGAAAAGGGAATTTAACCCATATTTTCCAAATGAAATATGGCTCCAATAATGAACCAAATTTGATAAAATGGAGGAAAGAGTCAAAATATGCATATCTATTTGATTTTGGAAAAGTTTATGTTTCATTTTGGCCATTTATTTTATAGCTTTTTCCCTTGTTAAGCTAATTTTTCTCTTAATCATCATAATTAATTTTAACTCCATTCACTAATATTTTTTGCCAAAAACTATGATGGAATTATTAGATATTTAAAATTAATAATAATCAAAATATGGAATCATTTTTTACAAATTATAATAATATATGTTCTAGAAATTAATTTAAATGTAATACTACATAAGTAACTACAAATTAGGTTTTAAAAGTAAAAAAGTTCAAAAGTTTGAGATGTTTTAATATGAAATTTTAGTGTGAAATTGATTAAAATTACCATAAATGGATTAATTAATTTATATTTGATCTAATATGTCTTTAACACAATTTTAAAATACAATTTATCCATATAAATAATTTATTTGAAAATGAAATTTAAAATTATAATTCAGTATTTTTATCTATTCACCAAAAAATGAGACTTCTCATTAAAATATCAAAAAATCTGCCTAACCTAATTTTTATATATCTATATAAAATTTATTTTTATTTTTTAATATTAAATTTATAATTGTTTAAAAATTAATATTTAAAATTTTTCTGACGTTAACATGTGGTAAAACTGCTCTTATAAAAATACTGATTTTTATGCCAATGATATCGTTTGTTCCTATCTTATTCTTATCACATATATTTTATAGATGTAAAAATTCTTCATTTAATATAATATATATATTATTAATAAATTTAACTAATTTTAATTTTTTATATTTTTTAGGAGAAATGCATTTATGAGTATAATTGATTTAATAAAAATACTTCCTTTATATTCAATTGGTTTACATTCAATTCTAATTAATATATAAAAAATGAATTCAACCATAAATATTAATTAGTTAGTTAATATTATTCATAAAAACCATATTAATGAATACTTTTTATCATATTATATTAACTAATAATATCTTAATAATATAATATTATTTGGTAAAACTCGGTATTATAGGTAACACAAACTACAAAACAGGTTTGTTATTGTGTGTAATGCAAGCTAATTATTTGTTGCATAAATTACTAGCGATTGAATAGATTTATTTAAAATATTAAATATATCCTATATTATTGGGATGTTATATTCCTTTTTATTCTTAGTGTTGTGTGTCATATACGCTATTAAATACAGAATTGTTTCTATATAATGGTCGAGTGTTATGTTCTCCCCACAGTGAATAAATTACATCCTCACAATTAAAACATAACTTGGTAGTCGATGGTTTTATATTTTGAAATACTATTATTAAAAAAAACCGCATTTAAAACATTGTCAATAGCACATATTATTAATAATATGGAATAATAATATAATGGTCACCACAAAAAATGGATTTTTATTAGGATAATTTTCGTGAAAACATTGAATTTTAGAAAAATATAACTATCTATTTATGATAGAGAGTGATAGGGAAAATGTTCAGTTGACATTTGATGACCACACATCCCAAAACCATAATTATGAAGAAGTTCGTTGATATCATACATGACTTTCCAATAATTATTGCAAGCAAGTCATCAAAAAGAGATAAGAAGGTTGTGTGAGATCCTCCTCCTTCCATTATAACCAACATTCCTTGATCTAAATAAGATATATAAAAAGGATTTAACAAAAATTTTATACATATAATGTTACCACATGTATAACAAAAACTCGTAATCCATATTTTTTTCTAAACCGACCTTTGATACCAACTATAAAGATCCATCCCTAAACATTACTTAACCTTGAGATAAGTCCATAATTTGACTTTAATTCACATCTAGGATCTTTTAAAGATTAGGGATTTATAGAATTAGGTCATAACTCATAAAAAAGAACATATATATTATAGGTAGACACTTCTACTCCCTAACCATTTTTTTGAAAACAAATACTCATTAAAAATAAATGTGGTATCATTTCATGTTTTAACAACATAACTTTTCGATGATACCATCCTTGAATTTATTCTTCTTTAAGTTGTGTGATAAAAATTTCAAAAAGTAAAATGAGAATTAAAATCCTAGTAAGGTATAAACATAGAAGTAAAACTATTATACTTGTGAAAGAATGTAAACCAAAAATACGTTATCATAAAGTAATAATTTTCTCCTTTTTTAAGTACTAAAATATACTTCACTAAATATAAGATCATTTTTTACCATATTTGTAACCAAAATATTGCCAAAAATCCCATAAAAATAAACATATAATATGTTAATATTAACATGGGACAAAAACATAAATAAATAGTATAACCATATTTTCATCTTCCACACATATCACTAAATGGAATAGCCATGTAGCCGACTTACATACCAAATGTATTGGAGGTTATAACATAACCAATCGTCCTTGGTTTATCACAGAACCACCGATAATATATTTATCATTTAACCCCTCATCTACAGTTTATCACATAACCACCCATAAAATATAAAAGTACTATTATATAATCATAACATGTACACTATTTCAATTATCAACATTTCACTCATAAAATGTCATTTGCAATCATTAGAAATCATTTCATGACATTGAAATATTAAATCCACAAAAAATTAATTTTAAATAAAAAAACACACAAAAATAAATAAGGTATTTCCTTTCCTTAAAAACATAAGGAATATATAAGAAGTAAAATACGAAATAATGGTTATGGAGACATAGATGTCTTTACCGCATCATACGTTAAAATCATTCTTTTTTGTCGTTTAGTAAAATGCTTCGAATAAAAATGATTCCAATTGAATAAAATTAAAAGTAAAAGGGGTTTATTATACACCATCTAAATTTAGGTGGTGTATACTATCAAAATATTCCTCAATGAAGGGATATTGAGATGAAGTCCCTTAAAAATATCACATCATTAGATCAGGGATAAATCAAAGACATAATTATGCGTGACAAATATAAATACACCCAATATAAAAGGATATTCAGTGTAAAAATATTATAGTTAATTCACACATATTATTTCAAAAAAAACAATTACATGTATATTTATCACAATGAATGGATATTGAGTTAATATTTCCCCTACCTTGAGCCTGATTCATCACGTACAATCGTTATGTTCCTCTAAATCGGGTAATTTGTTTTTGATTTGAGATAATGTGTTCTTTGAGTTTCATTCTACCAAAATTCAGGATTCTAATTTGAATTGAGTGATTCTGAGATCTTATTTGAGTAGAATCTTAGAGATCCATGGGGCTTGAGAAGTGTGAGTAATTGGGTAGAGGTGGTGGCCTTTTATAAGAGGGAGGAGTGGATCTTTAGAATAGTCATGAAATATTATTTTATTATAATTTCATTTTATAATTCTAATGTATTAAAAGTTATATATTTCAAGGATAAGATGAGTACGGGTCTAAATCCACTCAACTAATTAGTTTTAGACAAGTTTTGGTCACAAATTTAACCTTACTTTTGGCTTTATCCCGTAGAAAAATAAATTCACTCTTACTATGTCTTCTTGTATTGTTCGACTCTAGGGTAAATATATTAACTATAAAATGCCAATAAAACCAAAATAGGTTCATTAATAAATTTTTTAATATTATATTTCTCATATTTAATAATATTATATTTTTATGACTATTATTTCATTTAATAAAATATTATTTGTTTTGAAAACTCAATTATGATAATTTTGACACTATTTAGTAATTGATTATTCTTAATGATATAAAAACATGATTCAATAAAAAAACTAAATTACATCAAATAAAAAAAGTCATAATCTACCATAAAATTCATGTATGACATAAGAATGATCAAATTATATTTAATATAATATTTATAATATCATTTATTTGAATCCATCCATAATAAGATAATCAGTTCATCGTCATTATTTGATGAATAAATTTATTTATATAATGTATAAACATTATAAATAAAACACCATGATATAGGAAATAGTTTTTTATTTCTAATTAATATTTATTGTCAAAGAGTTATGTTATATAACAATGTGTTAAAAATAGTTTATTAAAAAATACATGCTTATTTTATAGTACTCTTTACATAAAATTAATTGTCATGACATGCCATTAACACATCTATGTGGCACCATGGGGTTCAAAATTTTAAAAAAAAGAATATCTTGGTCGAGAATGTTTTGAAAAATAGGATTAGGAAACATGTTAGGGTAGTTTTATATTATTATAATATTACTTTTTACCCATATTTACCAGATTTACCCTCTAACCCTGTGAAATAAAAATAATTACCAAAGATACTATTCAAAATGAAAAAAAAATAAAAGGAAACAATTTAGAAAATTTTATCCTTCTAATTCCAAATAAGGAATCCATTTTTCCTAATTCAAAACACAAAATTTGTATAAAATAATTTAAAATTAATTACCATTTTCAAAACAAAGAAAATGTTGTTTACAAAGTAAAAACTATCAAAAGATTGGTATTTGTTTATATCCAATTTCTTTGTGAAAGTACATCCAATATCCAAAATTAGATTAAATGATAAAAAAATTAACCAATTAAACTTTAAACAAATAAAAATTTAAATCAAACAATATAAATAAATTAGATTAAAAATACGTTTTGAATTAAAATAATTTTTTTTCACTATTCTTTAAAAAATATATATTATCAGAAAAATTCCATCATTTTAAGAAAAGAAAATTTTGATTCTATTATTATAAATAATAAGTTTATTTTGTCAAATAGAACATATAAATGTAAAAAAATTGTGCTTAAAACTGGTTCTCCATCAAAAGGCAGTAAAACGACATTTGAAAAAATATTCGAGTACTTTTGTTTAAAAATGCATTCATTCTCATTTTAAGCATTAATTTTTTTTGGATAAACGTAAAAACATTTTACAAAATATTGTAATAATATTTAGTTAGTTCTATTAATTCCAATCAATACAAAGGATAGGCATTTACTAACATTTAAAATAATAATATTATTACTCTATTATATTTTCGAATAACTCAACACTGTGTGAAACATAAGATTTTTGAGAAACCCATTGTTGCATGTAGAGTACGCTATCAAAAAAGGTATCTATTTTAAAATAAAATTAATATATTGTTCACAAATATTACTACATATGAAAAAGTATTATTTTATAAATACTTTGGATGTTACATTTAAACTACATCTATGATAAAATAATACATTATGTCGACAAGTAATCAATTAGTTCCAAAATTGTACGCAATTTTACAATTTAAATTATCTAAATAAATAATATATTTATAGAAATTTCATTAACCCGTTAGTAGAAATATATTAATGATTTTATTTCCATAAAATATGTTTTTTATAAATGATTAACTTGCTACTGAATCTCATTTCTTTGAATCATTTATCATTTGGTTAAAGTATTAACATAAAAAAATATTTTTTTAAATCCAGAAATATTTCATAAAATATTTAATAGAATACTCTTACAACATTTTTCTTGGATCTCAATACATAATAATAGTCATCATTCCACTTTAGTTGTATCAATGGAATAATCCTAGACTTATCCCTTTCACCTCTTCTACGGTAGATCCCCATGACTATTGGGTCATTGATTGGAATAGTTCCCCATGAACATGTAGTTGTAACATTGAATAGAAGTGTTCTAATTATTAACTTCGAATTATTTTATCTCGTGACCCTTTTCTTTACACTTATATCAAACTCCCAATCCATCCAATCATTTACCAAGGGATTCTATACATAAATATCACATATGGGAAGATCATTCATTGATTTCTTCCCTTTATATGGTATTTTCTATTACATCATCTTCTTATATTGATTTACAATAAATACATTATACTTGGACAATTATTTCTCTCTCTTAATAGGACATAAAACTCATTAATCTTATGAGTAAATATTTTGAGACACCTGCATTGTTCAAAGAATTTGTTTAATCCCTTCAAAAAAGTGATCAATCTGGCACTCTATATCACATATTAAATCCATAACATACCCTTATAACCTAGTAAAGCTACACATATAATCCATGAAAATTTATTCCTCATTTTTCTTTAAACTAAATAACGTTATATTCACCTTAGTTTGTTGATAATGAGGGAAATATTTGTTATATAATGTCTCCTTCAAACTTCTCCATTCCATGAGTTCTATTTATTCTTCCTCCCTAGTATTCTATATTAATGAAAACCATTAAAATATATCACCATTCATTTAATAAATTGTAAGTGAAATATTTTCCTTTTCCCCACATCCCAAATTATTCAAATATCTTATCTAAAAAAATTAATCAACAGCTCCGCTACAATTTTATTAGTTGTACCTCTAAATGAGTTTTGTATTCAATTGCATAAATAGATCAAACATAGTATATTATCATTATGTAATACGTTTCTCCATTTGATAATGTTTTTATGACCTGGTTAATTATACTCAATATATACATAGTTTTTTATGTTCCAATAACTAATGTTTCGGTTTCCCTGGTAGGGAGATCTCTACATTTTCTATGAGTTGTGATATAATTATTCAATAAAATAACCCTTTATAAACATTTTCACAAACTGTATTAGTTTATAAAATTATTAACTTTGTATAATTATTAATATTTAATAACACTTAACATAATTTGATAATTTTTTGAATATATAATATCATAGTCATAAACATGGTTTCTTTGGGGATATCTTTAATTTCAAATCCTTCATAATGATTTGTAATGAAAATTTTAGTTCTCCTAATCATATACATATCGTGTGTCAAACCTGTTGTATATTAATTCTTTTTATGTTATAATAGGATATGCTCAAGTCAGGACCAACAAAACTTTTTTGAGTTGTTACCACTAGGTACATCTGTGCTAGAACAATTTCCACATGTAGTATCTAAAAGGGTAGTATTTCTAGGAAGACCCACATAATCTATACCTTACCAAAATTCAATTATATTCATCTATAATTACCCTCAATGTATACCTGGGGTTATGTTACCTTATCAATATATTATTAATCTAGTTTCCATGTTTTCTACTAAACATCCTTTAATATTAATAGTAAAACCCCAATCCTGTAAGCCAACTGCCAGTGAATATCTTTATTACATTGGCACAATTACAAGGACTTGATTCTCAATTGACCGAACTATTTAGTAGTTTTGGAATTCCATATTACATAGATGACACCCAATGTACAGTGAGAATATAAAATAAATAATAAAATAAGTAAAATCAATGCATCCTGGAAACTCATTCAAAGATTTCTTCTTCATGTTCTAGGGAAGGGAATCTAAATAGAGATGATCTCACTTGAATTGTAAGGGTAATTGTAAAGTGTATGTAACTATAAATAAATTTGAATATAAAATATTTAAGGTAAAATAACTTAACCCACATTATATTTAAGCAATCTAGATGAGGCATAAGCAATATGTCAAGGTAAATAACTGAAAACACATGCCATTTAAATAAATAAGTACGAAATAAATGATTCATCAGATAATGTAAAAGAAAATCTACATGCATTATAATAATAATAAATAATTTATCAATAAAATAAATGCTCAATTATCGGTCGCTCTATTTCATAGGTACATAGAACATTTACAATCTAGACATTTCATAATATATTTTAGCATATTGAGTAGAAAGCCCTCTAATTGGGATAAATGATTCATCTCATGAGACTATCGATCCATTGAGGGTATTAAATTAAACGACCCCAACCTTTTTTTTAAAATTTAAAATAATTTATTATTAATCCAATAATCAATTTAATTCATCGGAAATACTCCTTATCAGATATCTATATTGAGTAAAGTATGATGATTTATCAATATTTCCTCAATTAATCAAATAATTTTCAATTTAAACACTATTTGTAAATATGGTATATTGTTCTAGAAATAATAATATAAGTTTATTATAAATATTTATATTTAATATAAAATTAATGTATACTACATATATTTATAAAGAAGTTATTGTTTCAAGATAATGTCAACAATCATAAAAGAAAGTAATATTGTAAATATAACTTTTACTACTTGGTAATATTCAATTCAAACCCATTAGATGAGATAATTAAATTAGAATCATAAAATAAAACTATTTGTTTAGTGAATTGTGATATTAAATGAAAAAATGTTAGTATATGTGTCACACAAAAGATGTATGTGGAGAATATGAAATTTGTCTCACAAATGTAACAAGTGAGATGAAAATCCATATTCATACGCTTCCTATTGTTTGAACGCTCTTTATCCTAATGTATAAAGATTTTAATCATGTTAATAACATAAAATATAACCATATTAATATCTATTATGTCTTGTATAGTCCTTTTAAAACATATTATAACCCATTGATTAATAATCTTTTATACTTTTCATCATTTGTGGTGTTATTTGCCTTCATTTTTTAGTATGTTTTGACATTAAATTCTTGTAATTTTTAAATATTTTATTATTTAATCACCTAAATAATTTAAAATATATTGTAAATATCATATATATTAAGTACATGTTTTCTATAATAATCCATAATATTTGTAGATGGGAAATGAAATGCAATGTCCCAGGATATGGTTGGTCGTACGTAAGCATAACCGCTACTTCTATTTTTGTGTCCTAATAAAATATTTAAAATTAAATGATATATATGTATATTATAACTCTTTATGATATTTTTTCCATATTATTCAAATATTTTTTTAAATCATATTTAATAGTTTCTATGTATAATGTTAATGAATCACATTTCTTTTAGGAGGCGGTAGTCCACCCGTTCACAAACGATGTTACCGTATCGATAAAATGGAAATAATAGAGGTATGTGTTATAAAATAATATAATACTAATAAAAGAATAAAATTTTTAATATACATAATATATAAACAATAAATAAATCGTTTTTCTAACCTTGAAATGAGGTAATGGAAGAAAAAATGTCATCTTTTTGTGAGTTGATAATCCATTCTATACATGAATGACGATTGTTTATCCCATTTGATTGATGTGTGTGAATGTATAGTTAAAATTTATAGAAAATAATAATATCAGTATATAGAATATACTATGGTTATTATAGTTTCATGATATAAAAATAATTGAAAGGATGAAGAAGTACATGAATCAAAAGAGATGATTGAAAAATGTTGTCTTTTATTCTGGTAACTCTCTTTGGTTTACAGAAAAAGAGTTACTTGTATGGATTTATACCCAATGTGATGCTTTTAAAAGTAGGGGAGGGATTTTGGGAGTTCATTTGGGAATGTATTGGATGAGAAAAATGCATTATAAGTGAGAATAATTTTGAGGGTTCAATATGTTTTTATAATGGTGGGGGAGTGGCATTCTTGTAAATTTTTTAAAAGTTAATTTCACCAATGTTTTTCCCATGTCAAGTGTCACCAATAATGAAACAGATTTTATCCAAGTGAGTATAGGGTTACGATATGAATATAAAATGTATTTTAATTTGTTTTTCCTTTTTTTCCTATACGTTTGTGGTTTAGTCCCTTTGGTAAGTTAGTTTTTCTCTTAATCATTGTAATTAATTTTAAATGAATTTAGTAGTATTTTTTGGTAAATTTTTTTTGACCATATTAGAAATTAAAAATTATTATATTTCAGAATATTGAATCAATTTTTCCAATTTAAATTCATAGATGTGGGGAAATTTAATTTAATTTTTATCCCCCATATGGGACGACAAATTAGGATTTTAAAAGTAAAAAAGTTCCTAAGTTTGAGATGTTATTATATTAAATTTCCTTGAAAAATTGATCATAATAAAATAAATTTGATTAATTTATGAATAATTTATCTAATGTGACTTTAAAAACAATTTAATTTTTTTAAAATAAAGGAATTAGAAGAAAAAAGCAGTTTTCAATTACAATTCAGTATTTTCACTATTCACAAAAATGAAACATTTAAGAAGTATAAAAACATCAAAAAAATATATTTTTAATGTTCTTATTTTGAAAATGAAGTTTATTTTATCATATTAATTTTATAAAAGTTAGAAAATTTTTATTACAAATAGGTACGCCATTAAAATTATATAAAACTACTTTTATCAAAAAATTTACTTTTATGCATAATATTAGGTTTTTTATTCTCTTATTCCTACCGAATCTATTGAGATAATGTAAAAAATATTTAATTAAATAATATATATATATATACATTACATTAAAATATCATACTAATTTTAATTAATTTAATTTATTTTGATAAAATGACTTTGGGAGCATAAAAATAGTTTTTTTATAAAAACATTATCATTACATTCAATTGGTTCTTATATTAATTTCTAAATAATTTATAAAAAAATTAATTAAACTATATATATTAATAATTTATTTAATCCCATTCATAACCGTCAATTTAAAGGATTGATTTTATCTTAATATATTATGTAATAATATCATAAAAATAAATTTTTGTTTGGTAAAACTTAGTGTTGCATTGAACGTGAATTTACAACAATGTCGTTCGTGAATGTATCACAAGATAACTTGGGGTTGAATTCATTACAAACTATATAATAGAATTTCATAAAATATTTAATATATCTTAATGTATTGGGATGTCATATTCCTTCCTACGCTTGGTGTTGCGTGTCATACACGCTACAAAATACAGTTTTCCTACATAATAATTTTGGGGTGTTGCCTAAAAAGGATAAAAATTTATTTAATAAATAATTTTTACAGTGTTGAATATATAGTTGAAATTATTATTTATTAACAATAGATAAGGAATGAAATTTAATTTAATTTAATGATATAAATAAAGTTGTCTTTTCTTTAAAAAAATTTCACAACTATTTTAAATATCATAAAGAAGGAAGTGGTACTATTAATTAAAAAGAAAATGGAAACCTATATAAAAATAAAATATATTAGTTTTATATCATAAATATAAAATAACTCTTCTTAGGGATGCTTAAACATAAACAATTCTAAATAATAATGATATTGTGGAATAAACCCTTACAACTTCAGTAACTTTTGAATCAGAAACACCATGAATGAATTAACAAAAAAATAAATATAAAATAATATGAAGATAAATTTATTATTTATATAAATTTAAAATTGGAATTATATATAGTAAATAAATTAAATAATGGGTGAACATATCATATGTCTCATATAAGTAAAATTTAGATAAGAAACTCCTTACCTCAAGTCCAGAAATGTCATGTATATCATATGTCTCCTCAATAATACACTTTTATTATTTAGTTTACAATGTAAAATGTTTTTTCTATATTAATTAATTTTCTTTAAAAAATTTTATTTATTTATTTTTATGAAATATTTAATTAATTATTCAGTTATGTCTATATCGGGTGCTTTGAGGTCGATGTCTCATAATTTCAAAACAACATCACTCTATTGATAGTGCTCAAATATTTCCGTATTCCATAATCTCTAGAATAATATTCAATAAAAATTTATTATTTTTATAAATCATTTATATATTTAAACGTACCACGAAATATGGTTATGAATGATGAATTAATTTACAATCCAAGAGACAGTAGGCTATATGTGGGCATGAGTAACATTTCAATTTTCCAATAATCTTGTTATAAAGGAGGAATGTGTTATTTTATCATTCAAAAATTATAACTATATAATAAATCTGATATTATTTCATTAGGAACACTTACATATACCATCAATGTGAAGAAGTAAAAAAATGATTCACATCATTTCACGAGGTGGTAGTCTGTCGTATGTACGAACGATGTTATAAATTTTCAATATATGGTAGGGTAAGAGAGTATATGATATGTTAATATTATAGAATAATTAATTTTTCAGGATGATAAATTATAAACATTAAATATATGATCATAAACTATGAAGATAAACAAATATGGAAAAAATAATTTCATTGGTTCTCACAACGGTAGTCCACATTACACACAAACAATGGTTTCATTTCGCATTAGATGGATGATAATGCAGTAAGCTATTTTTTCATAAACATAAAAAAGATATTAGTATTTAGTAGTTACTAGTGTTATTATATTGGAATTTTTATGATTTAATTTAAGGTGGAAAAATAATATGTAAAAAGAAGGATCTTGGTGAAGATAATTATCTTCTCTTATGAGAACATCCTTTAGATCTATTTTAAGGACCATAAGGATCGAATTTTGGGAATACTAGAACATATAAAATATATATTATTATGTAGGAGATATAATTGTATAGGTTTTTCACAATCCAAATGGCTTGAGTGATGTGAATAAGTGAAGCGAGGGGGATCACATATATAACTGAGAAGGAGTGTCATTTTTTGTAAATACCTAAAAATATTATTAATGGGAATTCACTCTCAAGTAAAGTGCCACCAATACTATTAAATAATTTATTTTTGGTTTGATATGGTTGACACAAACCTCTATATTTAAAATAAAATCATTCTTTACATATTTTATTCAATTGACCTATAAGGTTACTATCCTTTTCTATTTCAGGTATTTACCACAAAAAAAGTTTTTCTTATAGTTTTTACTATTCAATTTGACAAAAGTTTAGCCAATGATGTTAATTAATATTAATAATTATTATTAAAAATAATATATAATTTTCAAAAAAAAATTAAAAGCATATAATTTATAGAATTCAATTTAGAATTTTACACATAAAATATTTCAAAAACAACTTTTTCCATAAAGAGATTTTTCAAGAAATAAATCACTAGTATAAAAACATTATATCACATAATTTTTTAAGGAGATTATAAATTATAAATCTTAAAATTTCATGTTTATTGGTTTATAATTTCTATTATAATATAACGACATGAATAAGATATATATGTCACTTTATCATGTTGGTTACAAAATAACCGATATGATAAAGATGCATTTTAACTTCATTTTTATAATAACTCATGTGAAAAAGCAACAAAAAATTATTTTTCACATCGGTTATCATATATCTGATGTGGATAAGTGTTTTTATCATGAAAGTAAAATAATAACTGAAATTATATACCATTTAAAATTTTATTAATTGTCTATTTTAATCGTACCTGGTTTATTCATTCTCAAGAACAGAGACACGTTTCCTTCGCACAGAAACCTTAACCATCTTTTGTTTTATACCATAGACTAAAATATTGAATTTTCAACTCCATACATGTAAATGATTTATCATATTATTGTATCAAATTTGATATGCTCGTGCCTCAATGTATCCTCACAAAGCAAAAGTAACGAACCAAGTAATTATAAAATAATTTGATTTAATACTAGAATAAAATAATTAAATTCATTATAAATTTACAATGAAAAAAATGATATTTATAGAAATAATGAAATCAATAAAAATTTAATAATAACCTTACCTATTAAATTATAAACAAAATTCACATATCTTGAATTTAAATATATGATATATTTATATCATTTAATAAGTAGATAAATGTTTTTAAGACGATAAATTAAGTGTTGTTATTTTTATGAAACAACAAATTTTATTTATAATTTTAGAATAAATTTACTTATTTAATAGAAATTATATTTTATTAAAATATATTTATAAATTAATTTTTTATTGTCTTATAATTATAATTTAATTTTATGAGACCCTGATTAACTTTTCAAGGTGTTATAAAATCTGTTATAGTTTTAAAATTTATATTTTTCTAATAAATTAATATTTTAATAAAAAATTAAATTTCACATATTTAGAGACGTATATTCCTAAAATTAATTCTATTTATGAATACTACATAGAAAAAAATAATTCATTTCTAATGTGATCCCAAAATAAAGAATTATCATTCATTATATTCATATATTTATCTGTTAATTCATTTATATATAGAAAAGTGGGCTGTAGTGTTGGAGTTAAAACCATGTTTTTCATTTCATAATGAAATGATTATTTTCTAATGTAATTGTTTAGTGCTAATATAATGTATATCAGATAATTTATTTAATCATTTTCATGTTAAATACAAGTACTAATTAGGTGGAAGTTATTTAAATAAAAAATTGATGAAGTGATATGTTTCCAAGTGTGTGGAGAAGCTGGCTGAAGGATGATGATTTCATTCATCTGATTATGATGGAGAAGTTATTGTGAATATATTTGGAATATTTATTCAATAATTTTATGTGATGTTCAATAATGATTACAATATTTTAATTAGAAATGATAATTCTTTGAGATAGATTGAGGATACCCTAATTCGAAATGAGATTATTCAATAATTTTTAGAAAAAGACATGAAAAATTAAATATAGTGTACTCACTCATGATTGATCTCTACTACATGATGTTTCTTTAAATATTTTATCTTCACAGAAAGTATGTTTTAGATGAATTTGATCCATAAAGTTTCATATTTTCCTCATATTTGATTCATAATGGACAAGTTTATATCTATAAGTTATCGATTGAATAGGATGGTCATGTATCTTCTAGAGTCGATCAACTGATATTTTCATTAGTTGCATCCATATATCTTCCTCATAGTCAATCTTTTGATAGAAAATATATTTTTCTTAAAAAAATTGTATTATAAAGAAATATAATTACATGATGATTTTATGAATTTATTTATGATTCAAACATCACGATCCTTACATTTTATCCCAGTTCCATTTGAGATCACACTTAAAACAAACTGAGGGAGAATATATTGATGTTAAAAATTATCTATGTCATACTAGATACCATGGGGAATAATGCAATGTAAGATAATAGAGTCTGTGGTGTTTTGTAAACCATTGTGAGATTTGTGGTTTAGATCTAGAATGTTGATGAACTCTGGGTCATAGTGTTGGGTGTGTTGTGATAAAACAGAATGAAGGATTTCTCTACATTATAGAGGATCTCTTTGTGGAAATGAAGTAAAAATGATTTTATGAATTTGATGATCATATGAATTATAAATAAATTATAAGAATTTAATTACTGAATATATTTAATTACTATATGAATTTTAGATAGATCATATATCGTTTTTATAATCATAATGAATTGAATAATAAAACATCTTTCGTATTGTAAGAAATTTTAAATTAAGTCATTAAATATGGATTTTATGATTTCATTTCATATTATTTTATAATAGTTACAATATAAAAATATGAAAATATTATTTTCAGAAATTAATTTTCAAATATAAATAAACTATTATTATTCCATTATTCTAGATACAAAAAATGATTTAAGATCTACAAATCAAGGATGTTTGTATAAAATTGAAATATTAATGTTTTTTATAATAACATGTAATTTTTTAATATTATTTTAATTAAATAAAATTAATGTATGAAAATTATATATATAAAAATTCATAATGTAATTAGAATAGAAGAATATGGTTATTTAACTAGATTAATATTAATGATTAAATAAGATAATCACTATAGTTGATTCATTTCAAAAATAATTAGAATAAATAAATTTGAGAATATTAAGTACAATGGAAGGTCAAAGAAGAATTATAATTTTTGTTTTATATTTTACTAGATTCATAGTGTGAGAATAATATAAATTAAAAGAGACACATTTTTATGGTTGTAAATATATTTATGGTGAGAAAATTAAAAAAATTGATTCTTTATTGTTTTCATATGAATATTCAATTAGTCAGACAAGACAAATGAGAGGATTTGATACAATGGATTATTGACGATCTCGTGTATTTAATAAAATAATACGGTTTCTTAGTTCTATTGTTAAGTGTTGAATAAGAATAAGAGAGATGAAGATATTGTGAGTTGCATACATCCATTGATCATGTATATAGAAAAGTGTTGAGAGATCCAATATACAATATGAAACTATATAATTATGAATAACATTGTGATAGAACCCTTTAATTTTGTTGGTGAAGAAGAGGATCTATCCATATAGTCCAAGAAGTACTTGAGGAAACATAGGAGATCTTTCATTGAGATACTAAAAGTATATTCTCTTGTATAAAGGTATATTAATCCCTCAATATCTTTATACATGGTTAATGTACAGAAAAGTATTTCATTGTTATCAAATTTATCAAAAAAAATTTGATAACAATAAAAATGTTGTTCATATGGGATAATACACACAATGTACCAGGTATATAGGAACCCAAAGAGAGGTGAACCTCATTAAAAACATTATAGTTTTCTTAGGTATTATTACATTTATATATATTCATATTTAAAGAAGGATAGAAATTGAAATATTTAAATATTCATATAAAAATTAAAGATGATATTGAGGGATAAACGTAATATATTTGTAAAAGTATACTACTACTAATTCACCACTCATCCCCACCACCGGACCTCTTAGTGTTGGAAACATCTCTATGTGATCATAAAACATTTTGATAAAAATATCTCTTTTCTGATATATTGAAATTATAGAAATATTTTTTTAATAAAAATTGTAAAGTATATTAAATTCACATGGTTAGGATTTATAATAAAGAGTAAATTTTAGAAAAAAACCATCCAAATTAAGCGAGTTTGATAAGATGTTTCTAATGGATTCTAGATGGATTCACAATGAGTTTTAATGTTGTTTATAAAACTACATATATAATCTTAATGAATTTGGAATAATGATGTATATTAAATAAATTAGAATAATTAGTATGGTATGATTTATCAATATCCTAACCCATTAAATTCATGAAATGAATATCCGAGGTAGTGACACAGTTCTTGATACCATGTTTTGATAGGAATAAGATTCCTATATGACAATTTAAGATAATTCTATGAAATGTAATATATGATATCAAATTATATTCAATGTATCTATAATGATTTATATTTGGTTATGAATCATTTTAATGATACAATTATCTTTTTTTAAAAGTTATATAATCATTTTGAAATTTAAATGATCAAAAAAATTATACAAGAACATGGATTCTAGTGACCATTGTACTACTTTTGACGCAAGAGTTTGAGTGTAATTGGTTTGTGATATTTATTAACCATAGTATATCTACATGTAGTAAATAATACATGATGTATAATTGGTTATATTATATTCTTTATATTTTATGTTTATTATATAATGATAAGTCCATATATAATTGAAATTTACCATTATTTCTGAGCATGTGAAATTTTAACTGAACCCACCATTTCAATATAATGTTAACAAATATATATATATATTTAATTAAATAAATTAATAAAAAAATTAATATAATAGAATCCAATCCAGAAGATAGTATTAGATTTTATAATCGTGTTTAAATGCTTGTTATGATACCTATTTTATTTTCATATCTCAAAATGTATTTATTTAACTTTCACTAATTCCCCATTTTATTAAAAATTTATTGATGGTTTTTTCTCTGAATATCATCATTTTCCTTCCTTTGTATCATCTAGTTCAAATCATCACAATTCTCTATTCATTAATTTTTGTTCATTTAATTTATAATTTTTTCTCATCATAAAAATGGGGGTTATTGTTCAGTCATCCTCCAAACACCATAGTCCTTGAGACTACCCACTTTTTATTATCATATAGAACTCTTATCTTAGCCAAATAAATCTAAAAAATTTATTTTCGTAAATATTTATAGATCATTAATGTACAAAAATTTACAATTATGGAGTCCATAGTAGTATATATTTTTTAAAATGATTCTAGACAAAAGGCCTAAAACATACTAAATGTGGATGACATATTTGTTGAGAACTAGACAGTGCACTTATTGTATAATAAAAAATATAAATAATAAAAAATTAGGTAAACATTGACAAGGAATAACATTTTTTATTATATTTGATTTAAAAATTCATCAAGAATTCATATGATACACCCTCTATATAAAAAAATCAGGAAAGGATTTCGGAGGAACCTAACCCAACATAAAAACCTCATTTGTGATTGAATAATGAATAGATGAATGACACAGTTAATAGATGATCCAAAAGATATGATAGGACTTTGTAATCACCGTTATCATCTTATTCAATATACTATGATAAAATAT
This sequence comes from Viscum album, assembly GCA_963277665.1. Classification (NCBI taxonomy): domain Eukaryota; kingdom Viridiplantae; phylum Streptophyta; class Magnoliopsida; order Santalales; family Viscaceae; genus Viscum; species Viscum album. The sequence goes on along the minus strand of OY728161.1, from coordinate 1,931,790,823 downwards.
CAATAGAACCAATGAATGGAATAATTTCAATGCATCTAAGATAATCAAAGTGTTCAATCATGACTTTATTCCCACATTAAAATAATATGAAGCCTTAATATATGTAAGTATCTATAAAAACCATTTTAAACAAGATCATGAAATATAAAATTAAATGAATGGATAGAGTAAAATTATAATATTTTTTCCAACTCATTAAATCAATGAATATATGTTCTAATAAACCAAGTAATCATTTCAAGAAAAAAGAACAATATATGGTGATCATATTAATACATGATTAAAAAAATATTTGGATTAATAAATGGACTCAGGTGAAACCATAGTCGAAGTAATCTTCATTTATACTTAAGGCTGAGACTTTCCAGACAACAATATAATTTTATTATTATTTATTTAACATAATAGTTATCAACTTGTCATTGAAATGGAGGGAATGAATATGATTCGATAAGTTATTAAATAATAGTTTATTTGAGTTTATAAAATTAATTCATCCGATAAAAAATAATTATAAATGTGTATAAATAAAAATTGAATATAAAGGATGTGTTTTTATGAAATAATATTTTAATGACCAGAATAGATTTTTATCTTAATAAATTAAATTAATCACTATTAGTGATATATATTAATGAAATTTATATGTCATATATTTAATTAAATGATTTTTTTTAATTTAGGAAATTTTTATATATTATTAAAATATGAATAAATTCAATTTTTATCATAAATATATATATATTTTTAAAGGCACTAACACAACCATTTATTAGTAATCTTTTTAAAAAATAACTTTTGAAAATTTTATAATATCAAAAAATTAATTTTTACAATTTTGAAAATTTTAGATTAAAGAATTAATTTAATTTTTGGAATAGTAATATTAAAATTAACTTTTGGTTTATTTCTATTATTTTTATGAGAACATTCATATTTTTATGAATATTGAACGTCACCAAATTTTAATTGAAACTCTTTTTTTCTAAAAACATTATAGTACTAAATTGTATTTTTATTGGTTTTAAGGTACAATTATATCACTTTTATATCATTTAATCCAATTTAGTTCATTTTAATTATTTGAAATAGATTTGATATATAAACACCTAGAAATCATTTGAACACTTCCACTTTTCAAACCCTGTTTATCGCCCCATTTAAAAGATTAATTTTAAATTAATTTCACAAATTTTGTGAATATATTTATTATAAATAGATTCCATATTCATAATAATCATATTTTATAATTTATATTGAGGACAACTTATTTTTTACCAACAACATAAGTGAATGTCAATAAAATTAATTGTAGTGATTATGGTAAGAACAAGCTTAATTAATGATTAAACATAGAATATAATGTGTAAAAAATGACCTTACACATGACCAAAACCCATTTTATGGATTTTATTCATCCATATACCATATTTTATAGATTTAGGATCCTTATTGGTGTCACGTGATCTAATATAGATCTACCAATAGTGTTTACCCTTTACTATTTACAAGAATCTCACTCTATATCTACTGGAGAAAGGAACTCATCCTACCAACTTATTCACACCTCTCAAGACACTTGCCTCATCAAAAACCTGAATAAATAATCATCCAAAACCCCTCTTATAATCCTAGAATCATCACATTGGGGATAAATAAATCCATGTAATTCCTTTAGTATAAACCAAGTAGAGTTACCCAAAAATAGATAACATTATTCAACGATTACTTTTGTTTTATTTCACTATAAAAGCACTTCAATTGTTATTTTTAGATACCTATATAAAAAAATAGTATAATAAAAACACTAATTTTTTATGTTAAGGGTTGTATCTACACCTACAAACATTCCCATAAAATGGGTAACTAAATCAAAGTTTATTTTTACGATGAAAAATCACCACGTGAAATGACGTCTCTCCTTTTGTACATTACCACCTTAATGGTTAGGAATTATGATTGGAATAATATTTATATTATATATATAAATATATCATATTTTAATTTCCTTCGTACTTTTCGATTTATGATATTACACATAACTTCATTCTTTCAATTCTATGGGAATACAATAATGTCGTTGTGGATGTGTGGACTACTGCCTCAATGTGATGTGATACAATCAACCTTTACGTAGAATGTAATAAGGATGGAGTTAATTAAAATATATGATATAAATTAAATATTTATGATATCTATGACATAATTATCTATCTGTAAATAAAATATATTAAATTATTCTTTCAATAACACACATTAGAAAAGTGATAACGTCGTTCACTATCGTGTGGACTACCACCTAGTCAAAGAGATGTGGTTCATTATTTTTCATCATCACATCACAACAATTATATAAATATGTATATATAATTAAATAATATATTATTTATTATATAATGGGAATTGTTTAAATATAAAAGTTTCTCACATTGTTTCCATAATTATCATTGAAAAATGATATCACTACTCATGTGTACGTACGACCTACCATCTCTATGATCATAAAGTTGGTTCATTTTTCATAAACATATTTCATATATGGTTTTAAAATTATAATTGATGTAAAAATTTTATAAACATGAATTTTTTTATTATATATATATATATATATATTTATATATTGACCCCATTTTCTTCAAATGACCTATATATGTTTGTTTTGACACATAGAATGGATATGGTCAAAACATCAGACTTGAACATTATTGATTATGTATTTTAATAAAACATGTTTATAATTGAAATAAAATTAATAATTAAGTTTTAAGAGTTTCGGAATCATGAAAATAATTAATATAGGTTTACTATTCATGAATATAGATGACAAGAAAGATAAATCCGACTCAAGGTACTATATTCTTGTCTACCTTTTATTTTCACGAGGCATACATCATAATCGCCAATTATTAATTTATTTTCTGTATCTACAATACCTTATGATATACTAAATAATAAATTATTTTATATTCATGGTATTTTATTTTTTAATTTGATGATTATCACATTTGGTGTTTTCAACTTAGAGGTCACTAGGTTATTAAGGGCATTTCATGTCTGAATATTATTTATGTGGTCTTATTCAATATTCACAACTTATTTTGGTTTTGAGGTGTATATAGTATCGATTAAATGATATTATTATTATTATACATAAATTTTTGGGTCTTTAAATATCCATTTGATTTTTTATATTTCATAGGATTTATAGCTTCTGTGTTACCAAAGTGAAAAATGGACTTTTTCCACAATCTGTCTTATTTCGGATGTTTGTTATGTTATACAACTATCTTATTTTATAAGCTATGTATACATCTCCTTTTTTCCTGATTTATCATGAATTTATCTATACTAAAGATATTATAATATTATTTTTATGATAATATTTCATAGGTTTTATGATTCAAATGTTTGAATGTGGTATAAGATTTTTTGGAATGATTAATGATTATTTTCTTCATGACTATTTTCAAGGAAATTGTAAATGTATTTCTATTCATCATAATCATAAACCCTTATTGTTACTTATCCTATAATGGGGATATTTTTTTAATGACACCATACTCATTCATTATTTAAATGGATTATTATTGTTTGAAATAGAATATTATGGAACTCATTTCTTGTCCAGGGGTTATTTGGGGTTCAAAGCTATTTTTATTTAACTCGTTTCCTTTGTAAGGGTTAATATTATTGAAAAGATATTTTTTTATGGAACCAATTTTCTTTCAATGGGTTATTTATGTTTGAAAAATATTTTTATGGATCCCTTTTCATTTCCAAAAGTTAATCTTATTTCAGAGAGACTGATATTAAACCCATTACTTTTCCATGGGTTAATCATGAATCAAAGATATTATTATTGTACCCATTTATTTTCCATGGTCTAAATTAATTTTTATGGAACAATTTTTTTCAATGGGTTAATCATTGTAAAGGGATTTTTGTTGGAACTCATTTCATTTACATTGGTTAATCATGTTTTAAATAGATTTTTATTGAACCCATTCCAATTCTATTGGTTAATAATTTTTTAAAAATATTTTTATCGAATCCATTTATATTCCACTGGATAATAATGTTTCAAAGAATTTATTATATAACTCATTAATTTTCCAAGGGTTAGTCATGTTCTTAAATTTTTTTATGGTAACCATTTCTTCTCCACGGGTTAATCATGATAAAAATAAATTGTTATAGAACTTGTTTATTTTTCATGAGTTAATCATGTTATCTGAGGGGTTATTGGTTACTATAATGATTTTATGAAAGATTTTATGTGTGATTTTTTTGAAATGGTACATTGAAATTTTTATGTGGGTTATGTATAAGATAACGATGGATGGTTCCTTGATAGACCAATGATAGTTTGGTCTAAGATGACCCTCCAATACATTCGGTGTGGAAGTCTTCTATATGGATCTTGCATTCAAAAGCGTGAAATGTACGTAATTATGCCACATGGGTATTCCATTTATATAATTAAACAATAAAATTATGTACGATGATACCTTTATGTGTTTCATTATTCTTTCTATATGTTTATAATGATTCTAGTGATTAATCTTGGTATCACATGGATCATTATTTTTTATTCTGATTAATGTTTTTTTCCATGATTTTGAATTTTATGGTTTTGGTATTGATGGGTAAGAGTTATTTTATGATTCATTCATTTAGTTTGACTATATTTTTATACCATTATTCACTATTATGATCATTTATAACATTTTATTTTTAATTTTGTGTATACCCACACTGAGTATTTGAGCTCACACATCTTATGATTCCTTTCCCCTTGGTTATACTAAATGATGTTGAATGTTTAGATATATAATTGACGTTACAAAGATGACGTTGATAACGTTTTATATAATTGTAAAATCTAGGTTAAATGGGATAAATTTTCTTTTGATGACATATGAGTCCATGAAGATATGAGTTGTTCATATAATAGTTTTTCATAATTATATAAAACAGTAATCCAAACATATCTTTGAATATGTTCCTGATCCATGTTTTACTTTTGATTTTGTAAGTATTAGATGAAAAAATTGGACCTTAATCATCTTCATCAAATACGGAAATGTAATGCTATAGATTTTATCACAGCATCCAGGAGTGTGGGTTATAGAATGTTGTAGTTGGTATCGAAGGTTGGATTAAGTAACGATGGATATTAGGATGTTTTTATCTAAGGATATCATAAGTGTTATAGATACCACCATAGGTATATAATTTTAATAATTCTCATAGTTTCAAATTATTATACAACCCATTTATGTTTTAAGCGATGAGATCTTAATGTGATTTTTGGGGACATTTTTTTGAATGATATATTTTTAACCGCTAGAAAAAAAAATGTTTTTTAGGGAGGAATTAGTTTTCTGATTTAATGAAAAAAGGGGAACCCCTATTCTTGGTGAAATCTCATTGTATCCACAAAGGTATTGGGTTTTGAACCCATAACTAAAGAACGATAAGGGTGTTGTGTACTACTGGTTTCCTACATAATGTTTAGGTTGTTATGAAATTATCTAATCAAATAAATATTATGTTTATTTTAAACACATATGGTAGTTTATTTTAGGGATAATGGAATATTTATATTAGAATATTATATAATCAGGTCTTTCTAATATTCGGGGTTAGAATTTAGTTAATGATTTTAAGGATAGATATTTAACTTAGAATATAGTTTTAATTGTCTGTGTTACTATTATATTTTGATTATTAGTGTATCATTTTATGTTTTAATATATTTATTTTGAATTATATTACCGTGTGATAAAAAAATTTGTTTTGGCACATGTCCAATTGTAGGAGGAGTAGCTTGACTATCTTATTTATGGCTAAGCATTCTCCAAATGTTGATTTTAGTTCTTCAATAATTTAAAATTAATCGTGAATTATCATTATTTAGAGAAAAGATTTTATTTCCGTATAAATTTATCTAGGGAAGAAATTATGCACATCAAGTATGTATATTTAATCTAATAATGGATGGTAATACAGTTTTATACCTTTAAGAAAATGATCTTGTAACTAAATGTTTCCATATTACCATCTTTTCTGATGATATTAATGACCTTTTCTCCACATAATTGGCTTTTGGGTTTTTTCATAATTGAATTCATATTAAAAATTTTCAATATTACCCAATATTATCCCATTAGTATTAGTTTTACCTTAAAAATAAATCTTTTAATTTCCCACAAATGTTCTCCCTTTGTGGAATTCAAGTTATGTGCATCTTCTGGTGACATTTTTTTCCTAATTATAATTTTAAGGGGTTCTTTTATTTACCCTTTATGTAATGTGTGTTTAAATAAATGGATTCTAAAAAAGTAAATAATTTGAATATGAATATAAATTTTAAGGGTGAAATTAAATTTAATGGGGTAGGATGTAACATCATGAGATTTTATGCAATATATTATTTCAAATTAATTGAAATTCTATAGTAGATTATGTTACATGAAATACATCATTTAGGTTGAATCACATGCAACACCATGTTTATCTTGAACTACACACAACATCGAGTTACACTGATGAATTATATTACATTCATGATTGAGACTTACCGGATGACAATATACTATTAATATTATCTATTTAACATTATAGACATCAACATACAATTGGAATGGAGAGAATGAATATGAATCACTACATTGGGAAATCATATTTTAAATACGATTATAAAGTGAATTCATTGGTTACAAATTTAGTTGAAATGAAAATTAATACAAATTTAATAAAGTATTTTTTATGAAAAAATATTTTAATGTACCTAATGGACATCGTAATAAACTAAATTAATCACCATTACGAAAATTTATTAATAAAATTTATTTTTTATATATTAAACCAATATAAGGTGTAAAAATGATGCTAAAATTTTCCATAATGCATTCGGTGGATGTGATTCGACCATATCCCATATTTTCTTGAATTGGGAGAATTTTTGGTGTCACATGATATAAGGGACACGTCCAAATATTTTTTTAACTTTTTATATTAAAAACAATGCCACTCCATATCCATAATAAAAAAGAACCCACCCTCCCAAATTATTCAAAACTCTCATGCCATTTTAATCATCCAAAACCTATAATAATAAGACCCAAAAATCCCTTTTATTATCCAAGAAGCTTTACATTTGGAAGAAATAAATCCAAGGGAGTCAATTGTTGTAATCCAAAATGATTTATTTGAAAAAGAGGTAAATTTATTCAACAAAATTTTCTATTTTAATTAGTTCTCAAAACACTTCAATTTCCCTTATTCCATAATTATAAAATATCTTTAGAATCCTCAAAATAATAATATTTTTTTATTATTGTTGTTACATCACCTACAAAAACTTCCATCAAAATGTTATGTAAATCATCAGTCGTGTGTACAGAGAATGACCACCTCATGAATCCATGTTGTTCATTATTTCTTTTCCACATATTAGTGGTTGGTAATTATGTTGTACATTCTATTTTTACTTATATATATGATATTTATATTTTATTTATACTAATGTATTTATTATTTAACAAATATCTTCGTGCCTTTAATTTTTAAGGAATAAGATAAAATCCTTTGTGTATGTGTGGTCTACAACCTCCTCAAATTGATGTGAAACGTTCATCCTTTACATGGAATGTATAAAGTATCAGTTTAAAGAAATTAAATGAAATATTTATGATATTAATGGCATAATTATCTAACTATACATATAATATATCATTTTCCACTTTTCATTTCAAACACTGAGCATGTTATAACTTTATTCATGGACATGTGGATTACCACGTCCTAAGAGTGATGTGATTCTTATATTTTTATCCCCATATAATAAGAATTAAAAATGTAAGTATATATTATTAAATTTTTTTTTATGATATAATGGTTATCCATTAAAGATTAACATTACTTACATTCTTTCCATTGTGATCATTGGAAAATTAGAAGACTACTCATGCGTACGTACGACCTACCATCTCTATGATCGTAATGTTGGTTGATTTTTCATAACAATATTTTATATATATTTTTAATGGATTACTAAGGTAAACATGTAATTATTATTTCATGGATATTATTTTGGACATATGTAAATAATGACCCCAATGACTGTAGCTGACCTATCAAGGTCAGTTTGTAACATAAGTTGAATAAGGTCAAAACATAGGACTTAAACATTATTGATTAAGTAATTGTATGTAACCAATTTATAAGTTAGATAATAATAAAAATTTAGGAAATTTTTCTGAAGATATAAAATAGTTAGCAAATGTTTATTATTCCAGACGATAGAGGACAAGCATGAAATATCAGAATCGATGTAAGGGATTCTTATATCACATTTACATTCATGAGACATAAATCATAATAACAAAATATTTAATTTATATAGTGTATATAATTTCCCTTTTGATAAATTATATCAGGAATTATTTTTTATTTATGTTATTTATATATTTTTTTATTAAATTTTTTGTTTTCTATTAATATGTAACCACAGTTGTAAGGGAATTTCTAGTCTCACTTTTTTTTGCGACTTATGCTATATAATTCACTTGTTTTTTTTCTGTATGGTCTATATAGTGAACAATAATGTATTTTTTGATAATTATACTTAAATTCAAGAAAATTTACATATCCACTTGAGTATATCTCTTTTACGTGGTGTACCGTTTCATTGTTACCAAAGAAGTAATGGTCTTTTGTCAAAATTTTCCTTCATTGAGACATTTGTTATGTCAATAACTTATATTATTTTATAAGGTAAGTATACATATACATTTACATGATATATCATGAATCTACTCATTCAAATGATATTATACATTTCATTGTATGTTATTCCTTCATGGGCTTTAGGATTCAAATGTTTCAATGTGGAATTGGATGATTAAAATGTATTAATAATTTTTTCCTCAAGAAATATTTTAACAGCTCTTTAATAGTATTTACATTAATCAGTAAAATTTTTATAATTTTTTATGAAAGGTAAATGGGGGCCAAGGCACAAAATTTATCAAGGTGGTCCATTAATAAATATCAAAAATAATTCTTACTTATCTTCCACTTGTGGTATTTTTTACTGATATCATCCTCATTATTTCATTACATGAATTATGATAGTTTCAAGGATATTTCTATGGAATTAATTTTCATTCCATTGGTTATTCATGTTTCAATGATATTTTCCTTGAAACCATTCCATTTCCATGGTTTATTCAGGTTTCATTGTGTTTTTATCGAACCCATTCACTTTCCATGGGTTATTCATGTTTTGAAGTGATTTTTATGGAAGTAATTTCCTTTCTAGTGGTTAACATTATTTCATAGATATTTTTATTGAACAAATTTCTTTCCCCTGGGTTAATATTCTTTCAAAGAGATTTTTGTTTTACCCATTAATTTTCTATGAGATAATCATGTTACAAATATTATTTATGAAATCCATTTATTTTACCCGAATTATTTTTCTTGTAAAGAGATTATTATTGAAAACATTTTTTTACATGGGTATGTAACGTCTTAAATATATTTTTATTCAACCCATTTCTTTTCCAGGGATTAATCAGGTTATAAATAGATTTTTATGAAACTAATTTATTTTATAATAGTTAATCGGGTTTCAAAGAGATTTTAATAGAACCCATTTTTTATGGATTATTCAAGTTCCAAAGATATTGTTATGGTACCAATTTATTTTCCATGGATAAATAATGTTTTAAATAGACTATTATATAATTTTCTTCCATTCTACATGCAAATCAAGTTATGAATGGTGTTATTTTTTTCTCCAATGTGTTTATGAAATATTTTTTGTGTGATTATTTTAAAATTTTACCTGGAAAATTAATTGGTGGTTATTTGATAATACAATGATGGTTTGCTCTGGGATAGACCATGGATGGGTGTGTCCATGACGTCTCACTAATGCATTGGGTATAGAATTTAGTTATATGGCTATTCCATTTATAAGAGTGACATGTTTCTAAGTAAACCACATGGTTATTCCATTTAAAAAAGTAAAAAGTATAATTATTTCTCATGGTATTTTTATGTTTTTCATTATAGTTGGTATAGGTTTGTTATGTTTCTAATAATCGAGATTGATTTGACATGGCTCGTGATTATTAATTCTGATGGCTCTTTAATTTTCCATATTTTTATATTTGATGGTCTATGTATTGATGGGTATGAGTTATTTTGCGATTATCTTATCCACGATAAATATTTCATTACTCTCTTATTCAATCTTATTATAATTTATATCATTTAATTGTTAATTCTTATGTTTATCCTTACATGGTATTTGAGCTCTGCCTTTTTATGTGTCCTTTTCCCCATGTTTTTAATAATTTTATTGAATGATTTATGTTTATAAATTACATCATAAGGATGATGTTGATGACCTACTGTGAAATAAAAAAAGATTATTAAAATGGGAGAAATTTTATTTTGATGACTTATGAGTCCAAGTTGATATGAGTTGTTTATTTAAGAGTTTGTCCTAATTATCTAAAACTCTAAAAAACATTTCCATGATTTTTCACCTTATCCACATTTTATTTTTGATGATGTATGGTTTAGTTTAAAATATTGGGTCAACATTATCTACGTAAATGTCAAAAATGCGATGTTATGTTCTTCATTACCGAATCCTAGAGTGTGGGAAATAGGCTAATATAGACACTATTTTTCAACATGATAAATTTTAACCCCATATAAAGACCATAGGATTGCTCATCCAGGAGAGTGATACAAATGGTGAGTATATAAGAGATCATATTGAGTATAAAGAGCTCCAATTAAAAGAAAATATATAATTTTATAGAATATGATCATGTATCATTAAACCTCCCTTTGATCATCCAAACCCTCTCAATCTCACTCTTCCTTAAAGGGTAATCTCATATATATTGTGCATTATTACCTTTCTCTTCACTAACTTAATGCATCATATTTTTGACTAAATTTAATATACAATATTAAAATGGATCACTAATATTGTATTAACTTCATCAATACTCTTATCATTTGATTCAAGAAGTCCTAGGCGTAGGGAAATATACAATTCCGGTCTCTAATCGAAGACTTTTTGTGGATAAAATTTTTTTTATAGTTGATTCTATAACAATGTACCCATGGGAATAAATAATTTTCTATATAAATAGAAAGTGAGAACCATTTCTAATCATTGTTTTTTTTGAAATATATCTATGATCCTCCTTCTAGTTTATATTAAAATGGAATATTATTTTGGTGGTATAAAAATTTATTCAATATAAATCAAGGTATATATATAAATATCATAAAAACAACTTAAAAAATTCATATATTCAACAATTCCAAACTTTTTCCATGTATTATTTATTATATTTAATTTTTTAATAACTCTCTGTTTACATTGAATTATCATTATGAGCATTAGAAAATTCAAAGAGTTGGTTTTAAATTTCACACTCGTTATTCACTAGATTATCCCTTTGTTACTTGATATCTTAACTACATCATCATATTATGGATATCATGTTTATTAGATCATACAAAATTGGAATGATGAAATAAAAAAACTTCAAGAATAATTATTCTAGATAGACATTGAATTACAAATTGAGAAAATTATTTTTATCTTTTCATGTTATACGTCTATATACACATTATTTATTGATTTACTCCCATATACTTCATTTTAGTTGGATATTTAATAAAATAAACAAATAAGTTATCTTAATCTCACTAATAAGTTATAGTGTAAATCACTAAATTAGTACAAATATATTCTTTAGTGATTTTACCTGATACTAACTATTGATATTAGTTCTATCACTTCATATTCCATTAATTTTCCAAAAAAACATTATAATTTCAATAGTTTTTCTTAAATAAAAAAATTGAGGTTTTTCAAATCATTTATTTATATTTTAATATCATTTTATTGAAATTTATATACTTTTAAACTCTTCTTTCGGAACTTTTGTTTTGAATATTGAAAAATTTCTTCATATTTTTAAGGGATCTAATTCGTAATATTAAAAATAAATAATGGAATCATTTATTATATATAAAATATTAGCCTAAAAAATTATTATAATAACATATTGCATTATTATAAAAGAAATAAATTTATTTATTGTGTGGGAGATTTTAATTTTTATTTTAAATTTTTATTTATTTATTATTCAAACATCATGTTAGAGTAGTGAATAAAATAAAATCATTTTTTCACTCAAATTTTTTTTGTTATGTTTTAATCTCTTTTCATTGGGGCACTCCACCTTCATGTTTTTTTGTTCAATAATGGCCCATTATACCCCATGTTTGTTCATTCAAAAGGAGAGTACCATTCATCACTTCTTCAAAAATGTCTTCTCCTTAATCGAAATGGTACGATGGGAAGCAGGTCCCTCCTTCCATGGATTCATATCTATATTTGTCGTCTAGTCCGTGTCTCCCTCATAGATTAAGAAGTTGTTCATGAAACTAATTATCAGTTCCATATCTTTGTGGACACTGGTTAATTATGATTGTTTTATCTAAAAATTCCAATGGGTCATGTCAGGGCAGTAATCTTCAGTCCGGGAAGTAGTCATACTGGGAATTAGTGGAATGTTTGGATGCTGGAACACTAGTCACTTGTATTATCTATCATAAGGGGTCTTATGAGGTTTTCCCGAGGAATCCCATTTTTAGCATGGTTTAGGCTGCAGGTTTAACATATAGAGAACACATTTAGTAATGGGTTTAATGCCTTACAATGATAGAATGGAATGATCATAACTCTTGAGATGGTGGGTTAGATAGGTACATACCTAGGAGGGAGAACCTAGAAATTTTAATAGATTTATGGATCAAAAGGTCTTATGAAGATAGACCGAGATTTGTGCCTCCCTTAAAGAGAAGGTTTCACACCATGATGTCTGATTAGACACCACTGAGGGAAGATCAAGGAGGTATACCCCAATGAGAGGGAAACCAAATTTTTCTATTGGTTGGGATTGAACCTCATTGTGGCTTCTTATATACCTATTTTATAAGATTGGTATCATATCCCACATAGTTATAGAGGGATGATGTAGAAATTATATATGGTTAGCTTCCTAGGAGCTTCTCAGAGTAGTAGTGAGGTTAATGGGGGCTTACCCACTAAAACATCCCAGATGGATGATAGGATCTCACCTGGAGAATGGTGAGCTGATGATGCACGTTGTTAGAGATTACACACTGACCTGACCTGGATGAATGATGTCATCCCACTAGGATGTGGTGACCTGGGTGAGAATCATGATGGATGTTAATGAATTGGGAGAAATGAATTGAATGGATGGGTTGTTATGTTTATTGGGATTGATCCTCAAAGAGGTTTTGTACATATCACAATTGGTTATGAATCAATGTCCACATAGTTCTGGAATTCCTAATAGTATAACATCATGAAGTGAGGACAAGATTGTACCAATGCAAATATTATGGTGTTAGGCTTGAAAATCATGGTGGTTTCCAAAATATCCTAGTTTTCTGGGAATAAAAGTAAACATTATTCTTAGGGGGTGTTGGGGAATAAAACTAAAGAGATGGTCCAAGAACGTGGTGTTGGGATTGCACATTGGAGCTACCAAGGTGAACCTAAAAGAGATGTGTTCTCTGGGAGGGGCGTGACCTTCCAGAGATATAGTGGCTTGAGAGAAAGACCAAGATGGGAATGGATTGTCCTGACCCCCTTCACTAATATGACGGAAGGGATAGCAGATTTCCAGACCCATCCTTCATCAAGTTGAAGAAGAGATAATGAACTTCGAGACCCTCCTTCAACAGGTCCTAGAGTGGTGACTACAACCAAAGGTATAGAAACACACACAATATTGGAGGAATTACCCATTTTATTTTTAAGTATTAGGAGATAAGATATTTAATCCCAAAAACACCAAAATTGAAGGTAAAAGAAAATCCAAAATAAAACCATTCACATATGCATGTACAAAAGTAATTCTATAATAGTAAAAGAAAACCCCAAATGAAAGTACCAAAGAAAAAAATAGTAGAAAAAACTATCCCAATGTATGAACTAGTATGGTCCTGCATGATTATTGAAGTCCTCCTGTCAACATGAAAATAGTTTATATACATAGGGTGAGAATACATGTATACTCAGTAGGGAAAACCAAAAGCTCTAGATCACTAGTGGGGAGGCATTCTAATGCCCCATGAGAAAATGAGATAACCAGAACACTTAGCAAGGAATCTATCCACCCCAACCTCACCAAGGAACACTACCCAAATAATGCAAATCAAGTAAGGTAATAGTCTAATCACATCGATGGTTGGGTACCCTGAACCACTTTTCCACGGGTTATTGAAGACATCCTATGCATCAGACCTCTCCCGCTATTCTCCCTACAGTCCCACTGCCACACCCCACCCATACACACCTCGGCTATCACAACTATAAATCCCACCCACAAACACCTGGGACAGAACCACACATCCTTCCCACAAATACCTGGGCCAGAACAACCACAACCACAAACGAAGGCACTTGGGCCTCATCGCAAAGACACTTGGGAAACCACCTTCCTACACACACCTGGGCCAACCACCACCACGTACCTCACCCAAAGAATATAGATCATATAATGGACCTCAAGTCATCACATCGTAGCCAAATAATCCTGGGATACTCAGGAAAGGGAGAAGAATAGGAGCTAATAACCATCCACTCATAGGACTGTTGGGAAAAACACCCTCCCCCGTGAAATGGGGGTGTTCGGAACTATGTTATCAACATGGGTTAGGTGTGAATATAAAACCTAAGAACTAAATTATACATATAGGTAAACAAGCACTCAACCCATCCTAAGGGTTCCAAAATTATCCCAAGCACAAACACCCTCATTATTTTTCATTCATAAAAAGCAGCACACACGCAACCATGTCACAACTCATTCATGGAAAAATAAATTCCCCATCGAACTCACTCTCATTTTCATATTCATGTTATTCCATTTGAAATTATTCTTCACTACTAAAAAATTAACAAGCATATCCAAGAGTTAAGGAATGTAAAATAGTCAAACAAAAATTTAAGCATTCACACCTAGTTTTCTTGTAAATCCACAATAACAAAAGAGATATATAAGATCCCTCAAAGAACTATAACTAAAAAAGCCCCAAAAAATAGCCCCACATGGCCTTAGATCCACAAACCAACGACTAAACTGCAACAGGGGATCCTATCCCCATCCATGTCACTTCCCAAGAATCAACAATAAACATCACCAAAACAGAGAAAAGGAATTTTCAAATTTGAATTTTTTTATAAAGAGAGATAAAGGAGTACAACAACATTATCAACACACACCTTTATTCTCTAAATCCATTTATTATCTTTGTTAATGTTTGGTTTCATCCATTCCCATAGAAACATTAGAATACCTGCCCCACACAATACACAGTAAAGAGAGACAAAGGAAAAAACCCTACCTAGATGATCAATGATCAAAGTTTCTATCCACGTTCCAAGAACATTGATATGAGACTTGATGGGGGAACTTTTAGGACTATATGAATAAAAATGAAAGGCTACAACACAGGTCCACCACTCTCCTCAAGAAGGGGGCTCCCAATACACCAATTGAAAGAATGAACCTAGCCAAGAAGAAGAAGAAAATAATTCTAGTGCGATATAAAGAGGCGAGATTATGGAGTAAGGGGATATCAATTTTGCATGGTTTTAAAGGTGGATCATGGTTTCACCATGTGGTTTGGTGGTTACACACGATGAGATTATTTTTTTTATTTTATTTCTCATTGGGGAGGTGGTCGTAACAACTGTGGGTTAAAGGATTTTATTTAAACAGAGGAAACGGGTAAAACTGACACACAGTATGGGTCTGTTAAGGGTCTCCCCACTATTTTGGGGCATTAGATATCATTTATGAGCATTAAAAACGACTTGAACCACTTTAAAAGGTTAAAATACTTAAAATTCGCATTCCGAGAAAACTGGGTAAGAAAAAACCCGACAACCCCCCCCCCCTTGTGGCACAAATTGTTTACACCATGATGACATCCAACCACCGAGATGCCACCCTTATGATCCAGACCTGATGGGTTGAGGGCATGCTAAAGACCAGAAATTGGGAAAATGGATAGACCAGGAGGGTCTCAACAATTACATTAGATACCTCTCCAACAATTCTCATCCTAAAGAATCAAATGCTTCACCTGAAGAGAAAAGAGGGTTTGAAAGTGAGGATGACTATCACCTATCGACTGATCAAACATCCAATTCTTTACAAATCTGAATTACAGCACTTGGGTCGAATCCTCGATGATGATGCTCTTTTAATGGTCGAATGTTTTTAGTTGATTTTATTTTGATTATGGGGTTTTGTTTTCAGAGAATAAATTGAGTGATTAATGATTGCTGTTTAATATAAAATTTTTATAACGATTTGGGTGAGTTCATTTTTAAGGTGTTAATCCTGTGATATCCAAAATCATTGCTTTATATTGCATTTAAATTAACACCAACTTCATAGGATAACATTCATTGGAATTCCTAACTCTTAAGACATTGATCCAAGACTTAACTTATCTTAGGGTTATAATATCAATTATATCTTTTTTATAGTAGTGTATTTATGGTTCCAATAATCCATGGAATCCACACATGAAACAAATCATGTAATTAATCGATGACATTCTATGTTTAACATGCACAATGTTAATTTAAAGAATATCCATATAGAAAATTCTCTCAATCACTTAACATCGCAAAATTATAACTCACCCCAATGGTAGATTTAGTCAGATGTTGTTTTGGTTAATAATATGGTTATAATTTTTATTATTATAAATTATAAATATCATAAAAATAAACGGATAAGAAAAGAGTTGTGCATCGAACACACAGACACAGACAATGAAGGGAATTAAATACAAACATTATATTGAAGGAGAAAGCATAATAAGGGGAGGGGATTCATCTATATTTAAAATATTTTAAGACCAATAATATTATTTAACATAAGGTGGAATAGAATAATAGATGATGAAGAAGAAACTTTCATTAAAATATAATTACAGAAACGAAGACTTACAATATTATAAACGAAGAACAACATAAAAGTAAAAGGAAACAAAGAGAAGAGGAAGGATATATCAACTGAAAACGTGAGTATGGATGTTCCTCCAAAGACCTTGGAATGAATTTGGTCATTACAATATGTTATCCTCTCTTCTGAAATGCCATCCCCTTTGAAAGAATAGATGGGGATGTATTTATATCCAAAGGAAGTGGACTGTTTTCTTTCCCAATCTGTCTGTTCACATGGATTGGTAATTTGGACATCCAGAAAGCTGAATATTGAGCTATATCCTTCATCAAAGTTTTAGATACTAATTTTTTCTTACTACTATAAAAAGTTGGAGGATTTTGGATTTATGTATCCAAATATATGGTGGTTTGATTAAATAAAGTTAAACTGTCCATTTAATCTATACTTTTTAGAAATCAAAATTGTGAATGGGCTTATAAAAAATATTATGAATTCAAATATGAATAATTTTTTAAAAAAAGTCGGACCCCTATATATACTCTTTCACAATTAAAAATATAATCTTGATTGGATGATTACATAATGAGATATTTCATTAACAATGTACTAATTTTATTTCCTGGCCAGAATGCTCTGATGAGTTTAAATGAATCAATTTGGCCACTTACCTTTGTATTTGGGACTTGAAATATTTATCCCAGACTCCTTATATTGTCACCAAAACATTTTATGATAAGAAAATAATTTTTAATTCTTTATGGATCTTGGAAATTAAATCTTCATGGATGGGCCTGTTTCTTCAAATATTCTGTTGGTATTCTTGTGTGGTCCATATGACCATCGAAATGGCAGAATGGGCCAATTATTCCTTCTACTGATATGTGGGAAATTGAATAAGGAATCCTAAAAAAACCACATAATATGGATCTATAGGGTGAGATTGAAAAATAAAATAATAAACAAGCTCAATTAGACTACTTCTAAAAATGCTCAAAAATTATACTTAGTAATAAAACATTAATATTTCACCCAAATTAATCACATTTCATATAAAATATGTAAAGGGTTTATATAATAAGTCATGAAACATTTAATAACCTCAGGGGTCAGAACAACACCCTCAGAAGATACCTCTTAGGGACAAACCACCCCAAACAACCATATAAATCCCAATGAACGCATTATCCTAAAACAGGGATCAGGGAGTTCTTTATTCCATGTCAAAAGACTATCCTCTTTAGGCGGAACTGACTCACCCATGTGGGTTTAATCACATCCACCTTAATGTGTATTGATTAGGGATCAGGTCCTCCCGTCCCCACATATCAGGTCTTTTCATAAACATCTACTAGGTAAGGAAAACAAAACATTCCATAAACCAATTAGGCCAGCATTACATCACCAACACGTACAAGACGAAACAGAACAAAACTTAAAACATCTCTAGGTACTAGGCACGCATCTATTCCTCCCATTCCCAGGTACATTTTTCGAGGCAACCTTGCCTCCACAACACACGAAACAAAGGGATGGTTCTTCCACGTAGCACTTTCTCCTTCCAATCCTCGATCCTTACATGTTTCTCCACAAACGTTGCATCTTACCCTATATCCAACTCTCCCCAGTAAATGACATGGGATTAATCATGTATATATCGACGAATATGGGAGATGTGGAAAAATCCATTGATCCTTTCCAACCGAGGTGGAAATGAGAGCTGATATACCACCTATTTGACTCGCCCCAACACCTTGAATGGCCTGAGGAAACTAGGGGGAGCTTCCTCCCCTTGTTGAACCTTCACTGCCCATGACTAGGGGAATCCTTTAAGAACACATGGTCTCAATCCTCGAACTCCAAGGGCCTCCTCCTATGATTGTAATATAACTTCTTCCAGTTTTGGTATGCTTTCATCCTCTCATGCAAAAGCTGAACCTTCTCCATTGTGCTCTACACTAACTCTTTTCCAAGACCACCTGCCTCCCCAACCACAGTCCAACACACGAGCAAATGACACGACCTCCCGTAAAAGGCTTCAAACGGTTCCATGCCAATATTAGAGTGACAGATATTATTGTATGAAAACTCTACTATGGGAAAATTTCATTCCTATAATTACCTGTAGTCCAATAAACATACACATAGCATATACTCCATGTTCTGGATGGTTCGCTCTGTCTGACCAAATGTTTGAGGGTGGAAAGCTATTCAAAGGTGTAGATTGGTGCCAAAAGCACGATAAAATACCCTCTAGAATCGCGAGGTAAATATCTCATCCCTATCAGAGACTATGGACCTCATAACTCCATGGAAACACACCACCTCATCCATGTATCTCTGTGTAAGGCATCCACCGCACTCGACTCCTTGATCACAAGGAAGTGAGCTGATTTCGCCAATCTGCCTACCACTACCATGATAGCATCACAAACTCCATGAACCCTTGGTAGTCCTATGACAAAATCCATTGATATGTCATCCCACTTCCACTCAGGGACATATAAATGCTGCAAAAAAAACCCTAGGATGCGGTGTTCAACATTAACCTGCTGAAACACCAGGCACATTGCCATGAACTCCGCCACTACCCATTTCACCCCGGGCCACCATAACTATTCCCCCTGTCCTCGGTACATCTTGGAAACTCTAGGGTGTAACACTACGAGTGAGTTATGGAACTCACAAATATTTCCCTCATGCATCATCTCAAGGACAAACTACTTTCCATGGAAAATCATCTGATTCTGACCATCCTCTGACCACCCTTCCAAAGAATTTCCTTGGTTAACCCGATTGTGCATCACATCACTCTATAAGTATCCCCAGTAAGACTCCTCCAACTACCGCAACAGAGAGGACTATTAAGTCATTTGAAATAGTCAAACTGTACCACCATCCACCCTTTCATCCAGGTGTAGGGAAGCCAGATCTTCCATTGCCTTCCATGTATCCACAGATTCCTAAACAGCTACCCTCTATGACTTCCTGATCAAGGCATTAGCCACAAAATTCACCTTACCATCAGTATAGGAGATCTCGGTGTTTTAATCCTGAAGGAAATCCACCCAACTTCATTGTATCATGTTCAAGTCCAGCTGGGTAAATATATGCCTTAAACTCTTGTGATCCGTGAATACCACAAAGTTCTCCCAAATAAGGTAATGCTCCCACAACTTCAACATGAACACCACCACTACAAGCTCTAGGTCATGGGGGCATATTTACTCTCATGAGGACATAACTGACTAGAACCCTAAGATATCACTCCCCACTACTGCATCACAACACACCCTAGGTCAAGTCCAGATGCATCATAAAATACTCATACAACACCCCTTCTTCTATTAACCTGAGCACTAGAGCACTGACCAACCTTTCCTTCAGATAGTTGAACACTGCCTGACACTACTCACTCCACATGAAGGCCTAGTCCTTTCATTTAAAATTTGTCAAGAGAGATGTAAATTGTGAAATTTTGCGTACAAACCTCTAATAATATCCTTCCATACCCAAAAAAGCTAAAAACCTCCATCACATTTTTGGATTCTTCCCATGAAACAACCGCTTCAACCATTGACAGGTCATACGCTACCCATTTCTAAGACACCACATGACCAAGGAAATGCACCTCTTGTGTCATGAACTAACACTTAGAAAATTTCCCTTAGAGTGGGTGGTGTAAAAGGATTTACAAGACCATATTGAGGTTATTAGTATGCTCCTAAACTTATCTTGAGTAGATCAAATTGTCATCGATGAATGCAATGACGAACCGGTCCAAAAACTCATGGAAAATAGTGTTCATGAGACCCATGAACACTACAGGTGCATTCGTAACACTGAATGACATGACAACAAAATCAACATGCCAATACCTCCACCTGAAAGTTGTATTCGGAATATCACAGTCTTTCACCCTTAACTGGTGATACCAATACTGCAGATCGATCATAGAGAACCAACCTGATCCCCGCTACGAGTAATAGAGATCATCTATTCTCGGGAGAGGGTAACATTTTTTGAGTGTAACATGATTTAGTCTCTGGAAGTCTATGCACAGCCTGATACCACCATCTGCCTTCTTCGCGAACAAGACCGGAGCACCTCATGGTGACACGCTTGGTTGGACCAACCCCTTCTTCATCTGATCATCAACCTGAATCTGTAAATCCCGCAACTCTGATGACACCATCCGATAAAGAGCCGTCAAAATCGGACGTGCACCAGGTTACAAGTCTATTCTGAACTCAACATCAAGTCAAGGGGTGGATTTTCCACCTATTCTTGGAAGACATCCATGAACTCACTGACGATCACCAGGACTTCCACCATAATTGTATCTTTCAAATCCACTGATAGGTCACCTAACAAGGAAAGGAGGGGCTCTACCTACAGACTACCTTCCTAGAAACCCCGCTCTCCAGTGAAAGTCACACACTGGCCATCCTCATCAAAGAACATGAATCTTCTTCAGAAATAGTTGATAACTACTTGTACATAAAATAGTTAGTTGATTCCTAGGATGACATCATATGGTTGTATCTACAATAGTAGAAGATCAATGCTAGACTGATGTGGACCTATCATCAGTCTACACCCTAAGAAAACATAAAACAAGTCGATCTGACCTCTGATTGGCGTACTCAACACCAAGGGCACTAGAAGTCTCTCAGTGTCGAAACCTTGAGCACGGGCTTGACTAGGTGCAACAAAGGAGTGTGAAACTCCTGTATCAAACAAGGAATAGGTAAGAGTACTAAACAAGATGATCATACCTCGAACAAATTTCAGCCCTGCTAAAACTATTCCCACTGTGGTCTATAACTGTCCATGCCCAGCTCCTCTACCCCTCTGTTGTCGGCCGCCTCCCCAACCATGTCCTAGTCTAGGTCCTTGAGAAGCGCCCTAATCCTAACCTCCTCCTGTAACATATACCCTCAGAGGAGTGGGAGAACACTATCCCTTCTACTGCTATTGCTGAAAGGGAATGGATAAAAGATACTATTTCTGAGGTGGGCGTTGAACCAACCCACCCCCACTATACTGTGTTCAGTCCGACCACTGATTCCGACAGTTCCCACGGCTACCACAGATGAAATTCCTCTGTCTTGGGAACTTAAGGAAGGTGTGAGGATCAAGAGATCAAATCTCGAACTGCTGGGGCATGCTCCCCACTAGTCAGAAGCTAGAAATACCTGATGTTGGAGGCCTGCTGCAAACAGCCTTCCCCTTTGACGATCCCAACTGGATTTCCTGTAATGGCATACCTCCAAGCATGTGCATCCTCTCCACCACATCATCCATCTTTTGGAACTCCAAGTATGTGGGTAGGGTGAAGGGTGTAACAAATATTGAAGAGAAGGTCAAAGTGCCTCCTCTAAAAGACTCACCTTAGACCCCTCATCTGGAAAAACATCTAGAGAAAAACGAAGGAGATCTTTGAACCTGATCCCCAAATCCCTCACTGATATGCTTCCATGCTGTAGGGAGAGAAGCTCCTGCCTCTTCTCTACCTTCATCATGGAATAGAAAAATTCTGCATGTAACTCCTTCTCGAATTCAGTCCACACAACCTCATCCACCCTCTTCTCCACAAAATAGAGAGTCCACCATTAACATGTTGCTCCTCACATATGGCTTACAACCAGAGGAACCCTGTACTCCATTGAAGCTTGGATCATGCTGACAGCAGATTTCCAGACCCTTCCTTCTTCAAGTTGAAGAAGAGATAATGAACCTCGATACCCACCTTCAATAGGTCCCAGAGTGGTGACTAGACCCAAGGGTATAAAATCACACACAAGATGGAAGGAATTACACTTTTTATTTAGTAGGATTGAGAGTTAAGATATTAAATCCCAACAACACCAAAATTAAATGTAAAAGTAAAGCCAAAAGAAAACCATTCACGTATCTATGTCCAAAGGAAATGCAAAATAACTACAAAAAACCCCAAAGGAAAGTACCAAATAAACGTAAAACATCAACAAAAATTTTCCCATGATACAAAATAGTACGATCCTACACAATCCTAAAATTCTTCAATGAAACCTAAAAATATTTTATATACATAGGGTGAGTATGCAGGTATACACAGTGGGGAAACCAAATGCTCTCGTGCACAAGTGGGGAGGCATTCTAATGCCCCGTGAGAAAAGGAGATAACTGGAGAAACTATCAAGGAAACTATCCACCCCCAACCCCACCAAGAAACATGCCCCAAATAACACAAGTCAAGTATGGTAATATTAATTACACATCGATGTTTTGGTACCCCGCGCCAGATTTCTTCTGGTTATTGAATACATCCTACGAGTCAGACCTCTCCCACCATTCTCACTACAGTCCCACCACCACACCCCTCCCACACACACCTGGGCTATCACAACCACACATCCCACCCACAAACACCTAGTCCACAACAACACATCCCACCCACAAACACCTGGTCCAAAACAACTACCGTCATGCCCAAAGAAACATGGGCCTCATCCGGATGGCAATTGGGAAACCACCTACCTAGACACACTTGGGCCAACCACCACCATGATCCCTGCTCGTAGAATCTACGACTTACAATGGACCTTAGGCCATCATGGCCTACCCAAATAATCTTGGGCTACTCACGAAAGGGAGAAAAAATGGATCTAATAACCATCCACTGATAGGAGTGTTTAGAAAAACACCATCCTCCATGAAATGGGGATGTTCGTCACAAATTTCAAAACTTGGGTAGGGTGTGAATATAAAAAATAAGAAATAAATTATATATATAGGTAAAAAATCACTCATCCCAACCTAGGGGTTCCAAAACCGGCCCAACCACAGACACCATCATTACTATTCATTCATAAAAGGTAGCACACCCACAACCATGTCACAACTCATTAATGGAAAAAAAACTCCCCATCGAACCCATTCTCATTTTCATATTCAAGTGATTCCATTTATGAATAATTCTTCACTACTAGGAAATTAACCGGTATAGCTACAAGGCAGGGAAAGGAAAATAGTCAAATGACAATTTAAGAATTCACACCTAGTTTTCATGTAAATCCACAACAACAAAAGAGATATTTGTGATCCCATAAAGCACTAGAACCAAACCAAGTCCCAAAAAACAGCCCCACACGGCCTCAGATCCACAAACCAACAACTACCCCACAATAGGGGATCATATCCCCATCTATGTCACTTCCCATGAATCTACTGTAAATATCACCAGAACAGAGCAAATGAGTTTTCAAATTTGAATTTTACATTTATTTAGTTATATATTTCCATTTGGTTAACCAAGTGATCAAACAAGGATTCTTATTCATTTGGAATACATTTAATCACCCGAGTTTAAGTGATTTACCATTTTCCATGTTACAGTCATTCAATAATAAAATTAAACAGAAAAACAGAGGTTCGTTAGTGCGAAAGAAAGGACCACTAAGAGACACGAGTTTTAGTGGGCATAATCTCATTCAATTCACAACCTATTGGAAGAGATAAAGGATTAAAACAACATTGTAAACAAACTCCTACATTCTCTAAATCCATTTATAATATTTGTTAAGGTTTGGTTTCATCCATTCCCATAGAAACATTCTAATACCTGCCCCTCACGATACATAGTAAAGAGCGGTGAAGGAAAAACCCTACCTGGATGATCAACGATCGATGTTTCTATCCATATTACAATAACTATGATGCAAGAAATGATGGGGGGACTCCAAGGACTTCAGGAATGATCACTAAAGGTTATAGCACAGGTGTGCCACTCGCCTCAGGAAGGGGGATCCAAATGCACCAATAGGAAGAAAAAACCCAGCCAAGAATAAGAAGAAAATAATTACAGTCTGATATAAAGAGGTGAGATTCTGGAGATAGGGGATAATAATTTTGAATGGCCTTAATGGTGGATCATGGTTTGACCACGTGGTTAGGTGGTTACACACGATGTTATTATTATTTTTTATTTCTCATTGGGGAGGTGGTCATAATAACTATGGGTTAATGGATTTTATTTAAATTGAGGATACAGGTAAAACTGACACCCATTATGGGTCCGTTGAGGGTCACCCCACTCTTTGGGGGCTTTAGATTTTATCTATGAGCATTAAAAACGGGTTGAACCACTTTAAATGGTTAAAATACATTAAAGTGGAATTTTGTAAAAATTGGGTAAGGAAAAACCCGACAAGCCCCCCACCCCCCTCGTGGCACCAATTGGTGACCCACTGATCGGTTCCCCATCGATAGGTAATGCACGGATCAGTGTTACTGATGGTTGAAACCTCAATGACATCCTACTACCGAGATGCGTCACTTAGGATCCAGACATGATGGGTCCAGGGTGTGTCAAACACCAAGAATTTGGGAATGTGATGGACCAGGAGGGTCTCAACCATTACATGGATAACGGTAGATACTAATATCCAATAGGTGAACACCAAGGTGGAGGGAATCAAGGATTAACATTTTTGTAATTAAACCTCAAGGAGACTTCCTACATACCCTGTTTAGAATAAATGAATCAAAATCCATGTAGTTTGATGGTTCAAGGCATACACATGGCTAGCGACCCATAAATATAGAGGCTAGGGATTAGAATAGTATGGATTCCCAGAAGAAGGTTGTCATGGTTACTACAAACCTCTAATCCCACATGATCAATTCTCGGTTTGAGAAAACAGTTGATGCAGTATAAAGTATGGTCACATCTCAGATTATATATCAGTGAGGTTTGGTAGAGTGATTATGTGTAGAAGTGAACCATAGTGAAAAATATCAATGGGAGAGGGATGGGGTGTTGAGATTATCGCGTTCTTAAATCACCTATTGTATTTTCATCTGAAGGTGTTAAGGAGGAGTAATTGTGTTACCTTATTCAAGTAAGGTTATGGGTTAACATCCTGATAGTTTCCCTTCCCCATTGTAATATCGGGTTCCATGCAAGGTGGATCTCATTCCATGTGAGAAATATATTACTCTCGTGGATTTGAGTATGCATGGATATTTCTCGAGGTAGGGAATCCCATGGGTATTTCACTGGCCTAGGATAGAGTTTATCATCATTTCATAAGGACGTTGTTGATTGGAAGTATAACATCTTACAACTCAAACGATTAGTTAGGATTGATCCTCAGGTAGGCTTCATACATACGTTGTTTTAAAGATAAGGATAAAAAACAATTTAGTTTTTTGGATTGGGTATTACACAAGGATAGTGGTGCATAAATATGGATGGTGAGAATTATTATAGGAGGGATACCTAGAACAAGGATGTTATAGTTACTACTGAACTCAAATCCCAAGTGAGTCATTCTTTGTGTGAGAAATAAGAGGAAGGAGTAGACCTGACAGTCATGTCAGGGAAAATACATCTGCAAGGGATGGTGTTGGGGTTATGCGTAGAAGCATCTCTTGGAGAAAAAACTCAAAGGGAGAGGAATATGGTTCTAAGAGTCCAATGTTACCATATTACCTCTCGTATTTCTATCTGGAGGAGGTAGGAAGGAGGAAGAGTTATAACTACTACGTGAAAGGCTAGGGTATTACACCACGATGGATTCCCTTCAACAGAATAATATGGTGTTCCATGCAAGGGGAATCTCATTCTATTTAATGAAGACGACACTCCCATGGAGATGAGTAGGCATGGATAATGCTTGAGGTGGTTTGAACCATGTGCATTACATGGGATGAGGTTTCATTTTAACATTGTGTGTTGATGACATTATCTCTTGGTAGTTTAATGTCATGTAGCTTGGATGAGCGGGGCTCAATACGTAACACTTGGACATACCTAACTAATATGCAACCTCACATGGAGAAGGAACGACACCGACAATTCTTGATGGAAGTGGGGTGGAGGAGTGTTCAACGGTAGTTTCCACCCTATTGTCAATATTTCTAAAAACAATGGTTGATTATTATAATTACGAAATAAGAAATTGTCAGGGAAACATAACAAGGAGAACCACACAAGGGACCTTGAAATCACCAGGTATAAGCTTGGATGGCCACAAATAATGAGATCTTGTGATATATGTGGACTCACTGAGCGGTGATTCATGAACCTTGGGTGAATCACAGAGTTCAGGGGCTTCACGATGTAATAATCTTCATGAAGCATGGTGACCCTACCTCAGTATGAAGATCTGGATCAATGAAAGAGTGCTTCAAAGAGTCTTAATTCTTTGTGAATCCTTGGGGTCCCTAAAAGGATTCCCTCCTCCATGAATGGTGTGGGCGTTAATAAAGGTCATCCCAACCATCGGCAGGGGTAAATTGAAACATGTGAAAGTTTGTTTTGCGATGCTCTCATACCTTGGGTGATTCATTTTTTTCTCTAGTTTATGGTTCTCAGGAACATCATAAAATCAGATATCAGAAGGTAAATGGATATGTAGAAATTGTTTTTGATGTGGGGTGACCAATATATTTATTTGAAAAATGGGTTTCACAATGATCAGGGGTGAACAAAAAAGAAAAAATGATATCTACAAAGAGGCAAGGGGCCATCAGACTCATGGATCCTTCCATCAATTTACTTTGTGTCAGTCATGGGACTCATATGATTCATAGAGGTGTTGGTAAACTACCATCAAGATGGTTTTGGGTCTCACAAGACTAGGATAAGCATCGGTTAATTCCTTTCATTTTTGTGAGGGATTGGGACCAAACAAAAGAGCTTTGTGAGGTAGGACTCGTTGATTATTTTTTGGGACATTTAGATTTTATTTAATCTCAATAATTCGGGGCCTTCCACATTTTTTCCCAAGGCATGTATTATAGCATGAAAATGTCCCCCTTAGAATGATCTCTGATGGTAAAATGAGGGTCTCATTCTAAGGGTAAGACACCAAGAACTGGGTGATCGTGATGTAGCCATGTGATTGTGGCACATGATGTGCACTGGGTGAGGGCACTATGAAGCTTGGGAGCATGAGGGCTACAATGAAGGTTAGACAGCCACAACCTATAAATGCAGAATGAGGGGAATATTTTCCATAATGGACCTCTATGAATGAATTCATCTGAGATCTCCTTTCACAAATATATCCTCCCCATGAATTCTTTATGCAAACCATGTTCCTCGGAAAACAGTTCCACGAACAAAGATTTGAGAACTAGGGCAGTTTGATTATCATTTTCCCCGTGTTAAATGAAAAGTTCAATGTGGTTTTGTGATTTGGTGCTCTGTGAAGATTCTTCATGAATGAAATTCACGAATGAGTTCAATAAAATCAGTTAATCCCAAATCAATTACAACTTAGGATTCATCTTGAGAGGTCATTGTGTATTTATTCAATAGTTAAGACATGATGAACACTATAATGATTGGGGAGTTTGTCCAGAGACATTCTGAGCAGCAATAAATGCTAAATTTTCTCTCAAAAGTGCATAAAGTCCACCCCCTTTACAATAGGTTTTATTTGTATGGTTTTATTTTTAGGTATGACTTATTCATCCTAGAGGCAATTTGGAATGTACTACCTTAATGGTTCATATGTACATCAGGTCAGTACTAGTGACACTGTGTTGTAGACAGCCATACCTGGAAGATCATTCGACTATGGCAGAAAATTTATATACAACCATCTCAACAAAAGTGAAGGGAGTATAATGGAGCTACAGTCATCTCCACCAAAATATCTGAAAATATTAATGGAGGGGTTAGGGAACCTAGAAAGAGGATGAGATGATGATTGGGACATTCTTCAGGGATGAAAATTTATAGGGTAATAGGCCTGGGTCTTCTGTGTATGCACATTCCCCATAGAATTAGGAGCAGATTAGGGGATAGTTGGATTGTATGATGAGAAATGGGCTTTCCAATTCAATATGTATCAATTGAATTACATAATTCCATAACAACTGAGTATATTTCCATCTAGGACCAACACCTTCTATCGACATAATTGAGAGGTTGGTATCATCCTCTAAGATCTATACCAGGTTTCTAGAATGCCAATATGAGGGGAAATTTATGATGATTTTTTTCCAGTAGAGAACACATGGGATGATCTAGAGTTGATTCGATGCAGGGAGAATATTATACTATATTTGGGGTTGATTATAAATAAAGATAAGCAGATGAAAAGTGATGTACATTTTTAGTAGTGATTTGGTCACTTTCTGAATTTTCCTACAAAGAGAATTGTTGAGGAGGAGGTTGCACCTATGAAACTTCCCATGAGGCCCTGTACCTTCTCGAGAGGGTCCTAGTGAGCCAAGGAGTGTTCTTACTAGCTGATCCTTCAGGATAGACAAAATAATATGTGGGGGTACCACATCAACACTAATAATAAACTTTTATATAGGTTATCTGGGATCATATTAGTTCTCATTTGTGTGTGGATGATTCTAGTGAGATATGTGCATATGGGTGCCTGAAGAAGAACATTTATCATGGGAGTGATTCTAGAAATGGATAGTGTATCAACCTCATGATATTATTGTTGAAAATATATATAAGGTTTTCTAGAATATCTGTTAGGGGAAGAAGTCGCTATGATTTTGAAGGCCTCTCCATGTCCTATAGGAGTGGGTGGCAGTGCACATGGGGGGATATGAATACCTGAATCCCATCTATCCTATTGGAATTAACTCTCGACCAAAAATTCTGGACATTTTAAGAAGTCTCCCATTGAAGATAAAATTGATGATGGAGATAACAATGATTTAGAGGGAGAAGTAAATCAAAATCCATAAATTTCTTTTTATAATAGTATCATTCATTGATGATGACACAAGAAACATATATCAGTTGTTATATCTCATAGCCTTTTGAGGTAGAGTACAGGTGGCATAGGTTGATTGTTAGCCAATATGTGAACCACAAACCCCACACCGATTCACAAGGCAGTTGAGATGTCTCTAGAAGCTATCCTAGAAAGAGTACCTAGGGTTATGTCAGGAATATCACCCATGTGTGATGATATAGCTTTGGATCTTATTTATGCGAGAGGATGGAATGATGCAGAATGATTTTTTTTCATTCCACTTCCACCTATGCGCTAGTTGATAGATACAAAAACATATTGGAGTTTATTTATCCATTGAAATTATGAAACAGTAGACCATATGAGCAAATGAGATATTGGATCCTCCACCTCAAGGTCAGGGGTGAGCGGTGATGAAAGTACACCATGGTAGTAGGGATGGTGCACATCATGGTAGTAGAGCACCATTAGCATATCCAATAGTCCAAAGGCTTGTAAAATGTAGAAGTTAAAGAAGAGGAGGTGTACCAGGACCATTTTCCCCAATAAGCTAGACTTTGGAGGTAGGGGGTACATCAAAAGGGTTCTATAGAATACGTAGCAATGATCTTGGAAAGCAGTTGCGTTGCATGGATATACATGAAGATATTTTTTACCAAGAATATTGGAAATCCATGGATATCAATAGGAAATTACTAAATCGTTATGAAATGTAGAATCAGCTTAACTAGTTTGGATGAATCAATTATGCATTTTTCATGAAAATTTTAGTTTTATTGTCTTCTAAGAGGAGAAGAAATAGTACGTGGTAGAGTAGGAGGATCTTGTGTACTCTTGAGGTGTTATGCATCCAATAACAGATCAGATGAAAGTATTAATACATCTAAACTCATATCTAAACATTGATTGGATGAGTTTTTGGACGAAAATTACCTTTACTATATAATAATGTGACTCCTGGTTGGATATTCCAATAAAGATATCCCTCCAGAGGACATTTATGTAGAAACCTCAGTGGAAAATTCCTTGAGAGGATTCTCCAAAAATCATCAAATAAGTTCTAACACATCCCATTATTCTATTACCTCTATAATTCTCACCTGTATTCTTTGACTGACATATAATATTCCTAGAGGATTTTGAGAAAAGGACCCCTAATAATGGGGATAGATGTCTGACAACATGCATAAAGAACAAATAACTAGGGCCTGTGTATAAGGTAATAGGAGCTACAGGATTTGGCAATGCTAGGGGGAAAGAGTGGGGTCTCTAAAACCATTTCATCCCCCAATCATATACTAGGGGCCACATACCAGAATTTTGATGGTAAGATCTAGGGATTATGATCAACCATCACTTGATATCTGTAAGTATCCTACTTCAAATAGTTATAATTTTTGTTAATCAACAAGATTAACTGATATTTTCATCTTATGAATATTCCATGGAGTAGTGGGTGATCTACTAGTGAGAATGGTTATCGGACCCATGGATCCTTTCTTGACAGTGGTGTTGGTCCATAGGGAGCCAGTTGTCCAATCTGACCAGGATAAGACTACTTGAGATCGGACAATTGTGGCTACTAGAGGTGCTACAGACTGGGCTGATAGGGAAAGCCTTATTTCCTTGGAATCAAATGATGAATATCATCTCCATGATATGGAGAACGATCCACATGAAATGATTCCAACGTAAGAACCTATTGCAGAATTCCACGACACATTTCCAGGGTTCCGAACTGTTGACGTGGAAGGTTTGGAGTAATCAAATTCTGGTGCAATCGTGGTTAGTCAAGCTACTTGATACTGAGTTGTTTGTTTGTCAAACAATTCCTAAAAAATATCCTAGAGTCACAATGGATTAGCTTCATATGATCACATGAACCTATATGAACTTTCTATATTCCATAGGTGTATAAAATCAAGGTATACACATGTTGATCATGTATTATATTGATAAAAAGGTTCAGGAAATATGTAACCATCTTGATTTTTCATTGTATCAAAAAAATTAACTCAATGCCCAGTTTATTTAGGTGGATTAACATGAGACCAATCTTCTGGAAGGGTAGTTGGGTGAGTACATTTCATCCTCTACCACTTAGTTAGAATCAGTCACACAATATAGGGTCTAGTTGACAACAATATTAGTGTTATTGAGAAAAATATCTCATCAGGTGGTTGGCCTTCAAACTGAACTGGATTGGCACAAACCAAGTTGTTTCAACACCATCTAGAAGTGAATGAATTCAAACAAGAGATCAAGTGACAACAAAGGATCCTAGAGACCACACGCGAAATGGAGGCAATTTATAAGATCTCCATAAAACGAGGGGATCTATAGGGGTTTTATTTATCCAATATAATGATATTTTTTTTGTTAACATTCATAAACCCTTGTGTATGAATGTACTTTTTATTTAATTTGAATATTACATCTCTATGATATTTGTGAAACAACCAATGACCAATCCCTAAGCTAATTCAGACCATACTCAGTGTGAGAAACAAGGGATGATCGTATAATCATTCACTTTGTATGGTAATGTCAAATAATCCTCGAATACTCAAGTTCTTATATTCTTTACTAACCACTCAGAGTGTTCAGGTTGAGATAGGTTGTGACTCGATAATGGGGCTCTTAACCAACTTTTTTTTTCTAATGTGTGCTAGTGCACAACTGGGGTAACACTTGGGGTGTTGGAATCGTTCTAATGAAATTGAAATGAGAAGTGTGAAATATGAAACCCAAAATTCATAACACACGGAGGATGGAATGCTAGAATGTGATAACTATTGACAGTTTCTGAAACTCAGTACCCAGACCACTAGCTTGGAATGGGGACAAATAAATCAGGGTGACTCTCTAACCATGTTTCAATCATGGGACCTAACTCAAAATTATATCTGATGTCATCCAAAACATTGACATAGGATGGTAGGTGAGATGAAGTGTCATGCGACCAGGATGTTAGGGGGTTCATTCAAACCTGTAAGATGATGAGGATCAAATAAAGGCATGTCAAGCATTGGAGTGCAGTGATGGAATTTTCAAATAGATTCCAACACTCTTGGAATTATGCAACTATGGCTCATGGAAAATTTAATGTGGATGCATTGGTCTGAACAAGGGTCAAACCTATCTTATAGGGTTAGAATCACCACAAATGTCAAGTGATAGAAAAATAATGTGAAAAATGAAGTGGATGAACGAAACTATGAGAGAGGACCACTCTGGTGAAGGCCTTTGATGATTCATAGATTTATGTCAAATGTTGATGAAAATGCATATAATATTTTATCGTCATGTGACTAGGAAATGTCCCAGATTTTAACATCATGTGATGATGACATTTCATATAGTTATTGTTTATATTTTTGGGAGCTTGGATCTTAGTTTGAGGACATAGATTTTGGACTGTAAAATGTCCCAAAGTATTTTTGTGTTGTACAGGGAACAAACCCATCATTAATAGGCCAAAATATGCTAGCATACTAAAACAATATAATTAAATAGACGGGAAGAAGGAATATTTAATATGAAAGGAGACAAACCCAAGGTGAATGAGAATCGAGGGGTCTCAAAACCGAACCACATATCCTACTAAGGATCCTAGTCTAATTTCATAGTGTTTGGAATGTAATTGGGGCCAAAGGAAAAAGATGGTCAGTGTAACTATATTTGGCCTCTAAAACAAAATTTTCATGTGTGACTACATATCCCATGAGGATGGGAAACAAGCCACATGTAGTTTTTGGAGAACATAATTGTGGGAGACCAGAACTGGAGGGGAAAATTATTTCTGAAGGGGAAATGGAATTATCCAACAATTCTCATGAAGCATCCTTAACATTTTTAGGGTAGGGTTATAGTTTAATGTCATTTGGAGGACACACACCCTTAGTTTAGGGTCATAGAGTTTGGACCGAATACGGTAGCTCAAGTTTATATGTAGTGAGATGGTACGACAAACCTAACATTAATGAGGCCAAGGAGGCCCGACACCAAAAAAAATCAAATACAATATTGGAATATATTTTAATGTTAATGATGGTTTGTAATATAGGTATAGAATAAGGTTTAGGTTCATAATGACTGGTTATAATACAAACAGTTTTGGGTCATGCTCACTGAACCAATGGGGAAAAGGGTTCATGTATATTTATATAGTGTGGTGTTTTGGAAAACTCTATGTTAATGAAGAACAAGGAGGCCCATTACAAAACCAAATCTAGGACAAGGGGAAGAAAGCATGAATCTAAATCTAGTTCCAAGGAAGAAACCGGTGCGCATCGATACATATCCAATAAGCATGGGAATGAAGGCATACATTGTTCTTGGTTGAGGGTGAGTATCTATGAGAGAAATAAACTATTTTTGGAAGTGAAAAATCCATTGTGATTGTAGTACCAATAAGGTTTTATTCCATACAACATATACATAAGAGTACCTTTAATAGGATCTTAGTTTAAGGGAAAAATGTTTGGATCAAAGCTCATATTTTATGGTCATAGAGATTGGACCTAGAATTATTTGTCAGCTTCTGCATGTGGGTGAAAACCCAACAAAAACTCATAAGTCCACGAGATCCATGATCGTTGTGTAAAAAAAGTAGTAGTAATGCGATATTCTTGAGACATGGAAGAAAACAGAAAGGACATGGATATTTCAGGGCAATAAGATCCCAATGAAATTGGCCCGCTTGCTCAATGAACATAGGTGAATAGAAAAGTAACACCAAGGTTGTTGGATTTATGCCAGAACATATGATGCTGGGAAGATTTGAATCATGGAACCTAAGATGTGGATCACAATTAGGGCGGCATGATGATGGGGGATAATAGTTGAGCTTGTTCAAAACACAACATCCTTATCATGTTACCTGGGATTGGAATAGACATATGAGAGTCGACCACTGACCATGTTCAAAATGTGGGGAATGTCTCAAAATGAAATCTCACATCCATAGAGGTATTGGCCCGTGATGGTAAGTGAGCCATATGTCTAGGAACAATACCATTAAGAGGTCCCTTCAGATGTCAAAGATGATGGATTCCCAAATAAAGGGACACAAGAAGCATGGATATGGAATGAGAAATTGTTCATATAGAATCCAACACTTTTGGTTATGCACTATAGTAAATATGAGGATATCAAGGAGGAATACTTCATAGAGTGATTCAAACTTATTATCCAGAAAAAAGGCCTTGAGATAGCTATTTGATATGTTATGGTAGTGGTCTAATGACAAATGAATAGAAGGGTGAGGAGAGGTAAAATGTTTGATAAATCTGGGGATGGATCAGAAGAAAAACTATTTGGGCATCCATATGTTTACAATGAGAATGAGAATCAAGAGAAATTTAGTTCTTTAATTCCATAAATATTAACGTCATGAATTAATGATGCTACTGTGACATAGTTTTTTCAGGTGACTTGGGTGAAAACATCCAATTTAAGGTCATGGAGTTGGACCAATGGGTTCTTCTCCAATAGATATACATTGCATTGTGAGGTGACGAACCCAGAATGAATGAAGACTAAGAAGGCACATATCTATAGCATATATTACCACTGAGGCATGAATAAAGATTAGAATCATGATACTTGTATATTGGATCTCATTTTAAGGTTGTAGAGTTTAGATCCTAGGAAAAAGGGATAAACATGTTGATAAACCTGAGATTGGACACAAAGAAAAAATGTTTGGGTGTCACTACGTATCCCATGAGGATGGGAATGAAGCTGTATGAATTTATTAAATTCCATGTAGTTTAACTTAATGTGGTAAGGATGAGGGGGACTTTTCTTTTAATGTCATGTTAAAAGGTTAGTGAGTGTTGTGAAATATATTATCATGCAACAAGGATGATGGTTGAGGTCATAGAATTAAGACCATGTTCTTTGTTTAACATCGTGTTGGAGGGACATATCATTATAGTATATTGTTATGTTTTTGGGGCTATACAATCTTAGATTAAAATCATAGTGTTTGGATTAATCCCTATAGTTTAGTGTTGTGCAATAAGAAAATTGGTTGGACAGAAATTCTGAAATGGAATTTCATTGAACAAGAATTATATCTTGACTTGAACGAGGACCAAAGAGGCCCATATCTATACCATACACTCTACAAGAATCCATATATAGTTTTAAGTCATGATATTTGGTCCGGGGTGCCCATTTTTGTGTCACTTGACTAGGACATGATGAATTTTCCATTTAAGATCATGCAGAAAAGTTCATCAATGCTATATAGTCTAGCAAAATGATTTAAGGATGTAGTAGAGGTTTACTGTATTGTCATAAATAAATGAAAATGAGGTTAATGAAATAGGGTATGGACCCGAAAATAAAATGTCCAAGAATCACTTCATATCCTATAAGGATCAAAATCAAGCTACAAATAATTCTTGAGTGTTGTGTAGTTTAACATCATGCCCTAAGGATGATAATTTTTATTGAATATGAATTCATATTTCTACGAATATAGGGTGGTTATAGAGTTTATGGTGATGAAAATAGGAAAAATAAATGGTTTTACGCCATGTGGTATGTTGTTGATGGGTAGTTTTACATCCTAAAGCTCAGACAGAGTCATATTATAATGTCATGTTATAAAATAATTCATGTGACATATAATTCTTAAGGAACATGGAATAGGTTGGAAGAGTGATGTGATATACATCCATAGTGATCAAAGATTATGCACTATTGGGGTAAACCTTATGAATGATGTATGTTCATTTCCATTTGGGTTCCAACAATAGTGACTTCTTTCTAGGTATCATCGGCACTAAAAGGGACAATATTGAATAACCTTGAAGGAAGGAGTGAATAAAAACATTCATGTTGAGTGATCTAGCTATCTTGTTCCAGTGCCTCTCTTGATTATTAAAGGCTGAGAGAATATTCCCAATATTATATTCTTGATCATCTAGATGACCTTTTATCTATCTTGTATGGCATCTGCTTTTCATGGATGGCTATGCAGAGTAATGAAAACTGAATCTAAATGGGAATGAAAACCTATGTTCCATACTCTAGGGAGAATGAGGTAACCATGGTGGAATTTTGAGTTCTAATTTGATTACCCTAGAAAGAGTTGGGGATCTTGTCTAACCAACATTTATTTTTCTACCCATCCATTTTCAATAAGATTCTAAATAGGGTTTTGTTAAACTCCATTATCTTCCCATTTTCATGCACATAGTAGTGGGAGGTGTGGTTCGACCAGATTTCATTCTTGGCATACAACTTCTTCAGCTAAGCTATTTGGAAATTGATGTGGTTATGGATGAAAACAGTGTGATAGAATCTGAATTAATGGATGATTTTGGACCTCACAAACTCAAAAATATAAAAGAACTTGAAATCCATGAGTAGAATCACCTCCTACCACTTTGAAAATAAATCGATTGCAGTTAGAATAAATATGCTCTAGTGTGTTGTTTCATGTGGATAAGGTTGCATGTCATTGATACCCAAGAACATAGAGGGACAAGAGTACTTGGTATTCTGGAGGAGCTCTAGTGGTCGATTCATAATGAAGGAGTGGATCTAAAATGTGTGTCACATCTTGGTGAACTTGATACAGTCCTGGATCATGGAAAGCCAAAAAATAGAATAACTTGTGATTATGGTGGGTGAGTTTTAACCCTTATGGATGAGCTCCGTAATACCCAACATGAA
This sequence comes from Viscum album, assembly GCA_963277665.1. NCBI lineage: Eukaryota > Viridiplantae > Streptophyta > Magnoliopsida > Santalales > Viscaceae > Viscum > Viscum album. Next base: position 1,931,753,340 of record OY728161.1, on the reverse strand, counting down.
CATCCTAAATACCCATTAGAATTTAATCTACATGAACAAAAAGGATGAGAATTCCATCGAACCCATTCATGTCAAGAATCTACTCAAGGATAGGACCTCTCTGCAGGGTAAACTATACTGAACTCTGAATAATTATCTTACGTTCGACACTATATATTGGATGAGTGCCATTAAATAGTTATCTGATTAAAGGTGTTTTCTAATAAAAGATATACTAAACTACGTAATTTGGATTTGGTGGTCCTGATGTGGAGGAAGTGGTGGTAAGATAGATTACCTATTTACTGTCATCATCATCTGAAGTAACGGGGGTGATAAATCATTGATGCACCACATGGTTGGTTAGGTCATCAGGGTCATGCTCTGAGAGATATGCAGCTAGGCTATCCAAGGCATCATCTTGACCATTTTATGAATTGGGAACATGAGTGTCCCCTCTTCAGAAAAGAAACCCATCCATTAGTCGATGAGTGTGCTTTAACATGGGCACAGGCTTCAGATTTCTAAGGATGAAATCACCATTTATTATATTAACAAATATCTAGGATTCATCCTCCCCATGTAGGTGGAAAATTTCAATATAAAGAGACAACTCAAGACTAGTGATAAGTGACTGATATTACACCTTATTAATTGTGCAAACTTTTGACAGCAAGAACCAATATGGAAATACTTCATGGGTTTATGTTATGAAGATGTTTCCCATACCTAATCTATTGATCTTGGGATCATTGAGCCATATATATTTTTGGAAATGAGAGGAACCATATCTATAAATATTCTAAGATGAAATAGGATAGTATACAATGAATATGTCCTCATCTATAAAATCATGAACCAAATACTGCACTGCAGGGGCCTGATGGGTGGCTTGAAAGACTACGAGTGCCTGACCTTTGATGGCCTTCTACAGAATGAAACTCTTATGGAACTGTGGTAGAATCACTACCCAATGATCTTGAGGACTTTTTAACGTTGGGAAAATTAAAATATACTTTAGTGGATCCACATTGGACACCATGTATATCATGTTAACTTGGTTGGTTAACTTCCTACAACTCAGTCATTTTGTTGGGATTGTACCTTAGGGAGGCTTCTTGTGAACCATGTTTAGAATATAGTGATCAGAACCCACATAGTTCTTTATTTTGGCGATTATGCCTATCTAGAATCCAATTGAAATGGATGTTTGGTCTTACACCATGACTTATGATTTGAATAATGGTGTCACGATCAATACTAACTTCTTTCCCACGTGAGTCATGCTCATTATGAAAAGAAATAGGATTCAGTGGACCAGAAATTTGTGCCTTAGAAGATTCAATAGTGAGGTATAGTGTGGGGATTATGCGTAGAAGTGACCCATGGTTAATAAGATAAAACAGAAAAGAATTGAGTGTTGAGAGTCCCATTTTCCCATCTCAACTCTAGTTTTTGCGTCTGAATGAGGTAGGGAGGGGAAAGAGTGTTGCCTCCCGTAAAAAACTGCCAAAGGCTTACACTAGGATGGTTTCCTTTCTCCACAATAATATGTAATTCCATGCATGGAAGATCTAATTCCATTTGATAATTATCTCACTATCATTGAGATGAGTAGGAGTGGATAATTGTTAAGGCAGGGAACCTGATGTTCATTTCATAGGATGGCGCTTCATTTTAACATCATGTGTTGATTATGTTGGTGTTTGGATGTTTAATATCCTATATCTCGGATACAAAGGGCTCACTCTTTATCCCTTAGAGTGACATAATCGATACCCACCTAGACTTTTGCACAGAAAGACATAAGCAATTACTAATCGGACTCCCTCCTCTGTGGGGTCCACCTTAGCATCCCTATGCCAAAAAGAAATAGTGATTGACATACATATACAAAAAATTAAGAGTTAAAGTAATATACTAAGGGGAACCACACAAGGGACTATGAATTCACTATGTACAAGCCTAGAAGGTTGCACATTGGGATGTATTGTACATCAAGGGGCCTCACTGAGAGGTGTTTTCCAAAGATCAAGTGCTTTATAGAGCTCAAGGGCATCACAAAGAGAGAAGCTTTCTGAATTATGGAGACCATTCCTTGGAATGAATCCATGTCTTAAGGAAACAGCTCTTCATGAAGGATTAATGCTCTACGAAGCCTCGAAGGCCATAATGGGACTCCCTCCTATGAGAAGGGGATAGGTCTTTGTAAAGGGTAGCCCTACCATATGAAGGGGTAAATAAGAATATGGGAATTTTTGGTTTGTGGTGCTCTAGTACCTTGGGTGATTCATTATTCTCTATGGTTTTTGGTGCTCAGGAGATTCATAAAATGGGATATTGGGAAAAAAGGTCTGGTAGATTTGTTTTTTTTGTTGGATGAGTAGTCTATTTATAGGAAGAATGGGTTTTGGGATTCTCATGGGTGAAACATAATGAAAAAAGAATTTTTTAAATGTGGAAATGGTCATCAGAATCACATATCCTTCCATAAAAATCCTTCGTGTTGGTCACGGGACTGTTCATACCCATGGAGGTGTCCATGAACTGCCTTCACAATGATCATGGGGATCATTGGACTCATGGAAGGGTCTGTCAATTCCCCTCAATTTCTCAAGGGTCGGGGACTTCATGATAACTCATCATGAGGTAGACCCCTTTAATGATTATTTTTGCATTTGAGCCCATATTTCATATCAAATAATCTTTACCTTCCTTGAATTATCCTGGGGAATGTTTTTCAGTTCCAATAGGATATCAATAATTTTCTTATTCATACATTCAATATAGATTATATTGAAAATAGTATAAAAAAATGTGAAACAACCCATAAATAAATCCCATAAACAAATGGATAACTAGAAAATGTATGATGTAATATCCCAACATGCAAGTATGAAATAAGATAAAGATTGGACAAAATCTATTAAAATTATAATTCCATCTCATAAATTAGTTGAATATGTTGACTATAATTTCATATTATAACACGATTCATTATCACAACCATATAAAGTTACAGTGATAGACAATTTATGCATAATCTAGCAATCAATTCATAAAACTAAATGAAAATTTTACCTTTTGAAAAAAAATATTTTAAATTATATTTGGATAAGTAAATATGGAGATCCAAAACATTTATATATTAATGATAGTATAGAATAATATTTCCCTAAAGATCCATGAACTAAAATCAAATAAGAAAAATATTTCTCCATGATTATCGAGTAGATACCTATATGCTTGAATTAGAGTAAGATATTGAAAAAATTACAAAAAGGAATCTCAATATTTAGGAAGGCTAGAAATTTTTATGTGTTTAATTTAAATCACCATATTATAAACTTGAATTAAAATTATTTAAAAAACACCAACCTTAAAAAAATTAAATTGAATCCTCTAAATGGTTTTATAGAAAAAAATTTAATGAAATATTGATGTATAAAAAGAGATATAAAAGAAGACTATGGCTTTAGGATATAAGAAATATTTAGAAAAAACCATAAATATTATAATCCTTTGAAATAGAAATATATAATTTAATAACTGAATGATTTCATAAGGAAAACCTATTTATATAACTATGTTCCCCGACATAACGCAACATATGTTGTTTAAAGTAAATTTAGTAAAGATAAAAAAAAATCTTTATTCCAAATGAATTACACAACAAAATTTCAAAATCAATTGAAATATAGATACCAAGAACCATCATTTTTAGAATTCTTAAAAATGTACCCTTACATAGAGGGAATAAATCCCTAAAAACACATTGACATGGGAAATAATATATGGAAAATTCAATTTTTTTGAAAACACCAAAAATAATTACAATATATAAAAATAAAAAATTTTAATTCAATTGTATATTTTTTAGAATAGAATTTTATTATTATTTAATAATCTGAAAAGAAATAATGACTATTTATATTCACATTTAGAACTATGAAATCTAAATTCTACCCTAGAATATCAAGTTGAGTTTAATTTTTTCATGAATGCATACAATTATTTCCCTAAAAAGTATGTCAGAATAATATAAGTCAAGTAAAATACGAGTTCTGTTAACTTAAACATTCTTTTTATAAGCTTTATTTAAAAAATATTAGTGAGAAAAATATTATAATTCTATCCATCACTCGCTATTTAAAAAATAATGATTCAAATTCAATCAGAAAAAATATTTCTTATTAATTATATTCATATATTGTTTCATACTCTATTACAACATTTTATGAGTCACCTTTAAAAAATCAATAAATCGAAGGGGTATAAAAATTTTCAAGTCTATCCTAAAAAACTAGAATTTTACTAAATGTGAAAGGAGTGACTACCCAAGCATACTAAAAATCTATTCATTAGTTTACTACTAATTCATGAAAATAATTCATAATAATTTATGAATAATAAAATCATTTCATTATCTCACAGATGACAATCATGAGTTTTCTATGATTTTGTTTGTATAATGCCACATGTGATTGGATTCGAAGAGTGTTTACCAATAGAGAAAATTTTTAAACATTATGGATTAATCAGGTTTTTAGATTAAAATGAATGGTTTATTCCATATAATACTTTTATTTATAAATATTCAAGAAGAAATATAATTGGTTATTATATTATATGTTAAAAGATTATATATATAATAGAGGATATTTAATTGTCACTATTTAAAGAATGATTGATTGGTTTCTATATGTTATTAATGTTTGGTAATGTGGTTATGTAAGGAGGCTAATGTAGTTTCAGTTTTCACTCTTCAGATAAAACTCCACACAAAAACTATATCACAATATGACATATAGATTTGATAGATCTAATGAATCCATATATTCATCCTGAGAGTAAACTAGTTCTCTAATGAAATATTGTTTTCTCTTTGATAATGTGTATATAATCTGATTGATTTTGCTTGAATTTATAATGACTTCTCCATAAGAAATATAGTATTTGGTAAATATTTGATATGTCTTTACTTTTTTACTCTACCCCATGGAATACCATAGAAAATACCTCTGAGATTTAATGAAACTAGAGGATCACATGTAGGATATAAACCCAAGAAAAATCATTTAGTGTTATGATTCCCTATTTGGAGGGGATCTAAAAAATTGTAAAAATGAAAATATATTTAAAATAAAATGAAACATGTTTTACATATCAAGGTTATGTCTAAGAAAAAATAAATTTTATCACTCCCAAAAATTATGCCCAAACATTAATGAACTTTTTGGACTAAACCCAATATACAACAATTCTAAAATATAAATTAGTGCACAAAAACATGAGAATACAATAATATTACAATTTAATTTTGGGATACATTGAAAGATATGTTTCATACAATAGATCCATAAGGCTCATTCAAAATAAACCTTTTATTTCAACTCATTTCACACCAGATATAGTTCTGAGGTGTTTGTGTGGCCCCTAAACACTATTTAGTGGTATCAAATGATTGAAAGAGAAGTAATTGGGCATTTAGATACATTAATAAAGAGTGTGGACATGTGGAGAACATATAGTGTAAGTTGGTACCACGGGAATATTATATTCAACATATCTAATGAAATCTATAAATACAATAATGAACTAGATAAGAGGTATATGATCCATGTGAGAGGTATTATCGGTTGATTGTATTGGAATGCAGCCTTCATATGATCATTCAAGAAGAACCATACACTCAATGGGTAAAATCTAGTGAAACTCAATAAAACATGAAAATATCAAAGAGGAATAAGAATCACATAAATTAAGTATGATCATCCTCATATATATAATTTCTTATAGTTTTCATTTTTACAATAATATAGTTATTTATTTATTTTACTCAATTTATGTAATTTTGATCCCTAACATAGATTGGAAAACCCATAATTATAGATTGATCTATTATTAGATATCACTATAATTAATAGAGTTAAATTAATCCATTTTTATTTTTCAATTTTCATTTATCTCAATTTGTAGTGATTGTTTTCCATGTTAGTGAGATAATATTAATTTAGGAATTACATAAATTGATTCATGTATTTGGTTGTAAACTCATTATATACCTCCACTCAATTATCAATGTACATTATATAATATATGCGATAGATTTGTGATTTTTTTATGATTTCATTCTTATTAGTGAGAAGACAAGAAATAATTATTAACTTCTCTAGATCATCAAGTACCAATTCATAATTTCTTAACAAACATAGAGTGGGTCTTCTATTGGATTGATTATTTAATTAATCACTACAAATCCATTCAAAAATGAATGAATCATAAATATTGATGATATTAATAATAAAGAACAAAATTTTATTATAACTAGAGAAAAAAGATTCAAGATTGTGGTCTCCAATTAACCAATAATAGAATTATAATTCAAAATATACAACCTATGATATAATTTCATTGAAAATACTAAAATAACTTGGGAGAAGTACACATCCATTTATTATTAATTTTTTATATTTTTATCTTATCATTTAATTTCATATATTTTCAAAAAAGCACCCCTAACAGGGATGATACTTTGAATTGTGAAAAATTGAAATTTTAGTCTTCTATTAAGAAAATATGAGTATTAAGTACACTATATTTACTTTTATTTAAATTTTAACACCCCAAGATTTCATAGTATGTTATCTCAATAAAGTAATTCAATATTTTGTGCTAAATGCAACACCGTGTTCGAGCGCACCATAACTTACAAATTTACCATTCAAAAAGAGGTTACGAATTTTATTAAATTCATTTTGAATTTTATATACTCTATATAATTTTGAAATATATATTATGTGTTTCTTAAACATAATCTAAGAACAAATTCATTTTTTCAGATAAAGGAAGTTTTTTTAAGAAAATAAACTTTTATCATCTTTTTATGGAGAACCATTTTTAAAAAAAATATTTCACACTTTTATTTATTAAATTTAATAAAATTAAATACTTTTTTAGAAGCGGGACATAAATATTTATTTTGGATAAATTTTTGGTACTTTTCTGATAACATTATTATTGTGAAGAATAGTTAAAAATACTAAATTATAATTGAAAACAATTTTTTTAATAAAAATAAGTTATAGTGTTAAATTATTCATTTGAATGTTTTGGAAGTATAATTAGATTATGTTTTTACCATTTAATATAATGTTGGTCATTATAAGTAATTTTTAATTTAAATTTCACATAAACACAAGTTAAATTTTTAATGTTTTTACTTTTTGAAAACATTCTTTTTGGTTTTGACAACGAGAATTAATATTTAGTTATTTAATTCCATTATATGTTTTTAATTTGGTAAAATATAATTAATTTTTTAATTCAAAATATCAAAATTAGCTTAGGGTGAATTTTTGGTATTTTTTTCGGAAAACATTCAATTTTTGATGAATAGTGAAAAACACTACGTTAGTGTTTAAAACCAAAATTTTATTTAAATAATTATTTATCTTATTTAAATTTATTTTAAGTCAAAATAGATATATAATACCTATATAAGGTCAATTTATTTTGTTTGAGTCATTTTATAATATAATTAGATGTATAAATTTTTATTAAACATGTTAGCATCTTTTACCCACCATCTAGGAGAATTGAAAAATTTGCATAAAACATAATTTTACCACCTTTTTAAGTTGAATTTCAAAAATTCTAGATGCACAGTTGACATAAGTATGTAAAATTTGGTTCAATAAGATGAAAATAATTTTTGGTGAATGGTAACTTTTGACTTTTATTTACCACGATTAAAAGTAAATAGGGTAATTAAGGATAAAAATGATATTATAATTATCCAAAAACATGTCCTAATTACATTGGATCAGTGTATTTCAACTAGAAACAACCTTATGAATAAAATATGATCCTTTAGGTCCACATGGATTAGATTAGGACATTTATAATTATTTTATTCAAAGAAGTGTTAAAAGTATTAAATTCAATGTTTAATAACTAAAACATTTTTAATATATGGTTACACATAAGATTAAATCATCTATAAATAATCAATAGAAATATAAAATGATTTCCTACATAATGGTATTTTATTTATAATTGTTTTTCATTATATAATTAAATTTATTTTTGACATAATGATAATGTAGTAATTACATTATTAATGAAGGAATAAAATAAATTGTATTATATATATTAAAATAAATATAATTTCATTTTTTATGACATCCACAAATTTTCTACGTGAATATTACTTGTTAGGGTCAATTAATTGTATCTTTTTCGAAGTGATCAACTTGTGATTACCTTCACAAAATCCATATACCAAATAACGTCAAAAATGACAAAAATTAATTTTTAAAACAAATACTATATTATTGGTAGATATAATATTCTTAAAAATATGAGGTTTTTAAAATGGATCAAATAATATTATATATGCAATTAATTCACCACTTGATGTCCTCATTGAAGTTTATAATATGTTTATTAACCATATAGTGCAAGAATACCAGAAGACACGGTAAAAGATAAACTAGTTAACTAAGAGTTAAATCTAAGTGATAAGGTCATAATAGTAACCTAGATTTCCCTAAAACCTATTGGTTGAGTGGATTTTGACCTGTAACCACCTATGGATTGAAATAAAATCATTTAAATCCATTATAAACTGAATATTATTTTATGATAAATTAATATTTTAATCTTTTCCTAAAGTGACCCTCACCCCTCTTATAAAAGGTCACTTCCCCTTCTCTAAATTTCACACCTCCAATGCCTTTTGTCTTGGAAAACCCCTTCCTAAATATCCTCCCAAATTCCCTCAATTCAACATTTAGGCCTTAATTTTATTAAAAATCCATCCTAACTCACCCTTTTGATGAACTAAAAAGAAAACACCCGAAGTAGAGGTAATAATTTCACCACCATCTTTCAAATAATTTTCTTCTTCCAATTCTATTTCATTGTTTTTTCCATACCAAAACAATAAATACAATACCTTCTACATACTTTGATGTTATTATAAATATGTTACAACTACATTCATTATTCAATCCATCCTATAAATTAAAAAATTCACCCTCCATGCGTATGTACGGTTTACCCTCTCCATGTTGTTGTGTATTTTGTTATTAAAACACATCATTATTTGGATGGGTAAAATAATGAGTATAAATGATGTAAATAAAAAATAAAAAAATATTAAAAATTCAGTATATATGATATACCATCAAATTACATATAATTTCTCCATCAATATCATGATTTTTTTTCTCTTGCTTACGTACAGATTACCATCACCACGAATGTGAAGAGATTCATTCCCCATCGTAATCATTCAAGAATAATTTTAATTTTATGATTCAAAATAATGTTTATGAACTATATATAATTTTGTATATGAATAAAATACATCATATTCATAATGAACATGGATCACATAACCAATAATAGAATGGAAAACATATCAGTTAACAGCCTAAATGATGATACTACTAAAATAATATTAACAAAAAAATATTAGAAGATCATATATTATATCATATTTACATGTATGGTTCTTGTAAAATTTTATAACAATTATTTAACTATAATAGAGGTGTTTAACGTAACCCCAACAAAGAAAAAAGTACATTGTAAGGGTTAATTAATCAGTTTCTTCATTATCCAAGGTTGTTTTTACGTGAGTATCTAATAGGACCTCTTTATCATCCACATCAGGGTTTCATAAAAATATTTTCAAAAGGAATATTTCATGGTTTTTTGGAAGATAATCATTAACTATATCATCATTTTAAATGGTTAAAAAATTTATTCTTCTAAATCATTCGCATTAACTTTCATGTTTTCAAAATGGATTTTAAGGATTTATTTATTTGGACATGAATGTTTTTAAAATGTTAATTCATATCAAATGTATCAAAGTGGTATGAAAAAAATTTTATTCAAAAATTTCTTTTCATGTCTTCCTTTTTAAATTGTGGGAATTTTAAATGTTTTCCTGAAAAAGGGATATTTCTCTCAAAGAATTTTACAAATCATTTTCATATATGTCAACATCATTTGATGGATTTCAGACTTGTTTGAAGTTAATTTATTCTGATACAACTCTTTCATATTGTATTGATGGTTTTGTAACATATTTGATAGTGGATGTGTTATTTTTTAACCATTCATGGTTTATGGTTAATGTATTTATATTACGTATGATAGTTTTAATAAGAATGTTTGTGTTATGTTGTACACTTTTCATATGAGGAATATATTGGACTTAGTAAGTGATTGGTGGAGCCCGCTATAACTCCTCGGTGCATTGGTAGCTCTAATGAGACAATTAGATGTGTAATTGGACGATGCCTATCCCAATTTTGATATATGGTTTCGGCTGAGGCCTTAATAATTTTTAGACGTCTTGGACGAGGCCTTGAAAAAATGTTTCAGAATGTCCCGCATTATACAATCCTTAATTATTAAAATATTACTGATGGTTCATGTTGTTATTCGACTAGTAGAATACCCATGAATATGTTTTATAATAGAATTATTTACTTATCTCATATTCCTATCATAAATGTTTCGTGTTTATTATTTGTAAAGTCATGTGTGTTAAATTATTCCATATGCCTAATGTTTATGTTATCTTCCGCTGTATTTCTTACTCTTACTGAGTGTTTGATCTCACCCCATTATTATGTTTTATTTTCACCGGATTACAAGAAGTGTATCATGATTGATAAGTAGGGTTAAGCTATGGTATTGATGGCGTTCTCAAATGATCATTTATGTTGTGTTATATTTTCTATGGTTTAATGTAACATTCAGGTATGTAATCTATTTTCCAAGATTGCTAAACTGATCAGTCTTTCGGGACATGATTCCTTGTAATCCCGCCAATGTATTAAAATAGTGCACCAACTCTGGTTAATGGGGGTCATGGCGTTATAGTTTATATCAAAGGATGTTTAGTAAATTCCTTGGAAAAATAGATTTTGAAAAGTTCTGATTAGATAACATTACCATAAGATACACTTTGAGGAATAGTATTGAAGAGAGTCCTAAAATTTTGGTAATGTAGAGATTTTGTGAATTTTCCAAGAAATTCATCCCTGTATTGATACAAGTAGGATGAGGGGGCTCTGGCACAGATGTACCTTGGAGTGAAAAATCAGACAAGGAGTTATGGACTTGACTCGGGGTATACTGGTACATGACAACGGGCCTTGCTGCACCCTTGGTTATGACACTCCCGGGGGATATGCTTAGGATAATTAAAATTTTCATTACAATCCATTATGAAGGATTTAGGAGTAAATAATTCCTCAAAGAAAAAATTTTATGATTATAGATTATATGTATAATCTTTTCAATTTACATTTTTTATTTTATATGTTTGGAATTATGCATTACGATTCATAAAATAACCTAGTGTATGCCATTATTTAGAAATGATGCCTTGTAGAAGGAATGATAACTCAAGTAACTATCATGATCTAAAGATTAAGAAGAATTATATCTTCCATGGTATTAAGTTAACATTTAAGAAGGAAATAGTCTCCCACATATTCTCATAAGATGAAGAAATAATTTCATGAGTTAATAGGATAATTAATGAATTCTTTGAGTCATATGGCTTTAAAGGGAATAAAGTGAAGAAAAGGATGGAAGAGAGAAATATGGATAAAGGGAAGAGGGGAAAGAAGGATTTTCCCATAGATGATAATTGTGGATGAATAACTATGGTTAATGCTTCAAGGGAATGATATTTTGTTATATGTTCGGATAAAAAGGACACCATGTACATGATTGAAAGGCTAAGAAAAATGTATCAAATGTACAATGCTTCATCTTCAAGTAAACATAGTATTCCCCAAATGATGCAATTGGATAATAATCATCTTATGATATAACCACAAAAAAGAGGAATGATTATTGTTCTTATGTTTTTATTAATGAATTGTGTCATTTGAGTACAATTTATAATAATTCTAAAGTATATAAGGATTTTACTGTTGTATAATTAAATTAATTATTTGAGATTTTATGGTGCCAAGTAAAATGACACAGTTTTAGGATAATATTTTTGGAAAATACATGGTCGATGGAAATGTAAACAATAATATGGTCTTGATATTGAGGTAGTGATTTTAGAAAAATAGATGTTTGATTTGGATAAATTATATTGGATATTCTTAACTACTTGGAATTTATTAATGGTTTGTTTATTCCATAATTGTTGGAATATTCAAATTTTTTGGATACCTGGAATATATTAAGTATTCTATAAGGAATAAGGGAGAATGAATGTAATCAACATGGTTTTAGGGTAATTAAGTGTGTTAAAATGTTTTTTAAGAATACATGATGAAGGTATTCATATGTTATTACGTGGAAAAGAGGTATTCATTTTGTTTACCTTCCTTATAAATTTTGGACTGTGAGTTTGGACAGAAGTATTTTGGATATGTCTAAAGGTTGGAGTCATTTATGTTGGACATTGGATACTATTTTTTAAGGATAAAAACATTCTTAAGATTATTTTTGGATTTTTTTTAAAAGGACAACATATAGGTTGGGAGGAAACATGTCGCGTCCAGCAAGGCTGCGAGACTTGAACCTACAACCGAAGGTTGACAAGGGATCATCACCTATCACTGGCCTACGTGATGTCCTGGTTTTTATGATGTAGTTTTTTTTAAATTTTCTGTCATATTAATTATAAATTCATTATTTTTGGAACCCCATATGATTAGTATAAATAGACTTTTTTTTGAATTCAATTATCTTTAGGAGTGAAAGATGAATATGTGGTAGAAACTAGTTGGAGGATGAAACTCTACTCTTCAATTATATATATATATATATATATACTCACATATTCTATGAATAAATTATATCATAATCTTTAGGGAAGATATCCTAAAACCAAAAATATTTTATCCTAATACCTTATGTTTTGTTGAACTGATTATATTTTAAATCATCATAGATAAATGGTTTTGTTTGTGATTGATGACCTCAATCACTCACTATAAATATTTATGTTTTAACTCCAATTATGTTTCTCTAATTTCAACGAATCTTCTTTTAATAAATATCATATTTGGTGGTGACTTTTTCATTTCCTTTTCATTTTTATTATGACTAAATTTTATTAACCTGATTTCCAATGTGGGTTTTCCACAAAAGTATTTATCTATTAATAACCTTTTATTTTAGAAGAACAATTTAAATTGTGAGGACCCAATTTATTGAATGAGGGGAGAATTTATTACCCGAATATTTCATAGTACATTATCTCATTAAATTAATTAAATTGCTTGTTCTACACACAACACCAAGTTCGATCACCCCACAACATACCAAACTAGCCGTTCAAAAAGCTCTTATGAATAGTATTTTCGTCATTTTGAATATTATATAATATATATAATTTTAACATCCATATTATGTGCTTATTAGACATAATATAAGAAAAAAATCATTTTTTCAGATAAAATAAGTATTTTTCAAAAAATGCAATATTACCGCCTTTTAATGGCGTACCCTTTAAAAAAAATATTTTACACTTTTATATTTTCAATTTAATGAAATTAATTTATTCTTTATATTAGGGATATTAAAATTTAGTTTGGACAAATTTTCGGTACTTTTCTAATAACTTTCATATTTTGATGACTAGTTAAAATACTAAATTTAAATTGAAAACAACATTTTTTTTTGAAATAAGTTATAGTGTTTAATTTTTCATTTTAATAGTTTGGAAGTATAATTAGATTATATTATTACAATTTAACACAATGTTGTTCATTATAAGAAATTTCACATTTAAATTTGACATAAACACATGTCAATATTTTGATAGTTTTTACATTTTAAAAACCCACTTTTCTGGTTTTGACAACAAGAATTATTTTTCAATAAATTAATGAAACTTATATGTTTTGAATTTTGTAAAATAGAATTCATTTTCATATTAGGAATATCAAAATTATATTATGGTGAATTTTTGGTAATTTTCTGAAAACATTCAATTTTTGATGAATAGAGAAAACTACTATGTAATTGTTTAAAATCGACTTTTTATTTAAATAAATATTTATTTTATTTAAATTTATTTTATGTAAAAATAGATATATAATACCTATATATTTTCAATTTAATTAATTTGAGTCACTTTATAATAAAATTAGATGTATAAATTTTAATTGAATTTTTTACCGTCTTTTACACACCTTTTAGAAAAATTTAAAAATTTTAATAAAACATAATTTAAACGCTTCTGTGAGTTTAATTTCAGAAATATGAGCGAAAAATTTGACATCAAAAAGTTAATTATGGTTCAATAAAATGAAACTAATTTTTGGTGAATATTAACTTTTGACTTTAGTTACCACGATTAAAAGTAAATAGGTTAATTAAGGGTAAAAATAATATTATAATTACACTAACACATGTCATAATTCTATTAGATAAGTGTATTTAGACCAAAACTATCATTATGAATAAAATATTATCTTTAGTTCCACATGGATTAGATTAGGTCAGTTATTATTATTTTATTTAAAGAAGAGTTAAATGTGGTAAATTCAAAGTTTAATAACTAAACCATTTTTAGTATTATGTTATACATAATATAAACATGACTATAGATATTCAATTAAAATCTAAAATTATTTCCTATATAATGTTATTTATTTAACATTTTGAGAAATTAAATAACTAAATTTATTTATGACATAATGATGATTCAGTAATTACCTTATTGATGATAGAATCAAATGAATGGTATTATAAATATTAAAATAAATATAATTTAAAAGTTTTAATGACATCTAATAATATTCGATGTGTACATGAAATTTTATGGTTGATTAAATGTATCATGATCTATGTAATCATGTTTTAATGACTTTTACAGAATCTAAATACCAAATAATGTAAAAATTGACATAAATATATTTTTAAAACAAATACTATATTATTGGTTGATATAATATTTTTAAAAATCTAAGGTTAACCCAAAAGGACAAAAATAATATTATATATGTCATTAATAAACTAACTTATGTTCTCTTGGAAGTTTAATGTATTTTTATTAACCATATAGTGTAGGAATAAAAGAAGACACTATTAAAGGTAAACAATTTAACTAAGAGTTAAATTTAAGTGATAAGGTTAAAATGATAACCTAAAGTTGTCTAAAAAATATTTGTTGAGAGGAGTTTGACCCATAACCACCTAATTCTTTAAATAAATTCATTTTGAGCCATTATAAACCAAATATGATTGTATAGAAATTAATATTTTAATCATTCCTAAAGTGACCCTCACCCCTATTATAAAAAAGGCACATTCCCTTCTCTTAATTTCACACCTCCAAAGCCTTTTGCCTTGGCCAAACCCTGCCCAAATATCCTCCCAACTTCCCACACGTCACCCTAAAGGCCTTACTATGATCATAAATCCAACCTATGGATCCCTTTTGATCCACTCAAAATGAAACACCTGAAGTCGAGGTAATAATTTCACTACACTCTTTCAAGTTCTTCTCTTCTTCCACTTCCTCTTTCTTTATTGTTTCCATATGAAAATAATAAATCTTGTAAATTCAACATACTGTGAAGTTATTATAAATATGGTACAACCATATTCGTTATTCTATCCATCATATATATTAAAAAGTCACCATACGTGCGAACGTATGGTATACTGTCTCCACATCATGGGGTAGTTTGTTATTCAAACAATTCATTCTTTGGATGGGAATAATAATGAGTATAACTGATGTAAATAAGATATATAACAATTTAATGATTCATTATATATGATATACCATCAAATTACATATGATTTCATCATCAATATAAAGATATTGTGGCTCGTGCGTATGTACGGATTACCGTCTCAACGAACGTGATGATATTCATTCCCCATCATAATCAATCAAGAATAATTTTTATTTTATGTTTAAAAATATTTTTTATGATTATAATATAATTTTTTAAATGAATCAAATACATTATATTCATAATGAACACAGCTAACCTAACCAAGCATATAAAAGAATACTAATCAGTTAAAAATTGAAACGATGATACTACTAAAATATTATTAACAATGAAATATTATAAGATCATATATTATATCTAATTTATGTATATGGTTGTGGTATAATTTAATGAAAATTATTTAACTATTATACCTGAGTTTAAAATACCCTTGACCAAGTTAAAGTACAAGGTAAGGGTTTTTTTACAATCTCTTCATTATCCGAGGTTGTTTTTAGGTGAGTGTCTATTGTGACCTATTTATTATCCACATTAGTCATTCATAAAAATATATTAAAAAGGAATATTTTATGGTTTTATAGAAGGGGATCTTTAACTATATCATCATTTCCAATGGTTTAAATATCTATTATCTTAAATCATTCTCATTAATTTTCATGGTTTCAAAATGGTTTTTAAGGATTTTTTATATGGACATGAATGATTTTAAACTGTTAATTAATTTAAAAATTTTCAAAGTGGTATGGGACACATTGATTCAATAATTTCTTTAAATTTATTCCGTTATAAAATATGATACATTTAAATTTTCTCATGAAAAGGGTTTATTTCTCTAAAAGAGTTATACAAATCATTTTCATCTATGTCAACATCATTTGATGGATTTTAAACTTGTTTGAATTTGATTTTTTATGATACAAATCAACCATATTGTATTTAAGTTTTTGATATATATTTGACTCTGGTTGTGTTATTTTTATACTATTCATGGTTTATAATTCAATTGTTGTCATTTTGTATTCTAGTTTTATATAAATGATTATGTTATGTTTCAGACTTTTCATATGTGAAATGTATTGGACATAGTAAGTGACGAGTGATTCCCGATATAGATCCTCGGTGAATCTGTAGGTTTAATGATATAATTAGATGTGTAATTGGCTGAGGCCTTTTCCAATTTTGATATATGGTTTTGACTGAGGCCTTAATCATTTTAGACATCTTAGTCGAGGCATTGAAAAAATGTTTCAGAATGTACCGCATTATACAATCCCTCATTATGAAAATTTTATTTATGGTTTATGTGGTTATTAGACTAATATAAGACCCATGAATATTTTTTATTATGAAATTATTTAATAATTTCATATTCCAACCATAAATTGTTCATGTTTATTATTTTTAAAGTCACATGTATTAAATTATTGACCATTACTAATGTTTAGGTTATCTTCCACTATATTGCTTACCCTTACTGAGCGTTTGTATAACGACCCATACTTTACATACATGGTTAATACTTCAAAATTGAAGAATACTTATTACAACATATAACAAAACCATGAATGGACTGTATAGGTATAGAGTATTTAGAAACTGGGAAACATAAACAACTGGTTCATAAATCATCTACATTGTCTCCCATTTATTTCATCATATCCAGAGTCCCTTTTGGCATATCATACTTAATAACCTTCTTCCTGACCTGGGGAATGAAAAAATACAAAATGATGAGCTAAAATTCTCATTATGGGTAAACAAAAGAAATATCAATCACATCATATTCATAAGAAGATAACATTTTGGAAATCTTAACTTGTAAAAGAGATCATAATTTCATAACATGGGATAAATAATAGTAGTGAAATGTAATCCCAATAATCATAACATAAAACATGATACTTTGTGGAATACACAATAATAATATAAAAACATTTCTTAGTAGTCAAGACTCATTGCCAAAACTATCTTAGTGGAAAATATCCATTTCTGAACCGAGTTCACTCCTCGTTTCAGTCCTGTTTTGCTGAAGCAGTTTAACCTACCATTCCAGCCATGTCTATCCCATGAGATATAAATGTTTACCCAATGCATTGGAGGGAGATATAGGTCCCACCCAACTCATAATTATACCATTCTTATGTGTGCCACAAAATAATAAATCATACATCATTGCATAACCCATGAAATAAAAATGGGAATCTTAAACATCATTCCATCATAACATAATCTATATAAGACAAAAGGACATCATTAAAATAATTCCATCATAACATAATCATATCAATGTAAACATAGGGGTGGAAACAGAATCCTATATTATCTTAGATGGAAAATATCTTTGATAAAACACATAAACTCCATTCTTGAGGAAAATATCCTTTATACATCAAAAACATTTTTGCTTTATTAACATGTCATACAATTTTAAACTAAAATAAGTTGATTAAAATTATTCTTGAAAACATGTAAAGGAATCATATTTGAAATAATGTTTTAAAAAACCATTCATGTCGTATAAGTTAAAAAAACATTCTTCTCGTACTTATGTCGGAAAAGTCAAAAAGCATCTCGTACGAAAAACAACAAAAGATTCCTTTCATATCTTTTACTAAAAACACACCGAAGGGTAAAATTGTATTTAAAAAATTGTATAAGGATATAAATATTACATATTGAGGAAACATGAATGTGGATGATAAATATTCCCCAGTAAATTCTATAGTATAAACAATCTCGGATAAAAATGAGATTGGGAGATTTTCCCTTACTTTAGGTCCGATTTGTTCATAAGTGTCCAAACCACCTGTATAATGATTTAAATAATGTCATTAACTTATTCCAGAATCATAATCATTGTTATGATATCATATATGGTCATATTCTTAGCTTCTTATAAGTAATATTTCATTGTTACTTGTTATTCGCGTGTTTATTACTTTTTGTTATTATGCGTGTTTTGTCAAATAACTTCTTATTCATCTTTTTAGGTTATATATACATCATTTCCAGAATGGTATTATTGTAATATATATCATATTTGTTCACTCAATTAATTTATGTAATCATTATGCAATGAAAATCACGTAGAACGAGTTGCATCACATCATAGAGACGATATTCCGTACATACACATGAGGGATGATATCATTCCCATGATCGTGGAATTGTATTTCAGTGTATGTATACTATTTCAGAATCAATATACCTTTACAATAATCATATATATTTTTTATTTTCACCATTATACCCATCGAAGTATGGTGGTGGTGGAAAATAGATTACACCACGGCGTGGAGACGGTATTCCGTACGTACGCACGCACGATGATTTCATTTTCCATAGGATGGATAGATGGGGAACTAGGGTTGTTTCATACATATAATAACATATAAGTATATGATTTATACTGATGTTATTAATTCATTATTAAATAATTAAAGAAGAAGAAGTGGAAGAAGAAACAAAGTTGAAAGAATCGGTAACGGTCATTACCTCTTCTTTGAAGCGCCTCTTTGAGACCTCCATTTAGGGCCCTAAAATTGGTCATTGAAGAATACCAGGACCTCTTGGATGTTTCTAGGGAAGTTTAGATGAGAAATTGGTAGGGTTCGGCCGAGTGTGAAGGCTCAATGTGGTGTGAGGAAGAGAGGGAGGAAGTGCCCTTTTATAAGGGAGGAGTGGGGCACCCTTGGAAAAACTAAAAATATTATTTTATTATAAAGTCATATTCGGTTTTAAATAGCTCCATATTGATTTATTTTTAATATAAGGTTGGTATGGGTCGAAATCCTCTAATACAATAGAATTTAGACAAGTTTGGGTATCTATTTTAACCTTATCAATTAGATTTAACTTTATGGTAAATAATTTTACTTTTACTGTGTCTTATTGTTTTCTTACACTATAAGGTTAATAAACATAATATAACAAGTCAAAAGAACCCCATGTTGTTTATTATTAATATATATAACCTTAACTAATTAATTTGGCCGAACCGTAGATTTTTATGAAAAAAATAACAATTAATAATATAATATTTGTTTTAAAAAGTATTTTATGTCAATTTTGAAACTATTTGTTAATTGATTTTTGTAAAAATCATAACATAATTATTAGTTCGAAAAAAGTTAATTAAATCAATAATGGCATGTCATAATAACCTATAAAATTATTTTAATTCATAAAAAGTCTCAAATTACATTTATTTGGGTATTTATAACATCAATTATGTCAATATTTCATTAATAAGATAATTACTGCATCATCATTGTGTCATAAATAAATTAAACTATGTAATGTCTAAAAATTAAAAATAAAATTTCATTATGTAGGAAATCATTTTATATTTCTAATGAATATTTATAGTCTAATTTATCTTATGTATATCCCTATATTAAAAATGATTTAGTTATTAAACTTTGATTTTTAATATTTTAACCCTTCTTTAAATAAATTTATAATAAATGTCCTAATCTAATCCATGTGGGCCTAAATGGTCATATGTTATTCCTAAGGATGTTTTTTGTTGAATTAAACTTATCCAATAGAATTATAACATGTGTTAGGGAAATAATAAAATCATTTTTACCCATAATTACCCTATTTACTTTTAACCGTGGTAAAAAAAAGTAAAAAGTTATTATTCAACAAAATTTATTTTCAACTCATTGAACCAAATTTTATTTACTGACATCAACTATGTCTCTCCGATTTTTGAATTTCCATTCACAAAGGCGGTAAAATTATGTTTTATGTAAATTCGAAAATTCTCCTAGGAGGTGGGAAAAAGACGGTCAAAAGTTTAATAAAGTTTTTATGTATCCAGAATTATTATAAAATGACTAATGAATTAAATTGAACATATATAGGTATTATGTATCAATTTTGACCAAAAATAAATTTAAATAAAATAAATAATTATTTAAATAAAAAGTCGGTTTTTAAATAGTAACCCAGTGTTTTCACTATTCACCAAAAATCGAAAGTTTTCAGAAAAATTCCAAAATTTTACCCTAGGCTAATTTTGATATTCCGAATCCAAAAATAAAGTCCATTTTGAAAAATAAAATTTACAAAATTTCAATAACTGGTTATTACTATTCATAACGGCTAGTTTTAATAATATTTTAATAGCATGTCTATGTTTAGTGAAACTTAGTATTGCGTACAACGCAAGCTATCGAGGAAGGTCGTGATTGAGTGTAAAGCAAGCCAAGATAGTGTTGTGTGTAGTGAAAGATTCCTTTGAAGATGAATATAACATAAAAAAATATTTCTCATAAAAGTCTCAGGTATTACATTCTACCCCCTTTAAAATGAAATTTTCCCTCGAAATTCGTCACTTTGCAACTAACAGATGAGGATACCTCACCCTCATCATATCCTCAATCTCCCATGTAGCTTCTTCTAATTGGTGGTTCCTCCATAAAACTTTCACCAAGTGAGTGCTCTTGTTCCGTAGGACTTTTTCGCTACGATCCAGAATCTCTCTCGGCTATTCTTCATAAGAAAGATCTTTCTCCAGCGGTACAACTTCTAAGCTATGTACATTTGAAGGATCAGGTATGTACTTTCTCAGGAGAGATACATTGAACACATCGTGAACTTGGGAGAGATTCAGTGGAAGCGCCAATCGGTAAGCTACCTTCCCAACATGATCTAGTATTTCGAAAGGAACGATATACCTGGGGCTTAACTTTCCATTCTTTCCGAATCTCATTAATCTCTTCCAAGGAGTTATTCGTAAGAACACTTTATCACCGAATTCAAACTCTAATTCTTTTCTTAGGATGTCGGCATAACTTTTTTGTCGACTCTGAGCTGCTCTTATGTGTTGTTGAATAGATGAGACCTTTTCTGCCTTCTCATCATCAAGATTAGGTTCTAATAGCTTTCTTTCCCCAACTTCATCCAAGAAAGTTGGAGTCCTGCATTTCTATCCATAGAGAGGTTCATAAGGAGAAATTTGAATACTGGAGTGAAAGCTATTATTATAAGATAATTCCACCATTCTAGGTGTTGATCCCAACCACCTTTGAAATCCATAAATAAATCTCTCAACATATCTTCTAGAGTTTGAATCCTCCTCTCAGACTGACCGTCTGTCTGAGGATGATAAGTAGTGCTGAAACTCAACTCTGTATCCAGAATATGCTGAAGCCTTCACCAGAACATTAAGGTAAACCTCAGATCCCGATCAGATATAATAGAAAGTGGTACTCCATGCAATCTTACCACTTCCTTTACATATATCCTGGCAAGCTGATCTAGAGAGAAATCCTCTCTAATAACAATGATGTGTGCAGACTTTGTAAGAAGATCAACTATGACCCAGATATCATTATTGCCTTTGGATGTTTTAGGAAGTCCGGGGACAATGTCCATAGTGATGTTTTCCCATTTCCATTCGGGTATGGGTAATGGTTGTAACATCCCCTTAGACTTCTGTCTCTCAGCATTAACTTGTTGACAAACCAAGCATCGAGAGACATATTCAGCAACATCTCTTTTCATGCTATCCCACTAGAAGTACTCTTTCTGGTCCCTATAAATCTTCATGCTTTCAGGATGAATAGAGAATGAAGAACTATGAGCCTCATCCAGTAGCTCCTTTAATTCGGGTATGGGAGGAACACAAACCCGATTCCTGAACATTATTATCCCATCACAATCAATGTTGAATTCAGGAACATTTCTCACCTTCTATTGTAACTCTACATCTTCTTTATGTGACTCTTTAATCTTCACATGTATAGATGGTTGAACATTCATTTGAGAAAGATAAGATTTTTCCCCTTCCATTATAATTCCAAGATCCATCCGTTGTAAATCTATAAATATTGGATCTTTTGTGATCCTCATCATGGATAAGCTAGCATGGTCTTGTCGACTTAATGCATCTTCCACCTTGTTTTCTTTCCCATGGTGGTAATGAATTGAGCAGTCGTAATCCGTAATAAGCTCCTACCATCTTGTTTGGCGCATATTAAGCTCCTTTTGTGTGAATATATACTTTAAAATTTTATGATTCATATAAATGTCACACCATTCTCCATAAGGATAATTCCTCCAAATATTTACGTCAAAGATTACCGCAGCTAACCCCAAATCATGAGTTGCGTAATTTGGATCATTGATTTTCAACTATCGTGAGGCATAAGCTATCACAATATCATTTTTCATAAGAACACACCCCAATCCCTTCTTGGATGCATCACTATAGATCAAAAACCTTTCTCCACTACAAGGCAGTGTGAGCACAGGTGCACTGGATAACCTTCTTTTCAACTCCTTGAAATTCTCTTCACATTCCTTCGTCCAAACAAACTTAACTCTTTTCCTAGTCAACTTGGTGAGTGGATTAGTTAATCATGAAAAATAATTCACAAAACGTCAATAATATCCAGTCGAAGCAAGATATCTTTGGATCTCAGTTACTGTTGTTGGAATCGACCATCTTTCGATAACCTCTGTTTTTGCTGGATCCACAGATATCCCCACTTTTGAGATTATATGACCCAAAAATGACACTTTTTGAAGCCAAAATTCACACTTGGTAAATTTGGCCTAAAGATACTCCTTTCCAAGGGTCTTCAATATAATTCTCAAGTGATCTTCATGTTTTCCATTGCTCTTTGAATAGACAAGAATATCGTCTATAAAGACTACCACAAACTGATCATTATAGTCTCTAAAGACTCTATTCATAGGTCCATGAAGATATCAGGGGCATTAGTAAGACCAAATAGAATAACCATTAATTCATAGTGTCTATACCTTGTACAGAAAGTCGTCTTTGGTATATCCTCCCTTTTGACCTGTTAATTGATGATACCCTAAATGAACAACAATCTTGGAAAAGTATTGAGCTTCGCATAGTTGGTCAAATAAGTCATCAATACGTGGGAGAGGATATTTGTTCTTGATAGTGATCATGTTAAGTTCTCGATAATCAATGCAGAGTCTCATTGATCAATCATTCTTCTTAACAAATAGAACCGGTGCTCCCCAAGGTGACGCACTAGGGCGTATGAATCCCTTATCAAGATTTTCTTGGAGTTGCTTCTTCAATTCCTGCAACTCAATTGGGGCCATTCTATAAGGTGTATTTGAAATAGGCAAAGCAACTGGTACGAGTTCTATTGAAAACTCTATTTCACGATTTGGTGGAAGACTCGGCAATTCCTCTGGAAAGACGTCATCAAACTCTCGTACAATGGGCATATTCTTAATCATGAGTTTCTCTCCAACCATTTGAGATAAATTACCTTCATTTAGTGGAATCAAGACCGATAAGATGGAAGAAATTTCCACTGGAAGGTTATGTTCATCCTTGCATCAATAGACAATCATAGATTGATCTGGAATATGAAATGTGACTTCCCTTCTTTGGAAATTGATATGAGCTTTATATAGAGAAATCCAATCCATGCCAAGAATCACATCAAATTCCACTATAGGAAGGATCACAAGATTTGAAAGAAGCACATTCCCACAAGCTTCAATCGGAGAAGAATTATAAACTTTGGATGTGACGGTTGTGCCATTAGGGGTTGTCACAGCTAACTCAACATCTAATTGTTGAGGTAATATGGTGATACACTTAGAAAATTCTTCAGAAATAAAAGAGTGGGTGGATCCAGAATCAAATAAAACATCTTCTACTTTAGAGTGGATGTTATGTGTTCCTTTCACCACTTCATTATCGTACTCCACATTGCTGATATAAATTGCATGTGAAATTCCTTTTTCATTAGCCTTAAGAGTTTGTAGACGTCGATCATCATCAACAACCCTTGGATTAGGTCATTGACTGGAATAATGCCCCATTTCCTTGCACTTGTAACATTGAAGTGTAGGAGGTGCACTCTGTGTAGCTTTTTCATTGTTCGCAACACTAGACATCTTCTTCCCATCATTATAGCATTCAAATGCCCGATGACCTTCCTTTCCACATTTGAAACATTTACTTGACCCATTAAGAAAACCCCCCATGTTTCTTTCCACACATTGAGCATAAGGGAAAACTCATCTTCTTTTCAGTGTGCTCTTTAGATTTTCCTTTGAATTCCATTTTCCTCTTCTTATCAAGCCCATATGACTGGTGGGTTTATCCAATCTCCATCTCAATTTTGAGAGCACATCGAACGATTTCCTCGTAGCTATTGAAGTCCCTTATGGCTAACACCCTTCAATGACTAGGTTTTATGCCACTAAAGAATCGATCGATCTTACTCTCGGGTTGGATAATAATCCCAGAAGCGTACCATACAAGTCTTGTAAAATATTCTTTGTAGGTACCAACAGATTCATCATCCTTTTTCTTTAGTTCATGAAACTCCTTCTCCATCTTTGTTTAAAGAATACGAGGGATTTACTTATTGAAAATAAGTTCTTGAACTCATCACATTCCATGGACTCAATTTCATCTCTTGGCCTCATATTCTTGATAATATTCCACCATTGATCAGCTTCACCTTCCAAATAATAAGCTTCTAAGATTACTTTATCATGTTAAGAACATTGAAGAACTGAAAATATCTTTTCAGTTGTTCTGATCCATTGTTCAGCAACTAATGGATCAGTAGACCCGCTAAATGAAGGTGGACACTGCCTCATGAAGGATTCAACAGAATTCTGCTCCTTACTTTGCTTGTTTCGAAGACTTCCATGATTTATATCTTGAGAAAGTTGTGTGAGCATGGATACAATATTTTTCATTTCTGCTCCAACAATGTTTGGTTTCTCAAGTGGACAATCATTGCATTTCCTGTCACATTTCGCATTAACATTGTACTTTTGGGTTCCAGCCATTGACTAAAACCAATAAGAATGGTGTGAGCAACACTAAATATAATTAGAAAAACACATAATAAAGAATAAAATTTCACACTTAAGGTCTTATCATAGGTTGTTCATGGCCATTTCTAAAACACTAAGATTGTGTTCTATGCTTAGACATATCCTTAGGTTTCTTACTAAGGTTTTCACTTCCTAGTTTCTAAATGTTGACTATACCTTACCTCTGATACCAACTATAATTCCCAATACTTTACATACATGGTTAGTACTTCAAAATTGAAGCATACTTATTACAACATATAAAAAACCATGAAAGGACCATATAGGTATAGGTCTTTATAAATTGGGAAACATAAACAACTGGTTCATAAAGCATCTACATTGTCTCCCATTTATTTCATCATATCTATAGTCCATTTTGGCATATCCTACTTAATAACCTTCTTCCTGACTTGGGGAAGGAAAACATAAAAAAGGGTGAGCTCAAATGCTCAGTAACGGTAAACAAAAGAAATATCAATCACATCATATTCATAAGAACATAACATTTTGGAAATCTTAACCTGCAAAAGAGATCATAATTTCATAACATGTAATAAATCATAGTAGTAAAATGTAATCCCAATAATCATAACATAAAACATAAATCATTGTGGCATACACACGTAATCATAGAAAATCATTTATTATTAGTCAAGACTCATTTCCAAGACTATCTTAGTGGACAATGTCCATTTTTGAACTGAGTTCACTCCTCATTTCAGTCCTGTTTCACTGAACCGATTTAACCAGTCATTCCAGCCATGTCTATCTCATGAGATTTAAATCTTTACCCAATGCATTGGAGGGAGATATAGGTCCCAGCCATCTCATAATGATACCATTCTTATGTGTTCCACAAAATCATAAATCATACATCATTGCATAACCCATGTAATAAAAATGGGAATCTTAAACATCATGCCATCATAACATAATCCATATAAGATAAAAGGACATCATAAAAATAATTCCATCATAACATAATAAAATCAATGTAAAAATAGGGATGGAAACAGAACCCTATATTATCTTATATGGAAAATAATTTTGATAAAACAGTTGAACTTCATTCTTGAGGAAAATATCATTTCTACATCAAAAACATTTTTCTTTTCTTAACATGTCATACAATTTTAAAATAAAATAAGTTGATTAAAAATAAACATGAAATCTTGTAAAGGAATATTCTTGGAAATAATGTTTTAAGAATCCATTCATGCCATATAAGTTAAAAAAACCTTTCTTCTCATACTTATATCGGAAAAGTCAAAAAGCATCTCGTACGAAAAACGACAAAAGATTCCTTTCATATCATTTACTAAAAACTCACTGAAGGGTAAAATTAGATTTAAACTATTGTAGAAGAATATAAATATTACATATTGTGAAAACATGGATGTGGATGATAAATATTCCCCAGCAAAGTGTGAAGTATAAAAAATCTCGGATAAAAATGGGATTGTGAGATTTTCCCTTACCTTATGTATGATTTTCTTCGTAAGTGTCTGATCCTCCTATATAATGATTTAAATAATGTCATTTAGTTATTCCAGAATCATAATCATTGTTATTATATCATATATGGTCATATTCGTTGTAACACCCGAGATTTTTATGAATAATATTTTGTTTTTTTGATATATATATCATCAAAGGAATATTTCACTACACACTAGCTTGGCTTACTTTACACGCAATCGCGACCTTCCTCGATAGCTTGCATTGTACGCAATACCGAGTTTCACTAAACGACGATATGCTATTAAAATATTATTTAAAATAGCCGTTATGAATAGTAATAACCACTTTTTGAAATTTTATCTTTCAAAATGGACCTCATTTTTGGATTCGGAATACCGAAATTAGCCTAGGGTGAAATTTTGTTATTTTTCTGAAAACTTTCAATTTTTGATGAACAGTGAAACCACTAAGTGGTAGGTTAAAAACTGAATTTTGCATAAAACTAAATTTTACCGCTTCTGTGAATGGAATTTCAAAAATCCGACAGACACGGTTGATATCAGTAAGTAAAATGTGGTTCAATGAGATAAAAATAATTTTTTGGTGAATAGTAACTTTTTACTTTTTTACGGCGGTTATTAGTAAATAGGGTAACTAAGGGTAAATATGATTTTACTATTACCCTAACACATGACCTAATTCAATTGGATAAGTGTAATTCGACCAAAAACATCCTTATGAATATAATATGACCATTTAGGTCCACTTGGATTAGATTATGACATTTAATATTATTTTATTTAATGAATAGTTAAAATAGTTTAAATCAAAAGTTTAATAACTAAAACATTTATAATATGGGGTTATACATACGATAAATTCGACTATAAATATTCATTAGAAAGATAAAAAGATTTCCTACATAAGGATATTTTATTTATAATTTTTAGACTTTAAATAAATTAATTAAATTTGACACAACGATGATGTAGTAATTACCATTTTAAGGAAATGTTAACATAATTGATGTTATAAATGCTCAAATAAATTTAACTTGAGACTTTTTATGAATTAAACTAATTTTCGAGGTTACTATGATATATTATTGTTGATTTAATCAACTTGGTTTTAACATATAATTCTGTTATGACTTTCACAAAAATCATATATCAAATAGTGTCAAAATTGACACAGAATAGTTTTTAAATCAAATATTATATTATTAATTGTTATTTTATTCCTAAAAATATAAGGTTCGGCCAAATGACTTAGATAAGGATATATATATTAATAATAAACAACTTGGGGTTCGTTTGGCATGTTATAGTAAGTGTATTAACCATATAGTGTAAGAAAACAAAAAGTCACGGTAAAAGTTAAATTATTTAACTTAGAGTTAAATCTAATTGATAAGGTTAAAATAATAAACTAAAATTGTCTAAATCTTATTGGTTGATAGGATTTTGACCCATCCCCACTTTACCTTCGAAATAACACCCTTTATAACCATTATAATCCGATTTTTACTTTAATATAAAATAATATTTTGAGGTATTCCTAAGGTTCCCCTCTCCTCCCTTATAAAAGGGCACCTCCTCCCCCTCCTCCTCACACCAATTTGAGCACTCATGCTCGGCCAACCACTGTCAAAATCCCTTCTCCACTTCCCTAGAATAATCCTAGAGGTCCTGGTCTTCTTCAAAGACAAATCTTAGTTCCCTAAGTGGAGTATTCAAAGAGGTGTTTCAAAGAAGAGGTAATATCCATTACCGATCTTTTCAATTTCATTCTTCTTCAACTTCTTCTTATTTAGTTGCTTCATGATGAAGTAATAACATCGGTATTACATACATACTGATATGTTATTATAAATATGAAACAACCCTAATTCACCTTCTATCCATCCTACGGAAAAATGAAATCACCACGCGTGCGTCCGTACGGAATACCGTCTCCACGCCGTGGTGTACTCTATTTTCCACCATCACCTTACAAGGATGGGTATAATGGTGTAATGAGTAACTATATATGATTATTATAAAGTGATATGGATACTGAAATAGTATAAATACACTTAAATACAATTCCACGATCATGGGAACAATATCGTCGCTCGTGCGTACGTACGGAATACAGTCTCCACGATGTGATGCGACTCGTTCTACATGATCATCATTACAGAGTAATTATATAAATAAATTTAATGAATAAATAGGATATATGTTACACTAATACCATTCTGGATATAAGGTATCTATAACCTTAAAATAAGAATAAGAATTTATTCGGAAAAACACGCATAAGAACAAAAGGCAATAAAGACCCGAGTAACAAGTAACAATGAAATATTACTAATAAGAAGCTAAGAATATGACCATATATGATATCATATCAATATTTATGATTCTGGAATAAGTTAATAACATTATTTAAACCATTATACAGGAGCTCCGGACACGTACAAAGCAAATCGGACCTAAGGTAAGGGAAATATCACAATCTCACTTTTATCCAAGATTGTTTTTACTTTGGTAATTACTGGGGTGTATTTTATCATCCACATCCATGTTACCTCAATATGTAATATTAATTCCATCCTTCTACAATATTTTATATCCAATTTTACCCTTCGGTGAGTTTTTAGTAAAAGATATGAAAGGAATCTTTTGTCGTTTTTCGTACGATGTACTTTTTGACTTTTCCGACAAAAGTACGAAGAATGTTTTTTTATCTTATACGGAAAGAATGGATTTTTAAAACATTATTTACAAGAATATTCCTTTATATGTTTTCAAGTTTATTTTTAATCAACTTATTTTAGTTTATAATTGTATGACATGTTAAGAAAAGAAATGTGTTTTTGAAGTAGAAAGGATATTTTCCTCAAGAATGGAGTTCAAATGTTTTATCAAAACTATTTTCCATCTAAGATAATATAGGGTTCTGTTTTTATCCCTATTATTATATTGATTTGATTATGTTTTGAGGAAATTATTTTTATGAAGTCATTTACCTTATATGATTTGTTTTATGATGTCATGATGTTTCAAGAATCCCATTTTTGTTACATGTGTTATGCGATGATGTATGATTTATGATTATGTGGCACACATAAGAAAGGATTCATTATAAAATGGGTGGGACCTATATCTCCCTCCAATGCATTGGGTAATGATTTATATCTCATGAGATAGACATGGCTGGAACGAAAGGTTATTTCGGTTCAGTGATACAGGACTGAAATGAGGAGTGAACTCGGTTCAGAAATGGACTTTGTCCGCTAAGATAGTCTTGGCAATGAGTCATGACTAACAAGAAATGTTTTTCCATGATTATGTGTGCATGCCACAAAGTTTCATGTTTTATGTTATGATTATGGGGATCTCATTTTCACTTCTATGATTTATTCCATGTTAAGATATTATGATCTCTTTTTCAGGTTCTGATTTTCAAAAAGATATGATATGATTTTTATTTCCTTTATTTTCCCTTGCTGAGCATTTGAGCTCACCCTTTTTTGTATGTTTTTTCCCCAGGTCAGGAAGATGGATATTAAGTAGAATATGCTAAAAGGGACCCTAGATATGATGAAATAAATGGGAGACACTTTAGAAGATTTATGAACCAGTTGTTTATGTTTCCCAGTTTCTAAAGACACTATACCTATGCGGTCCTTTGTGATTTTGTCATATGTTGTAATAAGTGTGATTCAATTTTGATGTATTAACAATGTATGTAAAGTATGGGTCGTTATAGTTGGTATTAGAGGAAAGGTATAGTCAACCATTGGAAACTAGGATGTGAAAGCCTTAGTAAGAACCCTAAGGATAAGTCTAAGCATAGAACACAATCTTAGTGTTTTAGAAATGGCCATGAATAACCTAGGATAATACCTTAAGCGTGAAAATTTTATTATGTGGTTTTCCTATTATAATTAGTGTTGCTCACACTATTCTTCTTGGTTTTAGTCAATGGCTGGAACCCGAAGGAACCGTGTTAATGCTGAATGCGATGGGCAATGCAATGATTGTCCCCCTGAGCAACCAAACGATATGGGATCTGGAATGAAAAATCTTGTAGCCATGCTCACACAACATTCTCCAGCTATGGATCATGCAGGACTTCCAAACGAGCAAAGGAAGGAGCAACATTCTATTGAATCCTTCATGAGGCAGCGTCCACCTTCTTTCAGCGGGTCTACTGATCCATTAGTTGCTGAACAATGGATTAGTACTACTGAAAATATATTTTCAGTTCTTCAATGTTCTGAACATGATAAAGTCATCCTAGCAGTGTATCGTTTGGAAGGAGATGCTGATCAATGGTGGAATCTTATTAAAAATACGAGGCAAAGGGATGAAATTGAGTCCATGGAATGGGACGAGTTCAATAACTTATTTTTCAATAAGTACTTCCCTCGTATTCTCCGAACAAAGATGGAGAAATAGTTTCTTGAACTGAAGCAAAGGGATGATGAACTTGTTGGTTCCGTTGAGGCAAATTTTACAAGATTGCAAGGTACGCTTCTGGTATTATTATCCAACCTGAGAGTAAGATCGATCGATTCTTTAGTGGCTTAAAACCAAGTCTTCGAAGGGCGTTAGCCATAAGGGACTTCAATAGGTACGAGGAAATCTTTCGATGTGCTCTCAAAGTCGAGATGGAGATTGGAGTAAGCCA
Organism: Viscum album; assembly: GCA_963277665.1. Classification (NCBI taxonomy): domain Eukaryota; kingdom Viridiplantae; phylum Streptophyta; class Magnoliopsida; order Santalales; family Viscaceae; genus Viscum; species Viscum album. The sequence goes on along the minus strand of OY728161.1, from coordinate 1,931,721,625 downwards.
TCAGTCATATGGGTTTGATAAGAAGAGGAAAATGGAATTCAAAGGAAAATCTAAAGAGCACACTGAAAAGAAGATGAGCTTTCCCTTATTCTCAAAGTGTGGAAAGAAACATTGAGGTAGTTGTCTTAAAGGGACAAGTAAATGTTTCAAATGTGGAAAGGAAGGTCATCGGGCATTTGAATGCCGCGATAATGGGAAGTAGATGTCTAATAATGCAAACAAAGGAAGGGATACACAGAATGAACCTACTACACTTCAATGTTTCAAGTGCAAGGAGATGGGGCATTATGCCAATCAATGCCCAAATTCAAGGGTTGATGATGATGGTCGACGTCAAAAAAATATTAAGGCTAAAGACAAAGGAAAGTCACATGCAATTTCTATCAGCGATGTGGAGTACGATAACGAAGTGGTGAAAGGTACACTTACCATCCACTCTAAAGTAGCAAATGCTTTATTTGATTCTGGATCCACCCACTCTTTTATTTCTGAAGAATTTTCTCAGGGTATCACCATGTTACCTCAACAATTAGATGTTGAGTTAGCTGTGAAAACACCTAATGGCACATCAATCGCATCAAAATTTTATAATTCTTCTCCAATTGATGTTTCTGGGAAAGTGATTCCTGCAAATCTTGTGATCCTTCCTTTAGTGGAATTCGATGTGATTCTTGGCATGGATTGGATTTCTTTATACGGAGCTCATATCAATTGCCAAATAAGGGAAGTCACATTTCATATTCCAGATCAATCTATGATCGTCTATCAATGCAAGGATGAACATAACCTTCTAGTGGAAATTTCTTCCATTTTATGGGTATTGATTCCACTAAATGTAGGTTATTTATCTCAAATGGTTGGTGAGAAACTCACGATTAAGAATATGCCCATCGTACGGGAGTTTGATGATGTCTTTTCGGAGGAATTACCGGGTCTTCCACCAAATCGTGAAGTTGAGTTTTCAATAGAACTCGTACCGGGTGCTTTGCCTATTTCAAAGACACCTTATAGAATGGCCCCAATTGAGTTGCAAGAATTGAAGAAGCAACTCCAAGAGAATCTTGATAAGGGATTCATACGCCCTAGTGCGTCACCTTGGGGAGCACCTATTCTATTTGTTAAGAAGAAAGATGGATCAATGAGACTCTGCATTGATTATCGAGAACTTCACAAGATCACTATCAAGAACAAATATCCTCTCCCACGCATTGATGACTTATTTGACCAACTACGCGGAGCTCAATACTTTTCCAAGATTGATCTTCGTTCAGGGTATCATCAATTAAGGGTCAAAAGGGAGGATATACCAAAGACGGCTTTCCGTACAAGGTATGGACACTATGAATTTATAGTGATGCCATTTGGTCTTACTAATGCCCCTACTATCTTCATGGATCTAATGAATAGTGTCTTTAGAGACTATCATGATCAATTTGTGGTAGTCTTTATAGACAATATTCTTGTCTATTCAAAGTTAAAGGAAGAGCATGAAGATCACTTGAAATTATATTGAAGACCCTGAGAAAGGAGAAGCTTTATGAAAAATTTACCAAGTGTGAATTTTGGCTTCAAAAAGTTGCATTTTTGGGTCACATAATCTCAAAAGAGGGGATATCTGTGGATCCAGCAAAAACAGAGGTTATCGAAAGATGGTCGAGACCAACAACAGTAACTGAGATCCGAAGATTTCTTGGTTTGGCTGGATATTATCGACGTTTTGTAAAAGATTTTTCACGATTATCTAATCCACTCACCAATTTGACTCGAAAAGGAGTTAAGTTTGTTTGGACAGAGGAATGTGAAGAGAATTTCAAGGAGTTGAAAATAAGGTTATCCAGTGCACCAGTGCTCACACTGCCTTGTAGTGGAGAAAGGTTTGTGATCTATAGTGATGCATCCAAGAAGGGATTGGGGTGTGTTATTATGTAAAAAGATATGGTGATAGCTTATGCCTCATGACAGTTGAAAATCCATGAGCAAAATTACCCAACACATGATTTGGAGTTAGCTGCGGTAATCTTTTCATTAAAGATTTGGAGGCATTACCTTTATGGTGAAAGATGTGATATTTATACAGATCATAAAAGTTTAAAGTATATTTTCACACAAAAGGAGCTGAATATGCATCAAAGAAGATGGTTGGAGATGATTAAGGATTATGACTGCTTAATCCATTACCACCCTGGGAAAGCAAACAAGGTTGCAGATGCATTAAGTCGACAAGACCATGATAGTTTATCTATGATGAGGATCACAAAAGATCCAATATTTATGGATTTAAAAAAGGATGGATCTTGGAATTATAATGGAAGGGGAAAAATCTTATCTTTCTCAAATGAACGTTCAACCATCTATACATGTGATGATTAAAGAGGCACAAAAAGAAGATGTCGAGTTACAAAAGAAGGTGAGAAATGTTCCTGAATTCAACCTTTATTGTGATGGGATAATAATGTTCAGGAATCGGGTTTGTGTTCCTCCCATCCCCGAATTGAAGAAGGAGCTGCTGGGTGAGGCTCATAGTTCTTCATTCTCTATTCATCCTGGAAGCACGAAGATGTATAGGGACCAGAAAGAGTACATCTGGTGGGATGGCATGAAAAGAGATGTTGCTGAATATGTCTCTCGATGCTTGGTTTGTCAACAAGTTAAATCTGAGAGACAGAAGTCTAAGGGTATGTTACAACCATTACCCATACCCGAATAGAAATGGGAAAACATCACTATGGACTTTGTCATAGGACTTCCTAAAACATCCAAATGCAATAATTCTATCTGGTCATAGTTGATCGTCTTATAAAGTCTGCACACTTCATTGCTATTAGAGAGGATTTATCTCTAGATCAGCTTGCCAGGATATCTGTAAAGGAAGTTGTAAGATTGCATGGAGTACCAATTTCTATTATATCTGATCGGGATCCGAGATTTACCTCGATGTTCTGGCGAAGTCTTCAGCATACTCTGGATACAGAGTTAAGTTTCAGCACTGCTTATCATCCTCAGACAGATGGTTATTCTGAGAGAACAATTCAAACCCTAGAATATATGTTGAGAGCTTGCTCTATGGATTTCAAAGGAGGTTGGGATCAACACCTACCTTTGGTGGAATTTTCTTATAATAATAGCTTTCACTCCAGTATTCAGATGGCTCCTTATGAAGCTCTATATGGAAATAAATGAAAGACTCCAACTTGCTGGGATGATGTTGGGGAAAGAAAGCTATTAGGAGCTGATCTCGTTGATGAAATGGTAGAAAAGGTCAGATCTATTCAACAACACATAAGGGCAGCTCAGAGTCGACAGAAAAGTTATGCCGACAACCGAAGAAAAGACCTAGAGTTTGAAGTGGGTGATAAAGTGTTCTTACGAATATCTCCCTGGAAGAGGGTTATGAGATTTGGAAAAAGGGGAAGTTGAGCCCTAGATATATCGGTCCTTTCGAAATACTGGATCGTGTTGGAAAGGTAGCTTACCGATTGGCGCTTCCACCGAATCTTTCTCAAGTTCACGATGTGTTCCATGTATCTCTCCTGAGAAAGTACATACCTGATCCTTCACATGTACTCAGCTCAGAAGTTGTACCGCTGGAGAAAGATCTTTCTTATGAAGAACAACCGATAGAGATTCTGGATCGTAGCGAAAAAGTCCTACGAAACAAGACCACTCGATTGGTGAATGTTTTATGGAGGAACCACCAACTTGAAGAAGCTACATGGGAGCTTTAGTATATAATGATAGGGAAGTATTCTCATCTGTTTGTTACAAAGTGACGAATTTCGAGGGCGAAATTCTTTTTAAGGGCGGTAGAATGTAACACCCGAGATTTTTATGAGTAATATTTTGTTTTTATGTTATATATATATCATCAAAGGAATCATTCACTACACACTATCTTGGCTTACTTTACATGCAATCGCGACCTTCCTCGATAGCTTGCGTTGTACGCAATACCGAGTTTCACAAAACGACGATATGCTATTAAAATATTATTTAAAATAGACGTTATGAATAGTAATAACCACTTTTTGAAATTTTATCTTTCAAAATGGACCTCATTTTTGGATTCGGAATATCGAAATTAGCCTAGGGTGAAATTTCGGTATTTTTCTGAAAACTTTCAATTTTTGAGGAATAGTGAAACCACTAAGTGGTAGGTTAAAAACTGAATTTTGCATAAAAATTAATTTTACCACTTCTGTGAATGGAATTTCGAAAATCCGACAGACACGGTTGATATCAGTAAGTAAAATGTGGTTCAATGAGATAAAAATAATTTTTTGGTGAATAGTAACTTTTTACTTTTTTACCACGGTTAATAGTAAATAGGGTAACTAAGGGTAAATATGATATTACTATTACCCTAACACATGTCCTAATTCAATTGGATAAGTGTAATTCGACCAAAAACAACCTTATGAATATAATATGACCATTTAGGTCCACTTGGATTAGATTATGACATTTAATATTATTTTATTTAATGAATAGTTAAAATAGTTAAAATCAAAGTTTAATAACTAAAACATTTTTAATATGGGGTTATACATAAGATAAATTCGACTATAAATATTCATTAGAAATCTAAAAAGATTTCATACATAATGATATTTTATTTATAATTTTTAGACTTTATATAAATTAATTTATTTATGACACAACGATGATGGAGTAATTACCCTTTTAAGGAAATGTTAACAGAATTTATGTTATAAATGCTCAAATAAATGTAATTTGAGACCTTTAATGAATTACACTAATTTTATAGGTTACTATGATATATTAGTGTTGATTTAATCAACTTCGTTCGAACATATAATTCTATTATGACTTTCACAAAAATCATATATCAAATAGTGTCAAAATTGACACAAAATAGTTTTTAAATAAAATATTATATTATTAATTGTTATTTTATTCATAAAAATCTATGGTTCAGCCAAATGACTTAGATAAGGATATATATATTAATAATAAACAACTTGGGATTCGTTTGGCATGTTATAGTAAGTGTATTACCCATATAGTGTAAGAAAACAAAAAGTCACGGTAAAAGTTAAATTATTTAATTTAGTGTTAAATCTAATTGATAAGGTTAAAATAAAAACCTAAACTTGTCTAAATCTTGTTGGTTGATATTATTTCGACCCATCCCTTCTTTAACTTCGAAATAAGACCCTTTGGTACCATTATAAACCGATTTTAACTTTAATATAAAATATTATTTTGAGGTATTCCTAAGGTGCCCCTCTCCTCCCTTATAAAATGGCACCTCCTCCCCCTCCTCCTCACACCAATTTGATCACCCAAGCTCGGCCAACCCCTTCCAAAATCCCTTCTCCACTTCCCTAGAATAATCCTAGAGGTCCTGGTCTTCTTCAAAGACCAATCTTAGTTCCCTAAGTGGAGGATTCAAATAAGTGTTTCAAAGAAGAGGTAATATCCATTACCGATCTTTTCAATTTCGTTCTTCTTCAACTTCTTCTTATTTATTTGTCTAATGATGAAGTAATAACATCAGTATTACTTACATACTGATATGTTATTATAAATGTGAAACAACCCTAATTCACCTTCTATCCATCCTACGGAAAAATGAAATCACCGCGCGTGCGTACGAACAGAATACCGTCTCCACGCTGTGGTGTACTCTATTTTCCACCATCACCTTACAAGGATGGGTATAATGGTGTAATGAGTAACTATATATGATTATTATAAGGTGATATTGATACTTATATAGTATAAATACACTTAAATAAAATTCCACGATCATGGGAACAATATCATCACTCGTGCGTACGTACGGAATACCGTCTCCACGATGTGATGAGACTCGTTCTACATGATCATCATTACATAGTAATTATATAAATGAATTGAATGAATAAATAGGATATATGTTACACTAATACCATTATGGATATAAGGTATCTATAACCTTAAAATAAGAATAAGAATTTATTCGGCAAAACACGCATAATAACAAAAGGCAATAAAGACCCGAGTAACAAGTAACAATGAAATATTACTAATAAGAAGCTAAGAATATGACCATATATGATATAATATCAATATGTATGATTATGGAATAAGTCAATAACATTATTTAAACCATTATACAGGAGCTTCGGACACATACAAAGCAAATCGGACCTAAGGTAAGGGAAATATCACAATCTCACTTTTATCCGAGATTGTTTTTACTTTGGTAATTACTGGGGTGTATTTTATCATCCACATCCATGTTCCCTAAATATGTAATATTATTTCCATCCTTATACAATATTTTATATCCAATTTTACCCTTGGGGAGTTTTTAGTAAAAGATATGAAAGGAATCTTTTGTCATTTTTCGTACAAGGTACTTTTTGACTTTTCCGACAAAAGTACGAAGAATGTTTTTTTAACTTAAATGGCAAGAATGGATTTTTAAAACATTATTTCCAAGAATATTCCTTTATAAGTTTTCATGTTTATTTTTAATCAAATTCTATTAGTTTATAATTGTATGACATGTTATGAAAAGAAAAGTGTTTTTGAAGTAGAAAGGATATTTTCCTCAAGAATGGAGTTCAAATGTTTTATCAAAATTATTTTCCATCTAAGATAATATAGGGTTCTGTTTTTATCCCTATTATTATATTGATTTGATTATGTTTTGAAGAAATTATTTTTATGAAGTCATTTACCTTATATGATTTGTTTCATGATGTCATGATGTTTCAAGAATCCCATTTTTGTTACATGTGTTATGCGATGATGTATTATTTATGATTATGTGGCACACATAAGAATGGATTCGTTATAAGATGGGTGGGACCTATATCTCCCTCCAATGCATTGGGTAAAGATTTATATCTCATGAGATAGACATGGCTGGAATGGAAGGTTATTTCGGTTCAGCGATACAGGACTGAAATGAGGAGTGAACTCGGTTCAGAAATGGACTTTGTCCGCTAAGATAGTCTTGGCAATGAGTCATGACTAACAAGAAATGTTTTTCCGTGATTATGTGTGCATGCCACAAAGTTTCAAGTTTTATGTTATGATTATGGGGATCTCATTTTCACTTCTATGATTTATTCCATGTTAAGATATTATGATCTCTTTTGTAGGTTCTGATTTTCCAAAAGATATAATATGATTTTTATTTCCTTTATTTGCCCTTTATGAGCATTTGAGCTCACCCTTTTTTGTATGTTTTCTTTTTTCCCAGGTCAGGAAGATGGATATTATGTAGAATATGCTAAAGGGACCCTAGATATGATGAAATAAATGGGAGACACTGTAGAAGATTTATGAACCAGTTGTTTATGTTTCCCAGTTTCTAAAGGCACTATACCTATGCGGTCCTTTGTGGTTTTGTAATATGTTGTAATAAGTGTGCTTAAATTTTGACGTATTAACAATGTATTTAAAGTATGAGTCGTTATATTCTTAGCATCTTATTAGTAATATTTCGTTGTTACTTGTTATTCGGGTGTTTAATACTTTTTCTTCTTATGCGTGTTTTGTGAAATAAATTATTATTATTCTTTTTAGGTTATAGATACATCATTTCCATAATGGTATTAGTGTAACATATATCATATTTATTCACTCAATTCATTTATGTAATCATTATGAAATGATAATCATGTAGAACGAGTCGCATCACAACGTGGAGACAGTATTCTATACATACGCACGAGCGATGATATCATTCCCATGATCGTGGAATTGTATTGGAGTGTATGTATTCTATTTTAGAATCACTATCTGTTTATAATAATCATATATATTTATTATTTACACCATTATACCCATCCAAGTAAGGTGGTGGTGGAAAATACATTACACCACGGTGTGGAGACGGTATTCCGAACGTATGCACGCGTGGTGATTTCATTTTCCGTAGGATGGATAGATGGTGAAATAGGGATGTTTATACTTATAATAACATATCAGTATATTAGTGATACTGATGTTATTAATTCATAATGAAATAATTAAAGAAGAAGAAGGGGAAGAAGAAATAAAGTTGAATGAATCGGTAACAAACATTACCTCTTCTTTGAAGTGCCTCTTTGAGACCTCCTTTATGGGCACTAAAATTGGTCTTTGAATAAGAGCGGGACATCTAAGATGTTTCTAGGGAAGTGGAGAGGAGAAATTGGCAGGGGTTGTCTGAGCTTGAAGGCTCAATGTGGTGTGAGGAAGAGAGAGAGGAGGTGCCCTTTTATAAGGAAGGAGAGGGGCACCTTTGGAAAAACTAAAAATATTATTTTATTATAAAGTCATATTCAGTTTTAAATAGATCCAAATTAATTTATTTTAAATCTATCGTATGTATGGGTAGAAATAATCTCATCCAATAGAATCTAGACAAGTTTAGGTTTCTATTTTAACGTTATCATTTAAATTTAACTTTAAGTTAAATAATTTTACTTTTATCGTGTCTTCTTTTTTTCTTACACTATAAGGTTAGTAAACATTCTATAACAAGCCAAAATAACCCCAAGTTGCTTATTATTAATATATATATCCTTATATAAGTCATTTTCCCAAACCATCGATTTTTTAGAATAAAATAACAATTAATAATTTAATTTTTGTTTTAAAACTATTTTATATCAATTTTGACACTATTTGGTAATTAATTTTTGTGAAAATCATAACAGAACGATTAGTTCAAAAAAAGTTACTTAAATCAATACTAACATGTCATATTAACGTATAAAATTATTTTAATTCATAAAAAGTCTCAAATTACATTTATTTGGGTATTCAAAACATCAATTATGTCAATATTTCATTCATAAGATAATTACTACATCATCATTGTGTCATAAATAAATTAAATTATTTAATGTCTAAAAATTAAATATAAAATATAATTATGTAGGAAATATTTTTATCTTTTTAATGAATATATATACTCTAATTTATCTTATGTATAACCCTATATTAAAAATTATTTCGTTATTAAACTTTGATTTTAACTATTTTCACCCTTCTTTAAATAAATTAATAATAAATGTCCTAATTTAATCCACGTGGGTCTAAATGGTCATATTTTTTTCTTAATGTTGTTTCTGGTATAATTACACCTATACAATATAATTATAACATTGTTAGGGTAATAATAATATCATTTTTACTCTTAATTACCATATTTACTTTTAACCGTTGTAAAAAAAGTAAAAAGTTACTATTCACCAAAAATTATTTTCATCTCATTGAACCACATTTTTCTTGCTGACATCAACCGTGTCTCTCCAATTTTTGAAATTACATCCACAAAAGCTGTAAAATTATGTTTTATGTAAATTTTCAAATTCGGCTAGGAGGTGGGTAAAAGACGGTCAAAAGTTCAATAAAAGTTTTATATATCTAAAATTATTATAAAATGACTCCAATGATTTACATTGAACTTATATAGGTATTATGTATCAATTTTTACCTAAAATAAATTTAAATAAAATAAATAATTAATTAAATATAAAGTTGGGGTTTAAATAGTAACCCAGTGTTTTCACTATTCATAAAAAATTGAATGTTTTCAGAAAGATACCAAAATTTCACCCTAGGCTAATTTCGATATTCTCAATCCAAAAATGAAGTCCATTTTGAAAAATAAAATTTACAAAATTTAAAAAAGTGGTTATTACAATTCATAACGGCTAGTTTTAATAATATATTAATAGCATGTCGTTGTTTAGTGAAACTCGGTATTGCGTACAATGCAAGCTATCGAGGAAGGCCACAATTGCGTGTAAAGCAAGCCAAGCTAGTGTTGTGTGTAGTGAATGATTATTTTGATGATGTATATAACATAAAAACATAATATTTCTCATAAAAGTCTCACGTGTTACAGTTTGAGCTCACCCCATTCTTATATTTTATTTTCCTAGGATTCCAAGACATGTATTATGATTGATAATCAGGGTTAATCTAGTGTATTAATGGCATTTACAAAAGATCAATTATGTTGTGTTTTATTTTCTATGTTATAATGTATCATTGATGTATGTAATTTATTTTAAAAGACTGCTAAACTGATCTGTCTCTCAGGACTTGATTCCTTGTAATCACACCATAATATTAAAAAAATGCACTGGCTATGGGTAACTAGGGTCTGGGAGTTACATAAATTTTCACTGATCACATAGATATATAGTGAAGAGTAAAAATTTTACCAAATCATGTGGTATCATTTCTATGTAGCGAGTTACTGTCTCTAAAAATAAAATAATTTATTTATAATTTCACAAATAGATATCAAACAAACCAATGGTTAACTCATGGTCTATAGATTCATAAAAACATCTTTTCTAGAGTTAGAGAAATATGAAATCTTGTTAATCATCAAACTAAATTCAAGAATATTGTATTGATATACTTCAGTCAAACTCACTGTGTTCACTACGAATCTATAAGTAATAACATGGTACAGAATCTAAATAGAACCATTAAAATCCAAGGTTCAACACACTTTTTAAATGAAAAACATCATATTCTATAACCATATATAGATGTCTGAATTTTAATTTAATATAAGACTAATACAACTATAAAAAATATTTTATAGACATTTTAGTGATGATTTAATGAATCATGTTAAGGACTATGTAGAGCATAGTAGTTCATTTTTTGTTAATTAGATGTCAATATGTGTATGGAAAGGTAGTGTTGAAGTGATGATAATGATTTAAAATGATAAGTTGTTCCAAATATTATGTCCCTTGGAGAATCAGTATGAAATGAAATTGGATTTCATGCTTGGGCAATCTCCATATTAAATTAGATTATTGATGTACTGATCCTCATAGAAGAAGACATGTGATTAAAAGAGAACACATCACTCACAATAATAATACCAAGAATTATGATTTAATGCATGAGTAATGAAGAATCCTCCATGATTGGATTAAAAGAATGTATTGAAGATATTTGGGGTTCATGATCTAAAAAGAAAGGAATAAACGATGGTGGATGAACAAGAAGAGAACATGAAGGGGATTTCAGTATTTGTTTTAGGGCATATAATATTGGTTATACTTTGTTTTTAACAAATTACACTTGTTCAATGCCTTATCCAAAAATATGGGCCCACATACAAGGCTATCCAAGGTCCTCAAACTCAGGAACATGTGGGATCCGGGGGTCAACTGTGCTTGAGGGAAACCTCAAGAACACCCTCACAAGAGGAGTAGGGTGTGTGGTCCATGTATAAGACTGCAGGTGCATGCACGGTGATCAACCCATATGGAAAGGATGCATAGTGGGTGCTAGAAGCATGCCCATGGAACAAAGAGTGGGTGTAGAAGCGCGCCCAGAGAGTGAACACTGTACAAGGCGATACTGTGAGGGGAGGATGATTAATCTAGAATCAGGGTGACGAGAGTTGATTGATAAACCAAACACATCCCATGATTTTGTTTATATGTGGGACAACCAAAATTCTCATGAAATAAGCTCAGCTTTCAGATGCATCAAAGACACGTGGTCCACCATCTGATCAATCGTGGCATCGATCGCTCTTATCAGAGCCATCCATCTGATCTCCTCAGTTTGGGATTGAACCATGGTCGTCTGATCTCTTCCACTGAAGTTGTATTCTATATATGGAAACTCGTGGCCACCCGACGTGAACCAGTGCACCGAAGAATCCCATGAACCTCCTTGATCAAACTCCAGCCACCACTGAAACTCATACTTATGTGAATTATGACTGATTGAGCTACAGGATACAATGCATGCCACTATGTTTTCATGCATTTATCTAAATAGATTAACTTGCACGTGTCCAAAGAAAACAATGTTGTGAGACCATGATAGGTTGATCAAAAAATTTAGGGGGTGATTTTCATGTGTTTATAAATGTATTCATGTGTGGATTTCACCACAAAGAAGACCTCATTTGAAAAGAAATCACCTGAGACTTACAACATATATATTATCCTGCGTTTGAAATATTCAAAGCTAGCAATCTAGGATATTCAATGAATAGCATCCCATGGATTTTCATGAAATTTTTGAACATGAAAAAGTCCGAAAACCTTCCTATAAATAGAGTATCACTGTGCCGAGAAGGGTTCTTGATGATATTTAGAAATCTCATGTTCTCTGAAAAATGGAGCACCAAGAGGATCCGCACAGCCTTACTACATGATGTAGAAGATACCAACAGATGTTCAAAAAGCTATAGGTACTATTGAACCCTCCTTGTAATGGAGAAACCAAACTCTTTCTGTGTAATGAATAATCACAAATAAGTGACATGTTCTCTTGAACCCTCACCAATGATTGATGAGGATGATACTGTGTGAAAGCAACCTGTGCACACAAACCCTTGTTGTGAACTTGAAAATATATGAACCACTAACCTTATTGGTTCTATGAATAACAACCGCACATAATATGCATAGAATATTTTTGCATTGGTTTTACAATGAAGTATACTTTTGATCCCTTCAGTTTCACAAATAGAAGAATAACAACCAGTATTTTCACGAATATATATATACATTGTCTTGCAGGTGTTTGTTTTTTAGGAAGATGGTGATTACATGAAGGTAAGAGATTTTATGTTCTTAATTTGAATAAGAAGAAACTTGTGGCTTTGTGTTTTTTTAGAAAATAAAATACATATTTGATTCACATGAAAATCATGTGCATGGTTTGAGAATCCCTTGAGACAGTGTGCATAAACAATACTTTTTGAGAAGGAGAACCCACACCCAAACCATTGTCATACCCCATCAATTTTATGGGGAAATAAGAAGGAGGGATTGTGTGTGCATTGAGAGTTACATTTGAAGGAGTAGGAATAACTTTGTATGGTCCGTATGCATGCATAGTGATTTTAAGAAGTCTGAATTATGATTGAAAGGAAAAAATTGAGTTTCACCATGAAGAAGTGCATGAAAATACAAAACACACACATAGAACCTAAACATAACACTATGTTCATGTGTGTGAAAATAATAAATGAAGAAGGAAGTGAATGTATTCATATTGAGAGAATAACCAAGTGTACTGTGCATATGTAATTGCATGACCCACACACACTAAAGAAATATTGATGTAAGAAGATAGTGTGCTCTTTTACTGACAAAATAAATAGTTTACATGCATGCATTCATGAATAAACATATGAACATGTTAAAAGAATTGAGATATACAAATAAAAGAGGTATTGTATCCCATTAAATCCATGCATGATGTAAATGGGATTTGAGAGTGAAGCCTGATAGAGTTAAAGGAGGTCATCTATCTTTGTTTACAGTATTGGAGAATTCATGATGGTGTGGATATTGTGCTAGATCACTCTTGAACAAGAAGTTTGCATCGCTTTCACACATCTAAGTGTTGTCGAGTCTTAATCAGAAGTAGAATTATTGCAGTGAGGACTAAGCATAAAAGTGATTAGAGTTATTGAGCAATGCCAATAGATCTTATCAATGGAAGTTGATTATTTTTGAAGAGATTCACAAGAAAGTGAAATTCAGCAATCTCGTGAGGGATGATCAGAAGATCCATCAACAGTGAATCAAGAAAGTATACAGAATGAAGCATCTCATGTGACTCGAGAGACAGAAGAACTATACAAGATTAAGGGGGGAGAATGAGACTTCAGTGAGACTCTGGAGTAGGCCAGTGAGACTCTAGTAACACTGTGGGATACATTATAAAGACATTCATGTGCGACTCGGGAGAGATAAAATGGGACTCTGTATCAACTATTATTACTGATAAAAATATTATTGTAGATACTCTATGTTTGATGAATAACCAACACAATAATGAGTATATCATTGAACTAAACCTTTTAAATCCTTTTGTTTAGTGCCTTAATATTTACATCATCATATGAGGTAAGGATGAGAGACACAGGATGAGTAGATGGAGGCTTTAACCATCGATATAGGTTTAATTTAAAAGAATCAATTTTTAAAAATATTTAAAGGGATCCATGATTCACCCCTCTCCCTCTAAGTGATTTACACTGATCCGGGCACTTAAATTGGTATTAGAGCCAGGTTAACCTCTAAAAGATACAATGGAGTCTTTATGAAGTGCAGGTTTCATGAAATGAGTGAGAAACCTCGAATAGAGATTTCTACCAAGACTCAGAAAAATAGAAAGAATAAACATGAATGTAATATGAAGAAGAAGCTTAGTACTAATGGGGATACACATTCTAGTGGTGGTAATCAAAAAGTTTCATCATGTAACAGTACTTATTATTCTTCTGATGAAGCATTTTTAAGATGTGATGATGATCGACCAATTATTGATCTTCAAACTGCACTCAAATATCATCTGAAGAAGGAACCTAGAGAAGTGACAAGACACATTTCTTGAAGCAGCTGTGCTCTTAAAGTTAAAAAATTACAGCTAGAAGAAGAATCTAATTTCATGGAAGAATCATTATCTAAAAGGGATGGAATATCCAATAATCTCACAAAACATGTGAAGGAAAATAATGAATCAATATCTCTTTGAAATTAAAGACATGCTCATGTTACTGAAGAATTGAAGGGAAATATTTTTGATAAATAATTATTTGATATAGTATTGGTAGAATCTTTCCATTCATTTGAAAAGTTGCACAAAGTTTCTATGGTTTTAAAATATTCTCAACTGGAAGACAAAGCTAACAATGTAAAGCAGATTGAAATCTCTTTGCAAGAATTATAAAATATGCATGAAAATTCAATGTTAATGTTGAAGAAGAAGTTGAAATGTAATATGAGATCAGTTGACAATGATAAGAACCACCTCAACATGTAGTGTTTAGAGATGGATGTGAAATTGAGGAATCAATAATCACCCTAAGCTAAAACTACCCAAATAGCTGAAGGAGGAGATGTCTCCACTAAATTTCTAATTTAGAAAAATGATTCCCATAGGAGCATCAAATCATACTTTAATATAATGGAAACATCCTAAAAAAATAAGGTATCCTATAACATAGTTATCTTTGTTTCTACTAATACAGGTACATTTAAAAGTACATGTCAAATATAAATGCTGGGAAGATTTGAATTGATAAAAATTTCTATACATACATCAAAATTTCAAGGATGGATGCTAGGATGATTAATAATAATGACACCCAAATGTATTATCAAAATAAGAGTATAATTATAGAAAAAAACACTAAATTTAGCCACACTAATACTACAAGAAAAAGATGGATATTTATTTGCTATTTTTGGTGTTGCTGATATTGGGGAATCAGGCCAATAAATTCTAGATTAATTTTTTATGATATAAAAATTATATAAGTCTTAAATTCAAGGAAAATAGATGTGATGAAATAAATCATCTTGCAAAAAAATGGTAGAAAACACAGATGAAGAAGAATCTATCTATCAATAACAAATTTGAATATATTGAAGACTTCTATAATAATTCAAATATAAGTGGTCACAATTATGATGAGTTATGGTTTCTTCCTACCCAGCCTCATGCATATGGTGATAAAATCCATAGACTACAAAAATGGAAAGAGAAATGAAAAAGAGATGAAAATTCATTCATTGGGAATATGAAAAACAATAAAGTCAAGAAAACATTAAAAGAGACTACTCCCAAGAAGAAGAATATTATAGAATCCAAAAATGTCACTTCAACCAATAAAATATGTTTCAAATGTGAAAAAAAGTTCATACCATGGATCACTACAAATAATGTATGGAAATTAATGGATGAAAGATGAAATTAAAAAGAGGATCAATCTCGGAGAATTCAGGATTGATTGAAAACATTATTCAAGATAACCATCACAAGTTTGCTAAAAAAGGTAACATTAAAAAAATTTAAGAATCCATATGGAAGCTCTAGAAAAGAATATGTTAAAAAGGACTATTTAGTAGTCTGGCTGAATCAGTTTCAATTTTCTAGAGAACTAAAATTTACTCAAGATGAATTATTATCTAAAGTTAAGGAAAAGGGGAAACATGTTATTCCACATGACGGAAAATTCAAATTTTTTGAGAGGCTATAAGCACATGACAACCCAAGTGTCTCAAAACTACTATGAAGAGGGTCCAAGAATAATGGACATCATGCTAGAAAATTAATAACTATTTCACTAGGCCAAATGAATATGTTTGAAATTAAAAAAACATGCACCAATGGAAGCTACTTCACTATTAGCTGAAGAAAGGGAAAACCATCCAAAAGAGTAGAAGCTGAATGGAAATAATGGGTCCATTATGAAAATAATATATCAAAATTTGAAATGGAGAGGAAACATTATCACCATGGGTACCAGAGACATTAGAGCTTCATGGAAAAGAGTTCTTGGGATGAGAGGAAATTCTCAGCCCTGGTGTCTATATTATGAAGCTCACAAATTGTTCCTTCTTATTCCCTTATATTTTTTTGTACCAATTTGATTACATTTTTGGTAATTAAAGGTGAAGTTCATTCAAAAGAAAAAAATTAGATGAACAATGTGGATAACAACAATGTGGACTCATTATTCAGGATTTGATAATTACATAAAGTGTACCACATTGGAAGATTATCAATATGAATATCTTGAATACTATATAAGGATATTTTCCACCAGGGTAAATCAAAGTAATATCACTCCTTGAAGGGTAAAAATATGAAGGAGATGAAGTTAGGGATTAATTCATGAAATAAACTAAAACTCATATCATCTGAAGAAGGAGACACCTGAGGTATTCCAATCACAGTTTATTACCTTATTCTTAAATTGTATTTATCATGTCAATTAAGGGGAGTGCTCAATTGATTACAAGATGGGATGAATGGGGGATTTATCTTTTCACATGAAAATTTTAATATGTTTTGGTCAAGTATGTGTAGGATTTTTCATTTCATTGATAAATTAAATTATTTTGAACCCCTGGGTTAAAAATTGAATCATTCTGAGCATGATTTCATGTATATGGTTGTTTATGGAAATAATTGAATTCCTTGGTCATATCCCTATTCTTTTATACCCTAGGTTATCCTAGGTAGACTTAAACATGATAAAATAAAGTCTCATTTCTAGTTTAACTATGTTATATCACCCCTCTATGAAATGTTCAAGAAGATATTCTTCAAAGTGGGGAGGGAATTTTTTTTCAGACCCCACTACACATTTGAATGTGGTTGCCAATAAGGGAGAGAAAATATTGTAAAACATATTGACCCTTATAAAATTGTGCCTATGGGTTATTGAAAAAAAATATAATTGGGTAGATTGTAATGAATAGTATTGCATTTGTAGTCAATAAGATGTCAACATGTGTGTGAAGAGGTAATGATGAAGTGATGAGGGTGATTGAAGAGGAGACGTTGTTCTAAAGATTATGTACCATAGAGAATTAGTATTAAATGTCATTGGATGTCATTCTTAGATAATCTGTATATTAAATTAGATGATTCATATGCTGATCCTCAAAGAAGAAGACACATGTTTAAAAGAAAACACATCACTCACATCAATGATTCCATTCATTATGATTTAATGCATGAGGAATGAACAATCATCCTTGATTTTATTAAAGGAATGTATTGAATATATTTGGGATTCATGATCTAAAGATAATGGAATGAATGACAGTTAATGAACAAAAAAAATATAAAGAGGATTTTAGTGTTTGTTTATGGAATATAATCTTGGTGATACTTTGTTTTAAAAATTGTTCATTTCTTCCATGCATTAGCCAAAAATATATACTAACATAGAAGGCTAGTCGAAGAACTCAACCTCAGGCACATGTAGGACCCCATGGTAAACCACACTGGAGAGAATCCTTAAGGCCAACCCCGCAAGAGGTGCATTGTGGGAGGGCCATGTATAAGCATGGAGGATCCCACACAGTGATCAACTAGTGCGGAAAAGATGGATAGTGGGTGATAAGAGCGCACTTGATGTGCAGAGAGTTATCATAGAAGTTCTACATTTGGGTGAACATGGTACGGGGTGGTACTATGAGGGTAGGAAAAGTGATCTGGCATTATGGAGATAAGAGTTTATTTTAAACCGAACACATCTCGGGTGTTCATTTCAATGTGGGGTGGAAAACAATTCTTGGGAAACAATCTCAGCCCTCTGATGCATCGCAGACATGAAGTCTAACATTTAGTAAATCTTGTGATCAATCATGCATATATGACCCATCCATATAATCTCTGTATTTCGGGGTTGATTCATTGCCATTTGATATCGTATACTAAGGTTTTCTTCATCCTCTAGACACTCGCGAACACCCGACGTGAACCAATGCACCAGAGAAGCCCCTGCACCTCCTTGATTTAAGTCCATCCACCATTAAAGCTTGCACTTCTATACATTATGATTGACTGAGCTACATGATACCATTCGTGCAACTACGTTTACATGTATGCATATAAATAGTGGAACTCCAATGTGGTAGAAGGAAAAAAGTTGCGAGGCCACGATAGGACTCTCAATGAATTCAAGAAGTTATTTTTATGCGTTCATAAATGCATTCATATTTGGATTACATCACGAAAAAATCCCGTGATTGAAAGGGAAACACTTGATACATGTGGCATATATAATATCATGTTCTTGAAATATTCAAATCCAATAATCTTGGCTATTTAAATAATAGATTCATACAGAGTTTCACATAATATTTAATCTCTCAAAAGGCCTAAACCCAACTAATAAATTTAGGAGCACCAAGGCTAGAATGGTAGTTGAAGATATTGAAAAAGCTCATGTTTTACCAAAAAATAGAGCATCGAAATGATCTGCGCATCATTTCTACACGAAGGATAAGAGACCCATAAGTGTTCAATAAGTGCTACTCACTCTTGAACCCTCTGTGTGATGATGAAACCACACACTTTATATGTGATGAAGAATCACAAACATGTGACAGGTTCTCTTGAAACCTCACCTATGTTTTGTGATAAAGATATCATAGCAAAGAAACTGGTGCACACAAACTTTGTTGTGAACTTACGATGATAAAAAACATGAACCTTATTTGTTCTATGAAGAATAACCACACATATTGTGTGTAGAATATTCGTGCACTCGTTCCACAAAAAAATAGATTTATGAGCCCTTTAGTTTCAAAAAAAAAGAAGAAAACCCCCTGTTTCCATGAATATATCTATACACTATCTTCCAGGGGCTTGTTTTCCAAGAAGATGTTGATTGCATGAAGGCTGGAGCTTTTGTGTTCTTTATTTTGAAGAATAAGAAATCTGAGGCTTAGTGTTTTCAGAGAAAAGATAACACATACATGATTAAAATGACAATAATGTGCATGGTTTGAGAATCCCTTGATATTGTGGGACTACACACATCCTTTTTTAGAAGAAGAACCCACACACACACCCTAGTTATACCCATTTCATTTGTGGGGGAAAGAAGAAGAAGGAGGGATTGTGTGTGCATTGGGAGTTACATTTTAATGAGGAGGAATAATATGGTATGGTCCTCATGCATACTATGTGATTTGAAGAGGTTACACTTGTGAGTGTAAAGTGAACAATGAGTTGCACCAAGATGGAGTTCGTGAAAATACACAACACACTCAAAGAACCCAAATTAAACACTAAGTGTGTGTGTGAATTGAGTAAAAGAATAAGGAAGTCAATGTGTTCATATTGAGATAAAAACCAATTGGATAGTGCATATGTAATATCATCACTCACATACATTCTAAAAATATTGATACAATAAGATAGTGTGTGCTCGGGATGAAAAAATACATAGTTTACATGCATGCATTCATGCATAAAAACTTGCACATTTGAAAATATTGAGATATCCTAATACAAGAGGTATTGAATCCCATGAAATACATGTATGAAGTAAATGATATTTGAGGCTGAAACTGAACATAGTTAAAAAAGATATTCTATCTGAGTTTATAGTAATTGAGATTTCAAGACAATTTTAATATTGTGCAGGATCACCCTTAAATAAAAAGTGTGCATCACATGCAGACATCTAATTGAGGTCGTGTCTTAATCAGAAGAAGAACGAATTTCCAGAGCATTGTTTAACTATGTAATGATCAGAAAATTGATTATAGTTTTTGAGCAATGCCAACAGACCCTACCAAATTATGTTCAATATTATTGAATAGATTCATGAGAATGTGTGATTCAGCAAGCTCATAAGGAGAGATCAGAAGATCCATCCATATTGAATCAAGAAATAACAAAGAAGGAAGCTTCTTGTGTGACTTGAGAGCTAGAAGAACCCTATTTGATTCAGGGAAGCGAAGAAGACTTCAGTGAGACTCTGGATCATGCTAGTGGGACTCTGGTAACACTGTGGGATACATTTTAAAGACCCTCTTATGGGACTAAAGAGATATATAGTGGGAATCTGTATCAACCCTTGTAATTGATAAAAGGATTATAGTATATAATCTGTGCTGGGGGGAATAACCAACACGGTAATGAGTAAGTATTTAAAGAGATCCTTGTAAATCATTGTGTTCAGTGCCTTTATATTTACAACATCATCTATGGTAAGGCTAAAAGACATAAGAAGAGTGGATTGAGGCATTAACCAGCCATAGAGTTTCAATTGAAAAGTATCAATTTGTAAAAATAAATAAATGGATCACTAATTCACCCCTTCCCCTCTTAGTGATTCACACAGATTAGAGAACATCTAACCTTCCCATGGTGTGTTAAACATTGACACAATTTTGAGTGATAGAGAAACATTTTAAATATAGAGAACTAATATTCTCTCTTAAATATTTATCCAAGGAGTGAATGTATAATCTATATCCAAGAGAATTAACTAGTTGGGATGATATATAGATAAGATTTATTCATATAATATTCCCTACATCAAGAGTTTAATCCCTATGAAATGATGTCTATACAATCATAAAAGTCATATGAGATACATTATATGAATATTGGGAATTATTCAAGAATATTTGAGAAATAACACCACACCAAACCATAATGGAACATCAACTCATAAGATTTTATATATAGTTATATTATAAATTGATATAAATATATTAAATTTATCATTAAGGGGAGTCTGATTGAAATATAACTAGTGAAAGAAAATGGAATGGTAGAGAATATTTTATAGAACTCGCAAAAAATTTGAAATAGATGAACTTCTACTAGAGGAGTCCATAAAGAATAATATTTTGACTTCACATTGTCTAAATGTAAGTTGGATGAAATTATCACATTGCTAATATTAATTACAGTTATTTAATCCAATGAGTTATCAACCCCAATTATTGTATGTGTATGTCGTTCATCACTAAATAACATTGTTGATATATGTATTGAAATTCATGATAATGAGTTTTATGTTATTATCTAACAATAAAGACCCTTTCAATAACCTAATCCTGGATAGAGAGACTAATAACAAGTATAATATTGGTATTGAAATCATGAAACCAATATAGAATAAATTTTCAATAATATTGTCATCAATGACCACCATTATAAAAAATATCAAGTAAATATACCTATAGAATTATCAACCATCCCTATTTCAAAAGATAAAACCCATTGATAAAACTTTCATTTGTACAAGGAAAATATTTCACCACTAACCAAGCTCAAAAATAAAGGAATTGAAAAATTAAAGGAATTGAAACCCCAATTCGATTATCTAACAAACATGAAGACTAAAACCCTAGAAATCATACTTCTCAAACACAACATATTCCAACGAGATATTTTTTTGTGTTTATATCCATTAGTGGTAAAGAGATTAACCCTAACCCAAAATTAAAATAGAAACAGGATAAGGAATGTAATGAAAAATATGAATCCCATTCTAAAAAAAATTAAAGAAACCAATAACTAAATATAATAAACAACAAAGGGAAAATAAATAAAAAATTAACATCCCTTTCTAGAAAGGATGATTCGGTATTACTTTTTTCAAGAATGAGAAATTGAGAAAGAGATCATTAACACATTCATGATGGATGAAACAAATATAACACTTATACAATCCAATAAATATATTTCCAAATATATCATGCTTTATAATTAAAAATGCACCATGAAAATATGGATACAATTATATTAATGTTTTATGCTAGGAAAATAAGTTCTCGTACTAATAAAAAACTAATTAACATAAACCTGTAAGATTCAAGGACATTTTTCATTTCCTATGCCATTGGATCCATAAATTTCATAGATTATATATGTTATTTGGGTGTAACACCCCGAGATTTTATTCCATTAATAGTTTCTATGATAGATTCTAATACATAAAACATTGATCTTATGCTGACCCTAATATAATATATACATATTATATTTTAAATATGGTTATTATTATATAGTTATTGGATTGATTTTTATAAATAGGAGTAGTGACACTATAAAAAATATGTAGAAAATTGTAATTAATAAAAATTTATGTATTGTTAAATTAGAAATAAATACCCAATTTTTACTGATAATAATTAAATCACATATGGTTAATCACAATTAATTTTTAAATGGATTGTTGTTCGATAAAAGATATTTTGTTGTATATTAATTATAAATATAAATTTATAAATATTAGAATTTTTATTTTATAAAAATGATAAACTTTTTAATTTTGTATTGTCAAAATTATATTAGGGTGAATATTTTAGATTTTATTGAAATATACTATTTCTGTACTAAAAATAGAAAATAATGACTTTATAAATAATTTTATTTTTTATGTAAATATCAGAATATAATAAGGTCATAAAAGTTGATGAAAAAATTTTATTGTAAAATTATTCCTTTAAAAAGTAATAAAATGTATTTTAAAATATAATCCTTAACGTATAAATCCATGTTTGACATTTCGAATAAAGTAATGTTTTTATTCAAATAAAATATATTTTTTGGTTCTTATCTTTTATTAAAGAATAGACAATGTTACTTTTAGTTTTTGTTTTGATTAAAAAAAACTAAATCGACTTTTATTTGAAATAATCCAATAAATTCTTTGATAATCAACCATATAAATTATTCTCCTGTAAAATCAGTTTTTCTATAAAATGACTTTTTTATAAAAACAATTTTTATTGTCTTTTGTGAAATTATAGTAAATTTTATTTTTACAACATCTACAAAATGAATCATATAAAATTTATTACATATTTTAGATTAGTATTATTAACATGGTAATGAGGTGACATTATTTTTTTCATATACAATAGTATTCGTGGAAAGAATTTATCACCAAAGTAATGGGTAAAATGGGTTAAAAGGTATAAAATAAAGGGCTGAGGCTTCAATATAAGGGAAAAAACACGAATAAATCTCATTTAATTGTTATATAACACCCATAAAAACCTAATACTTGAATATATTAAAAACTGGTTCCACTTTACATGAGTAATACATTTATTATATATCATAGTTTTAAATATTTACATGTTTTATTCCCATCCATCTTATAAAAGGGAACATCATCTTTTAACTTATTCACAATAATAGAGAACTATTTTTCATAAAATATATAAAAATACCATCATGAAATCCTTCCCAATGTCCTTTACATTCTATTCACACTAAGATACCTTTCTATGATGGCTTAAGCTGCCATCCAAAAGAGGGTTTCTAGAGAATTGATATAATTCTAAACCAAGTTCATTCATGTTTATTTCTTCATGTAACTACATTAAACCAATATTAATCATTATTATATAATCACATAATTAGAAAATATATAATAAAATTTTATTTAATTTATTTTAAAACCTATTTTCATCTCATTTTTCATCCAATAAAAAATTAAATCATCACTCGTGTATATGTATGAATTACCATATCCATGATGTGATGAGTATGATTTTTCAGCATTGACTGATATAAATAGTTATAATAGTGTATTTAATGAATATAAATTAAATTTATGAAATAATTCTGATTCTTTGAAGATAAAATATTATATATATTCTTTCCCTCTACGTTTTTGTAAAATGATAACGTTACTCATGCATTCTTGTGTACTATCACCTATGTGAAATGATGCGATTTGTTTTTAATTTATTTTTTTCTTGGATGATTATAATTATATAATTAATACATATATAATATATTCATAATATATATAATATTTTATAATTATTAACCATTAAATTATTTTCTTCCTATTAATCTATTAATAAAATTTATATTTCCTCATGTGTATGTTCAGACCACCATATTTATGAACACTTTATTTAGTTGTTTTTTTCTTCCTTTCATGGATGTTGAAAAAATTGTATATAATGAAATAAAAACAATTTTAAATTAATTATTATCAAAATAAGGTTATTTATCCACTTCATACAAACTTTGACTTTGTTCAAAAACCCAAAGTACTTTTGAAAATATTAACCAAAAAATATTATGTGGATGATGTATGTAATAAATATATAATAAATTGATAAAACATGTGCATAAAATAACCCAAAAAATCAAATATATAATAAAAAATTCCCTAATAATGTATTGAAAAAATTAAAATCTATTATTCAAGATGAGATAACACAGCCAACCGAACAAGAATCTGTGGTAAGGGTTTTTCATAAGAATTCCACTCCATTGAGTGATATTTTATATTATAAACCAAATTATACTTGTATGTTTTATAAATTAACCATTTGATATATTATATCATAAAATCCAATGTATTAATGGTACTTTATGTTTTGATAATGGTTTTCACTTTTAAATGGATTTGATTAAAAATTTATTGTAGTCGTAAAAGATTATTTTACAATCTCACTCTTATTCACTATTATACATGCTTAAATAAAAAGTAGAACAATTATAAGATGTTTAGATTATTAAACACATATATTGTATTCTCACATAGTTATTTATATATTTTCTATATTTTATCCCAATATTTCTTGTATTTGGTGCTAAAATACCTAATGAATTATTTTAAGAAAAATCAACCTTATTTCATCTTTTAGGTCGATTATATTTTTATTCTATACCTAGATGTTATAAAATCATTATGAATGTTTATTTTCGATTCTATGGATATTGTTAAATTTCATTTAAAATAGTCCTTTAATTCTTATAAAATAAATAAAAATAAATAATTTTCTCTTTTCCCAAAGCTTTCAATTTTAAATACTTTTTTACAAAGAACAAAAAAATGTTTTTAATGTATATATCATGAATGGGATTTCCCATCATTATTTCATTTAATAAATATCAATATTACTCTAAATATTTATATGTATTATCAAATAAAATATTTTTTTTATTATGTTTATTTTTTGTTTTTATAAAACTGTATTATTTTCAAAATTGTGGTTATTAATTTTGGAAATGATATATATTTCCATTTTGGATAACAACGTTGAAAAATAGTTAATTAAGGTTTTTTTATTTTTTACTTAAATATCATGATATAATTTTCAATATATATTCCATTACTTTAAAACCTTTATTTCTACTTAATTTATGGTCTCATTTCATCCCCTGTTGATTTAGTATTCATTCATTATTTTTTCACAAGGAATAATCTTAATTACCTGAAGAGATGTTATTTATAATTATTAATCTCAATGTTGGAAATAAAATATACTAATTATTATATATATAAATATATAAAGGATTATTGCTAATGAATTTTATTCATTAAATAAGGAAATTTTAAATATATGTTTTATTTAATCAATATAGTTATTTATTTATCTATATGGAACATTTAATATGTTTTATATTTTTATTCAATGCATAGTATATTCATTAGACAAATGTAATTAAGGTGTGGGGCCAGATTATAGATTCATCAAAATGTTTCACGAGGTAATGCAGAATGGCTATTTCTCTATGTATATTGGGCCATTAAATGAAATTCTCTTGGAACAGGGCCTTTAAAAAATGTAAAATATATTTTCACAAGGCCTTGATAGTATATAAAATATATTTTCATACTTCCAAGATGTTACGGTTCATTATGTCATTGAACAAAGCCTTGATATTAAGATCATGATGTCTCGAATTATGCATTTACATCATTAAAAGTTCATTTATAATTGTCCATGTGATTGTAATATTGATAATACTCAATGTATATATTTTTTAAGATCAATTAAATAATTAAATGGTATGTCTATTTTTATAATCCACCATAAAATATTTTTTTTATTCCTTAATTACACATTATATATTTTCTTATATTTTAACCATAATTGATATCTGTGCTAATGATTTATTTTTGTTTTTCTTAATCCATAATTTAAAGAAGGGATCATTGAATTTCTTTCAAGAATGAAATAACTTTTTCAGGTTATGGTTTAATAATTTATTATCATGTTGAATTCATGTATGTACCATGTTTTCCAATATGGTAAGACTACTTGATCATTGGGTTTGTGATCCCATTTATCTTGTACTAATTTAATAATGTGATCACCGTCTATGGGTTATTCATATCGAGTGTTATACTATTGGTATTAATGGGAGTTTAGTATGACCCTTGTGAATAATAATTAATAAGAACATGGATACTAATAGAATTATAAAAAATACATTGAAATATTTTAGAACTTTTATCCTCGAATAAATTTTAATTAGATGACAGAATACTTGTCATGATTATGAGACAATTAGGTCTGTGAATTTTTTTATAAATTCAACCTAGTAGAATAAAGGGAAATCATATCAACCCCATGGTAAATTTAGATATTTACCATTAGAAATGTTAAATATGGAATGTGATATAGCAAAATATATTGCATCAATATTTGGGCAGTTGTCTCATATCATGACCAATAACCATACCAATATAGAGAAAGCAGTTTCTACTAAGCCTATTATAGTGTTTTTTGTCTACTTTATATGACACAAGCATTCATCATATAAGGTAAAAACTGATCCATTGGATGCTAAGAAATGAATCAAGTCATATGAAATGATTTTCAATTTTTTTTTATGAAATGAAGGGGAAATTTCTATTATGGTAGTTTATTGTTTAAATGGTGATATGAATAGATGGTGGACATAAATTTTGAATAATATGGATGAAGAATAGATAATATGAATAGAATATGGATCGTTTTAGTTGATAATAATTTAGAAATATTTTCCTTAAAAATAACGAATAGGTATGAAAATGAAAATTTATAATTGTCACGAACAAACCTGGGTCGACCCTGAACCTGTCACTCGAGCCGATCCATTGAAATTATGTAGAGGCATTCCCCATCCTCCTGGGATGGTGAGAAGAACCAAGGGAATCATTGATTATAATAAGGGAATAATTTCTCCAATAAATAAATAAATAAAATCAATAGAAATAGAATTACAAATAGTTCAAGTTGTATAAATATATAAAACAAGACTAAACATCTCTTATACATATGAAAGAAAGGTATATAATAGCTATAGAATAGAAACCAAAACTAACCAGATAACCAAACTAGATCCTTGTGACATCACTTGTCACTCTCTAATGCAAAGATCAACCGTCGCTCAAGGGGAATGAAACTCAAGTCATAACCTGCAAAAGGAATAAAAATAGAAAAGAACTATAGGTGTGAGTATAAAAATCAATAGGATTGCCTGATAATCTATTTCTAAATCACTTACATTATTATTAATGAAACTTTAATTCCAAGCTTGAACTACAGTTTAGAAAATTATTTCTTTCTATACATTTTACTTAAAAAAGGTATTGTCCATTTCCCTTCTTCCTTTCAAAAACCTAGTTCATTCCATTAGTGAATAAAAAATATTTAAAGGGGAATGTGATGCTTACTTTTTTAATTTCTAAAAAATAGGATAAAATACTTTTCTTAAATTTTATTTACCACAATCAAATTTGGAAACCATTCATAAATTTAAATGAAAACACTACACATGAAGGTACTACAATGGTTAAATAATATTGGAATTGGAAATAAACGTACAAATATCACATTCCTTGCTATAAGAAACATGGATTTTATAGACATAGGTGAAATAAAAAGAACAATAATAGTCCAGAAGTTATTAATACATGTGAACCCATACCCGGTAGCATGCCACCCATGATGAAATAAAAACTCTCAATACGCTCAGCCACCCTATATTAAGAAAAAACAAAGGGAAAATCCAAAATATGACGAAACATATATCCACCTACTATGACAAACTGGTCAGTACGCCATCTACCAGGGTACAAATCATTCTTTGAATATTCTCTCAATATAACATGTTCTCTTATCTCATGTATGATGGTGGTGAGTAAACCGAGGAAAACTGAACAACCATTAACATGTATATATATATAATACAAAACAAGATAAATCGACTCAAGCCATCCTAACAATTGACTCAGATGCAATATAATGAATATAAAACAAGGATCTCTTTCTGAGGACATCTAGTAATGGGTCATGATGTTTCCATAGTGAGGAAATCCCACCCATTAAATATAGCAAGGCATGAGAGTCACTCCACATAGGTTTTCATAATAAAACATATTAAATATTTTTACAACCACCAAAATGGGCCTAATGTTTTTTCATAAAACTAACATTTATCAACACACACAAGAACTTTTAATATTGTGGTCAAAACACACCAAAATACCCAGAAAACTAACACTAATTTAATTATAAAACACAATTTATTTTTAAAACCTTATAAGGAACCCCAAAATACCATTTCTCATGCTGCCAACACATTTTTAAATCCAAAGCAATCATTTTATATCACATTCAACCAATAAAATCCAACCGGAAATTTTATAAAAAACACATGGTTTCCAATATTTAATGAAACTATTTTCACATAACACTCAATAAGGTTTAAACACAAAAATTCAAGCCATAAATTGATTTAAAATTCTAAACCATTTTTTTCCTATCACAAGCCATGTGTGAAATTTTATAGAACATTTTATCAACCAAATGGTGTGCTTATTTTTAACAAAACAATATATTTTTACATGAATATAGGTATCCACTACCATTTTTACCCTAACTAATTATTCTAAGGATCAAAAAATAATATTCTGAATGTATATAAAGTTGAAACATTATGAAACAGAAGAATCAATAATTTGTAAAGGCAAGTACAAGGGGGAACATAATTTAGATTCATGGCAGAAAGAAAAATGCACGCTCTAGATTTCTCCATGAGGGTTTCAAAAAAATAAACAACCCAATATAAACCCTAAAAAATAAATAAACCAAAACTATTTTTAGAAAAAATAAATAATAAATAAAATGGGTATACCATTGGGGGATCACATTGGATGGAGGTAGCACTGCGTTAGTGGATCCCACCAGTAGGGTCTCGGGCCACCATGGGCGGCGTGTCAGAGGAGGTGCACGCTGATTGGAGTGGCTAGTGGAGGGATCTGCACTGGCTGGGGCGACGTCGGTAGGGTGTGCATTGGTCGGTCTTACATTCGTGGGGTGTGGACTAGTTAGGGCTATACCTGTAGGGTGTGGGATGGTCAGAGTGATGTCGACAAGATGAGGTGTTGGTGTAGGGAGGTTTATGGGTAGGAGAGAACAAATGTATGGAGGGCACACAAGTGAGAGGGATGTGTTGGGGCTGTGTGTACTGAGCAAGAGGCGATCGTGACTAGAGGTGGTTCATCGCAGTGTTTTGAGGCTAGTAGGGGGATTCTCTAGAGTACATAAGCAGATGAGATGTGCTATGTGATTTTTGCAGATAGGGTTGCTGCACAGGGTGAGGGGAGGAGAAGGGTTTCATGGGAGAGAAAGTGCAGGGGGTAGAGTGTAAATTAAACATAAAAAATAATCAAAAACATAAAAATGTTAATAATTATATGTTGAAATTAATAAATGCATTCATTTCATTATTTTATAATAATCACAATATTAATATTAATATTTATGAATGACAAAAATAATTGACATTAATTTTAATTTTCATATTTATTCATATAATTATAATAATAATTTATCATAATAATTATAATATGAATATTATAATTATTATTAAACAATATTTTGGTTTATAATCATCTCTCATTAATTTTTTATTTATTTTAAACACTAGACAACTGTGCGGTCCACACAAGGATCAAGTGGTCGTGTGCCAACTATGTGGAGGTTTCTTTCCCTTCCAGATGCAACACACATGTACCAATGCTAATCGTACATTTCCCATTATACGTTCGGTGCCCATGCACTGGACTAAAATAAAAAAACTATTCCCAATCATAATAATGATACCAATAATAATAAAAATACCACCATGATTATAGAAATAAAAATAATATTTACATAATTATTAGTAATTGTAATATAAATAACAGTTTTATTAATGCTAACAATAATAATAATTTTCATAATAATAATAATAATAATAATAACAATAAGAAAAATAAAACAATAATAAAAATCCTAATAAATATTATAATAATTATTATTTTTAAAACATTTCTTTCAATTTTGTTATTACATTTTATCATTTTACATCAACTCTCACTTTATTAATAATTTAATCCTTTTCATTATTTTTCCAAGAAGGAAAGGATACAGAGTTTCCTGGGTGAAGGTGTATGGTTTATAAATTGTGCATTTCCTATGCTCCAGATGTCATAAACCCAAAGAAAGAATTAAAAAAATTAAAAAAATTTAAATTGGGACTCAACATGAACCTTGAAAAAATTATTCAAGTCCAAGAATATAATAAACCAAAATAATTATAAGGGTTAAGGTGTGACAATTATCCTCACCATAATGCTTTTTAACCCTAGAATTCCACAACACTATCTTTCTGATGGATTAACACCTAAGGATTCCACATCAATATGATACAACCTCTCAATCTAAGGAAATTTCCTTACCACCGACAAAACGTAACCCCAATGCCTGAAGCAGATCATCAGCATAGGGGATGCATGAATGGACTCCCAAAAATTATAATTCAACAAGAATATGATATCATCTTAAAAGAAAACCCAATGGGATTTACTATTGGTCTCCCCCCATTAAGATCTAGCTAAAAATGACCAAATGAAAATGAAACATGAATCGGAGCTGGGCCTCTCTCACTATAACGACCCATACTTTACATACATTGTTATTACTTCAGAAATGAATCACACTTATTAAAACATATAACAAAACCAAGAAAGGACCGTATAGGTATAGTGTCTTTAGAAACTGGGAAACATAAACAACTGGTTCATAAAGCATCTATATTGCCTCCCATTTATTTCATCACGTCTAGAGTCCCTTTTTGTCATATTCTACTTAATAACCTTTTTCCTGACCTGGGGAAATAAAACATACAAAAGGGTGAGCTCAAATGCTCAGTAAGGGTACACAAAAGAAATATCAATCACATCATATACATAAGAACATAACTTTTGGAAATCTTAACCTGCAAAAGAGATAATAATATCATAACATGGGATAAATCATAGATGTGAAATGTAATCCCAATAATCGTAACTCAAAACATGAAACATTGTGGCATACACACATAATCATAGAGAATCATTTCTTATTAGTCAAGACTCATTTTCAAGACTATCTTAGTGGACAAAGTCCCTTTCTGAACCGAGTTTACTCCTCGTTTCAGTCCTGTTTCACTGAACCGGTATAACCTACCATTCCAGCCATGTCTATCTCATGAGATATAAAATCTTTACCCAATGCATTTGAGGGAGATATTGGTCCCACCCATCTCATAATGATACCATTATTATGTGTGCCACAAAATCATAAACCATACATCATAGCATAACCCATGTAATAAAAATGGGAATCTTAATCATCGTGACATCATAAAACAATTCATATAAGATAAAGAAATTTATAAAAATAGTTCCACAACAACATAATCAAATAAATGTAATAATAGGGATAAAAACAGAGCCCTTTATTATATTATATGGAAAATAATTTTGATAAAACACTTGAACTCCTTTCTTGAGGAAAATATCCTTTCTACTTCAAAAACACTTTTCCATTCTTGATATATAATACAATTATAAACTAAAAGATGTTGATTAAAAATAAACTTGAAAACTTGTAAAGGAATATTCTTGGAAATATTGTTTTAAAAATCCATTCATGCGTATAAGTTAAAAAACATTCTTCTCGTACTTATTTCGGAAAAGTCAAAAGGGTATCTCGTACGAAAAACGACAAAAGATTCCTTTCATATCTTTTACTCAAAACTCACCTAAGGGTAATATTGGATTTAAACAATTGTAGGTGTATGGAAAAAATATTAAATATTTAGGAAACATGGATGTAGATGATAAAATACACCCCCGTAAATACCAAAGTATAAGCAATCTCGGATGAAAATGAGATTGTGATATTTTCCATTACCTTAGGTCTGATATGCTTTGTACGTGTCTGAACCTCCTGTATAATGATTTAAATAATTTTATTGACTTATTATAGAATAATACTTATTTTTATGATATCATATATGGTCATATTCCTATCTTCTTAGTAGTAATATTTCATTGCTACTTGTTATTCGGGTTTTTATAACTTTTTGTTCTTATGCGTGTTTTGTCGAATAAATTCTTATTCTTCTATTTAGGTTATAGATACCTAATTTCCAGAATGGTATTATTGTAATATATATCATATTAATTCATTCAATTCATTTATATAATCATTATGAAATGAAGATCATGTAGAACTAGTCGCATCACATCGTGGAGACGGTATTCCGTACGTACGCACAAGTGATGATATCGTTCCTATGATCGTGGAATTGTATTGGAGTGTATGTATACTATTTCAGAATCAATATCACTTTATAATAGTCATATATAGTCATTATTTACACCATTATACCCATCCAAGTATGGTGGTGGTGGAAAATAGATTACACCACGACGTGGAGACAGTATTCCGTACGTACGCACGCGCAGTGATTTATTTTTCTGTAGGATGGATAGATGGTGAGATAGGGTTGTTTCATACTTATAATAACATATAATTATATGAGTGATACTGATGTTATTACTTCATAATGAAAGAACTAAAGAAGAAGAAGTGGAAGAAGAAATAAAGATGAAAGAATCGGTAACGGACATTACCTCTTCTTTGAAGTGGTTCATTGATACCTTCTTTTAGGGCACTAAAATTGGTCTTTGAAGAAGACCGGGACCTCTAGTATGTCTCTAGGGAAGTGGAAAGGAGAAATTGGAAGGGGTTGGCCGAGATTGAAGGCTCAAAGTGGTGTGAGGAAGAGAGGTAGGAGGTTCCATTTTATAAGGGAGGAGAGGGGCACCTTTGGAATAACTAAAAATATTATTTTATTATAAAGTCAAGTTCGGTTTTAAATAGCTCCAAATTGAGTTATTTCGAAGATAAGGTGGGTATGGGTCTAAATTCTCTCATCTAATAGAATTTATAAATGTTTAGGTCATTATATTAACCTTATCTTTTAGTTTTAACTCTTAGTTAATTAGATTGACATTTACCATGTCACTTTGTATTTTTATATTATATAGTTAATAAACATACCATATACATCCAAGCTACCCCCAAGTTGTGTTTTATTTATATAT
This sequence comes from Viscum album, assembly GCA_963277665.1. Classification (NCBI taxonomy): domain Eukaryota; kingdom Viridiplantae; phylum Streptophyta; class Magnoliopsida; order Santalales; family Viscaceae; genus Viscum; species Viscum album. The sequence continues at coordinate 1,931,688,177 of OY728161.1, read as the reverse complement.
ATTACCTTATATATGTCATTTTTCCGAACCTTAGATTTTTTGGAAGAAAATAACAATTAATAATATAATATTTGTTTTAAAAAACTATTTTATGTCAATTTTGACACTATTCAATAGTTGATATTTTTGAAACTCATAAAAGAATGATTACTTCGACCAAAGTTAATTAAATCAATCCTAACATGTCATATTAACCTAGAAAAGTATTTTAATTCATAAAAAGTCTCAAATTATCCTTATTTAGGTATTTATAATATCAATTATTCTAATTTTTCTCTATTATGGTAATTACTGCATCATCATTGTGTCATAAAAAAAATTAAATTATTTAAAGTCTAAAAATTAAAAATAAAATATAATTATGTAGGAAATCTTTTCAGATTTATAATGAATATTTATAGTCGAATTTATCTTATCTATAACCTTATATTAAAAATGATTTAGTTATTAAACTTTGATTTTAACTATTTTAACCCTTCTTTAAATAAATTAATAATAAATGTCCTAATCTAATCCAAGTGGCCCTAAATGGTCATATTTTCTTCCAAAGGTTGTTTTTGGTCGAATAAAATTTGTCCAATAGAATTAGGACATGTGGTAGGGCAATAATAATATCATTTTTACCCTTAATTACCCTATTTACTTTTAACCGTGGTAAAAAAAGTAAAAAGTTACTATTCACCAAAAAATTATTTTAATCTCATTGAACCACATTTTAGTCCTTGATATTAACCATGTCTATCGGATTTTTTAAATTCCACTCACAGTAGCGGTAAAATTAAGTTTTATGAAAAATTTAGTTTTTTTAACTACTACTTAGTGGTTTCACTTTTCATCAAAAATTGAAGGTTTTCAGAAAAATACCAAAATTTCACCCAATGTTAATTTCAATATTACAAATCCAAAAATGAAGCCCATTTTGAAAAATAAAATGAATAAAATTTCAAAAGGTGGTTATTACTATTCATAACGGCTAGTATTAATAATATTTTAATAGTATATTGTTGTTTATTGAAACTCGGTATTGAGTACGACGCAAGCTATCGAGGAAGATCGCGATTTCGTGTAAAGCAAGCCAAGAAAGTGTTGTGTGTAGAAAAAAATACCTTTGATGATTTATATAACATAAAAGTCTCGGGTGTTACATTCTACCCCCCTTAAAATGAATTTCTCCCTCAAAATTCGTCACTTTGTAACAAACAGATGAGGATACCTCTCCCTCATCATATCCTCAAGCTCCCATGTAGCTTCTTCTAATTGGTGGTTCCTCCATAAAACTTTCACCAATCGAGTGGTCTTTTTTCGTAGGAATTTTTCACAACGATCCAGAATCTCTATCGGTTGTTCTTTATAAGAAAGATCTTGCTCCAGCGGTACAACATCTGAGCTGAGTACATGTGAAGGATCAGGTATGTGATTTCTCAAGAGAGATACATGGAACACATCGTGAACTTGAGGGAGATTCAGTGGATGTGCCAATCGGTAAGCTACCTTCCCAACACGATCCAGTATTTCGAAAGGACCGATATATCTAGGGCTCAACTTCCCCTTCTTTCCAAATCTCATAACCCTCTTCCAGGGAGATATTTGTAATTACACTTTAACACCCACTTCAAACTCTAGGTCTTTTTTTCGGTTGTCGGCATAACTTTTCTGTCGACTCTGAGATGCTCTTATGTGTTGTTGAATAGATCTGACCTTTTCTGCCATTTCATCAACGAGATCAGGTCCTAATAGCTTTCTTTCCCCAACTTCATCCCAGCAAGTTGAAGTCCTACATTTCTTTCCATAAGGAGATTCATAAGGATCCATCTAAATACTGGAGTGAATGATATTATTATAAAAAAATTCCACCAAAGGTATGTGTTGATCCCAACCAACTTTGAAATCCATAGAGCATGATCTCAACATATCTTCTAGAGTTTGTATTGTTCTCTCAGTATGACCGTCTGTCTGAGGATGATAAGCAGTGCTGAAACTCAACTCTGTATCCAGAGTATGCTGAAGACTTCACTAGAACTTCGAGGTAAATCTCGGATCCCGATCAGATATAATAGAAAGTGGTACTCCATGCAATCTTACCACTTTATTTACATATATCCTGGCATGCTGATCCAGAGAGAAATCCTCTCTAATAGTAATGATGTGTGCAGACTTTGTAAGACGATCAATTATGACCCAGATAGCATTATTGCCTTTGGATGTTTTAGGAAGTCCTATAACAAAGTGCATACTGATGTTTTCCCATTTCCATTCGGGTATGCGTAATGGTTGTAACATCCCCTTGGACTTCTGTCTCTCAGCTTTAACTTGTTGACAAACCGAGCATCGAGAGACTTATTCAGCAACATCTTTATTCATTCCATCCCACCAGAAGTACTCTTTCAGGTCACTATACATCTTCGTGCTTCCAGGATGAATAGAGAATGAAGAACTATGAGCCTCATCCAGCAGATCCTTCGTTAATTCAGGGATGGGAGGAACGCAAACCCGATTCTTGAACTTTATTATCCCATCACAATCAAGGTTGAATTCATGAACATTTCTCACCTTCTATTGTAACTCGACATGTTCTTTCTGTGCCTCTTTAATCTTCACATGTATAGATGGTTGAACATTCATTTGAGAAAGATAATATTTTTCCCCTTGCATTATAATTCCATGATCCATTCTTTTCAAATCCATAAATATTGGATCTTTTGTGATCCTCATCATGGATAAACTGGCATGGTCTTGTCGACTTAATGCATCTTCCACCTTGTTTGCTTTCCCAGGGTGGTAATGGACTGAGAAGTCATAATCCTTAATCAACTCCAACTATCTTCTTTGACGCATATTCATCTCCTTTTGTGTGAAAATATACTTTAAACTTTTATGATCAGTATAAATATCACACCTTTCACCATAAAGTTAATGCCTCCAAATATTTAATGCAAAGATTACCACAGCTAACTCCAAATCATGAGTTGGGTAATTTTGATCATGTATTTTCAACTGTCGTGAGGCATAAGCTATCACCATATCATTTTGCATAAGAACACACCCCAATCCCTTGTTGGATGCATCACTGGAGATCACAAACCTTTCTCCACTACAAGGCAGTGTGAGCACAGGTGCACTGGATAACCTTCTTTTCAACTCCTTGAAATTCTCTTCACATTCCTCCATCCAAACAAACTTAACTCCTTTCCGAGTCAACTTGGTGAGTGGATTAGATAATCGTGAAAAATATTTCACAAAACGTCGATAATATCCAGCAAAACCAAGAAAACTTCGGATCTCGGTTACTGTTGTTGGTCTCGACCATATTTCGATAACCTCTGTTTTTTCTATATCCACAGATATCCCCACTTTTGAGATTATGCGACCCAAAAATGCAACTTTTTGAAGCCAAAATTCACACTTGGTAAATTTGGCATAAAGCTTCTCCTTTCTCAGGGTCTTCAATATAATTCTCAATTGATCTTCAAGTTCATCCTTGCTCTTTGAATATACAAGAATATCGTCTATAAAGACTACCAGAAACTGATCAAGATAGTCTCTAAAGACTCTATTCATCAGATCCATGAAGATAGCAGGGGAATTAGTAAGACCAAATGGCATCACTATAAATTCATAGTGTGCATACCTTGTACGGAAAGTGGTGTTTAGTATATCCTCCCTTTTGACCCTTAATTGATGATACCCTGAACGAAGATCAATCTTGGAAAAGTATTGAGCTCCGCATAGTTGTTCAAATAGGTCATCAATGCACAAGAGAGGATATTTGTTCTTGATATTGATCTTGTTAAGTTCTTGATAATCAATGCAGAGTCTCATTGATCAATCTTTATTCTTAACAAATAGAACAGGTTCTCCCCAATGTGATGCACTAGGGCATATAAACCCCTTATCAAGATTCTATTGGAGTTCCTTCTTCAATTCATGCAACTCAATTGGGGCCATTCTATATGGTGTCTTTGAAATAGGCAAAGCACCCGGTACGAGTTCTATTGAAAACTCAACTTCACGATTCGGTGGAAGACCCGGTAATTCATCCGGAAAGACATCATCAAACTCCCGTACAATGGGAATATTCTTAATTGTGAGTTTCTCACCAACCATTTGAGATAAATAAATTTCATTTAGTGGAATAAAGTCCCATAAGATGGACGGAATTTCTACTGGAAGGTTATGTTCATCCTTTCATCGATAGACGATCATAGATTGATCTGGAATATGAAATGTGACTTCCCTTCTTTGGAAATTGATATGATCTCCATGTAGAGAAAGCCAATCCATGCCAAGAATCACATCAAATTCCACTATAGGAAGGATCACAAGATTTTCCGGAAGCACTTTCCCACAAACTTCAATCAGAGAAGAATTATAAACTTTTGATGCAACTTTTGTTCCATTAGGGGTTGTCCCAGCTAACTCAACATCTAACTGGTGAGGTAACACAGTGATATACTTAGAAAATTCTTCAGAAATAAAGGATTGGGTGGATCCAGAATCAAATAAAACATTTTCTACTTTAGAGTGGATGGTAAGTGTACCTTTCACCACATCATTATCGTACTCCACATCGCTGATAGAAATTGCATGTGACTTTCCTTTGTCTTTAGCATTAAGAGTTTGTTGACGTCGACCATCATCATCAACCCTTGGATTAGGGAATTTATTGGCATAATGTCCCATATCCTTGCACTTGAAACATTGAAGTGAAGTAGGTTCATTCTATGTATCCCTTCCTTTGTTTGCGTCATTAGACATCTTATTCCCATCATCGCGGCATTCAAATGCCCGATGACCTTCCTTTCCACATTTGAAACATTTACTTGTCCCATTAAGACTACTCCCTCCATGTTTCTTTCCACACTTTGAGCATATGGGAAAGCTCATCTTCTTTTCAGTGTGCTCTTTAGATTTTCTTTTGAATTCTATTGTCCTCTTCTTATCATACCCATATGACTGATGGGTTACTCCAATCTCCATCTCAACTTTGAGAGCACATCAAACAATTTCCTCATAGCTATTGAAGTCCCTTATGGCTAAGGCCCTTCGAAGAATTGGTTTTAAGCCACAAAAGAATCGATCGATCTTACTCTCAGGTTGGATAATAATACTAGAAGCGTACCTTACAAGTCTTGTAAAATTTGCTTCATAGGTACCAACAGATTCATCATCCTTTTGCTTCAGTTCAAGAAACTCTTTCTCCATCTTTGTTTGTAGAATACGAGGGAAGTACTTATTGAAAAATAAGTTCTTGATCTCATTCCCTTCCATGGACTCAATTTCATCCCTTTGCCTTGTATTCTTAATAAGATTCCACCATTGATCAGCATCACCCTCCAAACGATACATTGCTAAGATGACTTTATCATGCTCAGAACATTGAGGAACAGAAAATATCTTTTCAGTAGTACTAATCCATTGTTCAGCAACTAATGGATCAGTAGACCCACTAAATGAAGGTGGACGCTGTCTCATGAAGGATTCAACAGAATGTTGCTCCTTCCTTTGCTCGTTTGGAAGTCCTGCATGATTCATATCTTGAAAAAGTTGTGTGATCATGGCTACAAGATTTTGCATTCCAGCTCCCATAACATTTGGTTGCTCAGGGGGACAATCATTGCATTGCCCGTCGCATTCCTCATTAACACGGTTCCTTCGGGTTCCAGCCATTGACTAAAACCAAGAATAATATTGTGAGCAACACTAATTATAATAGGAAAACCACATAATCAAGAATAAAATTTCACACATAAGGTCTTATCCTAGGTTATTCAGGGTTATTTATAGAACACTAATATTGTGTTCTATTCTTAGACTTATCCTTAGTGTTCTTACTAAGTCTTTCTCATCCTAGTTTCCAAAGGTTGACTATACCTTTCCTCTAATACCAACTATAACGACCCATACTTTACATACATTGTTATTACTTCAGAATTGAAGCACACTTATTACAACATATAACAAAACCAAGAAAGGACCGTATAGGTATAGTGTCTTTAGAAACTGGGAAACATAAACAACTGGTTCATAAAGCATCTACATTGCCTCCCATTTATTTCATCATATCTAGAGTCCCTTTTTGGAATATTCTACTTAATAACCTTCTTCCTGACCGAGGGGAAATAAAATATACAAAAGGGTGAGCTCAAATGCTCAGTAAGGGTGAACAAAATAAATATCAATCACATCATATACATATGAACATAACTTTTGGAAATCTTAACCTGCAAAAGAGATCATAATATCATAACATGGGAAAAATCATAGAAGTGAAATGTAATCCCAATAATCATAACTTAAAACTTGAAACTTTGTGGCATACAAACATAATCATAGATAATAATTTCTTATTAGTCAAGACTCATTGTCAAGACTATCTTAGTGGACAAAGTCCCTTTCTGAACCGAGTTCACTCCTCGTTTCAGTCCTATTTCACTGAACCGGTATAACCTACCGTTACAGCCATGTCTATCTCATGAGATATAAAATCTTTACCCAATTCATTAGAGGGAGATATAGGTCCCACCCATATCATAATGATACCATTCTTATGTGTGCCACAAAATCATAAACCATACATCATAGCATAACCCATGTAACAAAAATGGGAATCTTAAACATTGTGACATCATAAAACAATTCATATAAGATAAAGAAATTCATAAAAATAGTTCCATCACAACATAATAAAATATATGTAATAATAGGGATAAAAACAGATCCCTTTATTATCTTTGATGGAAAATAATTTTGATAAAACACTTGAACTCCATTCTTGAGGAAAATATCCTTTCTACTTCAAAAACACTTTTCATTTCATGATATGTCATACAATTCTAAACTAAAAGAATTTGATTAAAATTAAACATGAAAACTTGTAAAGTAATATTCTTGGAAATATTGTTTTAAAAATCCATTCATGTTGTATAATTTAAAAAAACATTCTTCTCATTCTTTTTTCGGAAAAGTCAAAAGGGTACCTCGTACGAAAAACGACAAAAGATTCCTTTCATATATTTTACTCAAAACTCACCTAAGGGTAAAATTGGATTTAAAAAATTGTAGGTGGATGGAAACAATATTAAATATTGAGGAAACATGGATGTGTATGATAAAATACACCCCAGTAAATACCAAAGTATAAATAATCTCGGATAAAAATGATATTGTGATATTTTCCCTTACCTTAGGTCTGATATGATTTTTATGTGTCCGAACCACCTGTATAATGATTTAGATAATGTTATTGACTTATTACAGAATCATACATATTTTTATGATATCATATATGGTCATATTTTTAGCTTCTTAGTAGTAATATTTCATTGCTACTTGTTATTCAGGTGTTTATAACTTTTTGTTCTTATGCGTGTTTTGTCGAATAAATTATTATTCTTCTCTTTAGGTTATAGATACCTCATTTACATAATGGTATTAGTGTAATATATATCATATTCATTCATTCAATTCATTGATATAATCATTATGAAATGAAGATCATGTAGAACGAGTCGCATCACATCGTGGAGACAGTATTCTGTACGTACGCATGAGTGATGATATCGTTACTATGATCGTGGTATTGTATTGGAGGGTATGTATAATATTTAAGAATCAATATCACTTTATAATAGTCATATATAGTCATTATTTACACCATTATACCCATCCATGTAAGTTGGTGGTGGAAAATAGATTACACCATGGCGTGGAGACGGTATTCCGTACGTACGCACGCGCGGTGATTTCTTTTTCCGTAGGATGGATAGATTGTGAGATAGGGTTGTTTCATAATTATAATAACATATAAGTATATGAGTGATACTTATGTTATTACATCATAATAAAACAACTAAAGAAGAATAAGTGTAAGAAGAAATAAAGATGAAAGAATCAGTAACGAACATTACCTCTTCTTTGAAGTGCTTCTTTGAGACCTTCTTTTAGGGCACTAAAATTGTTCTTTGAAGAAGACCAGGACCTCTAGGATGTCTCTTGGGAAGTGGAGAGGAGAAAGTTTCAGGGGTTGGAGGATATTTAAGGCTCAATGTGGTGTGAGGAAGAGAGGGAGGAGGTTCCCTTTTATAAGGGAGGAGAGGGGAACCTTTGGAGTAACTAAAAATATTATTTTATTATAAAGTCAAGTTCGGTTTTAAATAGCTAAAAATTGAGTTATTTCGAAGATAAGGTGGGTATGGGTTGAAATCCTCTCATAAAATAGAATTTATACAAGTTTAGGTCATTATATTAACTATATCTTTTAGGTTTAACTCTTAGTTAATTAGATTGACATTTACCATGTCACTTTGTATTTTTATATCATATAGTTAATAAACATACCATATAAATCCAAGAGACCCCCAAGTTGTGTTTTATTAATATATATTACCTTATATAAGTAATTTTGCCGAAACATAGATTTTTATGAATAAAATAACAATTAATAATATAATATTTTAAAAAAAACTATTTTATGTCAATTTTGACACTATTCAATAGTTGATTTTTATGAAACTCATAAAAGAATTATTACTTCAACCAATGGTAATTAAATCAATCCTAACATGTCATATTAACCTAGAAAATTATTTTAATTCATAAAAATTCTTAAATTATATGTATTTAGGTATTTATAATATCAATTATTCTAATTTTTCACTATTATGGTAATTACTACATCATCATTGTGTCATAAATAAATTAACTTATTTAAAGTCTAAAAATTAAAAATAAAATATCATTATGTAGGAAATATTTTTAGCTTTCTAATGAATATTTATAGTCAAATTTATCTTATTTATATCCTTATATTAAATATGATTTAGTTATTAAACTTTGATTTTAACTATTTTAACCCTTCTTTAAATAAATTAACAATAAATGTCCTAATCTAATCCAAGTGGGCCTAAATGGTCATATTTTATTCCTAAGATTGTTTTTGGTCGAATTAAACATGTCCAATAGAATTAGGACATGTGTTAGGATAATAATAATATCATTTTTACCCTTAATTACCCTATTTACTTTTAACCGTGGTAAAAAAAGTAAAAAGTTACTATTCACCCAAAAAATTATTTTCATCACATTGAACCACATTTTAGTCCTTGATATTAACCGTGTCTCTCGAATTTTCGAAATTCCACTCACCGAAGCGGTAAAATTATGTTTTATGAAAAATTCAGTTTTTTTAACTACCACTTAGTGGTTTCACTATTCATCAAAAATTGAAAGTTTTCAGAAAAATACCAAAATTTCACCCTAGGCTAATTTCAATATTTCGAATTCAAAAATGAAGTCCATTTTGAAAAATAAAATTTTTAAAATTTCAAAAAGTGGTTATTACTATTCATAACGGCTAGTTTTAATAATATTTTAATAGTATATCGTTGTTTAGTGAAACTCGGTATTGCATACGACACAAGCTATCGAGGAAGCTCGGGATTTCATGTAATGAAAACCAAGCAAGTGTTGTTTGTAGAAAAAGATTCCTTTTATGATTTATATAACATAAAAGTCTCGAGTGTTACACTAACACAGGCTAAAAATCCGTTCCACACTGTCTGCGAGTGAATGGAATCTAATGAATGTACCAATAAACCAAAAATAACAACTACACAATGCTAGAACCACATAATAAATATAAAATAACACTGCACCTAACTCGAATTGGTGGTCCATATGAAGAAATTTAGCATAAACTCACATCCAAGAATGAATAACCACAGACACTTTGTGTAGGTATACATCCAACACACTCTTTGTGACAAGAGGAAATTGAAAATGATGGAGAAGCCACAATAGAAACACAAAAACTTCCTCACCAGAATGGAAGAGGTACAAATGTAATAAAATTTATTAAACCCATGGGGTTCCATACTTTTCACAATCTTCCTCTAAGTCTTTTTCCTGGAGCTTGGATGGATGAATCATCTCATACACTTTAATTAGGTTTTGTATAATCCCAATAAGAAACATACATCTTTTGACTAGCCAAAATATAGGACATAATTTTGAAATTTAAACCACACGGGCATTGAAATAGAGGTTCATAAAAAGACCCACGACATTACCTTACATTTCCAAATCCAAAACTCCATTAGTATAATCGTGATGAATAATTACCCCTTAAACTAGAGGGAAACTTACAATGAAAACATAAATAACCAACAACACATCACTTCTAAGAATTTACTCTATGATGAAATCTTGCAACACCCCGATAGGATCACTGAAATTGACCCAAGCATCCACAAGCCTGGTAGGGATTTAGATCATTTCTAAATGATGGATTTTTGTGAACTAGCTTTCCACACTGATAACGTATGGGGATTAATCACTCTGAAGAGGTTGATAAAAGACCTCGAGGTCTCCAGATTGCATGACCTTCTCCATCAACCTTCATCCACTTCCTCAACTCCTTACCAGAATCGTACCTATTTCTCTTATGGATTTAAGAAGTTAGGACTACCTTGTGCACTCCCATCATCATGAATGCAACATGAAAATATTTATTCACCAAATTGGAAAACGAAGTCAGATTGAGCTCTGACACTTTCAACTGCAGGATATAATGTTTCACAACCTCAAAACGACAAGCCTTAATGGAATCATTTGAAGCATACCCTCAATCATAATAGAGAAAGTCTACAAAGTGATGGAAATACTCCATCACTGCTCTATCACCATGCAACATACAACCCACATCCATCCCCTTGTTCAGACCTTCTTTATAATGGAAATAATGACGAATGAACAATTCTTTGAATAGATCCCAAGTAATATCGTCACAAGGCTTCATTTGTGACATTGACTTCCACCACAACCATAGTGGTCATTCAAGCATTAAATTTGAAAATAACTATCAATGATTTGGGAAACTCAATGAGGGTAAATTATCTTTAGATCTTTCATATACACTCCTATTCAATGGAAGAGTCTTCTTGACCATAAAAGAGAAGTGTATCTAGCTTCGAGAACTCAAGCATAAAATCCTTAGGTTGATCAACTGCACTATGATTACCCATAGGAGCTCCATCGGGACAACCACTCGATAAGAAAGTGTCAAGAACCAAATAAATCCCAAGTCAAAAAAATCCATATGAATTTTTACTACATTGTTGAATATCATTAAACATATGAAAACAAACAGTTATTAACAGCGAACATCCCCTTTGTGAAAAATATCTTTTCTTCAATAACAAAATGGGTGGATTTTCAACCTCACCAATAGTGATTCATCGAGCGTCACTCACATGAATATTTCCATCCCCCCCCCCCTCATGAATCTGTACATTGTTCTATATCGAGAACCCATCCACACATCCACATACCACCATTCATGCGAGCACCCCTGAACAATCCAAAGTACAAAACAAGACTACTTCATTTTCCAAAAACAAATAATTCATCCAATTTAAAAAATCATGTACCTTCCAGAGGCACACTAACCACTGACTCAAAAATTCATTTGGTTGAAAACCCATCCCACATCATTTAAAAAATCTCCAAATCAAACAATCCATTTTACAAAACCATTTTCCAAAACCAATTAATCTGAATTAATTTTTTTCTGAATTTAGAGGAGACCCAAAACCACACAAAAAATATAACTTCTTTCAGTTGGTGACATGACCATATGGTTGGTGTCTATATTCCAAAGATCCAACTGCAATAGAGATACTTCTAGTACCACTATACATACTCCACATGCTCCACATAGCTTTCTAGACCTTGCGAGCTAATCGGGACTATTAGCCCAACTCCCCTTGTCATATCCCAACCACAAAAAATCCCTAAGGACCAAGAAGACCATGAAAATCGGAATTCCCATGGTAACCAAAGGATCATAATGAGAAAGAGTTCATGGAGATATTTTCATACCTACCCCTCGAGTCTTTAAAACCTTACTCTATCTACCATTATATTTTCATGTATCAAAGTGTGTTATAATAATAATGGTAAGATACAAACCGAATTTCCCTAATATCACTTTTTCACTAACCAACCCGAGTCAACCATGAACCAGTCACCCAATATAATCCATGGAAAATCATGAGAGGCATTTCCAATTCTCTCAGGCTAGTGAAAAGCACTAAAAAATCATAGATTACAACAATGGATTTACTTCAACTAATAATAAATAAAAAAACCCAATAGAAGAATATTCAAAAAATATTTCAGTATGTATAAATATAGAAAACTGAATTGAACATCCATTGTTCAGTAAAAAAGTGATGCAACAGCTATAAAATAGAAACCAAAACAAACAAGATGACTAATTTCTCTCAATTTTACCTCATGGGTCAGCCTCCAACACAATGATCAACCATCACATAAGGAGAACGACCTCAAGATGAATCCTTCACAAGGCATAAAAATAGAAATGAACTATAGGTGTGAGTATAAAACTAAATAGGTTATCCTAATAATCTATTCCCAATGTGCTTTCATTAAAATTAAATAAATTAAAATTCTATGTTTATATTATAGTTTATAAAAGAAATATTTTCCATACAAGTTACTTAAAAATAATGTAGGTTCCATTTCCACTTTTCTTTGCAAAACCCGGTTCCTTCCTTTTCTGAGGAAAAATCGTTTCAAGTGGAGAGTGATACTTATACTTTTAACATGAACAAAGTATTATAAATCAATTTTCTTTAATGTTATGATTCGAAATCCAATTTGAAAACCACACGACACTATTCATGAAATACACTACACACGAATGTACTACAATGGTTACATAATAACAAATATGGAAATAAACATAAGAATATTACATTCATTACTTAAAGAATATATGATCTAATAGACATATGTGAACCCATGATATCATGAATAATCCATAAGTTTCTAATACATGAGACCCCATCCCTAGTTGCATCCCACACATGATGGAATCAAAATTCTCAATACGCTCATCCACTATAACTCATGATAGACCGAGGGAAAATATCATAGTAATAAGGCCAACAATATATAAAACTACTATGATGCACTAGTCAGTACGTCAAATACCAATGCAATAATCGTTATCATAATATTCTTTTTTTAGGTTCCCATTTCTCATGTATAATGGTGGTGAGACAACTAATGCTAGCCGAGCATCCAATCACATTCACACACACACACACACACACATATATATAATATAAACTATAACAAGAATCACCCTAATCCATACTAGGAATCAACCTACTTGACATATAATGTATTGAACACAAGGAGACGATGTAGAGGACCTCCAATTATGGGTCACATGGATTACACATCAGGAACATCCCACACATTATATAAAGCAAGGAAAGAAAGTCATTCCACATAGGTTTTAATAATATAATATTTTCACCATTTCTACAACCACCAAATGGGCCTTTAAAATTTTAACAAAAAGGACATTTATAATCATACACATGTACATTTAATAAAGTGGTGAAAACATAACTAAACACCTAGAAAACTAACACTCGTTTTTTATAAATCCTAGCCCATTTTGAAACCATATAAGGAACCCAAAAATACCATTTGGAACACTCGAGACACATTTATAAATCCAAAGAAACCATTTTATATCACATTTGACCAACAAAATCTAACCAGGCATTTTATAAAAAACAAATGGCATGTAATATTTAACAAAAAAATTAAATTATCACTAAACAAGGTATAAACACCAAATTTCATGCCATAAATCCATGTAAAATGCTAAACCATAATTTACCTATCACAAACCCTGTGAAAATAGTCACGGAACGCTTTATCTAAATAACGGTGTGAACATTTTTACTGAAAACAGAATTTAACATGAAAATAGGTATAAACTACTAATTTTCCCACTAATTAATTATTATAAGGATCAAAAAACAATATTCAGAATGTATAGAAATTTCAAAAAACATGAAAAATATGAATCACTAATCATAAAATATTTTTTGGGGGGAACCTACCTCAGATTCTTGGTGGAATGAAAAACGCATGATCCTGATTTCTACACAACGGTTAGAAAACCCTAAACAACCCAAGATAAACATTAAATAATAAAAAAACACCAAAATAATTGAAGAATAATTGATAAAGAAATAAAAGATGTAAACCAAGGGGGTGGAATTGAGCAAGAAGGAGGTGGTGCACCGGCAGGGGGTCACACCGTCAGGGGTTGCATTTCGGGGCATATGTTCATTGAAAGCGGCATCCAGGGGAGGGAGTGGCACTGACAGGGTGTGGGATAGCCTAAGTGATATTGTTATGGTGCAGGATGGCTAGGGTGATGCCGAAAGGTTGAGGTTCCGGATCAGGGAGGTCTTTGGGAAGGAGGGCGCCAGAGTAGGGAGGTTGTGAAAGAGGGAGGGATGCACCGTGGTTCTGTGTGCTGAGCAGAAAGCGGATGTGACCAATGGTGGGTTGCTGGAGTGGTTTGTAGTGAGCACATGGATCATATAGAGTTCATGACCATAGGAGGTGCACTAGGGGAAGGGTTCAGCTTGGGTTGTTGTGTAGGGTGAGGGGTGGAGAGGGGTTGTGTGGGAGAGAAAGGGAAGTGGGAGAGAGGGTAAATGAAACCAAATAAATAATAATAATAACCTTAATAAAAATGATAATAATTTAATGATGAAAATAATTAAAGGAGTTTTTTCACTCTTTAATAAAAAAACTAATTTTTAATGACAAAAATATTTAACATTTATTACAATTAACATATTTAATCATAATAATTATACTAATAATTACTTGTAATAATTTTAATATTAATATTATAATAATGATTAAAAATTATTTTAGTTTAATATTATTTCTCAATAAATTTATATTTATTTAAAAAATAGGAAATCATGCGCCATTTGCCCTGCTAAGGGTGCCATTCACAAAACATGCAGTGGTTTTAGTCCACTCCAGAACTAGTCGCATAAGAACCTGTGGTGACTGAATGGTTCCCGCTATCCCTGTGTTGCCTTTGCACAGACCTAAAATCTACCAATTATTCCCTATAATAATAATGATAACAATAATATAATAAATAATAAAATGATAAAAAAATTATTAATAAGATTTATTTCATTCTTAATTATAAAAATATGAATAAAAATTTTGTTAATGTTAATGATAATAATAATTTGATACTAACAACAACAAAATAACAATAATAAAAATAATATTCAAAATTAATATAATAATTATTATTATTGTTGAAATAAAACATTAAATTTTAAATTTAATTTTACTTTTTCTTATTTTTTCATTAACTCTCATTTTATTACTCATTTGATTCTTATTTTTATTTTTCAAAGATAGTCAGGCCACATTGTTTCCCTAAAGAAGCCTCATAGTTTCTAAATTGTTCTCCGCCTGTGCGCTAGTTACCATTAATCCCAAAGCACATATTGTTTTTAATAAAAACTCAAAAAATTAAACTGGGACTCAACCCAAACCCCAAAAAATTATTCAATGCTTATAAAATAATAAAATTAAATAATTACAAGGGTCGTTGTGTGACAATACTTTAAAGTATAAGGAATTAGAAAATG
Organism: Viscum album; assembly: GCA_963277665.1. NCBI lineage: Eukaryota > Viridiplantae > Streptophyta > Magnoliopsida > Santalales > Viscaceae > Viscum > Viscum album. The sequence continues at coordinate 1,931,672,659 of OY728161.1, read as the reverse complement.
TTTCTAATTATAAGGTCAAATTTTCCATAATGACAAGGTATGTTTCATATTACAAGAATAATCCCAGAAGTAAAGATAATTGTCTCTTTGACTAGATTAATCTGAGGCTTAAGTGTGATTTAGTTTCATTTCATAATGTTATTATATGGTTTCATGTTCAAAATATATAGAAAAATAATTTCTCATGTTATATATTTTTTAATGGAAACATGAAAATAAAAGGTGGCTTAGGAGAAAAAATAGAAATGTAAAATATAATAAGAAAGGAAGAGAAAATATTTCAACATGATACAACTATGGAATGAAAAAATCTAGTTAATGTTTAAATGGAATGGTATATTTTACAAGTGTTGAGACGAACAATATAAGACTCATCAATTTAATTATAAGAAATGATCCTGTAAAATCTATTGATTTAACTATAAGGAGATAAGAAAATATTCAAAAAAATTATGCAAGTGTTAAAAATTAACATGATAATTTCATTGACTTATTTACTGAGTTTATTTTGGTATAATATAAAATTGATCAGTATAATGATAATCACATGTGAATATTTCATGATACTATTAGAGGAAAAGATTTATTTTAGAAATTTTTCATGTGTGGAATTTAAATTCTAATTATTTACTTTCTTAGTAATATAGTCTCCATGTATAGAATATTTGATGATAATTCTACGTTAATGAGGAAACTTAAAACTCTATATAACCTTTATAGTTAGTATATGTTTATGAGTATGGTTTTTTATTGTAAATTTCCTTTAATAAAGTATTATGATGTATTGAAATTTGTTACAACATATTTTGAAGATATTTTTGGTCTATTGCAATGATTAATGTTAAATTATTAGTGTTATTTTGAGATTTTAGAGATTAAAATATCTCTCTTCTAATAGATATTTTACATAAATTAGATTAGTTTTATATATGCTATCAATTTTTTTATTTCAAACATTGAAATGGAAGTATCCCCAGTGAAAAATCATTCATTCAATAAAGAACAATATCCTTTAGTATATATATTGATATATTAAGAGATAAATATTAAAAGAGGAACACTAGATATTAAGAGATATCAAAATCTATTGAGATATTATTTTAGTTATTAGACATGAAAATTTTATCTTGTTCATTAATCAATTGGAATTTGATATAAATCCAAAGAAAAAATGATCAAAATAAAATTATAAAAAAATCAAGTAATTATATTTTATTAATATTCGTCAAACTCAAGTAATAGAAAAAAATTTATATTTTTTTTGTGCAGAATGTATCACTAAACTATTAAGATATTCTTCTAGAAAAACATTAAAATGTATAATTATTATAAAATAACACATTCTTTTTAGAAAATATTTATTTACAAAATAATATGATTCTTAATATTATCATAAACAACTCAAATTCATGATAAAATAACATTGTCAGGATTCGCTCATTTGGGTAAAAAGGAATTATATTTATGAGTTCTTAATAAGTATTATAATTAATTTTAAAATATAATTTTAAACACAGAAATGTCGGATTAATGTTTTGAAAATTTATGTGATGTTTTTATTCAAATATATACATATTTTTGGTTCTTATAATTTAATCAAGTATAAAGGGGATTTTTTTTTATGGTTTTAATGTGAAATAAAGTCTCACTTTATTTAAAATAATCCTATTTATTCCATGGGAATAAGAATTATACTTTATTTATGTGTAAAATAATTTTTATACATAAAATTAACATAAACCAAAATATGGTTTTAGTTGTGTTTTGTACAGTTACACTAAAATAAAATCATATTATCTTAGGAAATTTAATCGCATATATATATATATTTCATATTTTGGATCAAAATATTATAATTCGATAATGAGTGGAATTTCATATTTTGCATAATTATTAGTAACCATATTAAAAATTATCACCTCCATTAAGTGTAAGTTAAAATGTTTAATGTTATGGGATAAGGAATCAAGATTATAGAAAACACATTATTAAATCTCATTGGTTGGTTGTATTTGGAAAATAAACTTATAAAATTTGAAACTATTACAATTTAGAGAAACATCACTTGAGTAATGCATATTATATAATCATGTTTTGAGTATTTACTTTTTTCCCACTAACGGTACTTATAAAAGTTCACAACCTCTCCTCACCTATTAAAAAAAAATTAGAACTCTCTATCAGCCAATAACTAACCAAATAAATTTAATTTTTTTAACATCATTTAGGTATTTTTGTCACTAAAGAACTGATATATGAATGCTTAAGGTTTATTCCAATGAGATTTTCAATTAAAGAGAGATAACTCTTAGAAAATTACATTTAGGGTTATTTCATCATCTACCACCTTGATAATAGTAAAAAACATTATTATATAAAAAAATATTATATAAAGTAATATAAATTTTATGATATTTATTTTATAATATTGTTTCATATTCTCTTCCTTATAATGAAAAATGAAATCATTGATCCTGTGTACATACGACTACAACCCCCACAAGGCAATGTTCATTATTTCTAATCTCCATCTTAAATGGATGAACATAATGATACATTTAATGAATATATATAATTATTATGACATAATTATTATTCTATAAATACAAAATATTATCCACATTCTTACCCTCTCATCCGTTGTAAAAAGATAATGTCATTTGTGTATATATGTGGATTATCTCCTTAATGAACTGACATGATTCATTTTTTTATTTAAAATATACATGTGTAATTATAAGGTAACATTTAATAAACATATATGGTATTTTAAATATAAATAATACTATTTAAAACTTAATCATTTAATAATTTATTTGGATTCTAACTAGTAGGAAAAAGAAAATGGAATCATGCATATGTTCGGAATACTTCCCCATTAACTATGTGTTTTATTTTTCTATTAACTTCTTCAATTTATTATTCTAAAATTAAATATAATGAATTAAATTTTTAATTAATACATCAATGGAAATATATCTGTGATGGAACTATTGAATAAAAAATTTCATAGTGGAAAAATTTCAGATGTAGTTTGGGAAAAATTGAAGAGCAACCTTAACTGGTCGATGTATGAAATAACTATACACTGAATAGATAGATAATTATTATAAAAGGACATTAAAATTTTAATATATATGATTTTTATTAATTTATATAATAAATTGAAATTTATTATTCCAGAAGAGATAATGCATCCCACCATATAGGAATCCATGGTAAATGTATTTCACTTTAATTTCTCCCCATTGAGAAAAATTTTATATTTTGAAAATAATAACTTTAATATAGTATATATAATGAATAATTGACATATTATATCTTGAATACATCTTTATTCATTGTATTTAAAATTTTATTTATAGTTTTATCTAATAAGGGGTTTTGATTCAAAAGTTAATAAATATGTAATGGTTAGTTTTACAATCTTAGTCTTATACATGATTTTTCATGTCTAAATTTACATTCGAAGAATTACTACTACACCGTATGATTTGAAAATATCACTATACTTTATAGCTTCTTTAACATGCAACACTATCTTTATCCAAATTGTGGTATTCTATAAAAATATCAATATATCAATATAAAAATCATAAATTAGCCATTTGATTAATGGGTATAAATAAGAAAAATTATAATAAAATAAATATAGTGAATGTTTTTCTATATTAAAATTAATAATCAAATATGAATAGATTATAACTTGTTAATAAATGAAGATATTTTCATTGGAAGGTGAACGATATATTTTCCTTAAAATTATTTTTATGGGTACATTATATTATAATCATAATAGATTAAATAAATCCCTACTGAAAAATGAATATAATAAGTAGATTATATATTCATTTTTACAAATTAATATTTATATAATTACGGTTACTACGAAAATAGTGATACTAGGGTTATTTTATGCTTTAAAAATTCATTTTCATAAAAAATGGGTTTTATTGCATTTTGTGTGAGGGTAATAAAATTAATTTCTATCACCTTAATAAAATTTATTTGATAAATATTATATAATTCAAAAAATTATCATCTAAATATTTTTTATAAGATTTAATGTTTGGATTTTCTTAAAAAGTATTATTTTTAATGAATAGTGAAAAATATTGTTTTTTAGTGAAATTATAATTTATTTTTACTCGAAATTACATTATGAATTGAATTTGAAATTAAATTAACATAATAATACTTTATATTAAAATAATATATTTAATTTAATAGTATTTATAATTATAATTTATGTAGTAATAAGTTAATTTTTTGACATAAAAACACATTTTTCAAAAAAAAAAAAACTTTCATCCCGTTTTCACTATTTAATTTTAAAATAAAATTTTCCAATTTAATTAATTTAATTTTATAAAATTTAATCCATATTTTTATTCAGAATTTTTAATTTTATTTAATATGTTTAGCTTAAATTTTTTTCATTATTAATTATAACTATGTAAATAATTTTCCACTTAGATAAACATGTAAAATCTGGTTACACTTGTGGGGAAATGCATTACAACCCCTCTAACACATGTATTTATTATATTGGATGAGTTCCCTCTATCTAAAGATATTTTAAATGTGTCATAAAATATACTTTAAAATATATTTTTTCAATTTGTGTACAAAATCATGACCTAAAGGAAGTAATGTAATATTTTATTCCAATAAAAGTCTTTTTGTGGGTCTTTTCATTTAATTGAATGGTTGGAAAGTTCCTTGAGATTTTGGATTTATGAAATGGTTTAAAAAACATCCATTTTTATTATTTAACCAATAGAAACCTATTTATTTCATTATTTAATGATAAACAATTTTTTACGCTTTAATTGGGTATTTTCCTAGAAACTATGTTTCTTATGTTTTGTGTAATTATATTAATGGTAATTTTTTAAAGATATATAGATTAACCCTAATGAAATGTATTATAATATTTTAAGCATCATGAAAAAATTTTCTTTGATTTCTGCTTTTAGTTTTTTTTCATATAATTTATTTATCATGTTAAAAAAGTTATGTTATCACGATTAAGGATAAAATGTATTTAAAGTAGTTTAGCTAAAATATAAGACATAAATTGTATCCATAATTTTATAAAATTGATTGTTTGAGTTTATTTGGACCATAAAATAGCTTATATATTATTTTGGTTTCCTTCGTTCAACATTACATGATTATGATATATATATTATAAAATCACTTATGTACGTCCAAGAGTGTCCTTTCCATCACTTAGAAAATGACACCCCTTATTATATCCTCTACAAAGTAGAGAAGACATTTTTTCAAATACATACCCAAATTAATTCTTATAATTTCACTATTTGTCTTATAGGTTATATTGTTTGGTAGAATGCCAACCATTGAGGGCATAAATTGTAAATCAAAGGAGGTTGTCTAAAGTTTAGGTATAGATTTTAACAGAGAGTCCACATTTTTTTATTTAAACTCTATAAAATATTATTAAAAGATAATAAAATAATAAAATTAATATCTTCCATATAGTAAGATTTTATAAATTTTTTTTGAAAACCAATATCCAACTCCTCTTTCATCAAATCTGAAATAAAACCATTGATCGTGTGTACAACCGAATATAGCCTTGTGAACCAATGTAATTCATTTTACATCACCACCTATAATGTATAGTTAAAATTATTGATTTAGTGCATATATATGATATTAATGGAATAATTATCATCCTATAAAAATATTATATCATCTATGTCATTAATTTTCTATTCACTGAAAATTAATAATTTCATTTGTGCATATGGGTGGATTACCACCTATATAAAGTAATATCATTCATTATTCATCACTCTGTCACATGGATGATTAATTTAAGTGTATTAAAATATATAATATGATATAATCTTAATTCATTTTGGATATAATAATACTTATCTTCATTAAAAAAAAGAAACATCACTCATGAATACGTACAACCTACCATCTGCATGATTGTAACGTAATATATTTTTCATAAATATATTTCACAATTATATTTAAGAGAATAATTCATGTTTAAATATAATTATTAATTCATAATTATTGTTATGTATACAATGGAATAATTAATTCAATGACTATGTTAAAACCACCAATTTTTTTTTGCGAGTATGATTCGAACATCCTAAAAATTTATGAGTTGATCTTATCTAGAATGAAATAAAAGCTATAATACTCTTGGAATACACTGAAAAAGGTTAAAAATAATTATAATATTAATATATTTTTATTATAATTCTTTAAAATTAAATATATGGAAATTTACACTTGAGGTAAGGGACTAACCTTAAAAACTTTTTAAATTGTTTTATGAATTTATTCACACTGTTTTTCATCCATATCTATTATTTGTTGAAATATATTTCTAGAATAACACATTTAATTATAATTTATTTTGAATTTTTTTCAATTAAATATCTATTAATATAAAAAGGTTTATAAAATGGGGGATCTTAAATTCATTTTTCGAACAAGGTACTTTTTACTAATGGAGTGAAAATAAGGTTCTCTAAAATAATGAATATTTTTTTTCCACCATCAAGGATGTCATTATTTAAGAAGATTCAGGAAAATTTTCTAAGATTATTCTCAAAAAAATCATTTTCCCAATATTTTTGAATTTTTTTATTAAATATTATCAAATCTAAAGATAATTTTGTTTGCTTTATGTGAATAATAAAATTGTATTTTCATATTATCTCAAATGAATATTTTATCAATTTTTATGATAGAAATGAATGATTCTTTATTTTTTATACAAATTATAGTCCATATTCATTGTTTAATGTCAGTTGTACCCCACATATCTCTCTAATGTGTTGAATAATTATTAATCTCTCTTGGGAGTTATGTTGAAATTAATAAAATAGGTTATTCCATTTTTAAAAGTGTTTGTAAGAGTTATTGTACGAGTGATATAAAGATTATGTCCCAAGTTAACTACATTATTATTATATGCTTGAAAAATTGTTTTCATGGAATTTTTTTGATTTAAAAAGTTATATTAATGAGATTATTTTTAATGGAAACGGTATTCCCCTTGTAAGGGTTTAACTTTTTTTTTAAATAAAATGTGTTTATGGGTACCAATGTTTTCAAAATAAATCCCCATGATTATTATTTCCTTCTAATATTGTTTATAATATGTTATATTAATGTATTAAGGAATTTATTATTATTTTAGGTGTAAAAATGAGAACATGAGCCCAATTTTCATAATATAAAAAGGTTAAATTTTTTAATGGGATTACATGATTTAAAAATGATGTAACATGTTTCTTTAATTTTATATTCCTCAATAATATTTTCTCCCATTCCCTATTTTCAAATGTTTCTTAGGGAATAATTACCTATAGGATAATATAGGAATTTTTGACTTTCTGTTATTGGAATTAACCTTTAAAGAATCAAAGTTGTTTTAAATAAAATGATCATTTAATTTTAATATACTTTTTAGGTATAAAATTTTAAATTGAGTTCAATCATCAATTATTTTTATAGAAAGCGTTCATATTTATGTTTTTTTCCATTTATATAAAATTATAATTAGAAAATTTCCTTAAAATTAAATAAAGTGAAACCACTGTAATAAATCATGAAATTATTGTTTTAAAATGTTATGTATCCTCATGGTTTGTATAATATTAAAGGTTTAGGTAAATTTAGAGGTTAGTGTGATTTGGATGAGGATATTCTGTGAGTTTTAGATACCGTCCAGGTGATATATGTTTGAGGTTGATCATATTTTTAAAGGAATTGATACCCCTTTTGAGGTTTTATGTGAAATAATTTTAATATGATAAAGATTATTTTATGAGACATTTACATAATATAAATCATAGGCTTAATATTTTTTTAGTGAGAAGTTATTATAGGAAGTATTATTTTATTTAATTGGGACACATGTTTGAGGGTATTTATATCATTTCATGTTAAGCTGATATTTGTTTCTCTGGTTTATTACATATTAGAAAAAAAAAAGTTTAATCATATATATAACTATTGGATTGCAAAGTGATTAAGTGACTGTGTGATTCATGTTATTTCTTGAATAAATTCACTATATTGGGGAAATTATATGATTAAGGTAAATGAATGTATTTTTTATGATGCGATTTTATTTGACGAATAAAGGTTGAATTATAATTTTTAAGCATATATGATTTTATTATCGATTTAGAATGATTTAGTTTCTAATGAATTGATGGTATTTTTTACACCACATTTTTTATGGTTTTTTGGTCAATGAATTTTTTATTGTCATTCACTTTCTTGTGATCTCTATTCTCTTTCACTCTCAATTATTATTTAGAAATTACATTTCTCTTATATTTAGACAATTCCACTTCTCACTAATGTCCTCCAAGTCAGAAACAAGGTTATGTATTATTCAAAATGACCTTAATATTTCCAATCACCTATTTTCAGAAGGATAATTTATTATAACTTTAAAAAATGTAGATTATGGAGAACTGATATTTTCTTTAATAACTACTACACCATTTTTTAGATAATCATTAAAATAATGATTCAAATAGATGATTTAAAGGTTTACTATCTTGGGACAATTATGATTATAAATAAGTGTTACATAATAAAATATAAATATAATTTCATTATTTCTTCTTTATGTTCTTCTTATACATCAATTTATTTTTAGTACAAAAAATTTCTTGACGATACACATAAATATAAATGGTGAGATAAATCCTAGTAAGAGGATGAATAGTATACATGAATTAGTATAACATGGGTGAGCATAATAATAAGAATCAGATAAGAATAGGATAATCATAAACAACATTTGGAAAAAATATGATTAACATATGGATTGTTCAAACACATAAAAATTAAATATCATGTCATAATGGTCTAATACAACACATTATTGTGAACAAAGATTGCATCATGTTCATGCATAACATATGTTCACAATCAAACATCATCATTGGGAACAAATATAACATCTTTTTCATGCATATTACTCATTATCTAATCAGATACATCACATTACATGATGAGTTAGAGGGATATATAATTTCTCTCTCACCATTCACATCATAATATTTACATAATTACTCAAGTCACATAGAACACATTACAATCATAGTCATGAATTAATACATGGAATGGAAGGGTCTACAAAATATTTCATCAATAATTATTTCATGAATATACTTGGGTGTTCCAAAATGAAAAAGGTAAAAAATATTTCGATTAAGAGTCATCATTGTGATGTGAATAAAAGACAATTGGTGAGGACTCAAGATGTGTTTTAGAATGTAGAGTTATCTTGGAAAATAATTGTATTTATAATAAAATAAATAAGAAAAAAAATTTATCACTGAAATGGAAATGTAATAATACTAAAAAAATTTAAGGAATATTTGAAAAATATCTTTACCAATGAGTTTATGAACATGGGATAAACCAAAGAAAAATGGTAGGGTTTGTTAATCCCTTTGCCTTAATTCCTACCTAATTTCATTGATTTTCTACCCCATGAATAATAAACATAGATTTACTAATAAATTTATCCATAAGGGAATTATTTTCAATTTAAAAAACATCTATCATTCATACTAATTTTATTATACTTTATGTTTTGTTTTTGATAATACAGAAGCGTTTTGATATCATTTTTTCTTAAAAATATGATGTTTTTCTTTGATGTCACAATTTTCATTCAAAGTCAATTATAGAAAAAAAAATTAACTTCTAAAGATTATAATAAATTTAATTCCCAATTTATATAAAATATCTAATTAATAATATCTATCCATGATGTTGGTTATATGAATAGTCTTGAAAATTTCTTAGTGGGTGGTTAGTCGATAATTAAAGCGATGTTGTCGAAATAGTGGGAAAGTTAAGAATGAAATTAATATTTATCATAAATTCGATAATTAATGTATGTTAAAATAATATGTATATGTTTAATTTATTTATTATATAATTTTATAGTATATTGTTTCGAATGGAAATGGAAAAAATAAGAAATAGATGAAAAATGGAAGAGTTAATAGAGACTCACTCTCTCTTTAGAGTAGTTTCTCTTATAAGACACAATAACTACCTTTGTTATTAGAGTTTTATTTCTCTAGAATTTCACTATGTATTCTAAGGATATTTTTAGTGAGTATTTTTTAATATTTTATTCTTTGTAATTGGTGGGTGGAGTGGTTTTTTAATGGATGGGAGAGTGGTTATTTATACTTGAGAAGAAAAGAATTTTTAGAAAAAATATTCAGTAAAATAGTATATCAAAGGTAAACATTGTAATAGTGAATTTAAGAAAATATAAAAAATATATAAATATAAAATAATCAGTTTAAGCCTTTAAATGCCATTTATTGTCAAATTTAATTAGTTTGTTAAAAATAAAAGTGGAATGAACGAAAAAATATTATTTTAATGAATCACTTTTGACTTTAATTTTTGGAAAGTTATTTTTAGTTTTGGAAATTAGGTTTATTGGACTTTAATAAAGAAAATTTATGAAATAAAATATATCGTGGCCTGAAATACTGTTTTATAAATTACAATTTCATTATTACGTCATGAATGATATAATTTATGATACACTACTTATGTAAAAAACTATATTTTTACTCTTCACATGAAAATTGAAGTATTTTAAAAAATTACCAAAAAAATAGTACTAGGATAATTTGGAAATGTGGATTTAAAAAATAATAATAATTTTATCAGAATAAATTTATAAAATAGTTTATTTTAATTTTTAATATAAAAATTATGAATTTTACGAAATGCATTAAAATACAGTTTAGAAAAAATGTGGTTATTTTACAATTTTGTTTTTTTAATCTTGATATTTATATTTTGGTATTATAATATTTTTATTTACTTTAATTAATCATGATAGATATTATTTATTTACAAATTTATTTTTTGGGGGTAAAATTACTTTTTCAATGGTCATGTTACTATTCCAAATGGTCATGTTACTATTCTAATAGTAATATTACTACTCTAATGAAAATATTACCTACTAAAAATGAAATTATATTCCTTCATTCATTATTCAAATCAATTAATATTGAGGTTATATATTTCAATTTTTTATAATGATGCGTGATTTATGAATATTTTGTATCTTTTCTATAATGTTGGAAGTGGGGGAAATGATTTTTGTAGATTGGGGCGATCAATATTTTTCAATTATAGCTTCTCTATTTTATATTTTTTTCCCAGTTATAATATTTGTAATTTTTATTGTTTTCATTACTGATTAATGTGATAGTATTTTTTAATGAAATTAGTTTTTTTCCGTCATATTTTGTATATGTATAATATTATATATTTAAATACAACATACATTTATTAAATAAGAATATTTCACCAAAAAAACAGTAGGTCATTTCATTATTAACCCATTTAAAAATTTTATCCTTGAAATGTCAACTCGTACTCATAGTTTGGAATAGATGATGGAACTTCTATTTTAGTTTTTTCTCTATTTCCCAAGTCACTTATTCATAAATATGGTTCTTCCACAACACATTGGAATGCAAATTTTCCTAATTTAATAGTATTTTTTCTCTATAATAATATATTTTCACCATATTCTATTCATATGAGAGGTCATTCTCTTGTTGTAACACCGATGGATTTAGTACATCTATGAGATCTAGTATATACCTCCTCAGGAGTGATATATGGAACACATTATGAACTTTATCCATTCATGGTAGAGGTGTAAGACGATAGTCATCTATTAAAACTCCCTAATGGATATCAAAGTGGCCAATGTATCATGATCTAAGCTTCCCTTTCTTTTTAATCTATATGAATCTATTAAACAATGATATTCAATGGAAAACACTGCCTTAGACGTCAAACTCCAAGTTCCTTCGACATTTGTTAGGGTATATTTTTTATGAATATGATAATATTTATATATTTTTGTACGGTTTGAACCTTCTATGTCATTTATTGTAGAAGATCAGGTCCAGGTAGTTTTAACTCCCCAACTTAAAACGATCAATATTGATTTCTATATCACTACCCATATAGAGCATCATATAGAGCCATTTGAGAACATTAGGGGATTCTATTTTTATATGATAACTAAACCAAAGGGAGATGTTGATGCTGTGAAACATTTAATTCTATTGAGAAGGGTTTTAAAAATTTCTCGAGTGTCTAAATATTCCTTTTAGATTGGTCATCGGTTTTGTGATGGTCAGATGTACAGAAATTCAATTCAGTACTCAAATCATATTGAATACTTATCAATAATTACGATGAAAACCACGGATCATGGTCATGAAATATTTAAATTCATACCCCATTTATCCCCACCACCTCCTTCTCATATATCTTAGAGAGTTATTAAATTGATAAATTTTCCCTAATGGAGATTATATAAGAATTCATGGTGTGTCTATCCACAAATACATATATCACATTTTTTCCTTATTATGTATTTGCAAGGCCAGGGAAAAAGTCAATATTGGAATTATCTCATTTTAAGGATATCCCCCCAGATGTTTTATCAAAGATCACAATACATGTTGGTACTTACATGATGGATGGATATAGAGGAGCTATTTTAATTATCCAGTAGATAATTATTTATCTCTTATGATGAAGGCATACAAAGGCTCATACCATACCAAATCACACCAACATAATCTATATGGAAGTCATGTGGATTCCATTACAACAATAATTTAACAATATATTTCATATCTGGATCATCACATTGTGAATCTGTAATCTTCTCTTGAATAGATATCTGGTTTATCATTTTTGAAACATAGTATATACTATTTACCATTATGATTTTAGTATTTCGTTTTTCATATAAAACAATATAGGGTCTCTCTCAATCTGCATCATGTGTAGAGTAGAAGGGTTTTTTATTCTTAGAGCATCGACTACCATGTTCACCTCTCTCAGATGGTAGTGAATAGACTATCCTTGATTAGATATAACAAAATACATTGATTCTTTTTGTAATCCTTCTATAAAAATATATACTTTAGACTATTCTAATCGGTATATATGTCACAAATTTACCATAATATTTTTCTTACAAATCCTTAGAGTGAATATCACAGCTGCAGACATGAAATCCTATGTCAGATAGTTCTTTTCATGGATTTTCAACAAAAGGAAGGCATAAGATATCACTTTTCCATTTTTCATGTGTAGAAAACCCAAGCCTTTCTTTGAAGCATATATGTATATCAATAAACAGTTACCACATTTTTTTCGAATGAGTACAGGTGTAGTGATTATCATATTCACAGTCTTCTTGATGATTTCCTCACATTATTACATCCAAAACAGTTACCTATTTCCATGTTAATGTAGTTATAAGGCTAGAAAATAATGGGGAATTCCTTAAAAAATGTTGTTTCTACCCAAAAAATCCAAGAAAACTATGGATTTTCATGAAATTAGTGGGTTTTGGGAATTTACTGATTACCTGTTTTGAAGGTATCACAGAAATTCCCAAAATTATGATCATCTTATACAAGAATTCTAATTTTTTCATCCAAAAGTCACAATTTTTAAACATAGTATGCAATTTATCCTTCTGTAATGACTCCATAACAATCATCATATTTTTTCATATTCCACCATTATCTTAGAGTAAATGAGAACATAATTAATAAAAAATACCACAAAATTGATGAGGAATTATTTAATGACTCTATTCATAAAATCCATGAAGATTTAATGGGAATTAGTATGCCTAAAGGGAATTACTATGTAATCATATTTCCCATAACCTGTACAGAAATATATCAAATAAATATCTTACCAAATCAAATTCAGTTGATGATATCTAAAATGAATATCTACCTTTGAGAAGTATTTATCTCTATATAGTTGATCAAAAAAGTCATCAATTATTATAATTTTTTACTTTTTCTTTATAGTGATCTTGTTTAGATCATAAAATAGTTAAATAGCCATATTAACCCATAATTCTTCATATAAAATAGCACTAGATCACCCTAAGGTGATGCACTATGGTATTTCAACCCTTTGTCCAATTTCTCTTATTGCAGCTTCATTAAATTTTCTAGTTCGATCAGGGAAATCCTGTATGGGAATTTTGATTTAAGAGTATCTCTAGGTATATACTCTATTGAGATATCAACCTCATATTTTGGGAGAATATTGAGTAACTCTTAATGAAATACATAAGTTTATTCTCTAACAATGGGAATTTCCTCATGGTTGATAAATACATTTGACTCAACCATTTAAAAAGGGTATGATTCTTCATAGGGTATCAACACCCATATCATTTAGAGATTTTCCATAAGAGATTTATTATCTTACATTCATTTTTTAGGATCATGGGATAAATCTGAATATTAAATTATTTTTCCATTTCTAGACATATAATGTGTGCTCATTAGAGAGAGATATAATCAATGCCTAGTATAACATAAAATTCCACCAAGAAAAGTATTATGAGATTTGATTGAAGAATATTCCCACATATTCTTATAAGAGTAGTTTCCAACACATGGGTTGGAATAATTTCACACCAATTTGTTTTAATGATATTTTAACATCAATGTATCAGGTATTTGATTCAAGAGTTCTAGAAAACATGTAGGATATAATGAAATGTGTAGAACCATAATCCAGAAAACTTTTTCCATTCCTGATTGAATAGAAAGTGTACCTTATTCGACTTCATTTTCATAATCCATTTCCATAGTAGTGATAGAATAAGCTTCCCCTTTCTCCTTTCACTTTGTTTGTTCCTATCACTAATTACCCTTGTGACCCATGGTTGAATTCATTAGCTTTCATAGTGCCCTTACACCCAAAAATTGAATCATTTAACCACATGTGGTGTATTAGGAGGAATCTACCTCCCCTCCATCACGTTAGTATACTTCTTAATGTCTCTTATACATTCATGCGACTGATGTCCTTCTCTCCCTAACATTAATCATTTCCCTATAACCTTGTGAAAATTAGCATGAATTTTATTCACTAACTTTTGACATGTGCATTATTGGATCATCTTTCCTCAATTTTCATTTTACCCACTAGCTTGAAACTAAATACATCAATTCTTTCTCCATAATCATGAGACCATTCTCCATGATATATATCAAATTTGGGATCACATCACTCCACTAATTAATAACTACAAAATTCCCACATTGCTATGGCCTTTAAAAAGTGTGGATTCAATACACTAAAGAATCTATCAAATTTTGTATAATTTTTGATAAAAAAATTGAGGTGTATATTAAAATCCATGGGATGTTTTTATAATATGATGTGAAAAATTAAACATCCTTTTTTTCTATCTGTATTAATTCTCCATAAAACAATGTTCAAAGATTTCATGTGATGCCTTTGTTAATATATATTTTCTTAATGCCTTCCCAATCAATCCCATGTATTTTCACCATAATCTTCATGTTATTTTTAAATTCCCAAAATTTATCGGACTCTCTCTCTAAATGATAGACAACTAGAGTCAACATCTCTTTAACATAGAAATAGGTCATAAAAATTATTCTCTATTGATCTATCCCACTATTCCATGAAAAGTGGGTTGAAAGTTCCACAAAATATCAATGGTCACTATCACATAAAGTAATCAATGTCTAGTTGAAACTTATTCGGTGAAGTAAGACCTTCCATGTTGTTCATATTTTTATTCAAATCCTGAGACAATTGGATAATAATTTCTATGAATTTTTTAACTCCATCGCCCATGGAATTTGGGGAGCCATTTGAGAAATTTTTGCATTGTACCTCACATGGGATGTTGGGAAAACTTCTCCCAATTCCCACAATGTTCCAAATTAAATAAAATTGGTATAAAAAATAAGACAAAAATTATAAATTACTATTTTATTATTTTGTTAAATTAATGTAAGATCTTATTGTATCCCTATATTTATATTTTTTCTAAAAACATTTCATGGATGACTACATATAGTCTTATTCTATGTGTTTTTAATAATTCTTTCTACTCTTAATTTCCAAACTGACTAAACAATGAACTGATACCAACTATAGAGACCCTAATATTTCATAAATTACTATTACATATATTTTTTTATAAAAACAACATAATAGAGATACAAATCTCAGATCATGTGGTTTGGTGACATGGGAAAATTAGTCTGATATGTAACCTTTTACATAATAAATCATATAAAATATTTAATTCCTCCCTCTCAAAATTAATAATGGAAGTACCTTTCTCATTAATATAAGTATTCACCTATGTATATACATTAATCAATGTGGTGAGTTAAAATCCCACGAAGAGGATGAATAAAGAACATTAATTAATATAAAAAGGGTGTGGAAGATCATTAATATAATATAAGTATAAGAACATAATATAAAAAATTAAGGAGACACGTGATAAAGGAATATAATGTAGAAATATATAAGTATGAAACATCATGTCATAGTGTTCAAATACCATACATATTTGTGAAACATCTACCATCTCTTTCATGCATAACATATATGAATAATCATAAAATTATCATTATGAACAATTATATCATCATTTAAATGTACACTAAACATTATCTCATGAGATACAACACATTACCAAATGAATTAGAGGGATATATAATCTCAGGTCCTCCTATCCCATCATAATATTTACATAATCATCCATTCCACAAAGAATGTATTGCAATTATAGTATTGAATTGCCCCATGGAAAGGGATGGGTTTCATAAGGAGTTAATAAACTATGTTTTCATTCATAAGATTCACGGTTCCTAAATAAATAATTAAAAACAAATTTTTCATAAGAATCATCATAATTGATCAATGAAGAAAAAACATAAGAGGATTTAAGATGTCTTTTGGAAAAAATAATTATATTTGGGAAATACTTTTATTTATCATAAAATCATATCATAAACTTTTATATAATAAAAAAAGGATAAATAATGAAATTATATTTATGGAAAATTAGGGAAATATTTATACTAAAGAATAGGTGATGTATGGATAAACCAAAAAAATGAGGTGGGTTCAAGAATCTTATAACCATAATTCCTTCCTTATTTATTCTCTTTTCTACCTCCTAAATAATAATCTTTGATTTATTAGACCATTGATCCATAAAATATTTATTTTCACTTATAATAATATTTATCAATTATAATCATTTGATTATGTTTCTTAATTGTTTTGATGAAATTACAGAATTTTTATATCATGTTTTCCATAAAAGTTTCTTGTTTCACATTGATTTCTCTAATTTTCTTAAATGTAATTTTTTGAGAATTATGAATTACTATAAAACCATAAAATACAAGTAATTATATATGTATATAATATATTTAGTTAATAGTATACATACATGATGGTGGTTATAATAAATATCTTCACATTTTTTATATAGGTGGTTAATCATATTATAACGAGATGGTGTGGAAGGAGAAGGAAAGGGAAGGATGACATTTATATTTTATAAAAATATGATAATTAATGTAGTTAAAACCAGTTAATATAATTTTAAATTATTCATAAATTAAATTTATAGTATATGGTTTTTAATTTAATTGGGTAAATGAACAAATAGAACAAAAAATATGGAAGAGTTAATGGAGACTTAATCTCTCCATGGAGGGGCTTCTATTATTCAACACAATAAATCCCAGGGTGTTTGGATTTGGATTGGTATAAAATATCCCTAATTATTCTAATGGTATTATGATTGATTATTATAATATATTTTAATCTTTGGAATGTGTTAGATGAGTGGATTTCCATGGGAATAGATATGTGTTGTTTATACTTGATGAGAGGCGTATTTTTAGAATAAAATATTGAATAAAATATTATATAAAACATAGAAATTGTAATATTAAATTATTTAAAATATAAATCATATATAAATATAATATATTGGGTTCAATATATTAAATTTACATTATAATTTAAATTAATTATTTAATTAAAGAGGAATGTGGCTTTAAATAAAAATTATTATTTTAAGGAATCATTTTTGACCTTCAGTTTGGGAAAGTTATTTTTCGTTTTTCAGATTATTTTTATTTTAATTTAATAATTTATTTTTCAAATAAAATATATCATGTAAGAACCTAATGTTATAGAAAATATTAGGTCGTTATGATATGAAGAATGATGTAATTTAAGATACACCAATTTTGTGAAAAACGGTATTTTTACTATTCACCAAAAAATTGATGAATTTATGAAAATTTAAAAAATAAACATTTGATAATATCAACCTGATGATTTCAAAAATGATATTCATTTTATCAAAACTAATTTATGAAATTGTCAATTTTAATTAATTATATTAAAATTAAAATTTTTATGAAATAATTTGTTGTACAGTTTAATATAAATGTGTTTATATTTTATTTGTGTTTTTGTAATTTTGATATTTATTTTTTGTTATTATAAATTTATATTTACATAAATTAACAATTTTAATTATTATATATATAAATATTTAGTATTTTGAAATAAAAATACTATTCTAATGGTCAGGTTATTGTCCCCAAAGTATCAGTTACTTTTCCAACGGTCACATTACCTCATATAAATTCTTCTATATTAACTTATTTATTACTCAAAATAACTACTCTCGTTGTTATTTATTTCTATTTTATATAATTTATCATGATTTGGTAATATTGTTTTCTATTCTATAGTGTTGGTAGTGGGAGAAATGATTATATTAGATTGGGGTGATCCATATTTTCCATTTTTAGCTTTTCTATTTTATATATTTTATCTTGTTCTGATATAGGGAATTATAATTTATTTTGTTTATGATTAATGTATCTGTACATATTATGATTTTTTCTTAATTTTATGTATTATTACAATTTGTATAATATTATATTTTATAATATAATAGACATTTATTCATGAAATAGATTTTACTAAAAAACACTAGTTTGTTACATGGATTTTCAAAAATGTCATTTTTAAGTGTTAAAAATGTTTTTCTCTTTATGATCATATCTCTTATCATCTACTCTGTAGAGTAGTTTATAAAAAAAATAAAACATATTAATGTGAAACAAGATAAATTTTGAGGTTGTAATTTATCTAAGGGGTATAATATAAAACCCTGAGTTTTTAAATGAATATTATTCATGATAAATATAAAAACATGAAACACTAAGCTATATGATATATTTGTAAGCTATTCAAAATAAATTTGTTAAATATGATCTTTCTAAGGGTGATATATATATTTCCCAAAAAACCATTTTATAGGTATAATGTATTTTTATATTAATATATTGAATTTTTAAAAATTGATAAATTATTATTATAATTATCTTACATATTAAATTTAATTAATTAATATTCATTAACTTATTGTTATTTGGAATGGTATATGGATAGGTTCATTTATGCTTTAAAATATATTTTATTTAAAAATGGGTTTACTACATTTTTGTGGGGGCTAATATAGTTAATTTATACGAAATTAATAAGAAAAATTAAAGGATTTAATTATTTAAATTAGCATATCAAAATTAACGTAAGGTGAAGTGAAGTTATTTTTTTTAAAAGAATGTTTCTCCATGAACAATGAAAAATACTATTTTTTATAAAAATGACATCACTATTTATTAAAAAGTATCATTATTTATTAAATTTGATATTAAATTTACATAAGTCTACTATAGCTAGAATTAGTATAATTAGTAACATATTAATTGGAATTATACCTGAATTTGATATTTTTTCATTTTTTGACTTCAAGACAAATCTTTCTAATAATGTTTTTATCCCATTTTTCTATATTATTTTAGAATTAAATTACGAAACTTATTTGAATTAAATTAAAAAATATGGATTCCATAATTGGAATCATCATAATTGACATAATTTTATAGGGTTAACATAATTTTTTTCATTATTTATAGTATAAAAGTAATTATTTTTACCTTGTAAAATAGATAAAACAAGTTTAAAACTATTGGAAAATTGTTTGAAACCTCTATAACACTATCCATTATCTTATTGTATGAGTTAAAATAAAAAAATGATATATTTTAGGATTTATTAAATTCATAATAAAATTTTATTTTAAATTTTGGAACCCGTATTTTTCTTTTGAGAAGATAATTTATAATTGTTTCATATTAATTTTTTTTATCTTTTTTTTCAATAGAATAGTTGGAATATTAAAACCTATTTTATATTATATAAAATGTAAAAAAACATTATTTTTTAACCAATAAAATTATTTGATACCAATTTAATACATGATTTAAAGTTAAAATTATCCTTATGATTAATTCTAGTATTTCCCTATAAAATATTTTTTCAATTAACTTTTGGCTATTACATTAAATTTTATTTATTATAATAATTTAAATTGATCCTAAAAAAATAGGATTTCAAATTTGAAAGAAAGATTTGATTTTTTGTATTTAAAATTTTAATTTTGATAATATAATTAAGTTTTCATAGTAAAAATGGGATTTTATCATGGTTAAGGTTAAAATGGGATTAATGAAGTTTAAGTAAGAGATAAGGAGTAAAATATAACCAAAACATGTATAAATGTTATTTTTTTATTTTATTTCAACCCTATCACAACATATTTTTTAATTTTGGGTTACATGGGGATACTTTACATGATTATGATGTATATATATATATATTATTATTTACTCTCTTTAATAATTCCATGTGTGTCATTTTCCTCACATATAAATGGATTCGCCCTATCATCTCCAATACACACACAATGAGCATTTTTCAGAAAATACCTATGTAGAAATCTTACTATAATCCTTTTTTAAAATATAGTTTTCTTATTTTTGGTAGAATACCAACCTTAAAGGGATTAAGGTGTAAAAAAATTAGGTTTTTAAAAAAAGAGGTATATATTTTAATTGAGCGTTTTCACTTTATTTATTCTTATAACTCTGTAAAATATTATTAAGCCATGAAAACATGAAAAAAATAAGTATCACACATATATTTACTTATTATTATGTTTATTGAGTAACCTATATCCATATAATCTACTATTAAATGCTAAATAAAACCATGATTTCAGTGTTTGGTGGGTTACCACATCATAAATCGATGTAATTCATTTTCTATCATTCCCTCTCATAGCAAGTTATAATGATTTATTTAAGGTGTATATATAAATATATATGATATTCATGAAATGAAAAATATTTTATAAATAATACAAATCATTTTTTCCCTTACCTTTCCATATAATGAAAAATGATAACGTTGTTCTTTTGGGGAATAATGCCCTCAAGGAAACTTTGATGATCTATTTGCACAACTGGTGAGGGTGCACAAGTAATGAGTTATTCAGAAGTTTTTCATCAGATGGTATTTGTGTAAAAATAGATATTTGGTAGTAAAAGTGTGTTTCTTTCTAGTTGTAAGTATAAGAAGGATATGTCGTGGATGTTTGGAGTAGAACACAAGTTCATTTTTCTGTGACAAAGGTAACAATTGGGTGTCGCACCTAAAGTAGCGTTAAAGTCGACTTATGTTTGAGTGAAAGTTGGAATTTTCCTACTACACCAATGGTAAATTCTTATTCATGAGTGGATGAAAGTGGGGAATCAATAGTGGATCCACAAACATTGTAGGAAAAATTTATTTGAGATAATGAATGGACTGACAAGTCTATAAACTATGAGTGGATATTCTAAACAAGAGGTGAGCACTCATTAGTTGACAGTGTAGTGAGATTTCATTTTGTGATTTGTTGTAAATGAGGAGGTAAAAGGATTATTCTATAAACATGGAAAATATTAGTGAGATTTTAGTGGATTTGGTATATTGGCACATTGCTGTTGTGTTCTCCTTGGATGTAACCCTGTGAGGGTGATCCAAGTAAAATTATTGTGTCGTGTGCATGTTTTTAATTATATTCATACATTCCTTTTTTAATGAGAGAGAAAATATTTTTTCAACAATGAAACAAAACCAATAGGGGGATTTTATTTAATCTCTCATACATCTATTCACCCCCTCTTGGTATTTTACCTAGTTGTCCTAGTTGTTCTTATTTACATGTGAATTTATTCTCTACAAAGAAATGTGATTTGTTTTTCATCACTGAGTCAAATTGATGGTATATAGGTATGTATATAGAGATATAATATTAAATCTATGATATATTTACAATTATTCAATGATAAAATCAAATTTATTATCATTTAAAAATGGAAATGTTACTCATATATATGTATGGAGTACATTCTCCAAGACAGTAACATAATTTAATTTTCATAAATATCATTAATGGATTATTTTAAAAGGAAACATAATTCACAAAACAATAATTTTTAAATTATTATTATTCCGTAAATGATGAAATAATTTCCACTTTATCCATGGTCAACCCAAGGATGTTGATTTTTGATTATAAATAGAGCATCCTCAAAACATATAACATGAACTTAACTAATTCAATAACTATATAAGACATTAAATGAAAGGAATAATAATGAGTTAATAAGCATGAAAAAAGAAATTTAGAAGGAATAAAATTAATATATTCTTACCATATATGAGTTATAGTATGTCTGTGGAAAATCAGACATGTGGTAATGGATTTTCCTTAAAAATGATTAAAACGTTTTTATGTTTTTATCACCAGATTTTTTAAAATAAATATTTATATTAACAATATTTATGGAAGATAATAAAACTCATAGATAGTGTATAAATTCAAATTTTTTATTACCTTTTACATACTTAACAATTTTGTTTAAAAAGGTAAATTTTCATGTTGTTTTCTGAATGAGTTTATTTTTACTGAAGATATGAAAATTATGATTTTTTAAATTATTCAGGTTTAATATATTTTATTTATTTCATGGAAGTTATAATTTATGAATATTACTATAAAATATTACCTATTTATTTTAAAAGAAAATATTTTACCAATATTTTTGAAATTTATTTTTAAATATTAAAAAAACAAATTTTTATTTTCTTTATTTTATGTGAATAATGAAAATGATTTTTCATATGGGATCAAAAGAATATTTTATTGAGTTTTTAAAATTGAAATGGAAGATACTGTATGTTTTATACATGTTATACTCCACATAATTTTTCTATGATCATCTGATCCTCGTATATCTCTCCAATTCATTAGGTAATGGATATGTTTGTCCATGAACTATGTTGGAATTAACTAAGTTCATTATTCAATTTGTATGAAATTGAAAAGAAATTTTGTACGACTAGTATGAACATAATTTAAGATGGTAGTAACATAATTATTATTTGAATTAATATGATTTTCATGTAATTTTTATTTAAAAATGTATGCTAAATAAATTGTGGTTAAAGAAATGTTTATGCCCCTTGTAATTGTGAAAAGTATGTTTTTAATGAAAATGTTTTCATGAGTACCCATTTTTTAAAAATAAACCATCTTGATTATGATTTCAAAATTAATATTACGTATGATAATTTTTATGAATTTTTTTCATAAGTTAAGCTTTTCTAATGTATAAGAACATGATTAATTGAACAAAAATTTTATTATATAAAAATTTCAAATGTTAAAATGGGACTACATAATATTCAAAATGGACTAAAAATTTTCATTATTTTTATATCCATTAATTATATTTTTGTGTACATCCCACGTTTCAAAAAACATTATATACCCAATAATGATTAGGATGGTATATAATGGTCATATTATTTAATATGACCATTCAGAATTAAATAAGAGAACATTCTTTTTATGAAATGATGTAATGTCTAGGATTTTCCGTCTACAATTTTTAAATATTATATGGAATTTATACGAGACCGGGCGTGAAGAGGTCACATCATTCGAAGGTCCAGTATGCCCGGAATGGTGGTTTAAACTTTTTTTATGTTATGTGAGTCGACGCTATTGCACGGTTGTGGCAGTTTCCAAACGGATCCCCGGGTTAAAAATCTGAGCGCACCGTTGTGTCTGGGACGGCGTCTTTACCTAAGAATGAGACTAACCTTGACCAGAACGGGTCAAGGGAAAAATTTATTTTTTTCGGACGTCTTCATGTAAAATGAAATAAAATCAATTCACAAGTTTATTTTATTTATTTTAAGGAAGCATCCATTGCAGCGCGGTAAATTAAACAACTGTTTCCTAAATTAATGACGCGTCATGACTTCGCATTAATGACAAGTTGGACTCATTAATACCGCCACATAATTAAATGACAACATTTTTTCTTTTTCAATGGGTTAAGAAATTGTTGATCGTTTCAGACGTGAGGGGAACCTCTACTGAATCCGCGCAGCGTTGGAGAAAACCCTCGACAACTAACGACGATGGATCGAGGATGCGAATCGCTTCGCCCACAACGTTGAAGGATCTCGACAACCACAGTAGCATGAAACCTTTGTCAACGATCGAACCTTTCAAAAGGTAGGGGGTTTTTTATTTCAATTATTTTTCCTCATTTTTGAGTTTAAACCATGAACACAGATCATCCACGAACAAGTTGATCTGTAGATTCGTGTGTTCTTGCAGGAGGGATTTCATTGTGATGAATTTGGGGAATTAATCCATGTTATTTATTGATGTTGATTTCATCTCCATTAGGCCTATTAACGGGAGCAGATCAACGCCATGACAAACAACAGTGGATTTTCATTCCTCAATTTGTTTATTGGATTTATTTTCTTTCTTTTCTCGCGCGTTCATTGTGTTCTTCATGGGGTGACGAACAACGGATCGTTGCACATCCGTTCCGTGACGCAACAATCCCAAATCAAAGGTTCGACACCGCAACGACCTTTTGGAGGTGCTGTGACAATGGCGGATGATGACTCATACCAAATAAGGAAAGGGATTTCTTCAAGAGTTCTTCATGTGGGAAGATCAAATCATGTTTTCGGGGCCGATCGGAGGCCCGAAAACAACAGAGGCAACTTCATGGTATCGGGGAAACCAAAAACTAGAAGTTTTGAGGCAATCAGACAACCATATCGATGATCGGAGCACCACGGGAGGCGTGTTGGTGTAGGGCGTCATTTCTAGAAATTTCCAGAACACACGGCGTGTACTTCCGAAGAACATGCCAGGTAGTACTGGCGGTGGCTGCTACGGTTTCGGGGTCAGAGAGGAAGAACATGGTGTGTTACCCTGGTCACACAATGTGATGGACTTACCCCAAAGCTCAGCGTGTACTTTGGGTAGTACACAGACACAGGATGGTCTACATGGCTTCAGAACACGGCGTGAAGAGCATGGAAGTGGTGGCTACGCGGGACTTGGCGTGTACCCAGGGGGTACATGGACACGGGATGGAGTACACGACCGTGTACTCCATCACATGGCCAGGTGAGGCCAGTAACGTGGGTCACGCCGTGTGGTGATTACATGGGTTGGTGCACACTGGTGGATGACCATGTATGGGCACATGGCCAGAGTACACGGATCCAACCCCAGTTACCCAGACACGGCGTGTACACCGTACTACATGCCGTGAACTCAGTTTTTTTACATGACCAGTTCCACGACATAGGTCATTGCACATGGTCAGTACCCAGGGTCAGACCACATAGCGTGTATCTTTTCTACACGCCGTGTACTTTTGGGAAAACAACATGGTCCTCTTGTTCACCGTATCTTGGACATCTTTTGTTTGGGTTATTGCCCCTTCTTCTCATTCCCCTGAAGGTCATGCATCATTTCTTTCTATATAATGAATGATCCCTTCAGCCGACCTTTTCTGTGAAAGAGTCGGCATCCCTCCGAGAATCCCAGAGCGAGAACCTCTATCTATTCCTGACCCTAGGTAGAGTCAGGCATCGATGCGACCAACTCTACCGGGCATCTATCCTCTACATTGATTGTGTATCACCAAACTGATGAATCCAGATGAGTCGTAGTATCCGCCATGGCCCTGGTAGTGATCCTCATATGTTTATCTTGATCATTCCCACTCATGAGTGTGTCTCCCGTAATGAGTTCCTCTCTTCAATCGTGACCTTCCAACTCAAGAGTGTGTCACCCATAATGAGTGCAACTACCTCTAGAAGTGGTTCCCAATGAACAACACTTCTCGGACGGACGTCATCAGAGCTTTAAGACTCGTGGAGTTTGTTCTCCCGGAATGAGTGCATCACAAAATCTTCAAACATAATCCCTAACAAGGGTATGTGGTCGTGTGACTTGTCTCTAGACCACAGGTCTGAGTATTGAGTACATCTGGTTTTTTATATATTTTTTATAGACATATATTATACATAACTCACTGTACCTTCAATTTGTGTTCTGATTTGTGGTTTTCGAGGTCCTCTACTGAGTATTGTTATACTCACCCCTGCACGGGATTTTCCCGCACGTCTGGTGTCTTGTGTAGACGAGCAGCCTTTTGACAGAGTCTAGGGTGGACCTGGATAGGACTAAGATTTCTGAGTTCCCTACTAGCCGAGGTGTTTCTACGGCTACGAGCAGTAGTCCCAGAACATTTTGAGCTTACAGTTTGGACATTACAGTTTTTAGACTCTTGTTTGTTTATTTTCGGTGGGCTTGTTTTTTGGTCCAGTTTACTTTTTTAGTACTATACCATTCGTCGTACTCTGTTGGTTGGGTTTAGTTTTACGCATTCATTTTTGTTCCTTAGTGTTTTTTTTTCATTTCAGCATTTGTGGGATTGGAGATGTGTTCATGTGTACAGGTACTTAGGCAATACCACACATGTTAGTGATATTCCTACTAGATGCTAGTCACCAGCCCCGGGCCTATTGGAGTTGGGATTGGGGAGTCACGGCATGGGCCCCACTGGGACGAGTCATGATTGAGTGGTATCAGAGGTGGTCGGTTCTACCTTATGACCAAGAGTCTGTGAGTTTGGTTTGGGGGAACAGTGTTGAGTGTTTCGGGTTCGGCATTCAGGACAGAGACCCCGGTGATGGTGCGACAGCCGACATATCCATACACTAGGACTCTGATAACCTTCTTTTTTGATCCGGTACACAAAAACACTAGTTTCGGGAAAATAAATAGTTACATTCATCATATAGGAATGGTTTTTGGTTTCCATACCCTTTGTGTCAGCTATCCAAATATACTCTTTGACCATGGTATATCTTTTTTCCTTACAGGATGCCTCCGCGACGCATACCCGCTTGGATTCAACATAATGATCATAAGGATGACCCCCTCAGGGACGAGGCTTCGATTCTGGGACCAGCTCCCCAGGCGTTGCCACCAGGTGGTGTACCTGTTATGCCACCACTAGTGGAGCAGTCAGTTATACCTGTAGTGCCGACCGGCAAGGAGCACAGGCTTAGTGCGCTCCACGAGTTCCAGAGACATAGACCCCTCAGGTTCCGAGGTGAGCCCGACCCTCAGGCAGCTTAGGACTCGATTGAGGCGGTGACCATAGTTTTTTTCTAGTGAGGACACCAGAAGATCAGATGGTGATTCTAGGAGTGACACTTCATCAGGGTTCGGTGGGATGATGGTTGAGTCTGACCACCCAAACCCAATACGAGGAGACTCTTTCATGGATGGAGTTTGAGCGACTCTTCAGGGAGGAGTTCTTTCCAGTTATGTTGAGAGATGTGTGTATCTAGGTTCTTCTTCAGCTCTAGCAGGGTAGTATGACACTAGATGGCTATTCATCGAGGTTCACCAACCTCTCCAGGTACTCGATTGATATGGTCAGAGATCAGTACATCAGAGCTCAGACCATTGAGAAAGGTCTAAGATGAGACATATGATCTAATTTCGTGCCTCTATGCATATCAACATATGCTGGAGTGCTTGAGCATGTTTTGGTGGTCGAAAGCTTCTTGGCGAAGCAGAGAAAACCGCCGGTAGTCAGCAGCTGGAAAATAGGTGTGGAGACCTCAGCGGTAGGGAGCCGACATCAGACACTTGGATCTTGACGTGGGAAATGTCATAGGAGGACCCAAGATAGGGGATCGACAATCTAGGGCTCTCATGCTGGATCCAGCCAGCCTAGGGAGAAGCGTTGCTACACAAGTAACAGTAGGGGACATCTCGCTAGAGATTTCCCAACCCGTCGAGCTGCTGACAGGGAAGCGGTGGATGGACCATAGAGGTAGAGGCAGACAAAAAAACAGGCAGACCTGCCAGGTGGAGAATGTGGCAGAGGAGTAGGGAGAGCTGCGGGTGGTGGTTGACGCTTCGACTTGCATCCACCACCACCACCCCTAGGAGGTCCGTACCAGGGTCATGGAGCTAGGGGATAGGGGTGGGGACAACTGCATGTAGTCAAGGTATACGACCCATGAGCTCCATGGATGATTTGAGGTACGATATGTGTCTTTTCTACCTTAGATTCCATTCTAATAGACACATGTGACAGTCATTCCCTTATAGACATATGTCTTGTACAAAACCTCAAGATTCCACTAGAACCATTGACTTTATCCTTACGCTTAGAGACACCTACGAGAGGAGACTCGACGATCACACATTATAATAGATAGTGTGATCATACCCTTGGAGGTGAGAATTTATGTTGGAACCTCTTGGTGGTAGCGTCAAGGCCTTATGATTTCATTCTCAGTATGGATTGGTTATCTTCGGTCCATTCCCAGATTGACTATTTTAGGCGAAGAGTGCGGTGTGTCCGCCATGATGGAATAATATTTTCCTTTGTCGGAGAAAAGGAAACCCATGTATCACAAAATGGGCTCATGTATAGGAGGGTGTAATCGATCACTCATGAGTTGGATAGCCTTACCCTCAGAGCAGTAGATGTTGTGAGCTCTCAGTTCCTAGCAGCAGTGGCAGAGTATGAGGATGTCTTTCTTGAAGATGTTCCAGAATTACCTCCCTACTGGTAAATCAACCTCTTCATTAAATTACACCCCAGGACGACACCAGTTTCTTCATCAGCTTATCGGATGGCTCCCACAAAGATTTCTGTGCTGAGGGTGTAATTGGAGGATTTGCAGATCAAGGGTTTTGTGATACCTAGCATTTCACCCTGGGTGGCCCCACTCTTGTTTTCCAAGAAGGCAGACGAAAGTCTAAGGTTGTGCATAGATTACCGGTGCTTGAACCCAGTGACGGTGAAGAACTAGTATCCATTGCCAAGAATCGACGACCTCTTCGATCAGCTAATATGGGAACAATGGTTCTCAAAGGTTGACCTTCGATCAGGCTATCACCAGCTACAAGTGCGGGATGAGGATATACCGAAGACAACTTTCAAATGCCGCTACGGTCACTATGAGTACTTGGTGATGTCTTTTTGTGTGACGAACGCCCCCACAGTGTTCATGGGATTGATGAACAGGATCTTCCAGCCGTAATTGGAATGTTTTTTAGTGGTCTTCATCGACAACCTCCTCGTGTACTCGGTGTTTGAGGAGGAGCACGCGAGACACCTCTGGATGGTTCTGGACATACTTTGGGAGCACTAGCTTTATGGGAAGCTCTCAAAGAGACAGTTATGGATTCAGGAGGTCCACTTTCTGAGACATGTCTTCTCATCAGATGGAGTAGTTGTGGACCCAGCCATAGTGGAGGTTGTGTTATCATGGGAGCCACCTTGGAGTGTAACGGAGGTGCGGAGCATCCTTGGGTTGGTAGAATATTATCAGAGGTTCATTCCTGATTTCTCTTGGATATCAGCACTGATGATAGCCTTGACCAAGAAGGGGAAACCCTTCTTGTGGACAGAGAAGTGCCAACAGGGTTTTGAATAGTTGAGACATAGTTTGACGAGTGCCCTAGTCATGAGATTGTCGGAGGAGGGTGTCGAGTACATGGTTTTCTATGACACATCAAGGATCAGGCTCTGCTGTGTCCTGATGAAGTGGCATGTAGTGATTGCTTATGGTTCGCGCCAGCTTAGGCCACATGAGCAGAACTATGCGACCCATGATCTCGAGATGGTAGCGGTAGTCTTTGTATTGAAGATGTGAAGACACTACCATATGGGCGAGCAGTTTATTTTCTAATCTAACCACAAGAGCATCAAGTACATCTTCTCATAGAAGGATCTGAATCTGAGGAATATGCATTGGCTAGAGTTACCCTAGTACTATGATTTTGAGATCATCTAAACTCCTGGAAAGTTGAACAAAGTGGGGGATTCCCATAGCAGAAGGTTGAGCTCGCATTTGTTGAGTGAGGCGACATAGCAGTTATCCGAGTTACAATTATCCTTCATGGATTGAGAGGATACAGCTTACCTACGGTCGATGGTTGTCACCCCTCCACTCTTACAACGAGTTAGGGAGGCACAACTTGGGGATTTCGACTGTGTGGAATTACGTGCTCAGTTATCCACAGGACATGTGCCTCATGTATATTCACAAGGTTGGGAGCATGTAAGTCTTTTCAGAGGATGCACTGTTGTATCATTAGCATTCCAAGAGGAGGTCCTAAGGGAGTTTCATACATCCCCTTTGGCGGTACATCCTGGAGTGGAAAATATGTACCAGGATCTCTGATGACAGTTCTAGTGGTACGACATGCAAAAGGTAGAAGAAGAGTTCATTTCTCGATGCCTCACATGCCGGCAGGTGAAGGCTGAGCACTAGGTTCCAGCGGGATTAGCTCACCCCTAGAAGTCCCAGAGTGGAAGTGGTATGGAATATCGATGGACTTCATGATAGGATTACCACAGAAGTCCAAGGGTCATGACCCAATCTGGGTGACCGTTGACCGACTCGCTATGTCGGCCCACTTCTTATCTATAAGGGAGAAGAGTTCCATAGAGAGCTCGGGATGCCTTTATGTGTAAGAGATAGTTCGGCTTCATGGAGTCCCCTAGACTAGAGTCTTGGATCGAGATGACCGCTTCATGTTCCAGTTGTGGAAGGGATTGAAGGAGGATTTTGGGACTCAACTACACTTGAGCACAATGTTTCGTCCCCAGACAGACGGTCTGATAGAGAGGACCATTCAGGTTCAGTAAGATATGTTTCGATCTTGTATCTTGGACTCTGGTCGCAGTTGGGATGACCAACTACCACTGGTGTAGTTTTCTTACAACAACAGCTACCACTCCACCATTGGTATGGCACCATTCGAGGTTTTGTACAGGAGACCCTTCCAGTCACCGCTTTGTGGGACCGACCCCAGAGAGTCAGCACTCATGGGTCGAGAGTTAGTGCGAGCTACCACAGAGAAGGTGCAGATCATCCGAGAGTGGATGAAGACTACATAGAGCAGGCACAAGTCCTATACTGACTGATGATGGAGGCCTCTAATGTTCGAAGAGGGAGACCACGTCTTTCTTCAAGTCTCATCTCGATGAGGGTTATGGAGATTTGGCTGGGGCAGCAAGCTATCTCCAAGGTTCATCGGACCCTTCCAGATACTATACAGAGTTGGAGAGGTGGCATACCGCCTTGCTCTTCCTCCACAGATGAATCGGGTACATGATATCTTTCATGTGTCGCAGCTGAGGAGATACATGCACTATCCGTCGCACATCATCGACTGGGGAGAGATGGACATCGAGGATGGTGTGACCTTTACTAAGTAACTAGTGGAGATCAAGGATAGGTAGGAAGGATCTTTTGTGTGAGATCTATTTCCTTGGTGTGCGTTTGGTGGTAGCACGAGAATCTTCAAGAGAGAAGATTGGAGCGGGAGGCCCCGATTCGTGCCCAGTACCCACATCTTTTTGAGTAGCCATTCTTTTTGCTTTTTGGGGATGTAAAGCCGGAAGGTGGAGAGAATGTAATGTCTCGGATTTTCTGTTTATAATTTTTAAATATTATATAGATTTTTTACGAGATGGGATGCGAATATGGCATATCATTCTGAGGTCTAGTAAGCCTGAAATGGTGGTTTAAACTTTTTTTATAGTTTTTTGAGTCGAAGCTTGTTCACGGTTGTGGATGTTTCCAAATGGATGCTCGAGTTAAAAATCTGACCACCCTGTTGCGTCCAAGATGATGACTTAACCTAAGAATGAGCCTAACCGTGATCGTCACGGGTCGAGGGAAAATGTAATTTTTTCGGAAATTTTAATGTAAAATGAATTAAAATAAATTCACGAGT
Organism: Viscum album; assembly: GCA_963277665.1. Lineage (NCBI taxonomy): Eukaryota > Viridiplantae > Streptophyta > Magnoliopsida > Santalales > Viscaceae > Viscum > Viscum album. The sequence goes on along the minus strand of OY728161.1, from coordinate 1,931,640,657 downwards.
TTATTTTATTTATTTTAAGGATGCATCCGATACATTGCGATTAACAGCACATATGTTTCCTAAATTAATGACTTGCCATGACTTCACATTAATGACATGTTGGACTCATTAATACCACCGTGTAATTAAATGACAACTTGTTTCCATTTTTATTGTGTTAAGAAATTGTTGATCATTGGCAACATGAGAGGAACCTCTGGTGAATCCGTGCTGTGTTGAAGCAAACCCTCAGCGACGAACGACAACAGATCGAGGCTGCGAATCGTAGCGCCAATGATGTTGAAGGATCTCGATGATAAAGGAAGTGTGACGCCTTCGTCAACGATATATACTTTTGAAAGGTAGGGGTTTGTTATTTTAATTCCTTTTCCACATTTTTGAGTTTAAACCATCAACACAGATCAACCGCGAACAAGTTGATCCACAGATTCATGTGTTATTGTGGTACTGATTTCTTTGGGATGATTTTGGGGAATTGATCCAAGTTATTTATTGATTTTGATTTCTACTCCGTTAATCCTATTAATGAGAGCAGATAAACGACAAGATGAATGACAGTGGAGGCTCGTTCCTCAATTTGTTTATTGGATTTCTTCCCATTCTTTTCTCACACATTCTTCACGTTCTTCCAAGGGTGACGAACAACAGATTGTTGCTCATCCGTTCCGTGACACAACGATCCCAAATCAAAAGTTTGACAAAACAACTACCTTGAGGAGGTGCGGCGACGATGGTAGACGACAAATAAGACTGGGTCGAGAAAGGGAATTCTTCGAGCGTTCTTCACATGGGAAGATCAAATCATGTTTTCAAGGCCGATCAGAGCCCTGAAAATGACAGAAGTGGCATTGTGGTATCAGGGCGACCAAAACCTAGACTTTTAGTGGCGATCAGACAACCAGATCAACGATAGGAGCACCACGGGATGCGGACTGGTGAAGGTCGTCATTTTTGGAAATTTCTAGAACACACAACGTGTACTTCCAAAGAACACGCCGTGTAGTACTGACAGTGGCAGCTAGGGTTTTGGGGTCCGAGAGGAAGAACATAGCGTGTGACCCTAGTCACATGGCGTGTTGGACTTTCCCAAAAGCTCGGTGTGTAATTTGGGTAGTACATGGACAAGAGATGATCTACACGGCTTCAGAACACGGCGTGTAATGCATGGAAGAGGCGGCTACATAGGACTCGGCATGTACCCAGGGGGTACACGAACACAGGATAGAGTACATGACTGTGTACTCCATCGCACGGCCAGGCGAGGCCAGTAACGCGGGTCACCCCATGTGGCGATTACACGGGTTGGTGCACACGGGTTGATGACCATGTACGGGGACATGGCCAGAGTACATGGAGCCAACCCCACTTACCCAGACATAGCATGTACACCGTACTACACGCCATGTACATAGGTTTTCTACATGACTAGTCCCACGACATGTGCCATTGCACACGGACATTACCTAGGGTCAGACCACACGGCATGTGCCTTTTCTACAAACCATGTACTTTTTGGAAAACATCATGGTCATCCTTTTCACCGTATCTTGGATATCATTCATTTGGGTTAGTGCCCCTTCTTCTCATTCCCCTGAAGGTCAGGCATTGTTTCCTTCTACTGGAGTATGATCCCTTTAGCCGGACATTTCTGTGATAGAGTCGTCATCCCTTCGAGAGGCCCGGAGTGAGATCCTCTATCCATTCCTGAACCTAGGTAGAGTCAGGCATCGACATGACCAACTCTACCAGGACTCGATCATCTACATAGCTGTTGTATCACCTAACTGGTGAATCCAGATGAGTCGCGGTATCCTCCATGGCCCTGGAAGTGATCCTCATCTATGTATCGTGATCTTTCCCACTCAAGAGTGTGTCTACCGTAATGAGTGCCACTCTTCAATGGGACCATCCCACTCAAGAGTGTGTCTCTCGTAATGAGTGCAGCTACCTCTCGTTACGGTTCCCGACGAACAAAATTTCTCAGAAGGATGTCATATGAGCTTTAAAACTTCTGGGATGTGTTCTCCCCGAGCGATCACATCACTGAATCTTAGAACAGAATCCCTAACGTGGGTATGTGGTTGTTTGACTTGTCTCTACACCACGGGTCTGAGTTTTCAGTATATCTAGTTTATTCTATATGTTCTGTAGACATATATTGGGAATAACTGACTGTACTTTCACTTTTTGTACTACTTTGTGGTTTTCAGGGTCCTCTTCTAAGTCTTGTTATACTCACCCCTACACGATCATTGCCCGCACGTCTGGTGTCTTGTGTAGACGAGAAACCTTTTGACAGAGTCCAGGGAGGACCAGGACATTATAAGGCCCCAGCCTTAATCCTTACTTAATCTTGAGTAATTACAAGATTACACATTGAGGATCTTTTCAGGTTTAGATTTTTAGAGAATTAGATCATAAAACTTTCATTTCGTTCCACATTTAAGCAAAGTGGTTACATAAAAGATAGTATTCATTTTTCCCATCAAAGGAAAAATATATAAAATAAAACATAGATTCTTTTTTGACACTTCCTTGACACTATCATCATATCATGTACCATTCCCTTGACCTGTGAAAAACATTTCTAATAAACTTGGGATGAGCATAAAAAGCTCAGTATGGGTTATAAAAATACAGAAAGGAAACATGAGTTCATATATACATAAAAATTATATCATACATTACCCATAAAACATAATAACTTTAACATACCTCATCAAATCATGAATAAATCATAGAAATCATAAGACATAAAGGTAACTTCAGGCATTTATAACATTCGTACGTAGGGAGTTACCCTCTTGGTTACATTTGGAATACCCATCACAGTATATCCCCTAAATCTCTTCGGAGAAACCTTAACGTTTCACTCCTTTGCGTTACCCAATGCATTAGAGAGCTATATCGGGCTCACCCGCCCTTAGTTTATCACGAAACCACCCGTCTTCATAACAAAGCCCATGAACCACAACATAATCGTTTCACAGAAAACATGCATAAAGGAAATATAACATTTCCACTTTTCAATCACAAGATATCAATACAACACATTGATATAAAAACATTATAAAAACCATTTTCAATACCAAAATAAAAGAAAAGTAAAACATGGTATTTATTTTTCTTTTAAAAAAAGGTATGGCTTTTAGAAGAAGCCGAAACTCAAATAATGGTCACGGTGGCGGAGAAGTCGTTGTCACCACATATATATGAAAAAAAACATTCCTTTTGTTGTTTAGTAAAACAATCCGTATAAAAAACGATTCCTTTTGAATAAGCATAAAAGTCCAAGGGTTCTATACACCGTATAAAAGAAAGTTGTGTATAAATCCAAATATGCCTCAATGAAAGGATATTGAGACAGATTCCCTTACAAAGATCATTTTTAAATAAAATAGATCTATTATGTTTATTCCCTATAAGTACACATAAAGAAAGTACAAATACAAGATAATATCATGACATAATTTGAAAGTTGGAGATTAACCCATAGAACGGAAATTGGGTTAAGAAGTTCCTTTACATCATGTCCGACCTGACTCAATAGTTCTTTAATCTCCCGAATAATAAACTTGATTTAATTTCAAATTGCTCAAGAACCTTTTTCAAGTTCATTATTCCTTTTATATCCCTTATTACCATGTTATGAACATTATTTAATCATTTAAGTTAATAACGGTTGTTTTGTCGATATTTGGTACTTGACTCAAAAGTGAACTTCTTATATTTACAAGTTGTTCGCGTAGTAAAATCTCAATTATCTCAAGAATGATATTCATGATGTAGATTGCATATGTATAGTATATATCCAGTATATACATGCAATTACAATATTACATAATCATTTATAGGTAAGAAATGAAATACACCATTCATAGAGACGGTAAGTCGTACGTACGCATGAACACTACATTCATTTCTATTTCATATTTTATGGAATAGAATCATAATGATATAAAGTTATATTATAATTCTAGCATAATATCATATATAATATCAAAACTATATCCTTTATACATCCCACATATGGTATTAACAAATGAAATCACTTTGAGGGGGCGGTAGTCCACACATCCTTAAATGAAGATATCACATTTACCAATAATGGAAACCATAAAGGAATGCCCAATATGAAAAATACAGAAGCTTAAGGAAAAAATAAACATATTATATATCATATATAAATACAGTCTCATCTTAATTGCCACCTTTGAAGGTGTTAAAAAAATGTTGAACAATCATTGTTTTGGGAGGCAGAAATTCGCCATCCACAGAAACAGTATGTTCTTTAACCATTAGATGCAGGTGTGTGTAAGTGTAGCTCGAATACTTCATATAAAAACATCCTAGTATATGGAATATAATGGTTTTGTTAAAAAAGAAATTAATAAAAAGAGTTTAGGGGGTTGGAGAAGAAAAATAAAACAAAAGAACACAAGTGAAGACATTACCTTAAAAATGGGTAACCCTTTTTGATTTGAGTTCAAAGGATTCCTTGGGAAGATTTCTACCAATAGTGAGGCTTCTAAGTGTTATAGAGGTATGTGGAGAGACAAAATGGGCAGGTGTTGTCCGAGACAAAGGTTTTGGAAGTGTGGGTAAGGAGGTAGAGGTGGGAGATTTTATAAGAGGATAGGAGGGGCACTCTTTGAAAGTGAAGAAATGTTACTTTATTTTAAAATGTGTTTCAGATTTAAAAGGTCACATATTGATATAATTCGAGGATAAGGTGATACGGGTTCTAAATATACCCATCTAATAGGTTTTTGACAAGTGTAGGTCTTATATTTGACATTATCTTTTCATTTTATTTAAATCCTTAAATAATGAGGTAATCGCTGCATCATAATGATGTCATAAATAATTTAATTTATATAATGTCTAAAAAACATAAAAAAAACTACTATGATGTAGGAAATATTTTTATCTTTCCAATGAATATTTATAATCAAATATAAGGCTTGTATAACCCCATTTTAATATTGTTTTAGTAAAACAACTCATGTTTGTGTCATTTTAATTTTAACATTAAATAAAAAGATATTAATGTCATTTTCCTACCAATGTGTCTCCTTGGGGTCCCTAAGTTGACCCATGGCTTGTCTTGGTCAGCTACGACATATCCAATAATGGTAGGACATGTGTCTAGGTATTTTCATGTTATTATAATATCATTTTTTCCTTAAATTGCACTAATTACCTCTAATCGCGATTAAAAACATAATAAGTTACTATTCACCATATAATTATTTTAATCCCATTGAACCACATTTTAAATCTTAATGACAAACATCCGTGTCAGATTTTTGAAATTCAAAACATAGAGGTGGTAAAATTTCATTTAAACAGAAAATCAGTTATTTATAAGTACCACTTATTGGTTTCACTATTCATCAAAAATTGATGTTTTTCATAAAAATACCAAAACATCACCCTAAGATATATTTTATATTCAAAATTCATAAATTATGTCTATTTTACAAAATTAAAAACATATTAGTTAAATTTTTAAATTTAATAACTAATTCCCGATGTCATGACAAATAGCGTGTTTTTATGAAACAATATATATCAAAAGATTGACACTAGTTTAAGTCCAATTTCAAAGTGAAATTAATTCCAATTTCCACCATTGGATTATATGGTAAAAATATATTATAATTTAACTTTAAAACAAAATCAAAATATAATTTAATCATATAAATAAATTAGATTAAAAATAAGTTTTGAATTAAAATACAACATTTTTCACTGTTCATTAAAAAAATGAACTTTATCAGAAAAATACCAAACAAATTACCCAAAGTAAATTCCAATGTCCCAATTATAAAGAATAAGTTTATTTAGACAAATAAAGCTTATAAAATTGTCAAAATTTTGATTTAAAAATGGTTTTCCATCAAAAGGTAGTAATCCAATCTTTTAAAAATATCAGTGTATTCCATGCTTATGATTGGATTTATTCTCATTTTAAGTCTCTAAAACACTATCTAATTCATAAATAGACATAGATAAGAATATCTATTATTCATCACTTACATGGGATATTACATCCTTCCCCCCTTTAGAAAATTGTGTCCCCACAATTGATTTACTTATCGAATAAGTTGGGGTATTTAGCACTCATTGCATTTTCAGATTCTCATGTTGCCTCTTCAATCATGTGGTTTTTCCACAAAACCATTACCTGATGAATAAATATATTTCATAACACTTGCTCCCTGTGGTCAAGAATCTGGACTGGTTGTTCCTCATAAGATAGGTTATCTTCCAGCTAAACCACCTCTGGACTCAAAACATGTGATGGATCTGGCATGTACTTCCTTAACATTGAAACATGAAAAACATTGTGTACCTGAGATAAGCTCGGAGGTAAAGCCACTCGGTATGAAACTGATCCAAATCTCCAGAATTTCATATGGACCAATGAACCTTGGACTCAACTTTCCTTTCTTACCAAATCACATCACACTCTTCCATGGTGAAACTTTGAGAAAAACATGATCACCTACCTCAAAAGAGAGATCTTTCCTCCTGTTGTCTGCATAACTCTTCTGCCTTCTCTGAGCTGTTCTCATGTGTTTCTGTATGATCTGAACTTTTTCTGCTAACTCTTCTACCAATTATGGTCCCATCAAATTCCTTTCAACCACTTCATCCCAGAAAGCTGTAGTTTGACACCATTTCCCATATAATGCCTCAAATGGTTCCATCTGTATACTGGAATGAAAACTGTTATTATATGAAAATTCAACCAAAGAAATATGTTGGTCCCAACTTCCCTGATAATCCATCGAACAAGATTGTAGCATATCTTCCAAATTATGAATTTTTCGTTCTGACTGCCCATCTGGTTGAGGATGAAAAGCTGTACTAAAATTTAGTTCAGTACCCAACGACTTCTGAAGGCCTTTCCAAAAGTTAGAAGTGAACCTGGGATCATGGTCAGATACAATGGAGAGATGAAATCCATGTAACCTTACTATCTATTTAAGATACAAAAGGGAAATTTTATCTTTGGAAAAATTATCTCGTATATAAAGGAAATGAGAATATTTAGTCAAGCGATCAACAATAACCCAGATTGCATTATTTCCTCGAGGTGTCTTCGGCAATCCCACAACAGAGTCCATGAATATATTTTCCCATTTCCACTCTGGAACTGGTAATGGCTGAATCATCCCTTTCGATATCTTCTTCTCTACTTTAACATGTTGACAAGTCAAACACTTCACTGTAAAATCACCAATATCTCTTTTCATTCCATCCCACCAGTAATACACCCGCAGATCACTGTACATCTTAGTACTGCCATGATGAACTGAAAATGGAGAACTATGAGCTTTACATAACAAATCTCTCTTCAACTGTGAATCACAAGGCATACACAATATCTTCCCAAATCTCAAAACACAGTCATTATGAATGTTGAATTCAGGCAACATACCCTTCTGAACCAGCTCTAACATTTTCTGCAACTCACTGTCTTGCTTTTGTGCTTGCTTGATTCTGTCTGATAGTTAAAATTTTACTGATATTTTAAAAAAAAATAGAAGTAAATTCTTCACCAAAAACATCTATGCCAAATTTCATCAAATCCTTAACCAAATGATCACGTTCCAAACATATCATTGTTAACAAAGCATTACTTTTTCGACTTAAAGCATCATCCACTTTATTTTCTTTTCCCAGATGGTAATGAATTTTAAATTCATAATCCTTGATTAATTCAAGCCATCTCCTCTGTCTCATGTTCAATTCTTTGTGAGTGAATATATACTTTAAACTTTTGTGATCGGTATATATTTCACACTTTACTCCATTCAAATGATGCCTCCAAATTTTTAAACCGAAAACAACAGCAGCTAATTCCAAATCATGTGTAAGATAATTTACCTCATGAGTTTTCAACTAACGTGAAGCATAAGTAATTACCTGATCATTCTGCATTAGGACACAACCAAGTCCTTTCAATGAAGCATCACTGTAGAAAACAAACTCACCATTCCTGGAAGGAAGTGCCAAAACTAGAGCATTCACCAATATTTTTTCAATTCCTGAAGACAATCATCACATTCTTTTGTCCAGATAAACTTAACACCCTTCCGAGTTATCTTAGTCATTAGATTAGATAACCGTGAAAAATTTCTGACAAACCTTCGGTAATAGCCTGCCAAACCAAGGAAGCTAAGAATCTCAATTAAATTTTTGGGTCTTGGCCATTCTTCAATAACCTTTGATTTTGTTGGATCAACAGTTATCCCATCTTTAGAAACAATGTGACCATGGAAAGAAATTTGTTGCAACCAAAAATCACACTTGCTGAATTTCCCATACAATTTCTTTACTTTTAAGGTTTGCAAAATAACCCTTAAATGTCTTTCATGATCCTATTTACTTTTACAAAACACCAAAATATCATCAATAAAAACAACCAACATTTTCCACCTGATTCAACTGTGCCATCACTGCAACAAACTGTTTAGTTCTGATTCTGACCATCTCAGGATACTGATTTGAAAGGTTATTTCCCTTTGTATGCCTTCCCAGAAAAGATGTTCTGTTTCCTCTATGAAAAACCATTCTTAACTAACATTTCATAGATGAAGCAACATGGTAATCTTCAAATTCTTTATCATTTAAATTTGACCATAAAAAATATTTTTGGTTAATCATTTAATAAAATTCTAACTCCTAAATTTATCTAAACTGACCTCTGATACAAACTATAAGTCCCCAGCCTGAAACCTTACTTAATCTTGAGTTATTACGAGATTACACATTGAGGATCTTTTCATGTGTAGAGTATTAGAGAATTAGATCATAAAACATGCGTTTCATTCTATATTTAAACAATATGGTTACATAAAAGATAGTATTCATTTTTCCCATCAACGGAAAAATATTTAAAATAAAACATGGATTATTTCTTGACACTTCCTTGACACTATAATCATATCATGTACCATTCCCTTGACCTGTGAAAAACATTTCAAAAAAACATGGGATGTGCATAAAAAGCTTAGTATGGGTTATAAAAAACGGAAAGGAAACATGAGTTCATATATAAATAAGAATGAAATGATACATTACCCATAAAACATAAAAACTTTAACATACCTCATCAAATCATGAATAAATCATAGAAATCATAAGACATAAAGGTAACTTGAGGCATTCATAACATTCTTACGTAGGGAGTAACCCTCTTGGTTACATTTGGAATACCCATCATAGTATATCACCTAAATATATTTAGATAAACCTTAAGGTTTCACTCCTTCGTGTTACCCAATGCATTGGAGAGCTATATCGGGCTCACCTGCCCTTAGTTTATCACGAATCCACCCGTCTTCATAACAATGCCCAAGAACCATAACATAATAATATCACATAAAACATGCATAAAGGAAACATAAAATTTACACTTTTCAATCACAAGATATCAATACAACACATTGATATAAAAACATTATGAAAACCATTTTCAATACCGAAATATATGAAAAGTAAACCATGGTATTTATTTTTCTTTTAAAAAAACGTATGGCTTGTAGAAGAAGCCAAAACTCAAATAATGGTCATGGCGGCGGAGAAGTCGTTGTCACCGCATACGTACGACAAAAAACATTCCTTTTTTTGTTTAGTAAAACGCTTCATATAAAAAAATATACCTTTTTAATAAGCATAAAAGTCAAAGGGTTTTATACACCTTATAAAAGAAAGTTGTGTATAAAACAAAATATGCCTCAATGAAATGAGATTGAGACGGATTCCCTTACAAAGATCATTTTTAATTAAAATAGATCTATTATGTGTATTTACTATAAGTACACATAAAGAAAGTAAATATACAAGATAGGACAAAATAATATCATGATATAATTTGAAACTAGGAGATTAACCCAAAGAACGGAAATTGGGTTAAGAAGTTCCCTTACCTCGTGTCCGACTTGACTCAATCGTTCTTTAATATCCTAAATAATAAACTTGAGTTAATTTATACTTGCTTAAGAACCTTTTTAAGGTTCATTATTACTTTTATATCACTTATTAACATGTTATTAACATTATGTAATCATTTATGTTAATAACGGTTGTTTTGTCGATATTTGGTACTTGAGTCAATAGTGACCTTCTTATATTTACCAGTTGTTCAGGTAGTCAAATATCCGTTATCTCAAGAATTATATTCATGATTTAGATTCCATATATATCATATCTATCCAGTATATACAAGAATTTATATTATTACATAATCATTTAGAGGTATGAAATGAAATGCACCGTTCATGGAGACGGTAAGCCGTACGTACACATGAACGCTACTTTCATTTCTATTTCGTATTTTATGGAATGTAATCATAATGATATAAAGGTAAATTATAATTCCAGTATAATATCATAAATAATATCAAAAATTCATCCTTTATACGTCCCACATATGGTATTAATGAATCAAATCACTTTGAGGGGGCGGTAGTCCGCAATTTCTTAAATGAAGATATCACGTTTACCTATAATGGAAACCATAAAGGTATGCCCAAAATGAAAAATACATAAGCTTAATGAAAACATAAACATATTATATAACATATATAAATATAGTGTCATCTTAATGGCCACCTTTGAAGGTGTTAAAAGAATGTTGAACAATCATCGTTTCGGGAGACAGAAATTCGCCTTCCATTGAAACAGTAAGTTCCTTAACATTAGATGTAGGTGTGTGTAAGTGTATCTTGAATAATTATTATAAAAACATCCTAGAATATGGAATATACTGTTTTTGTTACAAAATAAATTAATAAAAATATTTTAGGGGGTTGGAGAAGTAAAATAAAACAAAAGAACACAAGTGAAGACATTACCTTAAAAACGGGTAACCCTTTTTGATTTGAGCTCAAAGGCTTCCGTGAGAAGACTTATTACCAAAGTGAGGCTTCTAAGAGTTATAGAGGGATGTGTATAGACATAATGGGAAGGGAATGGCCAAGCCAAAGGATTTGGAAGTGTGGGTAAGGAGGTAGAGGTGGGGGCCTTTTATAAGAGGACAGGAGGGGAACTCTTGGAAAGTAAAGAAATGAAACTTTATTTTAAAATGCGTATTGTATTTAAAAGGTCCCACACTTATTAAATTCGAGTATAAGGTTATAGGGTTCTAAAAATACCCATCCAATAGGTTTTTAACAAGTGTAGGTCTTATATTTTACATTATCTTTTCATTTTATTTAAATCCTTAAATAATGAGGTAATCACTCCATCATCATGATGTCATAAATAATTTAATTTATTTAATGTCTAAAAATTTAAAAAAAAATACTATGATGTAGGAAATATTTTTATCTTTCCAATTAATATTTATAGTAAAAAATATGACCTGTATAACCCAATTTAAAAATTGTTTTAGTAAAACAACTCATGTTTGTGTCATTTTAATTTTAACATTAAATAAAAAGATATTAATGTCATTTTCCTACCAAATTGCCTCCATGGGGTCCCCAAGTTGACCCATGGCTTGTCATGGTCGGCCATGACACATCCAATAAGGGTAGGACATGTGTCTAGGTATTTTCATTTTATTGTAATATCATTTTTTCCTTAAATTGCACTAATTACCTCTAATCGCGATTAAAAACTTGATAAGTTACTATTCACCAAAAAATTATTTCAATCCCATTGAAAAACATTTTACTTATTAATGACAACAATGTATGTCGGATTTTTTAAATTCAAAACACAGAGGTGGTAAAATTTCATTTAAATGGAAAATCAGTTTTTTTTAAGTACCACTTAGTGGTTTCACTATTCAATAAAAATTGATGTTTTTCAGAAAAATACCAAAACTTCACACTAAGCTATATTTGATATTATTAATTCAAAAATGATGTATATTTTAAAAAATTCAAAAAATATTTGTTACATTATTTAATTTAATAAATAATTCCCGTTGTCATGACAAATAGCATGTTTTTATGAAACAATATATATCAAAAGATTGACACGAGTTTAAGTCCAATTTCAAAGTGAAATTAATTCCAATGTCCACCATTGGATTACATGGTAAAAATATATTCTAATTTAACTTTAAAACCAATTCAAAAGATAATATAATCATATAAAAAAAATTAGTTTAATATGTGGCTTTGAATTAAAATACAACAGTTTTCACTATTCATTTAAAAAAATAAACTTTATCGGAAAAATAATAAAAAATCACCAAAAGTAAATTTCAATGTCCCAATCATAAATAATAAGTTTTTTTAGAAAAATAAATCATATAAAATTGTCAAAAGTTTGATTTAAATATGGGTTTCCATCAAAATGTAGTAAAACAATCTTCTAAAAATATCAGTGTATTCCATGTCTAAGATTGGATTTATTCTCATTTTAAGCCTCTAAAACACTATCTAAATCATGAATAGACATAGATAAGAATATCTATTATTAATTACTTACTTGGTATGTTACAGACATGACCAAGCTTTCTGAGTTCCCTACAGTCTGAGGTGTTCATACGACTACGAGCAGCAGTCCCAGTACCTTTTGTGCTTACAGGTTGGACTTTGCAGTTTTCAGACTCTTGTTTGTTTGTTTTTGGTGAGCTTGTTTTTTGTCCTAGTTTACTTTTATAGTACTCTACCTTTTTTCATACTCTGTTGGTTGGGTTTAGTTGTATGCATGCATTTTTTTTCCTTAGTGTTTTTTTTTCATTTCATCATTTTTGGGCTTGGAGATGTGTGTGTGTGTACAGGTACATAGGCAATGCCTCCCATGTTAGTGATATGCCTACTCGGTGCTATTCACCAGCCCTTGGCCTATTTGAGGGGGGCTTGGGGAGTCACGGAGCGGGGCCCACTTGGAAGGGTCGTGAAAAATGAGTTTCTAATTTTAATTATATTTTTTGAATAAAAATGGATATTTAGTAGAAGTGTCCACCATTTTTATTGTAAGGGTTTTATATTTATGTTTATCATATTTCACTAAAAAAATTTAACAAACTACCATCAAAATTTAAGAAAGTTAATACCTTGTTAAAAATAATGTAAATATGGTTTGAAAATTGTAATATTCCTGAAAATAATGAACCATTTCTAAACACATATCCAAGATATTTTCTTCTATTTTAGTTATTTCTTTGTTTTTAAACATTTTCATTCCGATTTTATTCTATTTGGTAATCAAATATTGAAATATTTTTTATAATAAAAAATGAAATTACTTATTTATTGTTGAGAATATTATCCTTTTTATTCAGTTTTAATAAACTAATTTAAAATTTTATTTTATAATATTAAATGTTTTTTAAACATAATTTTCAAATTACCATTACATTTTCAAAGATTACGAAGATGAATATTTTAAATTTTTTTCCATATGGGTTACTTTTTATTATTTTGACCAATGTGAAGAAGAATGTTTTTTTATCATATATGAAATTAATGGATTTCCTTATCATCATGTCTTCATTCATTATAAAAATTATTCTACAAGTTTATTTGGGTTTTAATTTTCTATGATTTTTAGTGTTTCTAGAAAGGAATTATTTTTGAAAAGGTTGAATAGAATTTTGGAAAAGATTTATAAAATATTATTTAACAAATATTTACAAAATATTTAAGGAATGTTTTTTAATGTTTCAAAAAAATAGATAATTGTCAAAATATATCCATTTAATTAGAAACCATTTTTTGATGAATTAATGTTCTCCTTTAATCCAATAATGACTTTTGGTTTATATGACATTTTGTTCACAAGTAATAATCCAGTATCCTTGAAGGAATATTCTCTTTCATTATTCAGCATAATGATGACTAAAATGTATACTCATTATTATCTATTCTGTGATATTAAAAACATTAATTATGAATTTTATTTCATTTACAATGGAAATATTTATTTTTGGTTATTTATTCATTATGGATATATATTGATTCATAATGGAAAGAAATTCCATTATATTATTGATTTAATATATTGTTAATTTGTTGGACATATATAGTTTTTTGGTAGGTCATTCTTATACCCAGACCATAGATGTATCAATAGGTATCATTTGGAAAACAATAATTTGAATTTATCAATGTATATCATCCATATAATGAAAATGTATCATAATAATGGCTTAGAAATATAGAAAATATCTTTTTAGAAGTACTTAATGAATTCTAAAATTTCTTCACACAAGTCCATATCGGTAAGGTTCGTGATGTCGTGGAATGAGACCATAATGGAAAGATCATGCTATCCTTAAATTTTAACTTCATTTAATATGATTTTTCTATTATTCCATAAGTTATTTTAATGTTCATTTTTATAATGGATACATTTTGATGTTCAACATATCATTTTAATGACAAGTGTTATTTATTATCAACCCTATTATTTTGATTATGCCTTGTGTACTTAGATATCTTTAATTGTATGATACCCTTACTAGGTATCTAAATGTATAATTTATTTTGTTTCCATCTCCCTCAGAAATGAATAAGGAATCATTTAATGATATTTAAGGATGAAATATAATGATTTATACTCTATTTTTTTCTTCAAAGGTAATATATAATTCTTGTATGTATCTAGTTTTACTTGACGTATAAATTGATCAATCAATGATATTTTGATCTCTTTTATCTTATAGTAATGTAATACAGTAATAATATTTTGGTTTCTAGGTCATAGATTATATATTATAAACCTTAATTAATTTCAGTCCTCATCTTATGTTTTTATAGAGACCTGAAGCTTAACGTACATGAAAATTACATTATTTTTGCGGAATACTAAGTACATAACAAAAACACACACACAAGGACAGTAATAGTTTAGTGTCTTTGGATACTTGGAATATAATCTTCTAATTGTGGTGAATGATCTTCAACATCTCCCATAAATATCTTCCTCTTTTTTTACCGAAAACCTTTCTTTATATCCTGGGGAAAAGAAAACATAAATGTGTGATCTCAAATTCTCATTAAGGTAAAACAAAAGAAATATCAATCACATCATATTCATAAGAACGTAACATTTTAGAAAACATAACCTGCAAAAGAGATCATAATATCATGACATGGGATACATCATAGTAGTGAAATTTAATCCCAATAATCATAACAGAAAACATGAAACTTTGTGGAATACACACGTAATCATAGAGAATCATTTCTTATTAGTCAAAATTCATTTCCAAGACTATGTTAGTGGACAAAGTCCATTTATGAACCGAGTTTACTCCTCGTTTCAGTCCTTCTTCACTGAACCGGTTTAACCTGTCGTTTCAGCCATGTCTATCTAATGATATATAAAATCTTTACCCAATCCATTGGAGGGATATATAGGTCCCACCCATCTCATAATGATACCATTCTTATGTGTGCAACAAAATCATAAACCATATATCATAGCATAACCCATGTTTTAAAAATGGGATTCTAAAACATCATGAAATTATAAAAAAATTCATATAAGATAAAGGAATTCATAAAAATAATTCCATCACAATATAATCAAATCAATGTAATAATAGGGATAGAAATAAAACCCTTTATTATCTTAGATGGAAAATAATTTTTTTAAAACACTTGAACTCCATTCCTGAGGAAAATATCTTTCTACTTAAAAAACACTTTTCCTTTATTAACATGTCATACGATTCTAAAATAAAAGAAGTTGATTAAAAATAAACATGAAAACTTGTAAAGGAATCTTCTTGTAAATAATGTTTTAAAAAAATCCATTCTTGCCGTATAAGTTAAAAAACATTCTTCTCATACTTTTTTTGGAAAAGTCAAAAAGTACCTTGTACGAAAAACGACAAAAGATTCATTTCATATCTTTTACTAAAAACGCACCGAAGGGTAAAATTGGATTTAATAAATTTTAGGTGGTTGGAAATAATATTAAATATTGAGGAAACATGGATGTGGATGATAAATATTCCCCTGTAAATTCTGAAGTATAAACAATCTCATATAAAAATTGAGATTGCGAGATTTTCCCTTACCTTAGGTCCGATTTGCTTCGTAAGTGTCCGAACCTCCTGTATAATGATTTAAATAATTTCATTGACTTATTCCAGAATCTTACTAATTGTTATGATATCGTATATGGTCATATTCTTAGCTTTTTATTAGAAATATTTCATTGCTACTTGTTATTCGGCTGTTTATTAGTTTTTGTTCTGATGCGTGTTTTGTCGAATAAATTATTATTCTTATTTTTAGGTTATAGATACCTCATTTACAGAATGGTATTAGTGTAATATATATCATATTTATTCACTAATTTCATTTATGTTATCATTATACAATGAAAATCATGTAGAACGAGTCGCATCACATCGTGGAGACGGTATTCCGTACATACGCACGAGCGATGATATCATTCCCATGATCGTGGTATTGTATTGGGGTGTATGTATACTATTTAAGAATCAATACCACTTTAAAATAATCTTATATAGTTATTTATTTGCATCATTATACCCATCCAAGTAAGGTGGTTATTGAAAATAGATTTTACCATGGCGTGGAGACTGTATTCCGTACGTACGCACGGGCGGTGATTTCGTTTTCCGTAGGATGGATAGATGGTGAAATAGAGTTTTTTCATAATTATAATAACATATCAGTATATGATTGATACTGATGTTATTAATTCATAATGAAACAACTAAATAAGAAGAATTAGAAGAAGAAATAAAGTTGAAAGAATCGGTAATAGATATTACCTCTTCTTTCGACACGCCTTTTGAAACCTCATCTTAGGGAACTATGATTTGTCATTGAAGAAGACCAGAACCTCTTTGATGTTTCTAGGGAAGTGTATGGGATAAATTGGTAGGGTTTTGTCGATATTGAAGGCTCAAAGTGGTGTGAGGAAGATAGGGAGGATGTGCCCTTTAATAAGGGAGGAGAGGGGCACCTTTGGAGAAACTAAACATATTATTTTATTATAAAGTCATATTCGGTTTTAAATAGCTCCAAATTGATTTATTTCAAATATAAGGTGGGTATGGGTCTAAATCCTCTCATACAATAGATTTTATACAAGTTTAGGTTTCAATTTTAACCTTATCAATTAGATTTTACTTTAAGATAAATAATTTTACTCTTACCTTGTCTGCTTGTTTTCTTACACTATAAGGTTAATAAACATGCTATAACTAGCCAAAAGAACCCCAAGATGTTTATTATTAATATATATAACCTTAACTAATTCATTTGGCTGAATCTTAGATTTTTAGGAATAAAATAACAATTAATAATATAATATTTGTTTTAAAAACTATTTTATGTCAATTTTGACACTATTTAGTAATTGATTTTTGTGAAAATCATAACAGAATTATTAGTTCTACAAAAGTTACTTAAATCAATACTAACATGTCATATTGACCTAGAAAATTAGTTTAATTCATAAAATGTCTCAAATTACATTAGTTTGGTGTTTATAACATCAATTATGTCAATATTTCATTAATAAGATAATTATTGTATCATCGTTGTGTCATAAATAAATTAAATTATTTAATGTCTAAAAATTACAAATAAAATACCATTATGTAGGAAATATTTTCATATTTCTAATTAATATTTATAGTCGGATTTATATTATGTATAACCCTATATTAAAAATTAACTACTTATTAAACATTGATTTAAACTATTTTAACCCTTCTTTAAATAAATTAATAATAAATGTCCTAATCTAATCCAAGTGGGCCTAAATGGTCATATGTTATTCCTAAGGTTGTTTTAGATCGAATTACACTTATCCAATAGAATTAGAACATGTTTTTGGTTAATAATAATATAATTTTTACCCTTAATTACCCTATTTACTTTTAACCATGGAAAAACAAAGTAAAAATTTACTATTCAAGAAAAATTATTTTAATCTCATTGAACCAAATTTTACTTACTGAAATCAACTGTGTCTCTCAGATTTTTGAAATTCCACTCATAGAAGCGGTAAAATTATTTTTTATGAATAATTCATTTTTTTTAACTACCACTTAGTGGTTTCACTATTCATCAAAAAATGAAAGTTTCTAGAAAAATACCAAAAATTAGGCCTAAGCTATATTTGATATTATGAACTAAAAAATGATGTCTATTTTACCAAATTCAAAACATATCAGTTTCATTAATTAATTTAAAAATAAATTCCCGTCGTCAAAACAAATAGCGTGTTCTTAAGAGATAATAACTATCAAAAGATTGACACTTGTTTATGTCTTGTTTAAATGTGAAATTATATCCAATGAAAAAAATTGTATTAAATTGTAAAAATATATTACAAATATACTTTAAAACCACTAAAATTAATAATTTATCACTATTAATGATTAAAAATGTTGTTTTTAATTAAAATTTAGTAATTTTCAGTATTCATCAGAAAATGAATGTTATCCGAAAAGTACCAAAATTTCACCCTAAGCTAATTTTGATATTCCAAATGCAAAAATGAAGTCCATTTTGAAAAATAAAATTTATAGAATTTCAAAAGGTGGTTATTACTATTCATAATGGCTAGTTTTAATAATATTTTAATAGCATATCGTTGTTTTGTGGAACTCGGTTTTGCGTACTACACACGATATTGAGGAAGGTCGCGATTGCGTGTTATGCAAGGCAAGTCAAGGATGCGTGTTGTGCAAGATCCTTTTGGTGTAGCGTACAACACAGGACATTAATGAAATTCAAAAGAATATTTTTCATAAAATCTCGGGGTGTTACATTCTACCCCCCTTAAAATGAATTCGCCCTCGAAATTCATCGGGGTTATAAATGGTTTACTACTCAAATTTTATTTAATAGAAACTCACCTTGTAAAAAGGAATACCAAAACCAATCTTTAAAAAAAAGTATGAACCGTAACGGTTATCCAAATAAACTAATCACTAGGTTTCCACATAGGTGAAAATATGGATATGGAAGAGAAATCTAACCATCATGTTCTGATGGAGAGTGGTAGAGAACATGGCTATGGAAAAGCCAGCAATCACAAAGCCATAAATTTGTGACAATATAAGGTACCATCTGATTCATCAGATATAAGAGCACTAGGAAAACATTTCTGGTTTTCAAGATCATTTCCCAAAAATTGATGAAATTGGAATTAGAAGAAATACTTTCGTGATTTTGGTATAGTCTCACTGTTGGTCATTCTTTGGACAATTTCCACTTCATATCTTAATGAAATGAAGTTGAATTTGTCATTCATGATGTGTTAGAAAATCATGTGATATAATGGTGGGTCATTCCATCTGTCTCAAACAAAATGATAGATAAAGTTATCAAATATACATAAGTCCATCTATGGTGTGGTTAATCATATAAGATTCAAAAAAAGAACATATACTTCATATATAATACCTCTAAATAAAATAAAACTAGTTTCTAATAACTAGGGACTTTCTGTAGGCCAGTGGTAGGTGATAAAGGCCAGTCGCACTTCGATTGTGGGTTCGATTCCCACAGCCTTGTCCGATGCGATGGGATGTCGCCCGACCTACAGGTTGTCCTTTTTCTAATACTATATAACTATAACATCCAATCAATAATATCAAAAAAGTTCTAGCCTTAAACAATACTAATTTATGTCCAACATAATCCATTCCAATCTTTGGGCTTCTCCAAAATATTGTTGTTCACTCTCATATTATAGTCAAAACGATTACCAAAGAGTTCATTTAACAAGCATGTTAATACCAGCATTGATCCCCATATATCATGAGATATGTCTTGTTGGTCACATTACAAACATTCGAAGGCCTTAATCAAGTATTCTCTTGAAAAATGAATACCCATTGAATCTTAGAGAAAACAAGAGTGTTGTTAAACGTTAACTCTTTCCACATACCAAAATCCCTAAATTCTATATACTCAAACCATGATATAAACATCTCGTTATATCATTAATGAGCTCATGAATACTATCAAACATTTAATTTTATCTTTATCCCTTCATTAGGCGCATATCATCTACTTTCCAAAATTATCTGAATAACCTTTCATGGTTACCGGTACCATTCATCATAAACTTTCAAAACATAAGGAAAGACAACAGTGTAAAAATCCTTAGATGTCTCTTTATTCCATAGTACCATGAGATTACTTATACAACATTACACATGATAAAAATGTAATCATTCCACTAAATTCTTAATCCATTGACTGAGCTTCAACAATTCTTTCATCTCACATATCATTTGTAGTCTCTTCATCATCATCAACATAAATACTACTCATACGACCATACAGATTTTTCTTCATTAGACTTTCCCTTAGGGAATTGGTTTGCATAATGCTCGTACATTCCACATTTAAATCATTTAACCATTGTTGATGTCATAGCAGTACCATTATCCTCATCCCAGGTGTTTAAATGAACCTTTTCCTTTGCACTTACTGGCTTTGTGTTTTTCTTTTCTACACCCAAAGCATCTTCTAGTTCCTTTGGAACATTCTCCTTGATGACTCTTCCCACATGATTTACATAGGGGAAATTGAACTTTCTTTCCTATATGATCATCATGAAACTCCATCTTTCTCTTATTAGCCGAGTCAGGAAACTTACAAAATTTGAGTTTATTGATCATATTATGAGATTTCTGATTGGACATAATAATGATGTTTGGACTTCTAAATCGCATTTCATTTGGTTGATTATAAAGAATATCATTCCATTTTCCATCATATCCCCTATTATCGTGAATGATCTTGTTTCCAGACATTTTCTAAAACCCAAAAAGAATAGTGTGAGAGGAAAAAATCAGAATAAAGGGGGAGTAACATCAATATCTAACATCTTAGGTTTAATTATAAGATCATTACTATAATTATAGGACTATAACCTATACTTATACTTAACATTAGGGACATCCCTAGACATACCTTAGAAATATCCCTAGGGATATCACTAAAGTTTTCGCATCCTAGTTTCCAAAGGTTGACTATACCATTCCTCTGATACCAACTGTAGAGACCCTAAGCTTAAGGTACATGGACATTACATTACTTTTGCGGAATACTTAGTACATAACAAGAACACACACAAGGACCGTAATAGTTTAGTGTCTTTGGAAACTCGGAATATAATCTTCTAATCGTGGTGAAAGATCTTCAACATCTCCCATAAAGATCTTCCTTGTTTTACCTAAAACATTTCATTATATCCTGGGGAAAAGAAAATAGAAAAGGGTGAGCTCAAATTCTGAATAAGTGTAAACAAAAGAATTATCAATCACATCATATTCATAAGAACATAACATTTTGGAAATCTTAACCTGAAAAAGAGATCATAATATCATAACATGGGATAAATCATAGTAGTGAAATGTAATCCCAATAATCATAACATAAAACATGAAACTTTGTGGCATACACACATAATCATAGAGAATCATTTCTTATTAGTCAAGACTCATTGCCACGACTATCTTTGTGGACAAAGTCCATTTCTGAACCGAGTTCACTCCTCATTTCAGTCCTGTTTCACTAAACCGGTTTAACCTACCATTCCAGCCATGTCTATCTCATGAGATATAAAATCATTACCCAATTAATTGAAGGGAGATATAGGTCCCAACCATCTCATAATGATACCATTCTTATGTGTGTCCCAAAATCATAAACCATACATCATAGCATAACCCATTTTAATAAAAATTCGATTCTTAAACATCATGAAATCATAAAAAAATTCATATAAGATAAAGGAATTCATAAAAATAATTCCATCACAACATAATCAAATAAATGTAATAATAGGGATAGAAACAGAATCCTTTATTATCATAGATGGAAAATAATTTTGATAAAACACTTGAACTCCATTCTTGAGGAAAATATCCTTTCTACTTCAAAAACACTTTTCCTTTCTTAACATTTCATACAATTCTAAACTAAAAGAAGTTGATTAAAAATAATCTTGACACCTTGTATAGGAATCTTCTTGGAAATAATGTTTTAAAAATTCCATTCATGCCGTATAAGTTTAAAAAAACATTCTTCTCATACATTTGTCAGAAAAGTCAAAAAGTACATCGTACGAAAAATGACAAAAGATTCCTTTCTTAACTTTTACTAAAAACTCACCGAAGGTTAAAATTGGATTTAAAAAATTTTAGGTGTATGGAAATAATATTACATTTTTAGGATACATGGATGTGGATGATAAATATTCCCCAGTAAATTTTGAAGTATAAACAATCTTGGATAAAAATTGAGATTGCGAGATTTTCCCTTACCTTAGGTCTGATTTGCTTCATAAGTGTCCGAACCTCCTGTATAATGTTTTAAATAATATCATTGACTTATTCTAGAATCATAATCATTGTTATGATATCGTATATGGTCATATTCTTAGCTTCTTATTAGCAATATTTCATTGCTATATGTTATTCAGGTGTTTATTACGTTTTGTTCTTATGAGTGTTTTGTCGAATAAATTATTCTTCTTCTTTTTAGGTTATAGATACCTCATTTACAAAATGTTATTAGTGTAATATATATCATATTTATTCATTAAATTCATTAATGTTATCATTATGCAATGAAAATCATGTAGAACGAGTCGCATCACATCGTGGAGATGATATTTCGTACGTACGCACGAGGGATGATATCGTTCCCATGATTGTGGTATTGTATTGGAGTGTATGTATACTATTTAAGAATCAATAACACTTTAAAATAATCATATATAGTTATTTATTTGCACCATTATACCCATCCAAGTAAGGTGGTGATGGAAAATAAATTTTACCACGTCATGGAGACGGTATTTTGTACGTACGCACGCGCGGTAATTTCGTTTTCCGTAGGATGGATAGATGGTGAAATAGAGTTATTTCATACTTATAATAACATATCAGTATATGAGTGATACTGATGTTATTAATTCATAATGAAACAACTAATGAATAATAAGTAGAAGAAAAAATAAAGTTGAAAGAATCGGTAACGGATATTACCTCTTCATTCGACATGCCTTTTGAAACCTACTCTTAGGGAAATATGATTGGTCTTTGAAGAAGACCAGAACCTCTAGGATGTTTCTAGGGAAGTGGAGGGGGGAACTTGGTAGGGTTTGGTCGACATTGAAGGCTGAAAGTGGTGTGAGGAAGAGAGGGATGATGTGCCCTTTTTATAAGGGAGGAGAGGGGCACCATTGGAAAAACTAATCATATTATTTTATTATAAAGTCATATTTGGTTTTAAATAGATCCAAATTGATTTATTTCGAATCTTAGGTGGGGATGGGTCTAAATAATCTAATAAAATATAATTTAGACAAGTTTAGGTTTCTATTTTGAACTTATCAATTAGATTTAACTTTAAGTTAAATAATTTTACTCTTACCTTGTCTTCTTGTTTTCATACACTATAAGGTTAATAAACATACTATAACAAGACAAACGAACCCCAAGTTGTTTATTATTAATATATAAATACTTATCTAATTCATTTATCCAAACCTTATTTTTTTAGGAATAAAAGAACAACTAATAATACAATATTTGTTTTAAAAACTATTTTATGTCAATTTTGACACTATTTAGTAATTGATTTTTTTGAAAATCATAACAGAATGATTAGTTTTCAAAAAGTTACTTAAATCAATACTAACATGTCATATTAACCTAGAAAATTAGTGTAATTCATAAAAAGTCTCAAATTACATTTATTTGGGTATTTATAACATCAATTATGTCAATATTTCATTAATAAGATAATTACTGCATCATCGTTGAGTCATACATAAATTAAATTATTTAATGTCTAAAAATTACAAATAAACTACCATTATGTAGGAAATCGTTTTTTATTTATAATGAATATTTATAGTCTAATTTATATTATGTATAACCCTATATTAAAAATTATATACTTATTAAACTTTGATTTTAACTATTTTAACCCTTTTTTAAATAAATTAATAATAAATGTCC
This sequence comes from Viscum album, assembly GCA_963277665.1. Lineage (NCBI taxonomy): Eukaryota > Viridiplantae > Streptophyta > Magnoliopsida > Santalales > Viscaceae > Viscum > Viscum album. Next base: position 1,931,616,698 of record OY728161.1, on the reverse strand, counting down.
TAATCAAATCCAAGTGGGCCTAAATGGTCATATTTTATTCCTAATGTTGTTTTTAATCTAATTAAACTTATCCAATAGAATTAGGACATATTTTAGGGTAATAATAATATCATTTTTACCCTTAATTACCCTATTTACTTTAAACCGTGGTAAAAAAGTAAAAATTTACTATTCACCAAAAATTATTTTCATCTCATTGAACCACATTTTACTTACTGACATCAACCATATGTCTCAAATTTTTGAAATTCCACTCACAGATGTGGTAAAATTATGTTTTATGAAAAATTCAATTTTTTTAACTACCACTTAGTGGTTTCACTATTCATCAAAAAAATGAAAGTTTCCAGAAAAATACAAAAAATTTGGCCAAAGATATATTTGATTTTATGAACTCAAAAATGATGTCTATTTTACAAAATTCAAAAAATATCAGTTGCATTAATTAATTTAAAAATCAATTCCCGTCGTCAAAACGAATAGCGTGTTCTTAAGAGATAATAACTATCAAAAGATTGACACGTGTTTATGTCTGGTTTAAATGCAAAATTACATCCAATGACCAACATTGTATTAAATTGTAAAAATATATTCTAAATATACTTTAAAACCACTCAAATTAATAAGTTATCACTATTAATGATTAAAAAGGTTGTTTTTAATTAAAATTTATAAATTTTCACTATTCACCAGAAAATGAAAGTTATCCGAAAAGTACCAAAATTTTACCCTAATCTAATTTCGATATTCCGGATCCAAAAATAATGTCCATTTTGAAAAATAAAATTTAAAAAATTTCAAAAAGTGGTTATTACGATTCATAACGGCTAGTTTTAATAATATTTTAATAGAATGTCGTTGTTTACTGAAACTCAGAACTGCGTACTACATACGCTATCGAGGAAGGTCGTGATTGCGTTTAATTCAAGGCAAGTCAAGGATGTGTGTTGTGCATGATCCTCTTGGTGTAGAGTACAACATAAGAAATTAATAAAAGTAAAAAAAATATTTTTCATAAAATCTCAGGGTGTTACAGTTTTATTCCTTAGAGATTGGTGAGCATGAAATAGAAGCAGTTCTACTAGCCTATAAAGTAACAACTTTTCTAAAATGATTAATTGAAGATTTCCTTGGGAGATTCTAGTACCTACATTTTAATGATTAATTCTATATCCTCAACATTAATGAATAGAGGGAAACATCATATTCTCCAATCAGTCTAGGAAATATATTATAAAAAATGCAAGAATTGTTATCAATGTTCATTAAGGTATATTAACTATGGAATTTTAGGGGAATGTAATGCACAATGGAATCATTATTTTGATGAAATAATACTCAAATTAACATTCAATTTTTATAATTACACATTTAGATAAAATAATTTCAAATTATTAGAATAGTTTTAGAAATATATATTTAATTTTTAAAAAATTATATATTTGAAAAAATACTAGAATATACTGAAACAATTAAAAATGTACTAGAGGATGAGGTAATATATAAATTCATAGATGTAAATGATTTTTTCTTTTAAAATAACGAAATTATTATTTCACCTATTGTTCAAGAACTAATAAAAGAAAAGGTAGTTTAACCAAAGTCTTTTAACGTCAAATAAAGGCACTTAAACGTGAATTGAAACCCTTACACAAAATTAGATATTCATGTACCAGATGGGTGGAGATAAATTTCCATTGATCATTACATGTAACTTATAGCTTGACCAGGAATAGAAACACATGAATCATTTTAGATAACATATGAAATCCATAGTATTGAATCTCATTGATACACTAGGACATAGACCTAGAATTATTATTCAAAAAATCCTTCTTGGAAATAATAACCCAACAATGGTAAAACCACCAATATGCTAAACCCACCCATGATGGAAATATTTAAAATGGAAATTTATTTTTTTAAGATTACTTAATTACAAAATTTATAACTCACATAGGGTCAGTCACATTCTCATTTTTTCCGAAAACATATTGTAAAAATTATATTGAATTAAGTTAATGAATTGATCCATGTAAGAGTGAATGTTTTTTTGGAGAAATCTATATTCACTAATCATGATAGTAATTATTACTATAAAATCATTTCATTTAGATTACTTAATAAATATTTAATATTCCAAGGATTTGTTGGAAGATTTATTTCTAATTTTGTTGAATACTACCCTGACATATTTCTTTTTAATTTCACTAATTTTTAAAATTAATTTTATTATTGCTTATAAAATCTAGATAAATGATTAAAAATAAATTAAAACGTATTTTATACCCATTTTTTTTATTAATTTAATTTAATTTTTGAAAAATGAATATTATTATGATATTTTAATTTAAATAATGGAATATCCATCATAAAATAATGAATGAAATAATCAGTACTTACCTTACACTACATCTATTGAACATGTTTGATCATTTTTATGGAATTCTTGATTTTATAAGAGTTTCATAATGTATTTCAGAAAGATATGCATATAACTATCTCATTTCCTTTAAAAATAAAATGAATCTATTTTTTATGAGTCCAATAATAAATGGTTTTGTGATATGTATAGTGAAATTGATTCACCATTAGTGATGAATCCACTAGATTATGAATACAGTTTTGATATATTATATGATGATTTATAATATATCATCATTGTATTTATATAATAATACACTAAAAGAAGAATAAATTTGATACTTAATGGGTAAAATACACTAGACTCTTCCCAGAGGAACTACATTTCCACTAAAAAGAGGTTTTTTATAGTTGTGTGTGCCTTAGGAGAATTTAATTAAAATTTTCAAGGAGCTAAAGTCAATATGTTGTTAGATCAGGCATCTACTAGGCACCTACTAAATAATGAATAAGATTATCCTAGTATATAGATGGATGTAATTAATGAAAACTTTTTATATAGATATTAACCAAAAAAATATTAATTGACAAACAATTAATATAGAACATGAATATATTACTATAAATTACTATGGTAGGAATTTCAGAACATTAACCCATAACTGAATCCATGTTAGGTGAAAATATCTCTCCAATTAAAGTTGAATCATATTGTTATGTTGGAAAGGTAAAATATCTTGTTACCTTCGAAATATATTCACACCTTATTTCACAAAAAATTGGAATATTGAAATATTATTTAATTTTTTATGTGTGGAATAAACCAAACAATTGTAGAATCTATAAAACAATTATTAGGAAATTAATTCTTAAAAGTGAAGAATAATTTAGGATTAACATTTTTTACGCATTTTATTATCTAGGTCACATTTTACAAGAAATAATATCCAGATTATTTATAGAATCCAAAATTTATTATCCAACTAATTCTGAATATTCTGTTGAATTTAGTAAGAAGTGTCAGAATTTTAATTTAGTGGTAATATATAAATAAAATAAGAAATAAATAAAATATATATAGTTTTTTTAAATAATTAATGTGTAGGGAGTAGAATTTAATTTACACTTTCCTTTTTCAGTTTGGGTATTATTTTAATTTTATAGATGATAATTAAGTTTTCAAATGGGAGTAAAACAATTCCATAAATAGAATAAACATTTTTTTGTATGCCTATTATATAACTAGAATGTTTATTATATTTGGAATTATAAGGTCTATAATCACTGATTAGGTTACTAAATTGAATAATATAGTCCTATATGATCTAATGAAGATTTATATAGCATAATATAAAACCTTTACAAAATACCACCTACACACCAAAAAACATACTGAAGTAACTAATAGAGAAATAAAAGGGACACTTGAAAGGACTATAAACACTAATAAAAATATTTTGATCGTAATATTATGGGAATACATATGGTCATATAGAAAATATTATTAGACACCCATTGGAATGATTCCTTATATGATTGTTTATTGTAAAATATATCACTTACTTGTATAAATATATCCCAAAGCATAATGAAAAATTAAGAGGAATAATTTGTAAATGAGTAAATATGGATACCAAATATTATTTTAAATATAATAATTGAATAAAATTTAAATTCTTAAATTTTTAAATGATACAATTTTCTTGGTGAAAGAATAACTGTTAAATGAAAAGACGATAATGAAAAATGACTTTCATACAAAAGAAAAAATGTTGACCTATAAATTTTTATTAAAATTAATTTTAGAGAACCATTAATCCATATTAGAGGTTCAATTTATATTAACTAATGTTATACCATGTAGTTCATTAGAGGCTACTAGAGGAGAAAAAAATAAACCATTCACTATGAATGGTTAAAGAGTGATGAAGAATAATGTGAACTTTCTAGAAGAACCACTGGTGATGATATAACTCCATTTTTTGTTATATAGGTGAACTCATCAGATAATCCCTATCCATTATATAGGTAAATTTGTTTTATACTATTTTCCATTAATAATGTTCAAAACCTTTCGAATAAACTATGTAAATTGTTTGAATCAAGTGTGGGTGAGAGGAAAATTCTATTCAATAATAATTTTCTTAATTTTAATTCCCTTTAAAGTGTTTAATGTTATGTTTTTTGTTTTAGATTGTGTAGAAAACTATATGTGCTAACATGTGATACTTTATATGAACTGAAAATTGAAATTTGTTAATTGTACTAAAATATTTTTATTCAAAACTGGATATTTAATGTTTAAGTGAATCAATTTTTGGCGAATCAAATTTTAATTTGAAAACACAAGAAATTTGAAATAAATATTGGGATAATTGTCTTATTAGTGAATGTTACACCTCAAGGATCCTCCCCAAATGAAAACAAGATACATTATATGAAAATGGAGTGAAATTATTATATAGAAGCTGATCAAGAAATCTACATGAGATAACATGAATGGTGTCTGCGAGATAAATCTATCAATATGAGTAAGTGTAATCTAAGAGGTAAATTTGTATTCCATTATTATAGATATTAGTTATCACAAATAACATCATGGTATGCCTGCTATTTAGACTGAATTAGTTTCAGATTATATACACTCATCTAATAAGTTCTTTTAACAATCATGTCTAGGTAAAATATAATAAGTTCCATGTTTTATCTGACTTTGGATAGATTTAAGGAATTGAAAACTCAAACGAATAAGGGAAATATGATGTATTTGAATGTTATATAATAAGTATCAAGTATGTTTGTAAATATTTACTATATGTGGATATTAATAAATAGTTTCCAAGGTTTTTATTTTTAGGATCTTAATTAATGTAATTTCTATTCAGATTAACTTCATTTACACAAAGCTATAATATAAGAGGATAAAGAATCATTGTGCAGTTTATTCAGTGTAATTACATTTGTAAATGTAATAGTTGATGTTTAGGGTAAGTGATTCATGTAAATAATTCATCATATTTAGTTCATAATAAATTCAGTGTATTCCCATAGACATTTTAATATTGATTACTTACAGGTGGATATGTTCTTTGTTAAGAAGGTGTAATGTTTTACATTAAAATAGTGGAATTTCTTTTTGTTTATTCTTTTTTTAATCTTCAGGATATATTTCATTTCATTATATAAGAGATTGAAATTCCCTTTGAGTTAATTTAATGTGTTTTCAACAAGTATTTATTATAATATTTCCATATGTGTTGAGGCTTTAAATGTGATGATTGTTGAACTAGTCTTATGTCTAGTAACATATCTTGATTTTGTTAAGATGCAAATTTTATTATACAGTTGATTTTATATTTTGAGGAAGTTTTATTGGAATTTTATATGAACTGAGAAAGTGGATTAACACTTCTAATTGATGACTACCAAAAAATAACCCAACCATACATTCCCGTAAAAGGCTGACCAGAGAAAATACTTTGGTGGGAATTCAACCCCTAGATGGCCATCATAAAAGAAGTGGGTGTGAATATGCATAGATTATAGAGACCATATCCTATTATACAAATAATTACATGATTTTAAGCATAATTATCCATCCAAAATAAACTATGGATTATAAAGTATAGTGTCCTTTTAAGATTATGTGCATTATTAGAATTAATTTACCAAATATATATATATATATATTATTTAATCTCTATAATGAGATCCTAACATCCATTTATATCTTACATCTTCATATTATAACATGGGGAATTAATTAATAAAGAGATGAGCTAAAAATTCCTTTACATGAGTAAACATATGAACAAATCATAACACATTGTATTGAAGTCATAACTTAATTTCACAAAATACATTGGAACATGAATAATAATAATGAAATGTAACATGTAAAACATGGGATTATGTAATCATGGAATCAAGGTAATGAGAAAACAACATGCAACATGACATAAGCATAAAGCAATGATAATTTTCATGACTATTGCATGTGGTGGAAAAAGTCCCATAAAGTAACATAGTATACTCTATGTCCCAATAAGACATCTCATGAGGCTAAACATTACCCAGTTCATTGGAGAGATATATGGGTGAACCCATTATAACATTTTTATGTATATTTTTTCCACATGGATAATCAAACATAAGAAAAAGGGATAACCAAAGAGAAAATGGGTATTATATTCATGTTATAAGGCATAAAAAATTAGTGTATCATAAAGATTTCCATGAAAGAATAGATTTAAATAATATCTGGATATTAATAAGGGGAAATAATCATATTTCGTGATAAATTTTGTTCAAATATTGTGAAAACTAGAAAACAATGTTTAAGATACCTTGGAAATGAGCCACGTGTGGTTTAATGGAAATATAAAAGATTATTTAAAGAGGAAAATGTCATAATTTTCTAATAAAACTATAAATTAATAAAAAAAAATAAAAAGGGAAGTTTTATTAAAATTCTAGTGTCTTAAAATAGTTAATAGAGTGTACATTAAGATGAGTATGAAATTTGGAAGTTCCCTTTAATCAGGCTTCCTTTTGGGAAAGAATTTAACAGGGAAGCTTATAAAACATATCTTCCACCATCAAATAAATAGTAATATTTTTAGGTACATATGTTTGGATCATAGAAAAAATGTATTAGGAGTAAATAGTAATAATTATGAATTGAATTTGGGTAAAGAGAGAGAAAGTGTTACCGGATGGAATAAATGAGGTTAAAAAATATTCCATTTTGTTTTGTCTGAAAGTATTTTTCACATACACTTAATATCATGGAAAATGATATCAGATTCATTAATAATATAATTTATAACATTTTAAAAATTTATTTTATTTGATATAATTTTATTAAATTCATTTACATTTATTTAAATTCACTATAAGATTCAATTTCATAACTCAAGAGTGTTGGTTTCCTTGGTCTTTGTGATTGGTTCACTTGTATACATATATGAAAGATGATGTAAAATTGGAATAGTTACATAGAATTGAAATTATATGTTATTAATGAACATAGAAAATATTAAATGTTTATTATATCATTTTTTACATATATGAGGATGATTCATTAATTAAAACATCAATGGTAATTTTTTAGATAATTTTGGTGTCCTTTCGATCATTGTGAACTAGTTTTGTTTTATTAATTAATATTATGCATATATACTAGTTATGGAAATATAAATAAATTTTAATATAAATTTTAAAAACTTTATTAACCACTAAAATTTTATTTACATGCCTTTAATTTATTATTAGAAAATAAAAAATGATTTTTCACAAAGCTGGTGAATCGACACCTCTCAGACGATGTTTTAATTAATAGGAAAAAGGGGGGAAATGAGAATTAATGGTGGATATGAAGTTAAAATAATTAAATTCTAGTATATATATGATTTCATATTTATTAAGTTACTTTTGACTATGTAGGTGAGGGAAGGACAAGAAAAGAAAAGAAATTGAATGTCAGAGAGGGAATGTTTTATGTTCTGATTATCATCTCCATGAGAACCTCTTTAAGGGACATGTAAATTTTCTTTTCAGGAGACCATAAAAATAAGAATATAGGGAATAAGTATAACATAGTAATGGGGAATAATATTTTAAGTTTACAAGTCTTAGAAGGCGTGGGGAGAAGATTTGGTGAGGGTTGGAATTTATGTTGGGATAAGATGAGTGTTTTTTTAATTTATTCATTAATTTATTATTTTGTCTCAATGCTATTAATAGTGTTGATATGTATTACTATATATACTAAATAGATCATTTTATCTTGAGATATAGTCCAATTACATCATCCTTGACTCAACCATGACTCAAAAGTCCATGTATTTGGCTAAAAAGTTAAATACCCTAAATTTCTATATTTCACTATTCACAAAAATTCAACTATTTTAGAAAAATACCAAAAAATAAGCCTATAATTTTTTTAATATGTAGATTTATAAATGGACTCTATTTTTTGAAAATAATTTTCTAAATGTGATAAAATTAATTTTTATTTGAAATAATTATTTATTCGAAAAATACATATTGTATGATTATAACTGATTTTATGACACATTGGTAAATTAATTAATGTATATTAGAATTTTAATAAAATTATAAGATTGAAAATATTAATTTTTTAATCCATTTTATGAAAATTAATTTTATTTTAAATAATTATATTAATATTAATTTTGAAATAAACATTTATGTTTCAATTAAATATGAATACTTAATTTATGATTTTTAAAATATTTATTTTTGTATTCATTGATATAACAATATTATATTTGTTTATAAGATCCATAAATTTTATTTATACTTTTATAATTGAAGTTTCTATTCTATTAGTCAGATTACTATTCCTAATGGTTACATTACTATTCCAAAACTCAAGTTATTAATCAATTGGTATAGGTTCATTAATTTATATATATACCAATTATTTCATTTCTAATTTACTATAATAATGTTTTTGTTAGGTTATATATGTTATTTAAGTGTTCTATAATATATAACATAATGATATGAAGGGAAATATGATTCTTAAAATTATAGGTCATTACATTCTTCCCCCTTCTGAAATTTCACTCTTGAAATTTTGTTTTAATTTATATGTTGAAAACATGCGTGGATAAATATTATATTACAATAAATTGAGTAAATAAAATAAAATTAGGTTCTTTGAGTACTTATCTAATAATAATTTGAAAATGAAGCACTAAACATGACTGTTTAAACTTATGGATGAAAATTACATCCTAGCATGTTATTCCCTAAGATCCAATATAGATAATTCATGGTGATATAATTATCCCTTAGGTTTTAACTAATATTTTTCATTACTAACCTCAAAAAATAACTATATCTTTCATTTATATCAATTATAGTGACCTTATCCTTTTACAAATATTATTAGATGATTCTAATTTTAACTAGCCATCAAAAAAACAAAGGATTACATAGTCTAGTGTCTTTGGAAGATTAGGTATATGATTACAATGAATGAAACAAAAGAAAAAAAAACATTTATCTAATCTCAATAATGATATCCTAATTTCATTTGACCCCTTTAATTGATATATGATAACCTAGGGAATACATAAACAAAGGGATGAGTTTAAAAGACTAGAAAGGGAACAAAATTAATAATAAATCATAACACATTAGTTAGAAGGAATGTCATAATGACATAACCAATTGGATAAGAATAAATAAAAGTAATCATAACATTTAAAACATGGGATAATTTAATCATGCATTAAACGGAATGTGGCCACAACACACCACTTGACATAAGCATGACCCGAGGAAAACTTCAAAGACTATTGCACATGGTGGACAAAGTCCCATAATGGAATCAGGTTTACTCTATGTCCTAACATGATGTCTCGTGATGATAAACATTAAACCAATTCATTGGAGTCATATTTTTTAACTACCATAATAACGTTTTCATTCATATTTTTTCTACATGTATAATCAAACATAAACATTAGGCTTACCCAAAAAAAGAAATTAGTATCATATTCATGTCGTAAGGAATACATAATGGGTGTATCATAAATATTTTCTATAAGGAATTCATTTAATGTGTACATGAAAATTTATAATGGAATATAACAATAGATCATGATGAATTATGTCAATCTGAAGTGAAAACATGTAAAAAGAGTGTTTTATAACCTTTAGTAATTAACCACTTTAGTCCGATTTAAAGGAAATATTAAAGAGATTTCAAGAGGACAAAGCAATAACTTTTGAATAAAAAAATCAAAAAAAAAATATCTTGATAAAAATAGTGATTTTAGAAAATTATTATAGGATAAAATATATTATCAACTGTACATGAAAATGGGTATGAAATTGGGATGTTTCCTTTAATCGGGTTCACCTATCCGTAGTAATTGAAAATAGAACCTTACAAAAATGTATTTTTAGATGAAGAAATAAGAATTAAGCTTTGCTAATATGTTTGGAATATAAATAGATAATTTTTTAGGAGTATATAAGAATAATTAATTAATACATTGGTTTAATTATATAGAAAGCATAACATGAAGGATAAATTGTGGTTTAGAATGAATCTCCGACTGTATTTTTGAATGTTTTTTTGTACATACACTTAATGTCCTGAATAATGAAATCATATTAATTAATAATTTAATTATTCACCTAATAATGATTTATTTTATTTACTATAATTTTATTAAGTTCACTTATGAATATTATTATGAGTTATAAGATTCAATTTCATCATTCGGGAGTGTTTACTTACTTGGTTTTCATGATTTGTTCACTTATATAATGTATGAATGTTCATGTAAAATCAGAATACTTTTCCAAAATATAAAATATATATTATTTCCGAAAATAAAAATGACTAAATGGTATAATATATCATTTTTTGAAATATGGGGATGATTCATTAGATAAAATGATAATCATAACCATTCTGATTATTTTTGCTGTTTTTCAATCATCACAAACTAGATTTGTTTTATTAATTAATTTAATGTATATATTCAGATTCCAGAACACTAAATAAGTTGTGATATTCATTTTAAAATCTATTCTAATGATGATAATGGTTTCATAACAATCATTTATGGTGGTATTATATAATAAAAAATCATTATCTAAGATGGTGGTAAATCGACCCTCTCAGATGATGTTTTAATTTTTAGAACAAAAGGGGAAGAGAAAAGAATTGATGGTGGAAATATAATTAACATAATAAAATTATAATATATATATTATATAAGAGTTTTTATGTTTCATTGTATAGGTTAGGTGATTTACGCAAAATAAATAACGAAATTGAAGGAGAGAGGGAAGGTTTTACATGTTATGTGTCATCTCCTTGAGAACTTTCTTTAAGGGATATGGAAATTGCCTTTTGGTAAGACCAATAAGAATAAAATTCAAGGAATAGATCTAGGGTACTAAATAGTTAATGTACTAGAAATATCAAAGGCTTATAATTTTTTGGAGAAGAGGTGGTGATGGGTGGTATTTATAGTTGGAGGAGATGGGTGTTTTTTATTATTTTATTCATTAGTAAATTATTTTTGACAAAGAATATCAACTGTGTAAATTATTATAACTAAATCCAATAAATAGTGAATTTTATTTCGATATATTGGTCACTTATATCATCCATTTCTCAACAAAAAATAAAAAATATAGGTATTTTGATAAAATGTTAAATATCGTAAGGTACATTACATCATTATTCACAAAACATCAATTGTTTTGGAAAGTTCCCAAAAAATCACCCTGAAAATATTTGCATCAGTAGATTTAAAAAATTAAAAATAATCTATGAAAATAAAATTTTTAATATAGTGAATTTAATATTTAATTAATCATATCATTTAATCATAAAAATCTAAATTTTTATGTTATAACAAATTTTATGAAATGATGAAAAATTACTAAAAGTCACATAAAATCTTATTGTAATTATAAGACAAAAAATATTAATTTAAGAATATATTTTATGAAAATTAACTTTCTTTTATATCATTATATTAATTATAAAATTTTTAATAAACATTTACATTTCACAAAATACCAGTAATTAATCTACAATTTTTAAACATTTATTTACTTATTCTATGCTATAAATATATTGTATTATCAATTATAATATACCCAAATTTTATTTATATTTTCATATGTGAGGTTACCATTCTATTGGTCTAGTTACTATTACTAATGGACACATTAAAATTCCAATGGTAAAGTTACTATTCGATTGGTATAGGCTCCATATTTTCTATAAATTATACTTATTTAATTCTTTTTTTATGAAAATAATTTTTTTATTATGTTCCATATGTAATGTATTTATTTTACACTTTATAATATAATTATATGATGGGAAGTCCAATTGTTGAAATTTTGGGTTATTACATTGAAGTCACATAAATACTAACATGGGAGAATAGATGAACCACCATGCATGGTGGAAGGGTGGAAGAAGAGGGAGTTAGTATGTATTAGTTCCAATTATTTCTCGGAAGAGGACCATAATACTCGCATAATCCTAATGATTAGAGTACCTTGCAATAAAATGAATCACTTAAGTGCTTCTAGAATCTATGTGGAATATATCATGCTTAGTTAATATATCCTCCTCATTAAACATATGGTGATAAGATTGGTAATATGATCTGATTGATCTATATTGTTCGATCAAGATAGGGGGATTTCATCTACCATAAAGAGTTAGAGAGATTTTGTTTTTCGATATCATGGTTCTGATATATACATTTGGCATGATGATTTATTCTAATAGTATTTCAAGAACATTATGTTTCTAATATGATAGATAATCATGAAACTTTTTTTTCATGAATAAAATATGGTCCAATTTGAGAAAATGTGAAGGAATGTCTATTTTTGAAATGATGATGGAGATTTTTTTTTGTCGTGAATGTGATTGAAACAGTGTGTGTAATAGAATTTTGGTTATATTATTAAGTTGAGGTACTGGAGTAGAGTCTGTGTTATTTTATATAAATACCATAATGTTCTTTCATATGAAGTAGGATCCAAACCGAAATTCAAGATGGTTTTTACTTGTGTAACATAGTATAATAAGGGCTCTAAATTCATAAATATTTTCTATGAATTTGGGTTTTTTATTTCTATAAATCCATGTACTCATGATGGTGGTTTTTTGAACCAGGGAATATAGTCACACTGAGTCACATAATGTATAAAAGAAAATAGTCCCAAAAATTCTATTATGTGACGGAGCATTTATGTTATTAAGGGAATGATTTCCATGCATGAGGGGAGTTTTGAATGCATGATTCATGAAGATATTTCATATACATTAGTTACGCAAAGTCCTAGAGTTATTTCATGATATAATTTCATGAAGAGAAAGTAATGATAAACAATTAATGAATTGTTGGGTAGTGATTTATGCAATCTATATGCAAAAAAATAAAAAAAAATATACATGCACAAGGTATTTTTGATGCACATGAAAATAATACATACATAACGAGTGAAAAGATTATTTATTTTCTTTGTTCCACATATTACGTTGAATAATTCCATGCATTTATTTTACATTCATTCATTTTTTGAAATGTATATGTGATAAAATTTTCCTTTATAGTGTGAAATGATATTTGAAATTGAATCCAAAATATAATTCCAATTTTTATTTCATAAGGAACTCATATTTTAATTTTCAATAATCAGTGTGGAAAGAAATTCATCCTATATATGGATTAATTACCCGAGTTTTGTTACACGGAGGTACTGATTGTATATTATGATTATAAATGTTTTTCCAAAACCATCATTTATGAAATTGTAAGAGAAGTTGTATATGATCTATTATGATCCATCAAGATCATGTAAAAGGATCATGAAAATATCTTACCATAGTGGATTTATCTATATAAAGGATAAAGTTGTAGCAGGGGCATCTAACTAGTCACAAGAAGATTGTGATTGGGGGTCTAACCAATCACTATGATGAAGGTGGTGTAAGGGGATCTTACCAAATATTGAATTTTTTGAGGAAATTGGTTTATAACAAAATTTTAATTGTATTTATGACCGGTTACATTTGCAATTAACTTCTATTATAGTTTTCAATCTATTTTGGGGGGTCTAACCAACTCAAAACGGAGTACGCCTTTTTACAGAACATTGCAAATATATCTCTACTATGGTTTAATTGGTTTTTTTTCTTATAGGGAAAGGATAAGGATTAATGATGATAGATCAAGATATTAATCAGTCGCTGTTATTTAATTAAAATAGAAATAACATGTAAAATATTATACCACTAATTCACTCCCCACCTGGTGGTATCGAGTTGATCCTTGGATAATTCAAACGATATATGAAGTAGGTCATCTATGAAGATTAAAAAAAATATATGTGAAATGGATAATTTGAATTCAATAAACTCCTAAGTAATTCCTACTTTTAATGTAATTAACTACCACATATAGAAGAGTATGATTCTTTCTTAACTTTTATCTCGTCTTAGAAGTGAGAGATGTATCAATAGTGAGATTCTTGACTATTGAAGATGGTGTTTCAATGGTTCATGATGATAAGATAAATACAAACGTTTATGGAAAGTATTATAAATAAATCATGATTGATTTATGATTGAAATTGTACATTTATGTTATTAGTCTCTAAACATCCATGGATATCTTGGATAAATTGAGAAGTATTAATGATGGAAATCACAATCTCAATGAATTGAATTTGTAGATCTATAAAAGAAAATTTGAAGATATAAAAATATATTATTATGAAACTGTTGATGAATTCATATTATGTGTAAATCATACTATTTTCAACATCAAAGGTCCACGTGATAATATTTATGGTTTTACTATTATGAAGAAGATAATGGGAATTTTCCATGAAAGATTCAACTCTATGGTTTTAGATAAAGAATACTGATAATATATTTCATTTTTTAAACTTCATAATCATATCATTGCATATAAAATGATAAAAGTGTCAGCACTAAAAATGAATGAAAGAGATTAAATTTCCTTTGAAATAATGAAACAAATGTAAAATAAAAATAAAATAAGATCCAGAATCAAATGATTTTGATGATGAAGTTGCTAAAGACGACATCAGCCAATTGATGTTCTTGTTTTAAGAATTTTAAAAATTGGAATATGTAATGTAAATAGAAAACAATCAAAAATGTTTTGTAATTTCCAAAAAAAAATCATTTTTGGTAATATAACCATGAAGAATAATGATGGAACTAACTCAGATGAACATGGTAATAAGTCTCTTTAGTGGAAGTTGAAGAAGAACAAATATATTTTTTCATCCAATAATAGTAGCATAATTATTATAGGGGTGGTATAATTTTAACCATCAAGTAATGAGTTAGGAGACTAAAGGAGTTATAAGAATCATAAGTGTTTTATGGGAAAATCCATGAAATCTAGAGACACTTTTGAAGGTGGTGAAGACTTTTACATAAATAAATTTTAATTAATGTTAAAACAAAAATTAAAGATAATCTTCTAGATAAAATGCAACCCAAGATGGAAAATAAAATTATAATTAAATAAATTTACAATATATAATTTAAGAATAAATAACATTTCAATAAATAACAGAGTTATTATTATAATTTAAGAGAAAAAGAGATGTATACTGCTGAGTTAGAATGAATTAATAGATATATATGAAAGAGAAGAATGTGACTACAAAATCATCTAAAATTTCAATTATTATCAAATAAGAATGCTTGAATTTTTTTTTGGAATATGTAGTCTGAAAAGCCACCAAGATGATATATGCAGGGTTCTCCAATTAGGTGTGAATATATATAATATAAAGGATTGGAGGACTCAAATAGTGAAGAATGATACATTCACTAATGAATTGTGTTGGATGATAAATTTTTTTGAAAATTATTATAATCTTTTCAAATAAAAAAGAAATAATCTAAATACATTCAATGAATTTAATGTTAATTTGGACTCATCTAAAAATGAGGACATAAAAATTCATAAGGGTGAATGTTGTGAACAATTTTTTCCTAGAAAAAAATATTACATGAAAATTATAATACACCAAGAGATGAGAGTGAAACCTTTAAAATTTTAGTTCCGAAAAAAGAAACATTATAAAAAACAAAGACAAAACACTCATCTTTAGGGATTTTTCTGAGTAAAAAATAGTTCCTTCCATATTACCATATATAATTGATTTTTTACTATTAAAAATGGAATTGAAGAAGATGCATTCATCTTTTAGGGGGAGAAACAAAATTTTTTATTTTTCAAATATTCTAAAAATATTCAAAATGACGATCACCTTAAAATTCATAAACTAAATATTTTATAAAATCTATTATTAAATGTTTTTGGAATTCCACTAAAAATGGATCCATGAGTTATTTTCATAAGAAATTTCTTATTATTTTTTGATATGTGAAAATGAAATCTCTTAAAAATATTTCACAAATAACCCATGTAATGAAGGTGTTGAAATGAGTTTTGGAAAGGTATCACACTAGATAATATGAATAGTACTGATTCTTAGTTAATGTTACCCTTGTTTTCTACACATAGTTTGTCCATATAGACATTGACTTGATTAAATAAAAGCTCAATGAATTTTTTGAGTGTGGTTCCTTTCTAAGAGAGTAAAAATAAAGTGTAGGAAAATTTGGATGAAATAGAAACTCCTAACTAAACCTTTTAATTCATTTCCAATAATGGAGATAAATAAAATAAAACATATTAAAAAATGAGTATTTACAAAAAAAATACACGGGTGATATTGGAGTTCCCTTTTAGATAATTGATTTTTTGTTATATATGTATTTTTGAAAATATGTCCATATGTGTTGAGGATTTAAATGGGATGATTGTGTAAGTGGAATTATGATAGAGGTCATGTATTTATTATGTTAATATGTAATATTATTTACACAATTTGAGGTTATAAATACTATATATTTAATTGAAAATGTATATATGATGAAAAATTGTCTTAACTCTTCCCATTTAAGATTTAAAAACAATGCTAGATAGTCGAAGGGGGACTACATCTACTGAATAGGTGGGAAGTCAACCCCTAGAAAGCCAGCATAGTGAAAATAGGTGTGCATGCGCATATTAGGCTCATGGGGAGACACATGAGATCATATTATAATCACTATGTAGGGTTCCATGGTGGATGAATAGGGATCCAATATGGTGCGGTGCTGGTGGATGTTCGGGAGTAAACCCATGTAATCGTATTTGTCAAGTGGCCAGTTCCCCATGTAATAAATGGATGCACTAAATATATTATAGAATCAATAAAGGATGGGTGGTGTTCTATTAATATTGAAATATAATTAAATCTACCCAAATATTACTATCCACCTGATCATATTGATATGTTCTACTTGATTGTGCTTGTGGGTTGACTTCAATCTTGATCCATCAGAGAGCGTATATTCAAACAGATCATTTTTTTGGAATATACAATTATGAATCTACATCATTTGAATATCATTATATCTATTTTATGGTTCAAATATTATAAATACATCATGAAACATAATTTTAATGAATAAAATAATGTTTACTATGAGATATCATAAAGGAATATAAGATTTCAAAATGCTGATGGTGATTTGTGTCGTCATATAAAATGTTGTGATGGTTAATATAAAAGAAATGTGGTTCACATACATGGTTATAGAGGTGTAATTTATTTTATGTTTTTGTCTAAAAATACCCCAATATGTGCTCATTTTCTATAGGATAAAAATTCATATATGATATATATTTTGAGAGTGAGGTAGAGAAGAATAAGCTCTGTAAACTCATAAAGTGTTTCTATGAATGTTTTTGTGTATTTATAGACCTTTATTTTTAAAAGATGGTGTTTTTTGTGAACTGGCATATAAATTCACATTTAGTTATGTGATGTAGAATGGAAAAATTTCCACATATATTTTCACATGAAGGATCTTTAAAATCATACATGAAATGATATCCATTCACGAAAGGAGTTTCAGTGCATTTTTTTAGCAAGATATTGTGTATACCATTATTACCTGAAGACACAAAAGAACCATTGGATATTTTAGTGTGAATATATTGATAATGTATTTTTGGTAGTGAATTACGAAAAATAAATGAGAAAAATATATAAAATTGTATCCATTCATGAGGTATTTTCCCAATGCATAAAAATAATGCATGCATAAAAAGTAAGAAACTTTTGGATTTTTGTTGTTTCATATATTAAATTTAATAATTTATTGCATTGTATTTCACATGAATGATTTTTTTGAAATTCACATGTGATAAAAATTTCATGTATAATGTGTACTGATATTTTTTACTAAATCTAGGATAGAATTTAAAACAGTATTTTAGAAGGAATTCAAAACTAGTTTTTTAGTATTCAGTGAGGATGGGAATTAGTCACATATATGGAAGAATTTATTGCTCAGTGTTTCACTGAGGCACCAAATTATATATTATGATTAAAAATTTACTAAGAAAGGCCAGAATCTATAAAAATGTACGTTATGTTTTACAAGATATGGAGTGGTATAGAATGATAATGGATGAGGATCATTAAAATATCAATCTATAATTAATATCAAAATCTGATAAATAGGTGTGTAGCTAAGAGGGTCTAACCAATTACTAAATGATTTTTATTGGGGGGATTAACTAATCATTATGATGAAGCTGCATTTGGGGGATCTAACCATCAATTGAAGGCCAATTGGTTCTAGGGGGGGTTATAACAATATATTAAATTTTTTGGGTGTTCTATCAAGATACATTTGTAATCACCTTATTTTATAATTTATAATACGTTCTTTGGGGTCCAAAAACATGAAAATATATAGGTATTCGAAATGAACTTTGTAAATACTTGTATAATGTGATTTCATTTTTATATTTTCCTACAAGGTGAGGATGATGATTAAAGACATTGGATCTTATATTTAATTATCCCTATAGGTTGAATCAAAAGATAAATAATTTTCAAAATTATAGCTCCACTGATTCACCCATCCATCTATATCAGTGGTTCCTAATCCATTATTGGATACTATAGGGATTTCATTTATTTTTATAGTTAGATTTGAGGATTCTCTCTAGTTTTGGTTTTTTAGGTTGTGACTAACATTAATATATTACTATTGATGCCATGGTGATGTCATCCTATTGGAATTCTTATGTCTCATAATGTAGTGAAAATGGTGATTTTTGATTGATCAAGGTGACTCTATGTGACATGTGGAAAACATGAATAGATTTGAGACGTTTTTGGTAGTATTTTGAGGAAATAGGGAAGATTTTATATAATGACCTACGCTTAAATTACAATTCCATCACATCATTTTTAGTATTATTTCATAAAATACAATGACATAGGCCCAAAGACCATATTAGTTTATTGCCTTTGGAAGACTGGAACACATTGTTTTAAATTGGTTATAGATATCCAACATATAATATAAATAAAAACCCTTTATTACCCCTACATAAAACCATTCATTATATCATGGGGAAAGGAAACCTCAAAAGTGGTGAGCTTAGATGCTCGGTAAGGGTAAATGAATGATTTGTGTAAGCATAATCATGAACATAAGGGTTTGAGAATATGACCACAAAAATAGATGACCAAACCATACATATAAAATATAAAAACAAGAATTAATTAAAAAATATTGACAGTTCATAATACATATATCATAATGAGAAAAACAACATAGTCCGTGTTAGAATAACATATGAACAATACATAGAATTATGGCAGACACATAAGTATATAATAATGATTTCTATAGTTGTCAATGCATTGTTACCAAGGACAACATAGTAGTATGAGTTCACTCCCCATGCCATCTTGGTAGTCATGGATCACTCCCATAAGCAACATTGAAGAAATGGTTCACTCCTATAACCATATTGGTCGTTATGCTTCACTCCCATAACCATCTTAATAGTCATTGTTCACTACCATGACCTTCTTAGTAGATAAGTTCCTCTATGTCTATATTATGGGATATAAATAGTCACTGGTTGTATTGGAGAGATATATAAGTCCCAATCATATCATAATTAAATCATTCATATGAGTTATACATGAACATAAATAATTCATCATATTAGGACCCATAAAAAATGAGTTATATAAACATTATTTAATCAAAATATAACAAATATAATGAAATGGGTTTTATAAGTAACATTACTTTATAAACATAAATAATTATAAGAAAAAATAATATTGGTAGAATTTAACCAAATCTATATTAAAACATATGTAACATCAAATAATGATATCTTGGTTGGAAGAAATTTGAGATGTCACTTGAAAAATATTCCTGATGAAAATATCATTTCTTCTTTAAATTTTTCGTATTAAATTGAAATCCAATGTTAAAATAAAAAATTTTATTTGAAAATAGAACTGTATTTAGGTTATTTAAGGTATAAATTATTATTTGTTCAGGATGGTGGAAAATTATATTCATGTTTTATATGTTTAAAAACATTAATTTCACACTTTTTATAGAAAAGTGAATAATTACCTTATTAAGAAAACATAACAAAAGATTCCTTTCAATCCGTGTAGTAAAAAGTAAAAATTGGTTAAAATTAAATTAAAATTCCATAATATAATAGTAAAAAAAATATGAGTATACTTTTATAAAACATTGATATTTGTGATATATATTCCACAACATATACTTAAATGAAACAATCCCAAATATTGAAAAGATTGGGAAGTAAATACAAATCACTTTTAAAACAATAGAATCATATTTCCAATGAATGAAATAAAATTATAAGGATATGAAATGAAGATAATATTTAGTGTAATACTCATAAAATACATTAATGGTTATTATATACACTATGTAGAAGAAACATATAGTGTATAATACATCTGTCTTATAGAAATAAAGGTGAGACAAAAATCCCTTACCTTAAGTATTGATTTCTTTCCCACAAGTTAAAACCTAATATATAATAACTATAATCATATTATAGATCTATCATATAATCATATTCATGCATATATATATATATATTTCATATCTGAGCACCATTTTTATTTAATATATAATATAAATAATCAAATAATTCATACATATTACTATGAATGTAAAATATATGTGAATAACGAGTCATGTCACATCGTGGTGATGGTAAGTTATACGTACACATGAGTAAGGTTATCATTTTCCCAAAAAATATTAGATGAATGGTAAAAAGGATGAAATGATATTATCATTATATAAGTATGATAATATCATAAATATAATATATAAATATTAAACCTATAATAATTATAAATCATAAAATATGCTGATGGAAATTGAATCGTAACACTATCTGGAGATGGTAAGGCATACGTACGTAGGTGCGATATATTCAATTTTTCATGAGAAATAGGTTGTATAATGATGTGTTTATAATCATAATAATATTTCATCATATTTATGATTCTGAATTTTTTATTTTATTATAAATATATATATATCATAGATTTATATGAGGTATAGAATAGTAGAAAACTATAATGATGGGTTTGAACGATAACCTCTTGTTCAGAACGACTCTTTTAGATCTCCTCTGATGAACTCTAGAGTTGGTCATTTGGGTAGACCAAAACCACTAGAATGTGTATAGGTAAGATGAGAAGGTAAATTGGAAGGGTTTTTTATGATAGAAGGAGAAATGATGTGTGAAAAAGCTAGACAGGAGATGGCCTTTTATAATTAAGGTGATGAGAACTTTTGGAATTTCCAAAAATATTAATTTTTAATAAATTCAATTTCAATGAAAATATCACAAAAAATCCATGTATTATAAGATAAGTTGAGTTGATATTGAAACCTCATCAACCAATAAATTATATAGGTTCTTATTTTTTTAAAACCTTATTTTTTAATGGACCCTTAGTTAACATATTTTATTTTTAACAATGATAAAAATGTTTTCAATGTTAAGAGAATAAAATTTTTGCATATAAAGTTTCAATTGGACCATAAATGGTAAAATTATTATTATTTATACTATATACAATTACATTGTCCTTATGTAATATTTTTATTATTTTTGAAAAATTTAATAATATAATACATTCTTAAAATATCATTATTATCAATTTTGACACTATTTATTATGTATCTTTATGAAAAATATCATAGAAATGATATATCATCGAACCAACAATATTAATGTCTCCATAAAATTTTAAATCCCTCCAAAAAATTGGTTTATGACATTAAATATTACAAATTATATTTTTTAAAATATTTTAAATATCATTTATTTGTTAATTCTATTTGTTATATAATCACTTCATTGTCATTTTATAAGCTTTTAAGGTATTTATTTACTTCTAAATTATTTTAAAAAAGAATTTCCATAATAAAAAATCCTTTTTATTTCAAAATAATATTTATAATAAAATTTATATTTTGTATAACACTAAATTAGAAATGATATAGTTATTGAAAATAAGTGTTTGAGGTCTTTAAATTATTTTAAATAAAATATAATAAATGTATTAATCTCATCCAAGTGGATTAATAAATAAATAATTCGATACCCATGATTCTTTTGGTTGAAACCCACTCCTCCAATGAAATTAAGACATTTGTTAGGTAATATTATATTACATATATTATTATTTTTAACCTATAATTACCTGACATACCTTTTACCGTTTTATAAAAAAATACTAAAGTTACTATTCATAATACTCAACAATAAAACAAATATATTTACATAATTTAAAACCTATGATTCCAAATATGGAATCCATTTTTGTAAATTAAGAAAACCATTGTTGCAGTAATTAATTTAAAAATAAACACGTTGATTCGATGAGAAAATGGGTTATTAATGTTAACACATGTAAAATATTGAAACATTATTATATCTAAATTCAGTGTGAAATTGATTCCAATGACCTAAATTATACTAACTATAAATGTTTTATATAATTATAATTTAAAACCAATAAAAAATATAATTTAACATAAAAAATTAATGTTTATGAAAAATGTTGTTTACAATTGAAATTTAGTATTTTATACTTTTCATCAAAACATGAAACTTATCAGAAAATTAATATAAAATAAAAAATATAAATTTTGATATTAATATTTCAAAAAATATACTTATATTATAAACTAAAATATTTAAATGTGTCAAAAATTTGAATTAAATTGGGTTCTCCATTATATGGACATAAAATTACCCTTTTAAAAAAATAAATATATTTATGCATGAAATTAGGTTGGTCCTTTTCTTATGCCTATAAAATCTAATTTATAATTATAAAAAATATTTTATTAAATATATAATATATATATATATCTTTAATATCATTAAAAAATTGTAATTTATTACATTTACTAAGACCAAATTATTTTGGAAGCATAAAAATAAAAATATTTTCTTTATATTCAATTGGCAAATATTTTTATTTCTAATTAACTAGTAAACAAAAAAATCATCTTATAAACCATATATTTCAATACAATAGTTATTAATATTAATTAATTATAACTTACAAACAATTTAATATCTTATTATATTAAATAATAATATTTTTAATAATATATTGTTGTTCGGTAAAACATAGTATTGCGTGTAATGCAAGCTATAGAAAGAACATGACATTGTGCGTAACAAAATCCAATAATAGTGTTGTGTATCCAGAAAGATAATCTAGGTGGTGTGTATAACATAATTAATGACTATGTGTTCCATATAATGAAATCCAGGCATTGTGATTTTCATATGATAAAACCTATGTTTATTATTATGGGAAATGAAAAATATGGGAATGATTAAATTAATTCCAAAAAATATATTAAAAAATTTTGGGGTGTTACATTATACCCCCCATAATATGGATTTCTCTCTTTATATTTATTTTGTTTATCAAAGGTTTAATACATTAATGTACCAGTAATAGAAACCATAATATTTAAAATAAATTCTAAAAATCCATATTAAAAGGGAATGCTAGAAATATAATAGTTTCTCAGAGTAACATAGAATTGGGTTTCCACATTGGAGAACATTGAAAGAAATTGAAAACATGTACATGGAAGAAAAATATGACTATTAGGTTCTGAGGGAGAGTGATTGATTACAAGTTTTGGATAAAGTTAATAATAAGAAACCCATATATCTATGCCAATCTAAGGTCCCATTTGATTCATCAAAATACGAAGGTATTTGGATAAAATTTTGGGTTTCAATATCTTTTCACAAGAGATAAAAAGAATTCAAAAGAAGAAACTCATATATGATTTCAAGAAAACATTACCATTTTTTGTTCCTTGATCAGTATTAACAAAGGGTGAATTTTTTATTCCTGATGTTTTAGCATATCATGAGATCCATAAATAGAATAATCATTCATTCCATGTATCTTTATCATAATAATATGATAATATATGTTCCCAATATTCATGAACCCTCATATGGTGAGATAATTCATTAATATCAAAAATATATCAAAATTTTATCTAAAACATTATATTAAATTATAACCCAACAATCCTATAGAATGTTGAAAATCCAAAACACTAGATATAAGTGTACTAAATCAGGTTAACATTTATCTCCCATATATCATAAGGTAGATCTGGTTTTCCACATTCTAATAATGTGAATACTTTCATTATTTATTATCTTGAAGCATGGTAATAACCTACATTACTATAAATCCTTATAGGAAACATGCATGTTTATTTATTCAATGGTATATTGGATATATTCATTAAATACCCAAGTTGATGTAAACATCATCAATGATAACATAACCACTTTTCAACAAGTCCTTGATTAGTTCCAAGGTAATCAGAGCCATCCAATTTACTTATTCATAGCCAAAATATCTTTATCCAAATTACATTCCCTCATAATTATGCATCATATTGAGGGTTATATGTCACTTAATCATGTGTTTTCCAACAATATCACCTTATTAACTCAGTCACATTTCATGGTTTTAAGAACCCTTCAACATTTTGGAACAACACAATTACAATTAATTATTCCATAATACTATTAAAGTATTTATAGAATATTAATCTTTATTTCTATTACTTAAATACTCAACAATTCAACACTTTTGTTGTCATAATCAACATAGCCACGAGTGATCGCATGATATTTCCATTTTCCAATTTGATTAAAAGGTTTTTTACATCTATCATCATCACTATCCCTTTGGTTTGGGTATTGGTTATCAAAATTACCATTCTACATACACAAGTAGAACTGAAGTGAGGTAGGTGCGTTCAATTCAAATATCTATCCATTCACATTTTTAGAAAACTTCTAACCATCAATTCAGAAATAAAATTCTAGGTGTACTTCCTTTCTAGACATAAAACATTTATTAGACCACTTAATTACATTTCCTCCATGATTTTTACCACACATATATCATAATGGAAAGAGCATCCTATTTTATACGTGGTTTTTATATTTTCTCTTGAACTTCATCTTCCTATTCCTTCAAAAACCATGAGATTGATATGTAAGTCCACCATGCATTTCAACCTTGTTTGGAAAAAAAATATCTTCCTAGATACTAATGTCTATTATTTCGAATACCCTTATGAGACTTGGCTTTAATCTAATGAAGACCATATCATCATTAATTTTATGTTTGGATGATAATTATAGAAGAGTAACTCTCATGTCTTGTAAAATGTGCCTCATAGGTGACAAATGATTCATAATCCTTTTGTTTAAGATCAAGGAACTTCTCTTACATATACCTTTATTGAATATAACGTAATTAAATAGTAATAGTTTTTCCCTTAAACTATTACAATTCTATAGATTCAATATCTTCTTGTTCCCTCATGTTTTTAATATGAATCCCCTATTTATTGGATTAACCTTAAAAACAATTAATATCCAAAATAGATTTTTCATATTTATAACACTAATGGGTAAAAATTATTTTCAGTGGTTCTAATCCACTCTTTAGATATAAGGGGATAAGAATACCCAATAAAACAATATTTATCTTACCACAGTAAGGACTCAATGGAAAGTTGTTCCATCCTCTGATCATTTGGATTTCTATCATGATTCATAGCTTTTGTGAGAACAGTGATAAGGGTTCTCATTCCTTCTCCCACAACATTTATTTTTTCAACAGTAAAACCATTGCATTTCTTATTTAATTCATCATTTACCTGGTTTATTCTAGTTCCATCCCTTTATTAAAACAAAAAATATAGAGTGAAAACATTTATCATAATGAGGAACCACAAAATAATAAAAATCCACTTATAGGATGTCTAAATTATGACACATTATTTATTGAATGAAACCTTAGGTTTATCATTGTTTATTTATTGCTAAATTATATTCAAATAATTCATCATGGTTCGTGAAGAGTTTGTTAATTCATAATTCATATCCCCTAGGATTGTAAAAATAGTTGTAAAGAAAGGCTCATTGTCATGTACTCAGTTACAATTGATTCTAGCCTAATTCACCCTTTCATAGTTTTTCCTCCAATGTACATCTGTGCCCGAGACACACCAACTTTTAGTATCTAGAAAATGATATATTTATTGGAATCCACTCAACCAATCATTTACCAAAATTCTAGTACATTTTATTTATCCTTTTTCTTATCCATAGAGATGTCCTTAGAGTTGTCACTAATGTTTTCTCATCCTCGTTTCCAAATGTTTAAAAAACCATTTATCTAATAAAAATTATAATGATAGAAGCATAAAGTACATTGAAATTACATCATTTTTATGGAGAATTTAATTTAATATACCAATAGACACTCAAATACCATATTAGTTTACTACCTTTGGAAACATAGAACATATTCATCTAATTTTTTGAAGATATATACTTCTTAATTCTTTCCTAAATCATTTCATTATATATTGGGGAAAATATATATCAAAATGGGGTGATCTCCGATTCTTAATGAGGATAAAAAATAGAGATATGTAAAAAGAATCATGACTATAAGGGTATAAGAACATGATCCTGAAAACTGATGATCACACAGTACATACTATAGCTCATAAACATGAGTAACATAATAAATATTGGTAGATCATAAGACATGAATAATAAGGAAATAAAGAACATAATCCATGGAATGATAATATAGGAACAATATATAGAATTTTAGTTGACACATAAGCATATAATAATCATTTCCATAGTAGCCATGGTATTGCTACTATGTTGAGCTTAATAGTATGGGTTCAATCCCCATATCATCTTGGTAGATATATATTTTTTGAGAAATAAATATTTACCCATGAATTGGAGATATATATAGGTCTCAAATATCTCATACTAAAATCACACATATGTGTGCCACAATAACATAAATCATTCATCATATCAGAACAAATAATAGAAATATTTATATAAAAATGATTCAATCATAACATAACCCATATAAACAAATGGGTTTCTTAAATATCATTCATTCATAAATATAAAACATTATAATATAGAATAAGAATGTTATAATTTTATCCTATACCTAGAAAAACATAAGTAAGAACAAATAATGTTATCTTAGAAGGACAATAATTTTGAGATATAACATAAAAACAATTATTGAGGAAAATATATTTTCGGGTATAAAAAGGTTTTCTTTTATTAAATTGATGCTAACATTTAAAAATAAAACACTTTATTGGATAATAAACTAAAAAAATGTAAGGGAATAATAAAATAATTATGGTTTCATGATGGTATAGATTTTGGTTCATTCCATATAATTTAAAAAACATTCCTCTAATACTTTTACTGGAAAAGTCAACAATTACCTTGTTTGGAAGAAGGCAAAAGATTCCTTTAAAAACATGAAGTAAAAAAGTAAAAATTAGGTTAAAATGACATTAAACAATAAATATATTAATACTAAAACATTTTTATTGTTTTTAATAAAATTAACATATATGATAAATATTACCCAATGGATACTTAAATGAAACAATCCAAAATATTAAAGTGACTATGAAATAAATACTCAGGACTTGATAATCAATAGAATCATATTCCAAATGAATGAAATAAAATTATAAAGATATTAAATTTCCATAATATTATAGTAAATAATCATAAAAGAAATTAATGATTGTATATATACTACGTAGAATAAACAATTTTTGTATAAGACTTGTTTTTCAGGGAAATATATGTGAGACAAAAATCCCTTACCTTAAGTCTAAACTTATTTAGCGCACATTAAAACCTCATGTGTAATAAATATAAGTTTATTTGAATCAAAAAAAGAATAATATTCATATATATATATATATATATTATCTATGACTTAATTATGAATTAATATTACCCATTTACTAATTTTCCCTTGTTAATGTTATGCTTCATGTAATATCAGCTTTTTTTCAATTATATTTTGACTTGTTATCCTTGGACCTATTACATAGATCATGATTTAATAATATAAATAATTATAATAATGATATAAATATCATGTATACATTCAGTATAGATTTATTAATAGTGATCTATAAAAGTTATATATAGAAAATAAAATACACCATTCATAGAGATTGTAGGTCATACGTACACATGAAAACAGTTTTCATTTTCTTATCCGATTAAAATAAAGGAAATTAAATGATATATTATGATTATATAATCATATTTATTTCATATATAATATATATATTCATAAAATTCACCCTTATTAAAATTCATTTAAAATATAGGAGAATAAAAACTTACACCTTATCGTGGATATGGTAAGCCATATGTTTGTACATGGGACCTTATAATTTTCCCAATATATTAGACTAATGGAAAAAACATATAAATGATATTATCATTATAGATTTATAATTATATCATAAATATATTGTGTATAAATATTAATCCCATTATAATTGTAACTCAAAATATATGGTAATGGGATGTGTATTTTATCACTACATGATGACGGTAAGCCGTACGTATACACTAGCGATACATTCATTTTTTAATGAGAATCGTGTTGTATGAATGTGTGTTTTTAATATAAGTAAAATTTCATAATATATAGTATGATGAGTTTTATATTTTATGGTATATATAAAATATATTTATTGGAGGTATTGAAGAGTAGAAATAGAGAATGATCGGTTAGAGCGATTACCTCTTTTTAAGAATAACTGCTTTAGATATCCTTTAAAGGACAGTAGAGTTCATCATTTGGGAAGACCAAAAACTATTGAATGTGTAAAGGTAATTTTATAAGGGAAATTAGAAGGTTTTGTTTAAGTTAATGGTTAAATATTTTGTGAATAAGTGAGAGAGGATGTTCCCTTTTATAATTGAGGTGACAGGCACTTTTGGAATTTCTGATAAATAGTAAATTACAATACATTAAATATCAATAAAAATACAT
Source organism: Viscum album (assembly GCA_963277665.1). Lineage (NCBI taxonomy): Eukaryota > Viridiplantae > Streptophyta > Magnoliopsida > Santalales > Viscaceae > Viscum > Viscum album. The sequence continues at coordinate 1,931,587,388 of OY728161.1, read as the reverse complement.
CCAAAAGCCCATGTATTATAATATAATTGGGGATATTATTTTAATATCATCAAACATTAAATACTATATATGTTTTTATGTGTTTATAATCCTTATCATTTTATTGACTCTTAGTTAATCTATTTTTATTTTAACTCTGATAAAAATGTTTTCAATGATAATTGAATGTAATTTTTATATATAAAGATTATATTGTACCTTAAATATTCAATTTATGATATTTTATACAATATAACTTCCCATTTTATTTATTTAATATTTTTATTATTTTTAAATAATTTAATAAAATATTTCTTTCATAAAATATAATTACTGTCAACGTTGACATTATTCATTATTTTGCTTTTTATAAATATCATAACAACATGATATCTTTGAAAAAATTACATTAAGTCATCCTTAACATGTCCAAGGAATAATTAAATTTCGTTTATGCAATAAAAATATTAAATTATCATCAGTTGAACAATTTTAATAACATTTATTTGATATTTCCATTGATTAAACAATTATTGCATCCTCATTATATTAGAGTTTAAGGTATTTATTTTTTAATAAAAATTAAAAATAAATTAAAATGATAAATGAAATATTTTTTTACTTAAAATGTATATTTATGGTCAAATTAATATAATTTATACCCTTTATTAAAAAAGATATATATATTTACAATATGAGTATGAGATCATTAACATGTATATAAAAAATAATAATAAATGAAATTCTCTCATCTAAGTGGCATAAAAATATTATAATTTAGTCACAATGATGATTTCTTTAGAAACCCACTCATATAATAAAATTGGGACATGTGTTAGGAAATTATCTATTTTTTATAATATTATTTTTTACCCTTTATTACCTGACATCCCTTTGGGAAGCCAGTTTGGTCTTTAGGCCCCATAAGGCATTCAGACTACCCAAGGCCTTCGAACTAGTTCTCTCTAAACTCTTTCCGACCACCTTAAGGCCTTAGGGCCCCCTAAGGCCTTCGGGCCACATGAATGTGCAGATGTACTAGTCAAATTAAAAGGGACAATGCTTCAGATTAGGATCAGAGCAGGAACATTCATCAGAGCAGAGAAAATCGGAATAGGAAGAATGAGAGGGTATGGCATTGTCATTGGTATCAGTCATGTGAAGCTATGCACAAGACAGCTACCCGAAAAACCTTGTTAATTGGGAGTGTTGATTTCAAGACATGAGCTGGGGAGGAGTAGTTCCAAGTTGTCTTATTCAGGAGATTTCTTATAAGTCTTATGGGTCATGTAATTGTCTCTAAGACTTCGACTATTGTAATGGATCCACCTCACCCCTTGAAAGGTGGTTTATCAAAATAATAATAAAGAAGGTCATTTAGACCATTCAGCCAAAATTTTAAGAAAATACCACTAGAAGGGTGAGGAAACATCTTATTAATGTTAAAACAAGAAAAATATTGAAAAGTTTTTATATCTAGATTAAATCTAATGATGATAAAGTTTACCTAAGTTATATTAAATGATAAATTTTTTTTCTATTTATAATTTCCAACCAATCAAAAATAATATATAACACCATAAATTATTTTTATGAAAAAATAAATTTTAAATTAAAAATTAGTATTTTTAATATTAATCAAAATAGAAAACTTATCAGAAAAAACCAAAATTCAAATGAAAGTATATTTTTTATATTCTTATTTAAAATAATAATTTTGTTTTTTCAAATATAATATATAAAATTTTCAAAAATTGGATTGAAAAATGGTTCACCATTAAAAGGCGATAAAATTACCCTTTTAAAAAATAATGGGTTTTATGAATGAAATTTGGTTGTTTCTTATCATTTACCTATAAAATATATTTTATAAATATAAAAATAATATTGAATATATAAAATATATATTTTATTAATTTGATTAATTTCATTCACCTATTGTAGTTTATTTAAATTATTAATACAAAATGAATTAGTGTACATGGAACTAGAAATATTTCGTTTATATTAAATAAGTATATATTTTAATTTATAATTTATTGGTAAAAAATAGATTAATATTATAATTCCATTATTTTCAAATAATGGATAATAATATTAATAAATTATATCATAAAAAATAGAATATATCTTATTCTATTAAATAATAATATTTTTCTAATATATTGTTGTTTGGTAAAACACCATCTTGTGTGTGGGGAAGGATACTGAAAGAAGAAGACAATGTGTAGAATACATACTAAGAATAGTGTGGATTATACTGCCATCTAATCTAAGTGTTTCATATAGAAAAAAAATTGACTGCATGTTGCATATAACCTAATTTATACATAGTGTTTTCATATAACAAAACCTATATTCCGTATTGTGTGAAATGAAAACTATTGAAAAGAGTAAATTAATACCAAAAATTATTTCAAAAAATATCAGGGTGTTACATTTTATTTTTTAATTTTTTAATTTTTTTAATTTGAAAATTTTAAATTTTAATTTTTTAATTTAAGGTTTCTTATTTGGACTATCAATCAGTTGGGTTGTAACTTTTTGATATAGGGGTTGGATAATCTATGAGGTTTTATACCTATCCGAAATAATGTGTATTTATAATGATCCAAAAACATGGATTGGGATGTGTATAACACCACATTTCATTATATTTTATGAATATTTATTATTCATTCAATTTTAATCCATTATTGATCAAACTGGTTTTTGAAATAAAATAAATGATTGATTCTTTAAAAACAATTGATTTGTTGATTTTATGTAAAAAATTGATATGTCGAAGTGGTCGAAGAATATTAAAGATCGAAATATATTTGATGATGTATAATTTGAACTAATAAATGAATTGTACATTTTTATCTCAATATCTTTTTCAAAGATGACTATGGAAATTTTAGGAGTATAGAATTAGTCTAAATTTAACTCTTCAGATTATGTAACATGCTAATGTTTTATCAGGATATAAATTCAAGACACTTATGTGCCTGTGAATCCTGACTTCTAGTCATTAGATTATACTGGTAACCCAACACAATTGTTTTTTCTCCCTCATGATAATGTGTTCAAACTCTAGTAGAATTATCATCAACTTACTAGGACTATAACATCTATAATTTATTCAAGGATAAATCATTGATAAGTTATTTGAATTGGTGCTCCATAATGTTATAGAATGAACGATATATCTAAGTCACAATGTAAATATGAGGTTCACTTAAAAAAATACATTTCCATCTATGATATATTTATCTATTTGGAGGGAAACCAAAAATTCATGTGAATTAGACTACTTTGAAAATTAAATACAACTCGTGCCACATGCCCCAGTAAAATACATGGTAATAAAAGCCTCATCACATCTAGAAATTAAATTATTTTTCTAATGCAGTTTCATGTTACAATTAAAGATTCCACAACACTGTAATATAATTCCAATCCCACAAACCAAAGACTATTTTTCAATGAAATATTTTTTTAGTCCACAATAGAGTATAAATTACATCTAACAAATCCTTATGTATTGTTTTTAATAATTACATCTGTACTTTTTTCAACACCAAGAAAATTTTAGGGGGTGTCTGTGATGCATAAAATGTTTCTAAAAGCGTCTAAAATGATTAATGTAGAATAAACTGATCATTGGGAACCAATGATGGAGACTACTACCTGGTGAAGCACATATATAGGATGTGTAGACCAATGAAATATTTTTTCAAACTATTTAAACATATCATGATTGGAAGTAATTAATTGGATATGTGTTTCACGATCCAATAAATATAGAGAATCATTTTAGAATGTGGGAAAGAATACCTAACCAAATAATTCATTGATAAATGATATATAAACTAAGAGGAAATTATGTGCATTCTATTGTCATATGGAAATATCCAGGACGAATTTAAGGATTATAAATTTAGTATGAAAATACTCATTCATGGTATTTTTTATATATATCATTGTTATAGTGATATAGTTCATAATTGTGGTTATAGTATGATATTTGTAAATATGATCATTTAGATGGAGGGAAAATCACTCATCAATAATTAATATAGAATACTAGAGACTTTTAATTCTGGAGTTTTAATTCATCCTTTTTATTGATATTATTATGTATATAGATCTAAAATTACATTGAGAATTGTTCTTGTTAGTGTGATCATATTCAATTAAGGATTTCATTGATATATTCATTTATTTAGTGGTAATCTCATTCTATCACTCCCCTCAGCAATCCTTATATAAGATTGACAATGATCAACTATGTGGTGAAGTGTTGGAAATTATAAAAACCTAAGTTGAAAGATATGAACGTATTATTAGCTACTATATATCACATACTACTAATTGGTAATTACCAAAAAACTAAGATTGATCCTTGTAATGGACGGATTGAGTAGTTTCTCAAAAACCATCCTTTTAAATATGTAATAATCACAAGTTACATTGATATTTCTAATGATTTACAACATTTTTTTAAAAAATGTGAGGTAGAAAATTCATGGTCATGGTCTTATATTTATCAATATCATATGTATAGTTCATTATTTTGGAACTATGATAGAATTTGATTGGAATTCTATCCCTTGTTTGAAGCACTAATCCATCTCCTGGTTGTCCCATTTTTTCAATGTTATCTTCTCCTTCAATTTCATAAAATTTTACATATGCATACCCCTAATTCATTTTAATACATAAAACCTTAAAATCATTAAATTAAAAAAATCCATGGAGACTGTTAAATATACCACTACACTAAATTTAAATGGATTTATATTATGTAATACCACCTATAGATATAGTGGGTACTGAAAATCCTACCAAATAATCCACAATTCAATTTATTATCCACCTATTAACCTAGAATGAGTATATTTTCTTTTGAAATAACACTATTTTTTATGTCCTTAGGGAATTAGGTAAAATAGATGATGAATTTGGGCCAACTGAGTTTCCCATCTATCAAACCTTTTTCTCATCAACTCCAATTCTTAATGTATTAAAAAAGACTGTAGCACAGACGATTCATGTGTATATTTATCATATGTTCGTGTATACTAGTTGTATCCATGGGGAAGTTTTCTATGAATAATAAATTCAAGGGAATATCCCAAGATCATTATCCACATGTTCTTAGAGTTATATCCATGGGGAAAACCCATGACTATAGCTTGACGCCATGTCAAATAAGTGAGGGAGAGGCTGGTCAGTATGACCTAGAAAACTCTATCATCAAAGTAATTATAAACATTGAAATTAGAAATTGAATATAAAATAATTTATAATGTGTGATATTTTTCGATGCAACTTGATACACATATGTCTAAATTTATTCCACAATTTTCATGTTTACTTATAAATATAAATTTTCAACATGGAATATGTATGTATAGAAATGGTTTCTATGTAACAGCCCGAGATTTTATGAAAAATATTCTTTTTAATTTCATTAATGTCTTGTGTTGTACGCTACACCAAAAAGAGCATGAACCACACACAATCACGACCTTCCTCGATAGTGTGTGTAGTACGCAATAACGAGTTTCACTAAATAACAATATGCTATTATAATATTATTAAAACTAGCCGTTGTGAATAGTAATAACCAACTTTTAAAATTATAGAAATTTCAGCTCTCAAAATGGACTTCATTTTTTTATTCGGAGTATTGAATTTTGCCTAAGGTGAAATGTTGGTACTTTTCGGATAACTTTCATATTCTGATGAATATTGAAAAATTACTAAAATATAATTAAAAACAATTTTTTTTAATCGAAATAATTAATAGTGATAAATTATTAATTTAGGTGGTTTTAAAGTATATTTAGAATATATTTTTACAATTTAATACAATTTTGGTCATTGGATGTAATTTCACATTTAAACCAGTCATAAACAAGTGTCAATCTTTTGATAGTTATTATCTTTTAAGAACACGCTATTTGATTTGACGATAGAAATTAATATTTAAATTAATTAATTCAACTGATATGTTTTGAATTTGATAAAATAGACATCATTTTTGAATTCATAATATCAAATATATCTTAGATATAATTTTTGGTATTTTTCTGGAAACAATCATTTTTTGATGAATAGTGAAACAACTAAGTGGTAGTTAAAGAACTGAATTTTTCATAAAACATAATTTTACCGCTTTTGTGAGTGGAATTTTGAAAATCTGAGAGACACGGTTAATATCAAGGACTAAAATGTGGTTCAATGAGATGAAAATAATTTTTGTTGAATAGTAACTTTTTACTTTTTTTACCACGGTTAAAAGTAAATAGGGTAATTAAGGGTAAAAATGATATTATTATTACCCTAAAAAATGTCTTAATTCTATTGGACAAGTGTGATTCGACCAAAAACAACCTTAGGAATAAAATATGACCATTTAGGCCCACTTGGATTAGATTAGGACATTTATTATTAATTTATTTAAAGAAGGGTTAAAATAGTTAAAATCAATGTTTAATAAGTAAATCAAATTTAATATGAGGTTATACATAAGATAAATTCGACTATAAATATTAATTAGAAAGATAAAAAGATTTCCTACATAATGGTATTTTATTTTTAATTTTTAGACATTATATAATTTAATGTATTTATGACACACCGATGATGCAATAATTATCTTATTAATGAAATATTGACATAATGGATGTTATAAATACCCAAATAAATATAATTTGAGACATTTTATGAACTAAACTAATTTTATAGGTTAATATGACATGTTAGGATTAATTTAATTACCTTTTGTCTAAGTAATCATTCTTTTATGAGTTTCAAAAAAAATGAACTATTGAATAGTGTCAAAATTGACATAAAATAGTTTTTAAAACAAATATTATATTATTAATTGTTATTTTATTCCTAAAAATCTAAGGATCGGCCAAATGACTTAGATAAGGTTATATATATTAATACCACACAACTTGGGGGTCTCTTGGATGTATATGGTATGTTTATTAACTATATAATATAAAAATACAAAGTGACATGGTAAATGTCAATCTAATTAACTAAGAGTTAAAACTAAAAGATAAGGTTAATATAATGACCTAAATTTGTCTAAATCCTATTGTATGATATGATTTCGACCCATCCCCACCTTAGCTTCGAAATAACTCAATTTTGAGCTATTTAAAATCGAACTTGACTTTATAATAAAATAATATTTTTAGTTATTCCAAAGGTGCCCCTCTCCTCCCTTATAAAAGGGCTCCTCCTCCCCCTCTTCCTCACACCACTTTGAGCATTCAAGCTCGGCCAACCTCTGCCAATTTCTTCTCTCACTTCCCTAAAAACATCCTAGATGTTCTGGTCTTCTTTAAATACCTATTTTAGTCCCCTAAAAGGAGGTCTCAAAGAAGCACTTCAAAGAAGAGGTAATGTCTGTTACCAATTATTTCATCTTTCATTATTCTTCCACTTCTTCTTCTTTAGTTGTTTCATTATGAAGTAATAACATCAGTATCACTCATATACTTATATGTTATTATAAGTATGAAACAACTCTATTGCACCGTCTATCCATCCTACGGAAAAATAAATCACCGCGCGTGCGTACGTACGGAATATCGTCTCCACGCCCTGGTATAATCTATTTTCCACCACCACTTTACTTGGATGGGTATAATGGTGTAAATAATGACTATATATGACTATTATAAAGTGATATTGATTTTGAAATAGTATACATACAATCCAATACAATTCCATGATTATAGGAACGATATCATCACTCATGCGTACGTACGGAATACCGTCTCCACGATGTGATGCGACTCGTTATACATGATCTTCATTTCATAATGATTATATAAATGAATTGAATAAATGAATATGATATATATTACACTAATACCATTCTGGAAATGAGGTATCTATAACCTATAGGGAAGAATAAGAATTTATTCGACAAAACACGCATAAGAACAAAAAGTAATAAACACCCGAATAACAAATAGTAATGAAATATTACTAATAATAAGATATAAATATGACCATATATGATATCATAAAAATAACTATGATTCTTTAATAAGTCAATAACATTATTTAAATCATTATACAGGATGTTCAGACACGTACAAAGCATATCAGACCAATGTTAAGGGAAATATTACAATCTCATTTTTATCCAAGATTGTTTATACTTTGGCATTTACTGGGGTGTATTTTATCTTCCACATCCACGTTTCCTCAATATGTAATATTATTTCCACTCACCTACAATTGTTTAAATCCTATTTTACCCTTAGGTGAGTTTTTAGTAAAAGATATGAAAGGAATCTTTTTTCGTTTTTCATACGAGGTACTTTTTTGACTTTTCCGACAAAAGTACGAGAAGAATGTTTTTTTAACTTATACGACATGAATGGATTTTTAAAACATTATTTCCGAGAAGCTTACTTTACAAGTTTTCAAGTTTATTTTTCATCAACTTCTTTTAGTTTAAAATTGTATGATATGTTAAGAAAGGAAAAATGTTTTTGAAGTTGAAAGGATATTTTGCTCAAGAATGGAGTTCAAGTGTTTTATCAAAATTATTTTCCATCTAAGATAATAAAGGGTTCTGTTTCTATCCCTATTATTACATTGATTTGAATATGTTGTGATTGAATTATTTTTTTGAATTCCTTTATCTTAAATGAATTGTTTTATGAGGTCACGATGTTTAAGATTTCCATTTTTTATTACATGGGCTATGCTATGATGTATGGTTTATGATTTTGTGGAACACATAAGAATGGTATCATTATGAGATGGGTGGGACCTATATCTCCCTCCAATGCATTGGGTAAAGATTTTATATCTCATGAGATAGACATGGCTCGAATGGTAAATTATACCAGTTCAGTGAAACAGGACTGAAACGAGGGTGACTCAGTTCAGAAATGGACTTTGTCCACTAAGATAGTCTTGGCAATGAGTCTTGACTAATAAGATATGATTTTCTATGATTATGTGTGTATGCGACAAAGTTTCATGTTTTATGTTATGATTATTGGTATTTCATTTCACTACTATGATTTATCCCAAGTTATGAAATTATGCTCTCTTTTGCAGGTTAAGATATCCAAAATGTTATGTTCTTATGAAAATGATGTGATTGACATTTCTTTTGTTTATCCTTACTGATAATTTGAGCTCACCCTTTTATGTTTTCTTTTCCCCAGGATATAAAGAAAGGTTTTAGGTAAAAAAAGGAATATCTTTATGGGAGATGTTTAAGATCTTTCACCACGATTAGAAGATTATATTCCAAGTTTTCAGAGACACTAAACTATTACGATCCTTGTGTGTGTGTTTTTTTATGTACTAAGTATTCCGAAAAAGTAATGTAATGTCCATGTATGTAATGCTTCGGGTCTCTACAGTTGGTATCAAAGGAAAGGATTAGTCAACTTTGGAAACTAGGATGTGAGAACTTTAGTAAGATCCCTAGAGATATTTCTATGGTATTTCTAGGTATGTCTCTAAGGTTAAGTATAAGTATAGGTTATAGTACTAGAATTATGGTAACCCAAGATGTTAGACATTGATGTTACTCCCCCTTTATTATTTTGTTTTCCCTAGCGTGATTTTTTCCTCTCACACTATTTTTTTTGGGTTTTAGATGATGGCTGGAACCCGAAGGAACCGTGTTGATCAATGTAATGGACAATGAAATGATTGTCCTCTTGAACAAACAAATGTTATTGGAGATGGAGTGAAAAATCTTATTGCTATACTTACACAAGATATGAATCATTCTGGACTTCCAAATGAGTAGAGAAGGGAACAATATTCTATTGAGTCCTTCATGAGGCAACATCCACTTTCTTTCAGTGGGTCTTCTGATCCACTTGTTGCTAAACAATGGATCAGTACCACTGAAAAGATATTTTTAGTTCTTCAATGTTCTGAACATGATAAAGTCATCTTAGTAGTATATCGTTTAGAAGGTGAAGCTAATCAATGGTGGAATCTTATCAAGAATATGAGGCCAAGAGATGAAATTGAGTCCATGGAATGGGGCGAGTTCAAGAAATTATTTTTCAATAAGTACTACCCTCATATTCTTCGAACAATGATGGAGAAGGAGTTTCTTTAACTAAAGGAAAAGGATGATGAATCCGTTGATATATATGAAGCGAATTTTACAAGGCTTTCAAGGTATGCATCTGGATTTATCATCCAACCTGAAAGTAAAGTTGATCAATTCTTCAATGGCTTAAAACCAAATCTTCGAAGGGCATTAGCTATAAGAGACTTCAATAGCTATGAAGAAATTGTGCGTTGTGCTATAAAGGTAGAAATGGAAGTTGGTGTTACTTATCCATCTCATAGTTTTGACAAGAAATGAAAGATGGAGTTCAAGGAGAAATCTCGGAATAATGGTTAAAAGAAGATGAATGTTTCCTTATTCTCAAAGTGTGGAAAGAAGCATGGTGGAGATTGTCTTAAAGGGACTAGAGAATTTTTTAAGTGTGGAAAAGAAGGTCATCAAGCAGCTGAGTGTCGAAGTAATGGAAAAAGGGTTTCTAATGATGTGAATAAAGAAAAGACTGTAGAGAACGCACCAACAAAACTTCAATGCTTCAAGTGCAAGGAAATGGGGCATTATGCTAATAAATGCCCTAATCCAAGGGTTTGGGATGATCGATGTGAGCAACCACTTAAGGAAAAGGACAAAGGGAAGTCACATGTGATCACCATTGGCGATGTTGAATATGACAACGATGTGGTGGAATGATTAAGTGTTTATGTAATGGGATTCCAGAATAATGTTGTATATAGTATCGTGGAATATTGGAATATTTATGTTTTGGTCTATTGTGGTTTTATTAATTTTATTGCATCGGTAACCATGAAAAGTGATTGAAATATTTTTAGAAAGCAGATGATATGCACATAATGAAGGGATAAAGAGAATCTAATATTTTTGATAGTATTCATGAGATCATGATTGATATAAGGACTAAGTGATATCATGGTTTGAGGATATATAATTTTGAGGATTTTGGTATGTGGAAAGTGTTAAATTTTAACTGCATTCATGTTTTCACTAAGGTTCAATTGATATTCATTCTTCAAGAGAATACATGATTAAGGTATTCACATATTTGTAATTTGGCCAACAAGATATATCTTATGATATATGGGGGATAAATGATGGCATTCACGTGATCATTTTTTTACTATGAGCTTGGACCGAAGTATTTTAGATCAGCCTAAAGATAGGAATGGATTATGTTGGACATAAGTTAGTATTGTTTAAGGATAAAACTTTTTTGATATTGTTGATGGGATGTTATAGTAATATAGAATTAGAAAAAGGAAAACCTGCCGGACGGGCGACAACCCATCGCGTCGGACAAGGCTGTGGGAATCGAACCGACAACCGAAGTGTGACTGGCCTTTATCGCCTACCACTGGCCTACAGTAAGTCCCTGTTTAGTAGAAACTAGTTTTATTATATTAAGAAGTATGATATATGAAGTATAAGTCCATTTTAGGAACCATATATGATTAATCTCACTATAGATGGACTTATGTATTTTTTGATAACTTTTCTAACCTTTTGTTTGAGACAGATGGAATGACCCTTCATTCTATCAAATGATCTGCTAACACATCACGAATGACAAATTCAACTTCGTTTCTTAAAAAGATGAAGTGGAAATTGTCCAAAGAACGACAAACAGTGAGACTATACCAAAATCACAAAAGTATTTCTTCTAATTCCAATTTCATCATCTTTAGGGAAATGATCTTGAAAATCAAAAATGTTGTCCTAGTGCTCTTATAACTGATGAATCAGATGGTACCTTAGATCGTCACAAATTTATGGCTGTGTGATTTCTGGATTTTCCATAGCCATGTTCTCTACCACTCTCCATCAGAACATGATGGTTAGATTTCTCTTCCATATCCATATTTTCACCTATGTGGAAACCCAGTGATTAATTTATTTGGGTAATCGTTACATTTCATACTTTAGTTTTTAAAATCCATGTTTTGGTATTTCTTTTTATGATGTGGGTTTCTATTAAAGAAACTTTAGAGTAGTAAACCATTTATAACCCCGACAAATTTCGAGGGAAAAATTCATTTTAAGGGGGGTAGAATGTAATAGCCCGAGATTTTATGAAAAATATTCTTTTTAATTTCATTAATGTCTTGTGTTGTACGCTACACCAAAAGTATTTCGCACAACATTCAATCACGACCTTCCTCGATAGCGTGTGTAGTACGCAATAACGAGTTTCACTAAACAACAATATGCTATTAAAATATTATTAAAACTAGCCGTTGTGAATAGTAATAACCACCTTTTAAAATTTTAGAAATTTTAGCTCTCAAAATGGACTTTCTTTTTTGGATTCCGAGTATCAAATTTAGCCTAAGGTGAAATTTTGGTACTTTTCAGATAACTTTCATATTCTGATGAATAGTGAAAATTACTAAATTATAATTAAAAACAACTTTTTTTAATCGAAATAATTACTAGTGATAAATTATTAATTTAAGTGGTTTTAAAGTATATTTAGAATATATTTATACACTTTAATACAGTGTTGGTCATTGGATGTAATTTTACATTTAAACCAGTCATAAACAAGTGTCAATCTTTTGATAGTTATTATCTCTTAAGAACACGCTATTTGTTTTGACGACGGGAATTAATTTTTAAATTAATTGATTCAACTGATATGTTTTGAATTTGATAAAATAGACATCATTTTTGAATTCATAATATCAAATATAGCTTAGATCTAATTTTTGGTATTTTTCTGGAAACTTTCATTTTTTGATAAATAGTGAAACCACTAAGTGGTAGTTAAAAAATTGAATTTTTCATAAAACTTAATTTTACCACTTCTATGAGTGGAATTTCTAAAATAAAAATGACACGGTTAATATCAAGGACTAAAATGTGGTTCAATGAGATGAAAATAATTTTTGGTGAATAGTAACTTTTTACTTTTTTTAACCACGGTTAAAAGTAAATAGGGTAATTAAGGGTAAAAATGATATTATTATTACCCTAACACATGTCCTAATTCAATTGGACAAGTTTAATTCGACCAAAAACAACCTTAGGAATAAAATATGACCATTTAGGCCCACTTGGATTAGATTATGACATTTATTATTAATTTATTTAAAGAACGGTTAAAATAGTTAAAATCAATGTTTAATAAGTAAATTATTTTTAATATGGGGTTATACATAAGATAAATTCGACTATAAATATTAGTTAGAAAGATAAAAATATTTCCTACATACTGGTATTTTATTTTTAATTTTTATACATTAAATAAGTTAATTTATTTATGACACAACGATGATAAAGTAATTATCTTATTAATGAAATATTGATATTATTGATGTTTTAAATACCCAAATAAATATAATTTGAGACTCTTTATGAACTAAACTAATTTTCTATGTTAATATGACATGTTAGGATTAAGTTAATTAACTTTTTTTGATGTAATCATTCTGTTATGAGTTTCAAAAAAATCAACTATTGAATAGTGTCAAAATTGACATAAAATAGTTTTTAAAACAAATATTATATTATTAATTGTTATTTTATTCCTAAAAATCTATTGTTAGGAAAAATGACTTAGATAAGGTTATATATATTAATAAAACACAACTTGGGGGTCTCTTGGATTTATATGGTAAGTTTATTAACTATATAATATAAAAATACAAAGTGACATGGTAAATGTCAATCTAATTAACTAAGAGTTATAACTAAAAGATAAGGTTAATATAATGACCTAAACTTGACTAAATTCTATTGGATAAGAATATTTAGACCCATCCCCACCTTATCTTTGAAATAACTTAATTTGGAGCTATTTAAAACCGAACTTGACTTTATAATAAAATAATATTTTTAGTTATTCCAAAGGTGCCCCTCTCCTCCCATATAAAAGGGCTCCTCCTCCCCCTCTTTCTCACACCACTTTGAGCCTTCATTCTCAGCCAACCCCGGCCAATTTCTTCTCTCCACTTCCCTAAAATCATCCTAGAGGTTCTGGTATTCTTTAATGACCTATTTTAGTGCCCTAAAAGGAGGTCTCAAAGAAGCACATCAAAGAAGAAGTAATGTCTGTTACCGATTCTTTCATTTTTATTTCTTTCTTCCACTACATATTCTTTAGTTGTTTCATTATGAAGTAATAACATCAGTATCACTCATATACTGATATTTTATTATAAGTATGAAACAACCCTATTTCACCATCTATCCATCTTACGGAATAAGAAATCACCGCGCATGCGTACGTACGGAATACTGTCTCCATGCCGTGGTATAATCTATTTTCCACCACCACCTTACTTGGATGGGTATAATGGTGTAAATAATTACTATATATGACCATTATAATGTGATATTGATTCTGAAATATTATACATACACTCCAATACAATTCCACGATCATAGGAACTATATCATCACTCGTGTGTACGTACGGAATACCATCTCCACGATGTGATGTGATTCGTTCTACATGATATTCATTTAATAATGATTATATGAATGAATTGAATGAATGAATATGATATATATTACACTAATACCATTCTGAAAATGAGGTATCTATAACCTAAAGAGAAGAATAAGAATTTATTCGACAAAACACGCATAAGAACAAAAAGTAATAAACATCCGAATAACAAATAGTAATGAAATATTACTAATAATAAGCTAAGTATATAACCATATATGATATCATAAAAATAAGTATGATTCTGTAATAAGTCAATAACATTATTTAAATCATTATACAGGAGGTTTGGACACATACAAAGCATATCAGACCAAATGTAAGGGAAATATCACAATCTCATTTTTATCCGAGATTGATTATACTTTGGCATTTACTGGGGTGTATTTTATCATCCACATCCATGTTTCCTGAATATGTAATATTATTTACATTCACCTACAATTTTATAGATCCTATTTTACCCTTTGGTGAGTTTTTAGTAAAAGATATGAAAGGAATATTTTGTCGTTTTTCATACGAGGTACTTTTTTGACTTTTTCGACAAAAGTAAGTGAAGAATGTTTTTTTAACATACACGGCATGAATGGATTTTTAAAAAATTATTTCCGAGAAGCTTCCTTTAAAAGTTTTCAAGTTTATTTTTAATCAACTTATTTTAGTTTAAAATTTAATGTCATGTTAAGAAAGGAAAAATGTTTTTGAAGTTGAAAGGATATTTTCTTCAAGAATGGAGTTCAAGTGTTTTATCAAAATTATTTTCCATCTAAGATAATAAAGGGTTCTGTTTCTATCCCTATTATTACATTGATTTGATTATGTTGTGATGGAATTATTTTTCTGAATTCCTTTATCTTAAATGAATTGTTTTATGATGTCACGATGTTTAAGATTCCCATTTTTTATTACATGGGTTATGCTATGATGTATGGTTTATGATTTTGTGGCACACATAAGAATGGTATCATTATGAGATGGGTGGGACCTATATCTCCCTCCAATTCATTGGGTAAAGATTTTATATTTCATGAGATAGACATGGCTGGAACGGTAGGATATACCGGTTCAGTGAAACAGGACTGAAACGAGGGTGACTCGATTCAGAAATGGACTTTGCCCACTAAGATAGTCTTTGCAATGAGTCTTGACTAATAAGATATGATTCTCTATGATTATGTGTGTATGCCACAAAGTTTCATGTTTTAAGTTATGATTATTGGGATTTCATTTCACTACTATGATTTATCCCATGTTATGAAATTATGCTCTCTTTTGCAGGTTAAGATTTCCAAAATGTTATGTTCTTATGAAAATGATGTGATTGACATTTCTTTTTTTCACCCTTACTGAGCATTTGAGATCACCCTTTTATGTTTTCTTTTCCCCAGGATATAAAGAAAGGTTTTAGGTAAAAAAAGGAAGATCTTTATGGGAGATGTTGAAGATCTTTCACCCCGATTAGAAGATTATATTCCGAGTTTCCAAAGACACTAAAATATTACGATCCTTGGGTGTGTGTTTTTGTTATGTACTAAGTATTCCGAAAAAGTAATGTAATGTCCATGTACATCAAGCTCCGGGTCTCTACATTCTATAAAAAATGGAATGCGAATTTAAAACATGGGTTTTGGGAAAGATTTGGATTCCATATTCCAATATGATTTGTCTATAATTAATTTATTTAATTATAGAACAATTTGAATATATATATATATATATATATATAACTGTAAAAAATTGTATGTTGAGGGGTTTTGAACCCATGACTCTATGAATCAGTCTAGGGATATATCAACTCTTTTATGACCAGTTTTTTATTTATATACCGAAATTAATTTATATATATATAAGTGAATGATTTTTTAATATATTTTTATATCCACATTATTAAATTCCCATAACTATAGGTTCCCCATATAATATATATATCCATGGGATTTTTTTTCTTTTCACAATATGTTCTCAAAATAAAGGATGGACAAACAGATTTTTTTCCAAAGTTTATGTGGTTTCCCAAAATAAAAAAATCCTTCCCACCTTGTTTAAATGTAACATGACCCCCACATCACTATAGATTCACTATCAAAATTATTGTTTATCATTGGGGACTCCATTCATGGGGCTATTACCACATACTAGATCCATATGCCTCCAGGTCACCTATAGTATTGGTAATTTCGTTTCTATGGATATATATCACATATATCTGTGATCATCCCACCTATGATTGTAGATTTTTTATTGTATCTCTATTTTATAGTATATTTATTCCAAGACTGGGTTGTGTAATTAAAAGATGAAGTAATATTGAGGAATCTTGATTTTACTATAGAGGATTCTATAGAAGGATTACCAATAGAGATATCTTTCTTAAATAAAAAGAAATCAAATTAGGTAAATGGATGAGATGAAATCAAAATATCTTATATTTTATAATGGATTATTTCATTATCTATTTACCTTTAATTGAATGGTTTATTATTTTTCCATTTTTTCAATATTTAATTATAAAAATTTATCGACTACAGAATTTAAATAATATATAAAATAATATAGTGGCACAAAAAATTATATAAATTAAACCAAAAATTATTTAAATAATTTTTTTAAAGATAATTCAATAAAATAAAAGTATATTTTTCAACTATACATTCTACTAGAAAATCATTATGAATTAATCCTAAAATAAAATTTTTGAATCTTTAATAAATATTATTTCCACTCTACTGGATAACCCTAGGTCCAAAAATATCTCCATTAGTTGAATCATAGCGGCTTTCAGGAAAGAGGAAGGCTTTGACACACCTCTAGTAATTAAATGGAAAATATTTTGAAACTAGGATCCTTCGGTGCTCCCCTAGGTTTTTCATGACATGTCCCTATCTATCCTTTTACTAGAATGTTCCTATCAATAATATATGAGTCCCATATTGGTGTGTGGAGAGGTTTATAAATTATTGATGAAAAGGGTGTTACTTCCTACCCATTATATGTCTTTTTTAAATGTAAATAGGATGCGATTTATATGGGATAAAACTCTGGGGTTATGGGGGTGCGAAGCCCCAAATTGGATAGTATTGTTACATCCATTTATGAAAATGGGGGAGGGATACACAAACCGTACCGGGTATCTGAGCATGGGGGAGGTATAAAAACCCTTCGGTAATGTTTGGGGGAATTTTTTTCCCTCAAAGTTTTCCAGAACCACCCTCATATTGGGACCGATACTTTTAAAACATATATATTAAATCATTTTAGAAGAATATTAAATATATTTCAGAATAATTTGTTTATGATACCCATATAGATTTTGTGAATTTTGAAACAAATATACCTAAATAAATTCTACATAAATAATCCACATCATTTCATATTAAGTTCTTCATAACTAGAACCCTTCATTGAAAAATCATACATATAACCTCTTTGAAACATGTGAATGATAACATAAGAATGGGTGATCTCAAATTATAAATAAGGGTAAACATAAGATATGTTAATAAATTATCATAAGTGAGAATAATATATGCATAATGGTATATGAAGATGATCAATACTTACAATAATCACACCCAGTCACTCAATGATATTCAATCATGAATCATATCATAAGGTTTTATTAAAAAAATGAAATGGTACATAAGAGTGTGGAATAATAAATAATAAATAATAACCAAGAAAAAATATCATAATCATAATTGTAACACCCCACCCCTACTCATTGGTATGATAATATGTGGAGGTGCTACATGGACATAAGTAATATCCCCAGGGTGCCAAGGGGTGGCAATAAATATCAGGGGCTTCATGAATGATTGCTGGATAATTTTACCTTTGAATTTAAACCTACAACCAAACATTAAAAAAAAACTACATGATTAATTAAAACATAATAATAAAATTTAACATCATACCAAATACCACAATACAATTCCATACCAATACCAAATTAGAATACCAAACAGAAGGCTAAAACAACCAAAACTAATGAGTCAAAAAAGACTCTACATCTCCACACCAAGATCCATGCTCTAACTCCACAACAACCAAACAATAATAAGGTGCCACTAGAGAAAATATATTCCTTACCTTTACCTATTCCTCAGTATTAAACATCTGTAGAAGAACCAAACTGCCAATGTAGGGGTGAGAAAAAAAATACTCAGTAGGCTTTTACAAAATTTATTCCCTACTCGTACCACTAGGATAGAACACGTTAGCACAATGATATAAATAAATTATATAAAACCATTGAAACAATACAATAATTCCCAATAATCCACAAAAATCCATACCAAATATGTTTACCCAAATCAATACATTTTCAAGTAAATCAATAAAAAAATTCATTATCCATCTTCCCATTTCATTTTGGAATAACCCATTTCATCTCACATGACTACTCATATATGTCAACCATATATACAACTCAACCACATGATCATAGTTTCACCTTTGACAATGGAACTTCATGTCCTTACCTTGTACCCTTTTTATTCTGGTGGATCACACCACATTCCAATCCTTTGACAGTGGTACTTTATTCCCTCTAAAAATTCTATCTAACTCATTCCTGGCCACTTAATCCAACGAACATCACATCAAAATTTATCGAAATCATATCAAATTTTCTGAAACCATGATGCCCAATAATTTCCAAATCAAATCAAACATTTATGTCCAATAAAAATTCAAGAAACATGTTAAACCCTTTTCAATATGACAAACCATTTATTGAAAATTCCCTTTATCCAACATCATGCCAAATAAATTTTTCACCAGTTATTCAAAAATCATTTCAATAAAATTAACCAATTATTAAAAACACCCATAAGTTACATCATACCAAACAATATTTTAAGAAAATAAATTTTTTATTGAAATCCATTTTAACAAACCATTTTTTTAATTTAAACTAGGTAACTAATTTTAAAACCATCATTTTGAAACCATAAAATGATGAATATTTCACAACAATATCAAATTTCCACCATAACACACAAACCATCACTATAGAGGTTTCACACAATATTTTTACATCTATTTCAAAATTGAGTTTGGGGAAAAAAGTAATTTGAAATTAAGACATCTAGATCAAGAAACCTAAGTCAAGTTTGACACCACCTACCTCAAGGGTTTTAAGAAAATGACCCACACCCCCATCGCTCACAAAATTCGAGTGAACACTCCACAATAATCCTTTTTATCCCTCCCCTAACATCAGTAAAGAAAAATCTCACCATCATTGGCAATAATAACCATATATCTATCTATAATGGATGTATATATAAGAAACCTAGAGGCAAATAGAATTATATCTAATAAAAAAAAGAAAACTACAACAAATATGAATTTACAAGTAATATTCGGCTTTACCACACCAAAATATTCTTTTGAAAAGCATAAAAATTAAGTGTGAGGGGTTTCCTATCCTTGGAGAAGAGATAAGGTCGAGTGAGGGTCAAAATGGGGCTAAAATGAGGTGTTTGGGGGTGAGTACCAACCTAACAACGCATTTTATAAACCCTCATTTTAAAAAAAATCGTGGTTTGCCACACGGTTAGGAAAACCATGAATTAACCATGCGCCTTTTATTACCTCATAGGGGAACCTCACATGATTGGACCGCATAGTAAAAAAAATTATGCTCCAACCATGAAATATTTCTATTTCAAAAGTTACACAGTTTAATTAGGGTGGTCAAATGGTTTAGAAACCCACGCACTAACCAAGAACCCACAACCATATTTTTTGTGGTTTCTTGGGGATGTTTCATGGTTTTCACTAACCGTTCTAAAACTATACACCCTTAAAAAAGACCAGAAACGTTCCAAACACCTTTAAAACTCTCCCAATCCCTACCAAAAAACATTATATGTATAAAAAGGCATAAAAAGGGTTACATAAATCTAACTGAGGGGTGATACTTTCTCCCCACCATTGGACATTATCTTTTAGGAATGTAGAAAATAATTTCTTTCCAGAAGGAGTTCAGGCCATTTCTCAATAATTTCTTTCTCCCATTACCAAGTCTCTTCTTGCATCAAAACATGTTTAAACATAACTCACACAAGACTAATGCTTTTACTATGAAATAATTTCTCTTTCTTATCCAGAATATGTATTGGTATGTGAACCAATTCTTTATCCAACTCTATCTCAATACGATCTCATCGAATAACACAGTCATGATCAGGTCGATACATCTTCAACTGAGATACACGAAACACATTATGCACCGCATTGAACCCTGATTGAATGGACAAAAAATATTCCACTTCTATAAACCCTTCAATATATAAAAATACCAATAAATATCAGAGATAACTTTTCATGCTTTCCAAAATGATGATGTCCTATTCTAGGAGAGATTCTCATGAACACCTTATCACCAACCTCGAACAATAATGAACATCAAAAATGATCAACATGTGATTTATGAAAACACTAATCCATCTCCATTATCTTACTGATAAAATTAATATTCTTTGTTTTCTTATGGACAATTCTTGACCCCACCATTGTAGTCTCACCCATTTCTACCCAACAATGTGGATAATGATAAAAAACCCATACAATTGTTCAAACAGAGCCATATGTATCATTCCCTCATAACTGTTATTATATTATAACTATAGAAATAGTAATTTCTCCTCCCACGCACCACTAAAATTCATCACACAAGACTACAAAATGTCTTTAGTTTTTTTATCATCCTTTCTAATTTTCCATCCATATGAGGATGATACTTCATACTCATCGACTATTGAGTCCCTGGGTTTTTTTTAAAGATTTTTAGAAACAAGATGTGAAACATAGATCTCCATTTGATATAATCAAAACTAAAACCCCATGACTCTTTCACACATCAATTATATAGATTTTGTATAGGTTCTCCACCTCATGACAGTTTGGAACAATTATGAAATGGTATGACAATTTGAGCTAATCCACAATCACCCACTGGGAATCATATTTCCGAATAATTATTTGGTGACCTGTAATGAGATTCATAGATATATGCTGCCATTTATACATAGGTATTGTTAAATACTAAAACCTAATTATTGGTTGCTGTTTATATGCCTTGGCATGTTGATAAGTCAAGAATATCAAAAGGAACTCATCCACCTTCATTTTCATGCCCACCCACCAAAGCTAATGTTTCAATGTTGTATACATTTTCTGAATTCTATGATTAACCACCCATTTTAAATGGTGATATGTACTAAAAAGTTTTTCCTGACCAGTTACTAGTTTAACTATTTGATCCCAAACTGAAACATTGAATTTCCATCCATTTTTCATCCCTTAATGGTCTCCCCACCATTGAGTTTTTGACCTTATATTCACACATTCTTAATCACATGGTTATTCATCTTTAACCAATCCACAAAAAAAATAATCAATGAAACCAGAAAGAATATGACTATATCACATATGTATTCACATTCCAAACACATGTCTACTATGACTAATATAAAATACCATGGATCCAATGCTTATTTTTTCAACTGACCATATAACATTCTACTTAATGCATCTACCTCCAATATTCCATTACCCAATGTGTACATCAATTCAAATTCAAACATATAAAGATAATCTACCCATATAAATTTTTTAAAATTCAAATATCATTATGATAAGACATGTTTCAACCTATTATGATTGGTACATAGAGTGAATTTCTCATTTAATATATAGTGATGCCATGTTTTCAAATCATGCACCACATGCACTACCTAAAATCAGGTGTTGGGTAATTATTCTCATGAAATCACAACAGTCATGAAATATACAAGACAAAATGATCTCAGTGAATGAGAACACACCCCATAACTGATCCCAACACATCAAAATACACCATATACCATTTTATTGGTCAAAGAAACTCATTATTGGTGTTGAATTAAGGCGACCCTTGAGATCATCAAAATACATTGAAAATTCTTATTCCATTTAATGGAAATTTTTCACTGTCAAAGTTTTCGTTGGTAAATCAATTCATGATAAATAAAAAACAAGGGTCAGAAATTGCCGGCTAGGCCAAGAAAACATTGTATCCCAAAAAAAATTATTCGTTTTTTTACATAAAATAATTGACATTATCTTCTCCAGATCCACTAAAACAAATTTCAAAGGGATTAAATAGACAAAGAAATCTACATTTCATATAAAAAAACTACACTTTGATTATTTTTCATAAAACCAATTGTCTTTCTAGATTACTAACACTATTGAAAATTGTTTCATAGGCTCATGCCATGTGTTAGAAGACCCCATTCTATCATCCACAAACACCAACATGGAAGAGTCTAGATATAATTGAAATATTTGAATCATCAATGTCATGAAAACCACTTGTGAATTTATAAGAACAAAGGGAATAACCACATACCCATATTGGCCAAATCTACTCATGACATCAATTTTTTGAATATCCACCCTCCACACCTACAACTCATGTTATCCGGATCACAAGTGAAATTCGGGGAACCACTAAACTCCCCTCAATTTATTGAATAGGTCATTCATACGTGGGAATGGATATATATTCTTGTTAAAAACTTGGTAAATCTTATGATAATATACACAATAATGAAGAGTAACATCTTCTTTTTAAGTGAATAAGAACATTAATACCCTCAGATATGTGTTAGGACATATGAATCCATTTCATTATAGCTCTTCCAACTGTACATTCAATTCCATCAACTATGATGGTGACAACTGGTAAGATGGAAGATAGATATGTCTTCTCCTAGAGAGGATATCAATCGTAAACTCCACTTACATTATGGATTCCAAAACAAGAAAATATTCGTTAAAGACTTCTAGAATCTAATCAAAATCTAGAGGAAAAATATTTCTCCCAGTATAATTCAACAATTTCAATGATAGAACCACAAAAAAATATAAAATCGACACAACTTCTAGTCCCAACGGTCCTGTTACACCCACCTTTACCTTTTATATCCTCTCATGATATGTCCAACGCCACCATCTGTCATGAAATTGACCGTTCGTACACAATAGTTGAACTGGGACTTAAAAATTTTGAACCAATCCTGACGCTATATTATATCATAAACATTCATCTTTAGCACTGAGAAGGCCCATATCAACACAATAGTAGAAATAGTTTTATAACATTCTATATATAGAAATTCTCGTCAATCTCTTTGACCCAAACAAGTTTGATGTTTAGAAATAGAATGCAATATTTACACATTTAATCCTAAAAACAAAAAATACGAGAAGCAATGAATGAATGATCATAACTCATATTAAACAACGCATTCATAATGGTAGAGTTTAAAACAATCATACCTCTCACTATGGATGGTCATCAGTAATCATCAATATAAACCTTATTAGCTCTATACACCTGTTAACTATCCATAAATTTATCTTTACTATCTAGATGTAATTTCCCTTTCTGATGAGTAATGGTATTCCTACCATCACCATTAATTTCGATTCACTTCTGATGAGGGGAATGCTTCATCCCTTGTCTTGTTGATGCATAAGATGCTTGAGACCCTTGGGGAATGTCTCCAACACCTATCCTCAGAACATTGTGAAAATAACACAGAATATTGTCAATCTATTTACAACTGTGGAATACCCTAGGGGGTTTCATAAATTCTTGACTCATATGGAATAGATATCCATATAGAAAATATACCAGATTTATCTAAGGTTTTGGGGGAATACTTATCAATACCACCGTTGAATTTTGAGACATATGCCCACCATTGAAATAAGAACCCCTCCTTTTCTTTCTTCCCGTGTTAGGGTTATCACCATTTCCCATGGGTATCACGATACGTCTTCCACTTGTAGATATAAAAATATATCTTTTATTCATTCTTTCTATATTTACCATCATTGTATAATATATTATATATGGAACCATAATATTTGAATAGATTTCTTGGCACAGCCCCGATCCAATAATATGCACCATGATAAAAATACTAGTAGGAAACTTAGGGATAAACATGACTAAATTCATGAATTTATCCTTATACTCTATAATTGAAAGATTACATTTCTTCAATATTAAAAAATCTATCATTCTTGGATACATTAATGTTTGGGGGTAGAATTTTTTGTTAAAATTTTTCTCAAAATACCCCCATTCCATACCTTGGTTTAATTTGGCCTAGAACACTAACTACCACCCCTTCCGTGAAATATCTTAAAACATGTGAATCACTGACAAGACATTCAACTCATTCGGTGTGCATAGGAAATAAAAAATTCAATTTAACATATTCTTCCACACCTACTCCTTTTCCAGTTCTGAATCACCCAATAAATGGATGGATTCATGTTATAAGACTTAACAGAATAGTCATAATTCTACATCTCATCCCTTATATTCTCACTATCCACAACCTAAAATTATTTCACCATGATCTCCACCAGCTTTAGGTTAAATTGTGGTATAGATGCAACCAAGATTTATGTAGATTCCTCTAGTTGGTCTCTACAGCACTGACTGGGTGCCATTTTCAATTCATACAAAAATAACTTTAAGTCTCTCCATTTCATAACTAAAGGCATATAATCTCAAAATCTATTACTATTGGTCAGAGTGGATACTGAAGAGGGGGGTGAATTGAGTTCCAATTTCAAATTTCTGTTAAAAACATTCAGGCGTAAAATCACAAAAATTAAAATGGCCCAGTTAATTAAGACAGTAGAGATATAAGTGACCTATTGTTCAACAGGTTTCTCAAAGGTTGATTTCTCCTCAGTAGAGTCAGTATGAGAACTAATTACACTTTTGAAATAATTTTTCTAAACAACTCAGATATACACACTAACCAAAACTAACTATCAGAGTGAATGTAAAAATGAATTTATGTTTTTGCTAATATAAGCACAGCGGATAAGAATAAAACAAAGTAATGAAAGGGGAACAAAACAATTTAAACAAGAGGTTCAGTCTTAAGACAAGAACTATTCCTCTCCACATGGGGATAACCTGCCACCAAGAAATTATATTAAAATTGATACACAGCCTATATCATGCTTTACAACAGCTTTCACAAACTGTCCAGGTTTTTCAACCTCTACCACAGTTCTACATGGGAAAATATACATCCAAGCCACACCAGGCTTCATCCACAGTTATATGTGGGAAACAAAAATAAATAGAGTTTAGAATGTGGATATTCATTATCCCTCAGTTCATGTACAAGAGTCAGTGTGTGTAACTCACACACACTGCTCACAAATGTAATGTATTTAAACACAGTAGAGCTAAAGATAGTGGGGATGAGTTTATAATGATCTGTTGTGTTGGAAGATCAGCTCTGGACCCATTGGAATGAATGAGATGATGTTTTGGTCCATCTCTGCAAGTTGACTCTAAAACATAGTGTCGCAAATTTCAGGTTATGACTTCCATATGTAGAGATGATCAACTGCTTGGATGTCAAGCTCTTTGCAGCACACCACGACAGCTTGAAAAAGATTCTTTCAATTGATCCTCTTGAAGCTCAGTGTTATTCTAAATGAGATCTTGAGGATTATTCTTAAAATTGTGTATGAATATATCTTATGAGTGTTCTCTGTATATTCTATATCTCCACGCCACTTCTATTGTTTTTGTATGCATATGTTGGTCACTTAGCTCTGAATGTCTTTCTCACATATATATATATATATGTGTGTGTGTGTGTGTGCTCTCTTCCAGTTCAACCTTTTTGATTTGGTTCAGCAGGGGCCGACAGGAAAGATGCTTCACCCACGTGTGGTCTTTCTCGTACATTGTGCTGTTTCCTGATGTGCCTGTAAATAACATTAAATAATGTCCGGTGCATTAATTTTTCCAGACATGACCTTTATAATAGTATTAATTAAAATGGTAAAATAAAGAATAGAATATCATTTGATTGGTAGCAGATGCATGTCACACGGTAGACATCAAATGTGGTCTTTCCAACTATGGACTTCATCGATAGGCTCTTTAACTATAGGCTTGTAACGGTGGACTTTGTGCTCATTGAATTTCTTATAACCATAGGTGATTACTCTTTGTAACAGTGGATCCTCATCAGTAAACATTATGCAATAGTCGACTATCTCGACAGTAGGAGTTGTCCAGCGGTAACCTTCTACTAAACTTGTCCAACTATAGGCTTGAACAGAGAGGTTCTCAACAGAAGACGTGAGAAAGAGTCTGACAGTGGACTTCTGACCGAAGACTTGTTACATATATGACCTTGTGACAGTAACTCTTTGTCAATGAGATTTGATATGTAGATCATCAGTAAGTTTGTAACAGTACCCGTATACCGGTAGCTTCCAACAGTGACTGTAAATATTCAATGATGATCTTCTAGCATCAGTGACTTAGAGTGACAGTGAGTTATAACAGTGACTATGAACAGAAAGCACTTTCCAGTAGCCTTTAACAGTGAACTTATATTTAGATAAATATGGACTGTAAGTTGATGCAGCAAAGTCATGAGTCTTAAGAATATACATAGATCAGAATAATATAATTATAAATGTAGATTAGAAGATTAGTAACTGATTTAATGTATCATGATCAATATTTAAACATGTTTTGGGATTATCAAAACAGGTGAGGCCAACAATCTACCCCTTTTTTATAATCACAAATTATGTCAGTATATATTAATGATAAGTATCAAAGATTAATATGAGTGTAAAACTAGAAAATATTAGTACATGGTATCAGAGAGAAAGGAAAATATGATTCAACATAGTATCTTAGTAGCATAGTAGCATATTTATCCCCAATCACATGATTAGTCTAGAATTAGCACAATTTTTCTCAAATTAGTACAATATTTTTCAAATTAGCACAATATTTGCCAAATTAGCACAATATTTCTCAAATTAGCACAATATTTATCAAATTAGCACAATATTTTAGCACAATATTTCTCCCCCTTTGTGATTTGAAAAATGAAAGGCAAATGGGAGAACATAGAAAGCTTGTATTAATAACAAGTTTAGTACATGACCCAAAAAATAGTCCCTATAAAAAGACAGAGATAGACTCAATCCACAACATCCGTAGTTAAGGGGTCATTCCCTTTGGAAGAAGATGATGGAGAAGGAGCTGGTGGATCAGAAGGATTAGGAATGGCTACAAGAATTATATGAGGGGCAACAACCGAAGCTCATATGGGTCTGTAATGGGTAGCTCGTTGAGGGATTAGGGGAGTAAGGCTTCTGATAGCTTCAGTAGGAGACATGGTGGAAGAACCACTTGGTTGAAAAGCAGGTAACATAGGAGGGATGATGACTGGGGTGCAGTCCACATGGAGAAAGGGTTGAAGAAGGTTTTTTAAATCCATAATATTTCTTTTTCCTCTTACCATAGCAGATAAAAAATAATCTTTATTCTCCAAAAACTTATCCATAGTACGTGTCAATTCTCCCAGCATGCTGACCTTCTCCCTGAATGCTTGATTCACTAGTAAAAACATCATATTCTCAATAAAGAGCTTGAAGTGGTTGTTAATTTGATGCTTGGTATAGACTTTCTCAAAGTATGAATCCACCTTATTCTTAATGGACTCTTGAGAAGTAGTAGCTGCCCGCAAGTGGTCACGAACAAAACTGCTAACTTCCCTAGTGGTAGAAAGTATCTGAGAATTTAAGGTGCCACTGGTACTGGCCTTAAAAAGCTCTTCCTGTATCACAGTTCAGATTTGGTCAATGTTCAAAGAGGAACTGGATGAGGGAATTGGTTTTACAGAGAAGGTTACTGTGTCTGTGAAAGACTAAGTAAAATTACGAATCACCTTCTGAACAAGTGCATCTTGACTCTTCAAATGTTTTTTGATTGATGTCTTAAAATCCAAAAAAACTTCCACAAATTTATTGACTACTTCTTTTATATATATAATCTCAACATTCACTTGGATTTGAGAACTGATCATGGGAGTCAATGAAGAAACTGATTGTCTTAGAGCAACCATAGCTCCTGTCCAACATTCAATTTGAGTATGGCACACATTAACTTCATCCATAATTCTTGTCACTGGACTAGACACAACACATCCTAGAGATATCTCCAGGGATTACTCCACACTCCTCAGTTCGTCAACCATGATTTTCTTCCAAACTTCCATTGATTCTCTCAGTGCTTATTTCATTTCAGCCTTTAAGGACTCAAGGTCCTCCTTGGTTTCCAAATTGTCAGCCATAACGGGCAGGATAACAGAATCCCTTTGGGCTATTATTCCCCATCAGAATATCCATTATTATGACCAAGAACTATATATCCTGGATCTTATGTCCAACCTCTGATGTCATACAACATAGAAACTAAACCATGATTCTCCCACTCACTTAGAGCATTCTCCTAAGGTAGCTCTTCTCTCTGTTCTTCTCTAGGTAACTCCACAACCTCCTTTGTAATTCTACCATATTGAACATCCACTTGCTCTGTTAGTTCAACAATAGGGTGAGTCTTATCCTTTTCTAAGTCATCAATGACTCCCTCATCAATGGAATTAGATGCCACTCCTGATTCCTGATCAGGAACTATCTGGATTGTAATATCTATCAGAGGGCTCAACCTAATCTCTTATTCTTCATTTTCCTCATCATCTGCTTCAGAAACATCCTCCTTGTCTTTATGAGTAAAATTATCTAACTCGGTAGCCTCATCCTCTTCAGAGGTGTCCTTGACAACAATCTGATATGCTTCTTCTTCGTTCTCTTCTTCAGTGGTTTCAGTATCACTGTCCTTCAGAACAATCTCTTTCCTTGGTAGTTCTTTTGGAGGGCTAGCTGCTCCAAAAGCTACTGTACTTACAGGACTATGAGGTAAATCAGGATCACTCCCATCATCAATGGGGGTGTTCTATCTTTGAGGGTCCACAGCTCTTTCAGCCTCCTCCACATCAGAATAACCCAGTTCTGGATCATCAGGCTTTAGGGTTGGATCTCTTTTGTCTTTTGGCCTAGTTGGATGAGTAATAAGTTCAAAATTTTCGTACACCTTTCTTTCATCATTCACCCACGCCTTCTTCCAGGGATTCCAGCTAATTTTCATTTACTTGAAAATCAATTTGGAGATACAGAAACTGTTCTTGGCCACTATCATCTCTTCTTGATTTCCAGCCACACCCTTTACCTTTATCATAAATGAGATAAGCTTGGAATGGAATAAAGAATTGGACTTTGAGCTTTCCTTGGTCATATCATCCAATTGTGCCATAAATAACCTACATAGGTTAATCTTCCTTCCATGCTTCAGTATGTACATCAGGAATATGTCCTGGAACATCAGTACTGCAATGTCCCCTATCCTCGGACTAAGTACATTCTGAATGAATTTGAATAAGAGTCTGTCATCTCCATTCATATCAGCTGCAATAATCCTTCTTGATTTTCCATCTCCTGTCAGTTCTTCCAGATTTTTTCCATACTCAAAAATAGAACTATCTGGAGGAGCTACTCCAGAGTAGTAATCAAATATTCCTTCGTGAGGAACTCTCTAACGGGCAGCCCACTCAGCAGACGTGAGACTAACTTCATTGCCATTGACTCTGGACATTAGTTTATGCACATCCTCTTCCTCTTCAAACGTCAGATATTCATATAATTCTTTCACAAGCTTTGGGTAGTAAGGTCCACTATTGTTGGCAAAGCATTCGGTCCATCCTTGGGAATCTAGTACTTTCGGTACTAATGAATTGCTCGACATCAGCCATTCATCACTTAAATACTTCTCAGAAAATATTTTTCTCTTGGTCAGATACGGGTTTACAGGTCCCGACGGGGTGTTGTTGGTGCCACTGGATTCGGCTCGAGTTCTCTTAGGCCTTAGAGCATCCCCATTTCCATTCGGGGGTCGCTTTGTTCTGGCCATAGAGATTGAGAGAGGTTTGAGGGATCATGTGAAGTGTTATGGTTTAGGAATTTCGAGAGCATGGTTCGGGATTGAGAGAGGAAGGTGGATTGAGATATGTTCGTTGCCTTTGATTTTATCATTTAGAGATTAAAACAAAATAAAATAGAAATAATTAATAGGAATAAAAACGGTTTGAATTCTCAAAAAAATAAAAACAAGCAGCGAGGTATCAACAGTGAGATGTACTAGTGAGGTACATCGGTGAGGTGCAACGGTGAGGTATAATAGTGAGGTCCAACTGTGAGGTTCGACTGTAAGGTCTAGCTGTGAGGTTCGACTGTGAGGTCTAGCTGTGAGTTTCGACTGTGAGGTCTGGCTGTGAGGTTCGACGGTGAGGTGATTAATCATACATAACTCATGTTTGATGTAATTTATCTTCTTATAATTTAATGTCTTTGTGAATATATCAGCTAATTGATGATCACTTCCAATGAATTCAAGATTGATATCACCCTTTTTGATAATGATCCCTCAAAAATTGATGTCTCATACCAATATGCATTGTCCTAGCATGAGATACTAGATTTTGGGAAATGTTAATAGCACTTTTATTGTCACACTTTATAGAGACATGTTTGAAATGATATCCATAGTCCAGTAAAGTGTGTTTCATCCACAAAATTTGAGCACAACAACTAACAGCATCTATGTACACAGCTTCGGTAGTAGATAATGCAACCGAATTCTGCTTCTTGCTACAAAAAGATACTAGTGATTTGACTAAAATGTGACATGTCCCAGAGGTGCTTTTTCTATCTAACTTGCAACTGGAAAAATCAATATCAGAATAACTCAACAAATAAAATGATTAACATTTTGGATAAAATAATGCTAAGTTACGAGTATGTTTGAGATATTTAAAAATTCTTTTTACAGTAGTAAAATGAGATTCTTTTGGATTGGCTTGAAAGTGATCACACATGCAAACACTAAACATGATGTCAGATCTACTAGATGTAAGATATAGTAGACTCCCTATCATACCTTTATAGTTGGTTTGATCCACTAGTTCTCCAGCATCATCAACATCCAACTTACATGTGGTACTCATAGGTGTGTCACTTCCTTTACTACCATCCAGAGAAAAACGTTTTAAAACATCCTTAATATATTTACTTTGATTTAAAACAATTCCATTTTTATTTTTAAAGTTCTGAAATCCAAGAAAAAATTTGAGTTCTCCAGTTAAACTCATTTCAAACTCATTTTGCTTCATTTTCTAAAAATATACACATAATGAATTTTTTGTAGATCCAAAAATAATATCATCCATATAAATTTTTACTATCAAAAGGTATTTAGAAATCCATTTAATGAAACGATTAGGATCAACTACCCCTTTGGAAAAACCTTTTGAAATATGAAAAGAACTGAGCCTATCATACCATGCTCTTGGAGCTTGTTTTAATCCATATAAAGCATTAGATAGTTTAAAAACATGATTGAAAAAATGGGGATTTGTAAAACCAGGAGCTTGTTCAAACAATACAGCCTCAACTATATACCCATTTAGAAAAGTAATTTTGACATCAATTTGATAAAGTTTGACATTCAGACGAGTTGCATAGGCAAGTAGTATCCTAATAGCTTCTAATCTTGATACAGGTGCAAAGTTATCCTCATGGTCTATTCCTTCCTCTTGACTATATCCTTGTGCAACTATCCTGGCCTTATTTCTAGCTATATTCCCAGACTCATCTACTTTCTTCCGAAACACCCATTTAGTGCCTATGGTCAAGGTGTACTTGGGTCTTTCCAGTAATTCCAAAACGTTGTTTCTTTCAAACATATTTAGTTCTTATTTCATATCCATTAACCAAAATTCATCATTGATAGAATCATTAGTATTTTTGGGTTCAAGCTGTGAAAGAAAAGATTGATGTTCAACCTGGTTTCATAGAGAATCTCTAGTTTGTGTTATTCTATTCAAATCGCCTACAAAAACATCTAGATAATGATTCTTAAGAGTCCTATTACCTCTAATAAGGGTTGGACTAGATTCATTATAGTTATCTATTGGTTCAGAATCAATAGGAGAAGATTTTGGAAAATTTCCTGAACTGGATACTTTTACAGGGGATTCACTATCCTTATCATTAAGGTTCATATTTGTCAAATCTTCCTCAATATTTCTAAGAGAGGTCTTAGGCTCAATTGGATCAGTCTCATCAAATTTGATATCAATTTATTCTTCCACACATTTGGATTTCTTATTGAACAATCTATAGGCTTTACTTGAAACAGAATAACCATGAAAAATTCCGTCATCACTTTTGGGAGAATATTTGTCATGTAACACCCCAGGTAAATAAAGAATATGAAATTTTTATATTTATCCATATTTGTGAATAAAATATTAATATTAATTTAAAGGGGATGCTTTTCTCTATGCCGTACCCAATACGCAACAACGAGTTTTTTGGGAATCTTACATTGCACTCTAATAATAAAATAATATTATTTTAAAAGGTTGTTAACGCCTTTCCGTTGTAATGGTGGGAATAAATATAACTAACTAAAAAATGATTATATATGTTTTTCATATATTTTTACTCTTTACAATAAATTTTAGAGTATTAAAAATGCGAATGAATCCAATTTTAAGCATAAACATTCTAATATTCTTTAAAAGGTTGATTAACCACCTTTTGATGGAGAACCTCTTTTAAATACACTTTTTGAGAATTTTATGTGTTATATATGACAAGATAAAATTCTTATTTAGAATCGAGACATAAAAATTTACTTTGTGTAAATTTTTGGTATCTTTCCGATAATGTTCATTTTTTAATTAATAGATAAAAATGTTGTATTTTAATTCAAAAACTATTTTTAATCTAATTTATTTATATGATTAGATTATATTTTGAATTATTTTTAAAGTAAAATTAGAATATATTATTATCATTTAATCCAATAGTGGTTTTTGGAATTAATTTCACATTGAAATTGGACTTAAGCTAGTGTCAATCTTTTGATACTTATTGTTTCATAAAAAAACGCTATTTGCTCTGACAGCGGGAATTAATTATTAAATTAATTAATTTAACTTATATGTTTTTAATTTTGTAAAATATACATAATTTTTGAATTCAGAATATCAAATATAGCTTAGGGTGAAGTTTTGGTATTTTTCTGGAAAACTTCAATTTTTTATGAATAGTGAAACCACTAAGTGGTACTTAAAAAACTGATTTTTCGTTTAAATGAAATTTTACCACCTCTGTGTTTCGAATTTAAAAATTATGAAATACATGGTTTTTATTAAGATGTAAAATGTGGTTCAATGGGATTAAAATAATTTTTTGTTGAATAGTAACTTATTAAGTTTTTAATCGTGATTAGAGATAATTAGTGCAATTTAAGGAAAAAATGTTATTATAATAAAATGAAAATACCTAGACACATGTCCTAACCTTATTTTATGTTTCATGGCCTACCAAGAAAATCCATGGGTCAACTTGGGGACCCCATGGAGCCACATTGGTAGGAAAATGACATTATTATCTTTTTATTTAATGTTAAAATGAAAATGACACAAACATGAGTTTTTTTAATGATTTTTTTTAAATGGGGTTATACAAGTCAAAAATTTTACTATAAATAGTAATTGAAAATCTAAAAATATTTCCCACATCATAGTAGTTTTTTTATTATTTTTAGATATTAAATAAATTAAATTATTTATGACATCATGATGATGCAGTGATTACCTCATTATTTAACGATTTAAATAAAATAAAACGATAATGTAAAATCTAAGACCTACACTTGTCAAAAACCTATTGTATGGGTATATTTCGAACCTTTATCACTTTATCCTCCAATTATATCAATGTGGGACCTTTTAAATCCGAAACTCAATTTAAAATAAAGTAACATTTCTTTACTTTCCAAGAGTGCCCCTCCTCTCCTCTTATAAAAGGCCCCCACCTATACCAACTTACACACACCTCTCAAGACTTTGGCTCGGCCAAAACCTGCCCATTTCATCTCTCCACATCCATCTATTCATTATTTAAGCCTCAATTTTGGCAGAATCCTTTACAAGGAATCCTTTGAGAATAAATCAAAGAGATTTACCCGTTTTAAAGGTAGTGTTTTCTCTTGTGATCTTATGTTTCATTTTGCTTCTACAACCCCCTAAACTATTTTTATTCTTTTCTTTTGTAAAAAAACAGTATATTAAATATACTAGGATGTTTTTATGTGAAGGATTCAAGCTAAAATTACACACACCTTCGTCTAATGGTTAAAGAACATACTATTTCTATTGTTGGCGATTTTCGGCCTCACGAAACGATGATTGTTCAATATTCTTTTAACACCTTTAAAGGTGTCCATTATGATGTCACTATATTTTATATATGATATATATTGTATTTATGTTTAAAATATGTTTCTTTATTTTATATTTAAAAGATACCTTTATTCTTTTCATGTTGTGAAAATGCGATAATTTCATATGAGGAAGTGTGGACTACCTCCCCCTCATGTGATGTGACTCGTACATGCAATACATGGAATGTATAAAGAATGAAATTAATGAAAATATGTGACATATATAACATATATATAATACTGGAATTATAATATATATATATATACCATTTGTTTTTTAATTCCATTAATATGACAAAAAAATGAAAGTAGCATTCATGCGTACGTACGGCCTACCGTCTCCATGAGCGGTGCTTTTCATTTTTTTATCTAAAAATGATATGGAATAGTATAAAATGAATATGTACTGGATATATATGATATTTTAATAATTAATACTATTCTGGAAATTATTTACTTATAACTACATGGGCAATCAGTTTTCAAACAAGTTCATTTTTGACTCATGTACCAAACATTGTCAAAAACGTCTGATATGAACTAACATTATTAAAAAATTATTATAACATTATAATATGTGATATGAACTGAATAATAATCTTTAAAGGATGTCCTTAGGCAACTAAAAATTGATCAATATTTATTATTCAGTAATATAATGAAACGAACAAGACAAATCGGATTTGAGGTAAAGGATCATACTCCTCTCTTTCTTTTTAAGTACACTCTTTTATGTCATTACTTTAAGCTCATCTTTCTTGTGATTTAGATGTTCATATGATTAAAGACTCTATTCTCTCTTATCAATCCATTTTGGATGTTTTGTGTGGCGCTGTTAGGTTGCCAAATTTTCGTAAGAGATCTAACCTCTCTCTTCCTCTTTAAGTACTCTCTTTTAAGTCACTTATTTTAAGCTCCTATTTGTTATGTTAGGGGATGTTCTTTTATATTCATCTTGATGTAAACTTTATTTTAATATGATTAGAGACCTTATTTGATCTCATCAATCCATTTTTGTAAGTTTTATGTGGCGCTGTTAGGCTGTCGAGTTGTCGTAAGAGATTTTTCATCTCACTTTTATTCTCGTGAGATTTACGCTACATTTGCCAAAATTTCCATTGAGTGGTGTATGTACTGGACATTATTTTAATAATTGTGTAATATAAATTCATTTATGAGTATTTACATCAATTTTGTATTGTCCTTCTTTCATGGGGTGTATGTTTCGAAAGATACCCATGTCGGTAAGGGAACCTTTCACCCTCCTCTTTTTAAAAGACTTCTTTTGTTATGTCTTTTAATTCACATACTATTATGTTGGGACATGATCTTCCATATAATTATTGATTTAAATTTTATGTCCAAGTGATGAGATTCCCTTTATCTCTGTCATCAACTCTTTTTCTAAAATTTGATGTGACGCCGTTAGGCTGTCATGTGAACTTTTTTACCCAATTTTGATTTCTATGGGTTCAACATGTAGTTATTGAATATGTCATCATTTGAATATGTTTGAATGACCTTTGATTATTTTAATCATAATATCCAATTATATTGGGTGTATTTATGTTTTTCACACATAATTAGGAGATTGATTTATCTTTAATTTAAGGATACCATCTTTATAATGGATATCATCTCATTTGCATTTCCATTGAGACTTCATTGTTGTTATGACCCAATTCACTTTTATATGGTGTATATAATATCATTTGGAATATTATATCATGAATCCCATTATTCTCATGATATTATAAATTTTTGATTAAATCTTATTCCTATATTATTTTATTCAAGTGTATCTCATTTTGTTAAAAACCCTTTAACTAAAATATCATTTTAAATGTTTTAATGATTTAATATTATAAATATTTCTCATTAATATCCATGTTTTTAAAATGGTTTTAAGGAATAATTTATATGTATATTAATGGTTTAAAATGATAAAATCTTCAATGTGGTATGGGACACATTGATTTAAAAATCTCTTTATTAAATGTTTTAAATGGTTTTGAAAATGGTTTTTATAATGGATTCATTATTTCAATATCTTAAAATGTTATATTGTTATTGCAATGTGGGAATGTTATCTATCCTTTATGAATAAGTTATGTTCTAATATTATGTTATAGTTCTTGGGAATTGTTATGAAGATGGGTTGTTCCATGATAAAATAAGGGTCGGTGAGCCCGATATAGCTCTCTAATGCATTGGGTAACACGAAGGGGTTAAACGTTAAGGTTTCTCCCAAGAGATTTAGGGAATATACTGTGATGGGTATTCCCAATATAACCAAGACGGTTACTCCCTACTTAAGAATGTTATGAATGCCTCAAGTTACCTTAATGTATTATTCTTTCTAGGATTTATTCATAATTTTATGAGATATGATAAAAGTGCTTATGTGTTATGAGTAAAGTATGATCTCATTCTTATGTATACATGTACTCATGTTTCCATTCCATATTTTTATATCCCTTACTAATCTTTTTATGCTCATCCCAAGTTTTTGAAATGTTTTTTCATAGGTCAAGGGAAAGGTACATGATATGATGATATTTTCAAGGAAGTGTCAAGAAAGAATCCATGTTTTATTTTAAATATGTTGTTGTTGATGGGGAATAACGAATACTATCTTTTATGTAACCACTTTGTTTAAATGTGGAATGTAATTCATGATATATGATCTAATTCTCTAAAACTATAATCCTAAAAAGATCCTCAATGTTAATTATTCATTTAATTCAATATTAAGTTAGGTTTAAGGC
The DNA here is from genome assembly GCA_963277665.1 of Viscum album. Lineage (NCBI taxonomy): Eukaryota > Viridiplantae > Streptophyta > Magnoliopsida > Santalales > Viscaceae > Viscum > Viscum album. Next base: position 1,931,549,847 of record OY728161.1, on the reverse strand, counting down.
CGTGGTCTTATATTTGGTATCAGTGGTCGGTTTAGACAAATTTTGGGATAAAGAGTTTTTGTTATACACATGATTAGTCCCTATATCTATTATTTCAGTTAAATCCTTATTTTATAATTTTTTTTTGGTCAAGGAAAGTCGGTTATGAATGGAAGGAGATGGATCTGAAATGACATTCCTATCTCTTCCTGATGACATGCTTGCAATAATTATTACAAAGTCATGTTCGGATGATTGTGAAACTTTTTCTCGCATACACCTCACTTTCAAGTAGTTGTTTGAGATATCAAACACCTCCACTATACCTCGTTATCATCGTGGATCATGGGTTGTATTTAGAAAAATAATATTTTCACAATATTCTCATATTTTCAAGAAAGGTAAATATTATCAAGTTATTTTCAAATATTTTACCTTATCACAAGAATTTGAAGCATATTACGATTTAAAAATTGGTGCTGAGGAAGGAGACACTTTCACAACCTATTTATATATTCATTTAAAATATAGTCTCTCAGCACATACTTATGTTATTTTAAAAGGACCAATAATAGAAAGTTTCAAATTAAATTATGTACGACTATTTTATAGAAATCATGTTTTATTAGATGTTTTGGAATTATATGTCATACATGATTATTTTCCAAAACTGTTTTTCTGTGAACACACATATGACCCATGTTGTACACTGTGTATTCGGATGGAGGACCAAAATGATTTTAATGGATCTCTAAATCATTGTTTTAATGCATGATACTTCTACATACGTGAGCAATATGACGATGAAACCGAGTGGATTCCATGATCAAGGTATGATGTTATTCATTTTGGGAATCATTTTATTTTATCTTTTGGTGGTGAAATAAGACTTCAAGAATTAAGATGTTGAGATCGTAACAAATTTGGATGAAAATGAGAGGTATAAGGAAACTATTGAGATTAAAAAATATTAGGGTTATTCTTGGAGTTTTATTAAAAGGACAACATGAGAACCGTGTGACAACCCATCATGTCGGAAAAAGCTGCGGGAATCGAACCCACAACCAAAGTGCAACTGGTATTTATCGCCTACCACTGGACTACGTGAAGTCCCTGTTTAGTTTGACTAATTATTTTTAGTTAGATGATTTTATGAATTAAGATTAAGTTTATTTTGGGTTATATATGGAAATTTATTGACCAATCATGGAGGATATGTGATTTGGTTAATTACTTTTCAATACGAGAGTTTAAGAGCAACTCATGTTGTTTAGAGATAAATGTGACGATTTAACTTGAAAGAATATGTGACTAAATCCTTCAAATACTTGGGTTTCAATCTTATTTTGGTTTACTTTGAAGAATTTTATGGACAAATTGTTAATCGAATGGTCCTCGCTGAACTTTGGGTTTTGTTGGACAAATTATGGAGATTAAGAATAGATTTTATTTTTATAAAGGGTTATCCTTTTCTGGATTATCTGATCTTGTACTAACCTTTTTGGTTTTGGTTTTGGTTAAAGTTTAAGGAAATGGGAAGTATATAGTTCTCTTTTTTGGATTAGGTGATTCTCTAGAAGTTGATTATAGTACTCTTAATGTGAACAAGTCTTCCTAAATACTCATCTTTTGGAGAAAATATGAGTTTGTGTAAGAAATCTAATAAAAGATGAAAGTCAACATGATAAGTGATAATGATTCCTTATGAATAAATTCCTCAATAAAAATTAACTTAAAACAAAAATGTTGTCTATTAGATTTTCCTACTCGGGAATCGAATACCGTTTAACCCATCACACGTTTGTGATTTTCTTGTGGTTAACTTTCTCCTAAACATGTTTTCTATCACTCTCCATCAGAACATGACCCTATGTTTTCTCCTCCACGTCCATGTTTTCATACATGGAATCCTAGTATGGGTTAACTAGGGTGACCTCTATACATCGCTTTATTTATTTTAAAGTGACTGTTTTACCGACTCTTATTCTGATGTGGGACATTCAAGGATGTTTCCAAGCCCAATTTTAAAATTGTGAGGAGGCAATTCTCAAAAGGAAAGAAGGATGTAACACCCCAGGTAAATAAAGAATATGAAAATTTTATATTAATCCTTATTTTTGAATAAAATATTAATATTACTTTAAAGGGGACTCTATGCTCGATCGTGTACCCAATACGCAACAACGAGTTTCATGGGAATCTTACGTTGCACTCTAATAATAAAAATATATTATTTTAAATGGTAGTTAACGTCGAGCCGCTGTAATGGTGGGAATGAACATAACTAACTACAAAATGATTATATATGTTTTTCATATATGTTTACTCTTTATAACAACTGTTAGAGGATTATAAATGCGAATGAATCCAATTTTAAGCGTAAACATTCTAATATTCTTTAAAAGGACGATTAACCACCTTTTGATGGAGAACCTCTTTTAAATCAACTTTTTGACAATTTTATTTGTTAGATTTGACAAAATAAAATTCTTATTTAGACTCAGGACATCAAAATTTACATTTTGGAAATTGTTGGTATCTTTCCGATAAAGTTCATTTTTTAAGAATATTGAAAAATGTTGTATTTTAATTCAAAACCTCTTTTTAATCAAATTTACTTATATGATTAGATTATATTTTGAATTTTTTTTAAAGTAAAATTAGAATATATTTTTACAATATTATCCAATTGTGGTCTTTGAAATTAATTTCACTTTGAAATTGGACTTAAACTAGTGTCAATCTTTTGATACTTATTGTTTCATAAAAACACGCTATTTGTTCTGACAACGGGAATTAATTATTAAATTAATTAATGTAACATAAATGTTTTTAATTTTGTAAAATAGACATCATTTTTGAATTCGGAATATGAAATATAGCTTAGGGTGATGTTTTGGTATTTTTCTGGAAAATATTAATTGTTGATGAATAGTGAAACCACTAAGTGGTACTTAAAAAACTGATTTTTCGTTTAAATGAAATTTTACCACCTCTGGGTTTTGAATTTAAAAAATCATACATAAATGGTTGTAATTAATATGTAAAATGTGGTTCAATGGGATTAAAATAATTTTTTGGTGAATAGTATCTTATTAAGTTTTTTATCGCGATTAGAGGTAATTAGTGCAGTTTAAGGCAAAAATGATATTATAATAAAATGAAAATTCCTAGACACATGTCCTAACCTTATTGGATGTGTCATAGAAGACCAAGAAAATCCATGGGTCAACTTGGGGACCCCATGTAGCCACTTTGGTAGGAAAATGACATTATTATCTTTTTATTTAATGTTAAAATTAAAATGACACAAACATGAGTTGTCTTACTGAAACAAATTTTAAATGGGGTTATACAAGTTAGATTTATTACTATAAATAGTTATTAGAAAGATACAAATATTTAATACATCATAGTAGTTTTGTTATAATTTTTATAAATTAAATAAATTAAATTATTTATGACATCATGATGATGTAGTGATTACCTCATTATTTAACGATTTAAATAAAATGAAATGATAATGTAAAATCTAAGAACTAATCTTGTAAAAAACCTATTTTATGGGTATATTTCGAACCATTATCTCCTTATCCTCGAATTATATCAATGTGGGACCTTTTAAATCCGAAACTCATTTTAAAATAAAGTAAAATTTCTTTACTTTCCAAGAGTGCCCCTCATCTCCTCTTATAAATGGCCCCCACCTCTACCACCTTAGACACACCTCTCAAGCCTTTGGCTCGGCCAAAACCTGCCCATTTTATCTCTCCACATCCATATATTCATCATTAAAGCCTCACATTGGGCATAATACTTTCCAAAGAAGCCTTTGAGCTTAAATCAAAGAGAGTTACCCGTTTTAAAGGTAGTGTTTTCTCTTGTATTCTTATGTTTTATTTTGCTTCTCCAACCCCCCCTAAACTCTTTTTATTCTTTTCATTTGTAACAAACCCATTTTCTTCAATACAATTGGATTTTTTATGTGAATTATTCGAGATACACTTACACATACCTTCGTTTAGTGGTTAAAGAACATATTGTTTCTGTGGTTGGCGATTTTCTGCCTCACGAAACGATGATTGTTCAATATTCTCCTAGCACCTTTAAAGGTGTCCATTATGATGTCACTGTATTTTATATATGATATATATAGTATTTAAGTTTACTATATTCTTCTGTATTTTATATTTAAAATATACCTTTATTCTTTTCATGTTGTGCAAATGCGATAATTTCATATGAGGAAGTGTGGACTACCTCCCCCTCAAGTGATCTGACTCGTACATGCAATACATGGAATGTATAAAGAATGAAATTAATGAACATATGTGACCTATATAACATATTTATTATAATAGAATTATAATATATAAATATATATATCATTTATTTTTTAAATCCATTAATATGAAAAAAAATTAAAGTAGCGTTCATGCGTACGTACGGTCTACCGTCTCCATGAATGGTACTTTTCGTTTTATATCTCCAAATGATATGGAATAGTATAAAATTAATATGTAATATATATATATATATATATATTATATTTTAATCATTAATACTATTCTGGAAATTATTTACTTATAAATACACGGTCAATCATTTTTCAAACAAGTTCATTTTTGACTCGTGTACCAAACATCGGCAAAAACGTCTGATATGAACTAACATTATTAAACAATTATTATTACATTATAATATGTGATATGAACTGAATAATAATCGTTAAATGAGGTCACTAGGAAATTATAAATTGACCAATGTTTATTATTCAGGAATATAATGAAACGAACAAGACAAGTCGGACTTGAGGTAAGGGATCCTACTCCTCTCTTTCTTTTTAAGTACACTTTTTTTGTCATTCCTTTTAATCTCATCTTTCTTGTGATTGGGATGTTATTTTATATTACTCATAATTTTATTTTTATGTTCATATAATTAGAGACCCTATTCTCTCTCATCAATCCATTTTGGATGTTTTGAGTGGCACCGTTAGGCTGCCGAATTTTCGTAAGAGATCTAACCTCTCTCTTTCTTTTTAAGTACTCTCTTTTATGTCACTTTTTTAAGCTCCTCTTTGTAATGTTGGGGGATGTTATATTATATTAATCTTGCATTAAACTTTATGTTAATATTGTGTGAGACCCTATTTGATCTCATCAATCCATTTTTTTAAGTTTTAAGTGGTGCCGTTAGGCTGCCGAGTTGTCGTAATGGATTTTTCATCTCACTTTTATTCCCGTGAGATTTATGCTAAATTTGCCACAATTTACTTTGAGTGGTGTATGTACTGGCCATTATTTTACACATTGTGTAATATACATTCCTTTATGTGTATTTACATCAATTTTTTATTGTCCTTCTTTCATGGGGTGTATGTTTCGAAAGATACCCATGTCTTTAAGGGAACCTTTCATCATCCTCTTTTTAAAAGACTTCTTTTGTTATGTCTTTTAATTCACTTACTATTATTTTGGGATATGTTCTTCCATATGCTTATTGATTTTAATTTTATGTCCAAGTGATGAGATAGCCTTTAGATCTCTCATTAACTCTTCTTCTAAAATTTGATGTGACGCCATTAGGCAGTCAAGGGAACTTCTTAACCCAATTTCGATTTCTTTGGATTCAACATGTAGTTATTGAATATGTTATCATTTGAATATGTTTGAATGACCTTTGATTATTTTACACTTAATATCCACTTATATTGGGTGTATTTATATTTTTCACACATAATTATGAGATTGATTTATCCTTAATTTAAGGATACCATCTTTATAATGGATTTCATCTCAATTTACATTTCCATCAAGAATTCATTGTTGTTATGCGCCAATTCACTCTTATATGGTTTATATACTATCATTTGAATATTATATCATGACTACCTTTATTATCATGATATTATAAAGTTTTTATTAAATGTTATTCCTCAATTATTGTATTCAAGTGTCTCTCATTTTGTTAAAAACCCTTTAACTTAAATATCATTTTAAATGTTCTAATGATTTAATCTTATAAGTATTTCTCATTAATATCCATGTTTTCAAAAGGTTTTTAAGGAATTATTTATATGGATATTAATGGTTTAAAATGTTAAAATATTCAATGTGGTATGGGAAACATTGATTTAAAAATCTCTTTATTAAATTTTTTAAATGGTTTTGAAAATGTTTTTTAGAATGGATTCATTATTTCAATATCTTAAAATGTTATATTGTTATTGCAATGTGGGAATGTTACCTTTCCTTTATTCTTAAGTTATGTGATATAATTATGTTATGGTTCTTGGGCATTGTTATGAATACGGGTGGTTCCGTGATAAACTAAGGGCAGGTGAGCCCAATATAGCTCTCCAATGCATTGGGTAACATGAAGGGGTTAAACATTACGGTTTCTACGAAGAGATTTAGGGATTATACTGTGATGCGTATTCCAAACGTAACCAAGAGGGTTACTCCCAATGTAAGAATGTTACGAATTCCTCAATTTACCTTTATGTCTTATGATTTCTATGATTTATTCATGATTTTATGAGGTATGTTAAAGTGCTTATGTTTTATGGGTAAAGTATGATCTCATTCTTATGTATACATTTACTCATGTTAACTTTCCATATTTTTATATCCCTTACTGATCTTTTTATGCTCATCCGTCGTTTTTGATATGTCTTTTCACAGGTCAAGGGAAAGGTACATGATATGATGATAGTGTCAAGAAAAAATCCTGGTTTTATTTTAAATATGTTGTCGTTGATGGGGAAAAAAGAATACTATCTTTTATGTAACCACTTTTTTTAAATGTGGAATGTAATTCATGATTTATGATCTAATTATCTAAAACTATAAACCTGAAAATATCCTCAATGTGAATTATTCATTTAATTCAATATTAAGTAAGGTTTAATGTCGGGGTCTTATATGTAAAGACTATCTTTAGTATTATGAATAAATGCTTTGAAACCAAATAGTATAAAATAATTAACCTTAGGCTTCCTATTATTCTAGAGATCATAAGGGGACCTTTTTAGAATAGGACTAATTAAAACTCTATTGATGACATAACAAGCTGTATTTACAGCTTTAGCCAAAAAATAAATAGGTATGTCATACTCATTAAGAATAGTTCTTGCAATTTCTTGAAGGGTCATATTTCTCCTTTCTACAATTTCATTTTGTTGTGGTGTCCTAGGGGTAGAAAAGTAGTGACTATATCCATTGTGTGAGCAGTAAGATTCAAACTCATGATTCTCAAACTCACGGCCATAATCACTTCTCAGGGTGTTTATTTTAAGTCCACTAAGGTTTTCTAGAGACATGGAATATTTGACAATGTAGGAACAAGATTCACTTTTGTGATCTAGAAAGTATACCCATGTATACCTAGAAAAGTCATCTATAATAACATAAACATAGTGCCTCCCATTTTGACTTTAAACTCTTGATTGTCCAATCAGATCCATGTGAACAAACTCAAGTGGTTGAGAAGTTGAAACTTTTTTCTTTGGTTTGAAAGAAACTTTATGTTATTTTCCCTTTTGATAGGGATTACACACTTTATCATTTGGGAATTCCAATTTAGGTAGGTCTCTGATTAAGAATTTTTTAGATAGCTTCCTAAGTGAGTGCACATTACAGTGTCCTAATCTTCTATCTCACAGACATGACTCTTTATGAAAAGCATTTAAGCAAGAAACATTTGGTTTGGCTAAGGAGTTTAAATCAACAGCATATACATTATCATTTCTATATGCAGTGAAAACTAAATCATGTTTTGAATCAAAAACATTGCATGAATCATTTTCAAATTTAACATTAAGGCCATCATCACATAACTGAGATATACTATGTAAATTATATTTTAATCCAAAAAAAACTACTTTAGACCTTAATATTGTATCAGGGTTACCAAAATGGCTAAAGCTGATGATTTTTCCTTTTGCATTGTCACCATAGGTGACATGCCCACCATCAACATTAATCAGACTGTTGAAGCACGAATAGTCTCCTATCATTTGTCTTGAAAATCCACTTTCCAAGTACCACAGGGTCTTATAAGAACTCCATAAGAAAATTCCCTGCAAAACAGATTAAACATAGGATAATTTTGGTACCCAGATCTTCTTGGGTCTAGAAAGGTTACCAAATAAAAATTTGAGAACCCATATTTTCTTAATAGGTTTTCCAAAATCAATAAACATATTTTTAGAAATAAATACTATGTTCGGTCCATTAGTGAATTGTTTCTCAAAATATGATCAAGAATTAGCAGTGAATTGTCCAGATTTTGGAACAAATTTGGTTTTGCTAATTTGCCTCTATCCAGGCTGATATCCTAGACCAGTTGTATATTTTGATGCCATATGTCTTCATAGAAACTGTGTCAAGGTATAAATACCATTACTAAACTTCTCAGTATCATTTCTTATTTGTTCATTAGAAAATTTGATTTGAGTGTTCTCCTTCAACAGTTGATCATTGTTTGATTTTTCTACACTTAAATTTGTTTTAATATTTCTAGTCAAGGCATGTTGTTTCTTCAAAGATTTATATTTATCTTTTAGTTCATTGCAGATATCTTCCAGTATATTGCAATATTCAAATATTTGATCCTTAGAAATATTTTTCTCATTATCTGAATAAATTTTATTTCTAGAATAATAATCATTTTTAATAGGGGAAACAGCTACCTCAGATACGTTAGTCATGAATCACATGTTGGCATGATTCTTTTCAGAATCAGTGGCTTCTGATTCACTTGTGTTGTCTTCCAAAGAACTCCAGGTTGCTTTCATGGATTTCTTATACTTCTTGTCCTTATAATCATATTTCCTCTTGAATTTTAACTTTGGACCGTCATCTTTGATGTGTCCTTTCCTCTTGCATTCATAGCAGACTATATCACCATCCTTGTCAGATTTCTTCCATTCATTCTCCCACTTACCTTGTTGATCATAATTACCCTTGTAGTTTGGTTTTATGAAAAAATTCTTCTTATTATAGAACTTCTTAAATCTCATGGCTATTTGAGCCATTTCTCCATCACTGTCTGAATCTGAATTTTCACTAGCTGAACTTTTAGTAGGTATATGTATTTTCTCCTTTTCTTTGCTCTTTAAAGTATTAGTCTTGAATGCCACAGATTTTATCTTAGGTTCATCACATTCTTCTTTGTTCACATTCAGTACCACTTCACACATCATTAGTTTACCAATCAACTCCTTAACAGGTAGCTTGCTGATGTCACATGACTCTTAGATAGATCCAGAAGTGCATCTCCATCTGTCAGGAAAACATCTCAATATTCTCATGATCTTCTCCTTTTCTAGAACAGCATTTCACAGTGAACTAATCATGTTGACAATCACATTAAAACTAAGATACATATAAGAAATGGGTTTATCAGGTCTCATCATAAAATTATCATATTTAATAGTATAATTATTTAATCTCATTTCCTTTACGTTGGTTGTTCCTTCATGAGAAACAGCCAAGGTGTCCCATATTTCATGAGCTGTTTTACATGAAGAAATATGGTTAAATTCATAATCTCCTAAAGATAAGTAAAGGGAATTCATAGCTTTACAATTATTGTTATAGTTAGACTTTTTAGAATCATCCTAGGTAGATCTAGCAGTTTTGGGTATTTCATATTCTAATTATATAGCAGACCAGATATCAAAACCAATACTTTCCAAATGAATTATCATTTTGGATTTCCATTGAGCATAGTTCACACCATTAAAGAAAGGTGGCCTGTTAGTAGCTACACCTTCTCATCTATTGTCCATAACTAGATTTTATAAAATATATTAAAGAGATAAAATTTAGCCCAAATAGAAATTTAAGATCTTTAAGATAAAACTAAAATTACAGTTTAAAAAACAGAGGGTTTGAAAACCTTTTATAAATAAGAATGTTACCTCTAATACCAAATGTTTGTCAGAGTGGATACTCAAGAGGGGTGTTGAATTTAGTTCCAATTTAAAATTTCTGTTAAAAACATTCAGGCTTAAAATCCCCCAAATTAAAATGGTCCAGTTAATTAAGGCAGTAGAGATATTAGTGACCTATTGTTCAACAGGTTTCTCAAAGGTTGATTAGTCCTCACTAGAGTCAGTATGAGAACTAATTCCACTTTTGAAACAAGTTTACTAAACAACTTAGATATACACACTAACAAGAACTAACTATCAGATTGAATGTAAAAATAGATTTATGTTTTTGCTAATTTAAGCACAGTGGATAAGAATAAAACAATGTAATGAAAGTGGAACACAAAAATTTAAACAAGAGGTTCAGTCTTAAGACAAGACCTAGTCCTCTCAACTTGGTGATAACCTTCCACCATGTAATTATATTAAAAGTGATACAAAACATGTATCAGGATTTACAACAGCTTTCACAAACTGTCCAGGTTTTTCAACCTCTACCACAGTTCTAGGTGGGAAAATAAACATCCAAGCCACACCAGGATTCTTCCACAGTTCTACGTGGGGAAAAACTAAGGAGAGTTTAGAATGGGGATTTTCAGTATCTATCCGTTCAAGTACAAGAGTCAGTGTGTTTAACTGACACACACTGCTCACAAATGTAAATTATTTAAACACAGTATAGCTAAAGTTAGTGGGGATGAGTTTATAATGCCCTGTTGTGTTGGCAGATAAGATCTGGACTCGTTGGAATGAATGAGATGAAGTTTTGGTCCTTCTATGTATGTTGAATCCAAAATAGAGTGTCGTAACTTTCAAGTTATGACTTCTAGATATAGAGATAATCAGCTTCTCAGATGTTAATCTATTTGTAGTGCACCACGACGTGTTGAAAAAGATTCTTTCAATTGATCCTCTTGAAGCTCGGTGTTATTCTAAATGAGAGATTGAGGATTCTTATTCAAATATTTTATGATTTTATCTTAGGATTGTTCTCTATATATTCAATATTTCCAGGCCACTTCTCTTGTTTTTGTATGCATATGTCTGTCACATAGCTCTGAATGTATTTCTCATATATATATATACATGTGTGTGTGTGTGTGTGTGTGTGTGTGTGTGCTCTCTTCCAGTTCAGCCTTTTTGATTTGGTTCAGTAGGGGCCAACAGGAAATATGCTTCACACACGTGTGGTCTTCCTCGTACATCATACTGTTTCGTAATGTGCCTGTAAATATCATTAAATAATGTTAGGGGCATTAATTTTTCCAGACATGACCATTATAACAGTATTAATAAAATTGGTAAAGGAACAAATTGAATATCTTTTGACTGGTAGTAGATGCATGTCACACGGTAGACTTCAACTGTGGTCTTTCCAACCGTGGACTTCATCATTAGGCTCTTTGACTGTAGGCTTGTAACGGTGGACTTTGTGCTGAGTGAATGTCTGGTAACGGTAGCTGATTACTCTTTGTAACAGTGGATCCTCATTAGTATACTTTGAGAAACGGTCGACTATCTCGAAAGTAGAAGTTTTCCAGTGGTAGCCTTCTAATTAACTTGTCCAATTGTAGGCTTGAACTCAGAGGTTCTCAAAAGAAGACTTGAGAAATAGTCTCACAGTGTACTTCTAACAGAAGCCTTGTTACAGCTGTGTCCTTGTGACAGTAACTCTTTTTCTGTGAGCTTTGATAAGTAGATCATCAGTAGGTTTGTAATAGTACCCGTGTACCTGTCGCTTCCAACAGTGTCTTTAAATCTTTAATGGTGATCTTCTATCATCAGTGACTTATAGTGACAGTGAGTTATAATAGTGACTATGATCAGAAATCTCTTTTCAGTAGCCTTTAACAGTTAAATTATATTTAGATAAATATGGACTGTAAGTTGATGCAGAAAAGTCATGAGTCATAAGAATATACATTGATCAGGATAATATATTTATAAATTTAGATTAAAAGATTAGTAACTGATTTAATTTATCGTGATCAATATTTAAACATGATTTGGGATTTTAAAAACAGGTGAGGCCAACAATTACATCTCCATTATCATAACAATGATTTAAAAAATTCAAAATTTCCCATGTTCAATCAATATTTGAATAATCCACCATGTTTTTAAAACAAACCGATTTTGAAAAAATTACAACCGTTCTCTTTTCAAAACCGCACATTTGAAAACAATTTCCTTATTTTGAAACAGTTAACACATTCCCACCTCAACCTCAATCATTTCTCTAAAATAGATATGAAATCCTCATTGGAGGTAATTTCTAAAATTTATGGAATTTTCATCACATTGAACAAACCCACAACAATGACGTTATGCACTTATATGTGTCTCCAAAACACTTATGTACCCAAGTACATGGTAACATGAAGATCTATATAAAAATTATAGAAATGTATTATTATGCTATACAGTTCTTGTTATAAAAATAGTACTCTTTTCTACTATCCAAAATCAAGGAGTAATGAATCAATGCATTCCAACTTCAAGCCGAAAACAAATTACAGAGGACTGAATATGACAAATTTTACATGTAATTCAAGGACCGAACAAACTGATACCACTTCTAACATCTAGAAACTCCTCATTATCTTGAGCTAAAGTATAATTTCTACTCTGCCTTAAGATATACCCCCAAGGCATGAAAAGTTTGAAAACAATGTTGAGGGATTCATAAACGACTGGGGGAGCATTTTCCTTTTGAATTATAACCACTAACCAAACATGCCAATACAAAAAACACTACATGATGTATCACAAAAAAAATTAAATTATACATCATACCCAAGACCATAAAAAATCCATACCAATACCAAATCAGGTTAACATGTGGATGAATAAAACAACAAAAAATCAAGACACATCAATAAGACATCACAACCACATACCAATTTTAATTATCCAACTCCATAACATCCCAAGCATCCTGAGTAACCACTAGAGAAATGAGTGTCTTACATTTACTAGTGTCTTGATATACAACATCTAAAAATTTACAAATTTTCAAAGCATGCGTGAGTGAAAATTCATAGTAGGATTTTCCAAACTAACATACCTAATAGTACCAATATTATAGAACAAGTAAGTACAGTGATATAAAAAAATTAAATAAACCCATTGCCACAATTCATTAAATCCCAACAAACTAAACCCATCCTTCCAAAAAATTTACCCAAATGAACATATTTTTTGGGGAAATAATTCTTAAAATTCATGAAAAGTTTTACAATTTAATTTTAGAATAACCCATTTTTTCTCACGTGATGGTGTGCATATGTCATCCATACACACAACTCAATGATATGAGCTCATTGTTACCGTTAATAGTGGAACTTAACATCCACCCCTTTAACCCTTTCTATAGTGGTTCATCACACCACATTCCAATGCTTTGATGGTGGTATTTCATTCCCATTATCCAACCCATAAAAGTTATATTTAAAAACATAATCTAATAACCATCAAATAATAATTTACCAAAATAATGATAAATAATATTTTCTATACCCATGAAACCCAACAATTTCCAAACCCAATCAAACATTTATTCCAAAGAAAATTTCAACAGAAAGTGAAAAAATATTTCAATAACATCATCAATTTATTGAAAACACCCTTAATCCATAGTCACGATAAACTATATTTAATCCAATTATGCCAAAAACCATTTTAATAAAACCAACAATTTATTAGAAAACAACCATAAGACACATCTATACCATAAAATATTTCAATGAAAGGAACTTGATGAAAACAATTTTCAAAAACCATTTCCATAAAGAAACCTAGAAATCGATTATAAAATCATCCTTTTAAAATCCAACAAAGAAGAAAATTGCACAACAATATATGATTTACCCTTTAACAAATAGACCATCACAAACAAGGGTTCTAATTGGCATCACAAAATGATTTACCAAAAACATTCAAGAAAAAATAATTGTTTTAAATTAGTCCTTCTAGTTTTATAATGTGGATTCGAGAGTGAAGCACCTACCACTTGGATTTTGGTGAAAATTTCCAAGGACACCAATTATCATAATATATGACTGAAAAATATACAAATTTTACTTAGATCCATTCCCCTAACATCTATAATTCCAAATCTCACCAGGATTGGACACAAAAACCCTAGATCTATCCGCAGGGGAAGTAAATCTATGAAATATAGAGAGTCAGATCGAATGAGATCTATGAAAAACAATCAATATTACAACAAAGAAGACTTACGAAGGGATATATATCTTTACTGCACAATGATATGTCTTAAAAATGCTTCTAAAATGAATGGAAGTGGTTTTATAGCCTTGGAGATGAGAAAACCCCATGTGTCTAAAATGGGGTGTTTGGGGATGAATCCCAACCTAACCCCATTTTTTAAATCCCAATATTTAATCCATGCATGGTTATCTGCATGGTTAGAAAAGTTTTTAACCTGTTACTGCCTCACATAGCACCTCGCACAGTTGGCCTGCACGGTTATACAAACCATGAGCCAACCATGAAAAATATATATATCCCATGTTTCAAATTTATACATGGGGTGGACACACATGTTGGAAAACTGTGTGCCATCCCATAACACACTACCTCAATGTGAACAATTTCTTGGGGAATTTTCACAGTGTTCACTTACTTTTACTAAACTGGTCACCTTTACAAAATCTAGACATAATGTTCATTAACCTTATAAACTCATCCAAACACTACCCAACCACTTTATATACATAGAACGTCATAAATAAGGGTCACATACATCAAACCAGTGGTCCTATAGTAATACATAAATGTTTCGCATACATATAAGAATATAAAATCATTTCATTAAAAATGGATTTTTACTAAGTCTATAAGTATAAATTGGGTTCACTATATACTTCGTCATTTCTTTAGTCAATATTCACTCCCACCACTATCTAGTTGGAAAAATTACCATACTGAACTAGGATCCATCCCCATTAAATTCCACTTTGTCACTGAGATACACTTACTTAACCATTTCATTAGAGGGTTATATAATTCCATGCCCAATCAATATATAATGAGAATCATAAATATGTATTCCATAAGATCATAATATATTCATTATATCATATGATCATAACCCAAGGAAAGGATAAATGTTTCAAAAAATCAATCATCACATAAATAAAACATTTAGATAAATATTATTATTAGAATAATTGGATCATATCCTTAATAAATCATAAGAAACATCAAATAGAGTTGTTATTGATGATAAATCCTTTCAAATATCACTAGAAATTTTTTTGAGGGAAATACAAGTTAATTTGAAAAATAATTATTTAAAATAAAAATATTTCCAAAATGTTATGGAAAATATTTTAATTTAAAATAAATAAGGAATTTAATAAGGTTTTATTTCAATAAAATAGTATTCATGATGGTGGAGAAATTTATTCTTGTGGTGTACATCAAAACCAAAAATTATTTTACATTATTAATAAAAAGGAAAAAGAACCTTATTTGGAAAATGGATATGAAACTGCATGGAAAAAATTATATAAAGAAAAACATGGATTAAAATTAATTTATCAAATCTATAAATATCAGAAAATAAAATATTGAAAGAATTTTAAATGAAATATGGAATCAAAAGAAATGATTCACTTATAAAGAGAATAACATACTATGTTTTCCATAAATACATTATTTCAGTCTCTTGGATACATAAAGAGAGGAAAATGAAAAGAAAAACAGGAACCTCATAAATTAATAATATAATAATAAAAATACATAATAGCTTTTGATACTTATATCATAAAATTTCATTATAAAAAAAATTTAATCATATATAATCTTGATAAAAATTATATTGTAACAGAAAACCCTTACCACTTGGGTAACATTTGAATCATAAAATCCTTTTAGGAAGAACATAAACTAAAAATTTAAATAACATCCACATAATTTTATTAATGATAAAACATTTCAAAGGGTTATTATATATGCTACATTAAATACTAAAGTGGGGATTAAAGAATATTTCTTATGGAAAAAATGTGATACTAGAAACCCTTAACTAATATTCGGCTTGATTTATTTGTGCTCTATACTAATCTATAATACCGTTATATTTATATATATTTAATAAAATGATATTTTTTTAAAAATTTAACATCATATACCGTCAATTTATATCATTTCAAAAACATTTTATTAGGAATTATCTTTTAAATTTGTCATTATAGTAGTAAAATTCTTCATTTTTCTTGTATGTTTCAGTTTGGAAATTGTGGTCCTTTATCATTTATCATTGTTCAACCATATACAAAATTATAATCATGATATAAATATATTATATATTCATTATATACATATCTGTAACCATTCTTATAAATTGTTAATGAAATATGAATTCCATCACTCAGAGAGATATTAGTTAGTACTAATGTAGGAGTTATGTTTCTATTTTTTATAGATGAAAAGAAATAGAGTTACATAAAAATAAATATTAACATTATAATTATTATAACATAAATATTATATATTTATTAAATATATAATAATTTCCAACCATGAATGATAGTTGTGGAAAATGGGTTATATTGCTATGTGGGGGTGGTAGTCCGCACATATATATGTGTTATACTTTCATCTACCATTGGATATAGAATGGGTGGTAAATTGTTTTTTAATAGTCAACATAACATATCAGTATTTTTTGTATATTTTAATCATCATTGTTTTATGGATATAAAAATTTTATAGTCTATATATTAATTTATAATACTAAAGATCTTAGTTTTGATAAATAACTCCTCTTTGAGAGACAAACTTTGGATCACTCCCTAATCCTTGAATGATTAGTCTTATAAAAATACTAGAAGCTCTAAGAGAAAAATAATTATTCTAATAAAGTTTTAATTATTTTTTTCAATGATAGAGGGATGAAATTTTGTGATTAAGGAAGGGTGTGTGTATCCCTTTTATAATTTAGGGGTGGGACAACATGGAATTTGTTAAAATATTTCGATAATTTAAGGTAATGTTTTTTAGAAAGAGCATACAAAATAATAATTATTATAAGTCAGGATAAAAAAATGATTGAATTATATTCATGGAATAAAAATTTTATTGGAATGGGTATCATTCATACCCCTATCTCATGGTTTAACCTTCCCCGAAAACCGATTTTAACCTTAACGGTGGTACCAAGTTTTTTTTACAATTCACTAAGAAAAAAAATATATTTAAACATATAAAATTAAATTAATTATGATGATTATATATATTTAATAAATTTTAATATAATAAATTTAAATAATTTCTACTACTTATTTTAAACTAAGTGTACAAACCACAAAAAATCACATTTTAAAAAAATTAATTTGGAAGCATAAAACATAATTTTCATCAATTATATAGATTGTAAAAACCCTTAAATGAATGTTAAAATACTATATTGATAATATATTTTATAAATTTCATTAAAAAAATCTATCAATACATGTTACATTAATTTATTAATATAAGTTAATTAGTATTTGGAAAATATGTTTTATGCCCAAAAATTCACTTATACTAAAATCAAGTATAACGAGTGTTACTATATAATTAAATAAATTATTTATAATTAAATAATTCCTATGTGAAATTAATTGTATATTAAAAAACATAATGGTATATTTTCAATAAAATAAAATACATTTTTTTCCAGAAAATAGTATTTTTTAATATTCACTTCTATTATTTTTTTAGAAAATAATTATTTTTCAAGATACGATAATATTGAAATGAAGATTTGAAAAATTATATTCTCTTTAAAAAAATTATTAAAAATTAATAAATTAATTATAATTATTAAATGAAAATATGTGTTAAAAACCATTTTTTATGAAAATATGTTTGTATTTGTAAAATGACATATTAAAAA
The DNA here is from genome assembly GCA_963277665.1 of Viscum album. Classification (NCBI taxonomy): domain Eukaryota; kingdom Viridiplantae; phylum Streptophyta; class Magnoliopsida; order Santalales; family Viscaceae; genus Viscum; species Viscum album. The sequence goes on along the minus strand of OY728161.1, from coordinate 1,931,532,019 downwards.
ATTTCTAAAAATTTATAATAAATTAATATGTACATTTGAATTGATAAAAAATTTAAACAGATTTTTCATAATTTGGTTATTTAGATAAAAACATACCAATTTAATAACTAGGTTATAATGGTTTACTATTTCGTGGTTTAAAAAGATTCAGGGTTGTTAGTAAGACAAAATAGTGAACACTCCATGTTTTATTTCAAACAAATTACATATAAAATATTTTTTTGTTAATTATACCCCTCAAAAAATTGATTTCACCCTTAAAATCCCTCAACAATTTTTCAAACTAATTATAATATTTATTCTTTATCACATCATCATGTTCTCATGTAGCTTCCTCATATTTTTAATTCCTTGAATGATCCTTAACCACGTGAGTAGTCTTTTTCTGTATAACATTTTCTTTATGATTGAAGATTTATCACAATTGTTTTAGAGGAATGACCATACTCAGATGACATAATCTCATATATTACTATATGTGAATGTTTGGGTATATATTTCCCCATGAGAGATACATGGAAAACATCATGATTTTAGGAGATATTCGTTTGGAGTTCCAAATGATAAGATATATTCCAAAATATATCAATAATATAATAGGAAAAAATATACCTAGGTGAAATATTTCCATTATTTTTTAATCTCAAAGTCTTATTACTTGGTTAAATTCTTAATAAAGCATTCTAACCAACATTTACTTTCATATCTCATTAATGATATTTTATAATAGTTATATCAACTTCGAGTAGTCATGATATGATGAAAAATGGATCTAACATTAACAAACATTTTCCCCACTATACCATGTACCAATATCATTATTTCCCTAGATTAATATTATTATGTTGTATTTATATCCTTATTTCCATATAGTGATTCATAATCAACCATATGAATAATCGAGGGAAAGTTATTTTTATAAGAAAACTCAACTGGAGAAATTGTTAACCACAACTAAATTTGAAATCTAGAGAACATGATCTTAAGATATTCTGTGGGATTTGAATGATCGTCTCAAATTGACAATCTATCTATTAATCATATGTTTTATTGAATAAAAACTATGTTTCTAGAGCTTAAAAAAGACATCTCCTAAACATAATGATAAACCTCAGATCCTAATAAGTTATAATAAAATTTGGCACCCCATGTTATCTCAAAAATTAATTAATGTATATAATTGAAGTATAAATAGGATTTAAATATTATTTGATATAAATTATCTGTAGTTATTAAAAAATTACATTGAATATATATCCCAAAAATATTACAGCCAATATTTTTTTTTCAGAGTCCAATAATAAAATCAATTATGATGTCTTTCTATTCCAGGTAGTATGGGTAATGGTTGTTACAACTGCTTAGAATATTTCTATCAACCTTAACTTGCTACCATACCATAAACCGAGATACATACTCTTTAATTTACATCTTTATGTTGTCCCACCAAAAAAACACTTTCAGCTATTTATACATCTTCATAATTCTAGGATGAATAAACAATGACGAGATTTGATTTTTTAAAATAGTTCCTTATTTAGGTATTGTATTGATAACAAACATACCCAATTATTTATCATTATCATTCCATCACAATCATGATCATGTTCAGTAACATTTCTCACTTTCATTCAAAGCTCCAAATTCTCATTTTGTGCCTATTTAATCTTTACATGGTTATATAGTTGAAATACTATTTAAGATAAATAATATTTATACCCTTTAATTGATATTTAATGTTCCATCCATTATAAATATATAAATATTTTATCCTTCATGATTCTCATCATAGATAATCAATGATTATCCATTAGACCCAAACAATCATTCAACATTTTTTCTTTATTAGGTTGGTTTTGTATAGAGAAGTCAAAATATTTAATCAACTCTAATAATATTTTATAGTTCATATTAAAATATATATTGGTGAATATAAAATTTAAAATGTTATGATTATTATATATGTAACACCATTTTACGTCCTGACTCAGGTTTCATATACCGATCCCCTGAGGCAGTTGACCACATGATCTAAAGTGCGCCTCTCTATATTCCAGATGCTTAAGACTACTAGTGAGGGTATAATATATATATAACATAGGGATACTACACCCTAATTATAAAATAATCACAACTGTAGTAGTAAATAAACAATATTCAAAATATATAACTAATAACCTGAATAATTTCATAACCAATAAATAATATTTTAACAAAATGAACAAAAAAAATAAGTAATTACCCCAATAAAATGTAGTTTATCTGTCATGCCATATAAATTTCATGATTAAAATGGAAAATAAAAATAACAACACACTGAAACATCCAAGAGGATCCCTTTCCCAAGTCCAGTTCATTCATCCATGCTCCATCCCAACTCATCCATTTAACATAGGAACTCTTTCCCTTATCATTTCCATTAAACTATAAGTCTATTTATATACCGATGATGAACCCCAGAAGTAGAGTGTGAGAAAAAATCAGTTGGCCACCACCAATGGAATCAAAATGAATATCCAGTTAATAAATATGTATGAAATTGTGTTAATAATAAGGTACAACAACTTAATAAACAGTTTCAAAATTAAAACTATTCTTTATTGGGCCACATAAACACCTAGGTTAACAAATACCTGAAATCCAACAATACATGCTTCAACTGATGCTGGAGTTTGAACCATATCACATAGGGAACTTGAATTCATTATAAAATCATCTTTCATTATCTATTTACTTCCATATTTATATCATGGATACATGGATCCATTATCTAATGCTAATATTTTGGGCATAGAACGTTTTATCTAGCACCCCAAGGTAATTTGGATCATCTATCCCTATCCCACACCTCATTTATCTGTTAATCATATATGGGTATTTGAAGATTCAGTTTATATCCCACAATCATTTATAAATCAATCACATATGGTCATTTGGAGGAACAGTTTATGTCCCATAATTGTTTTTCAATCCACCACATATATCAAATTTAAATCATTTATCAAGTTTAATCATCATTAAACATCTTATAAAAAAATCTCATCATGGTACACTAATTCAATGTATCACAAAAAACATGGTTCTTTACTTTAATCACATGTAATAATATGAAAAATTAACATAAATTATTTTTCAATATTTAATCATATAAACCATTAACCCTTTATGGTTTATCTCACCATCAATTCATTCCAAATATCATTCACTTCAAAATCACATTAATTAACTAATTCATATTCCCAGTAACCCGCTAAATTAAGGATCAAAATTCAATTAATTCCAACACCCCCAAATTCAACCCATTTCATTAACACATGGAAATGAAATTTACATATTTCAACTATAAATACATATTATAAAATTATGGGAATTTAAATTGCATAATTTCATACATGAAATTAATTTTAAGACTACGGGAATTGAAATTTAGGCCACATAACTCAAGATCATTGAGGTATTTTTGCTAAAAGAAATACCAAATTGATAGGGGATGATCAAGATCAAAACTTAGACTGAGACCCCAAATAAAAATATAAGATCAATATCCATCACTATCTATATCTAATCCTGATCCAATGGAGTAAAAACCAATTCTATTCATCCAAAAAGAGAGATGAGAGAGAGATAAATCTAAATGGGAAGAGATTGTATACTTGAAGAGGTAAAGATACATCAACTGGATCTTAAATTCATCAATAAAGGAATTATAAGATCCTTTTAATCCTCTATACGACCTTTAGAAAAAGGAAAAACACTTAGGTCAAGGGGTTTCTGGAATTTCTAAATAAATATTTAGAGAAATCAATCATGCATGCACAATTTCCTAGGACTAGGGGCATGGTTTACCAAACTGTCCACCCTACCCATGAACCTCTTCTTAGGAGTGTATGTTTTCTTCTAAGATGGAATATGTTTTACCAAAACTTGGGAAAACCCTTCAAATACCTATGTTTTAAGGTTTCATGGTTTTCTAGCATGAGAAAATAGTTTAGGAAAATGATACACTAACTATACACTACCCAAATACCCTCCAGAAACAAAAAAATCACCCAAACAATCCTAATACAAGCCTCGACCAAATTATAGCCAAAAGTAGGTTAAAATAGTAATAAAAATAGTATTTTGTAATCTCTATAGATGGTTGGAATCATAACAATAACACCACCATATTACATATCATCCTCGAGATATACTCCCATGAATATCTATGATTTTATGTTAAAATGGTTGATTCATTGATCCTGTATATGTGCTTCTCTCTCTCCCAGGATTCCTTTGAAGCACAAGCATGTTTCCACAACACATGAAATATTGGCGCTATCTTTTCCCACAACACATTATCATTATGATCTAAAACATATATCAAATTATCTTTAAATCATGCATATATCTCAACCTCAAAATCATCAATATCGATCACATGAGAGGGGTTGTGGTGATACAATTGATGTAGTAACACATAAAACATGGACTGAATATATCCATCCTATTTTGGAAGATCTTATCTATTTCAACTAGCTTTATTACCTCCACAACCTCAAAATTCCCAAAAAACCTGTGTTTCAACATTCCCTATCTCTGAATCTTATAGTCACCCAATCTGGGAGACACCTAATGTAAAACACAATCACCCTCTATAAAATCATAGGGGTTTTTGACATCAATCATCATTTTAAATCTATCTACTATGATCAAAATATTTTTTTTCAAATTATATTAACCTACTATAACATCTCTTTCACATGACACAGTCCCAACAACTCTTACTCGCTAGCCTTAATCCAATGTAGAGGTGATCCTCATGACTAGCAATAATGTTCCTCATAAGGGGACATATTAATAGTATCCTGATAAAAAATTTATATGTAAAATCAATGATAACTAAGTGCTTCTCTTAAGACCCTCCAAATTCATGAAATCACACTCGCAACATATCCTCCAAAACCAAAAAAGTATGTTCTGACTGCGCATCTGCTAAGGATGCAAAGACATACTAAGAAACACCCATGTACTAAGTTCCTTCTACAAGACATGCTTGAAGAAAAAGTAAAATGCGAGTCATGTACTGAAACTATAATCGGTGACACTCCGTGTAAGTGGACTATCTTCTGAATATATAATTCTAAGAGTTTATCCCTTGATAAAGTCTCCAAAAAGGTAAGAAATGCACTACTTTCATCAATATCTCCATAACCGCCTAAGTAGTGTAATTATTTCTGGGATTTCATGGGAGGCACACTATAAATTCAATGGTAACATTGTCCCAATTCCATTATATAATGTAAATTGTTGTAGTAAACAACTAGTTTATTATTTCTTGGACTTCACCTGTTGATAGTTGTAGCATCGTGTCACTAACTCTAAAATCTCTTTTTGCATGACCAACCACTAATACTGTTGACATGGGTCATGGTATATTATATTCAAACCCAAATTCATGATCCAGTTTTATGTATAAAATAAACACATAAATAAATCATAAAAACACATAGCCACAACAACATGTCACCAAAAATAAATGATCTCATCACTATCTATATTCCAATCAGATGGTGAATCCCAACATTAAATGCTTTCTCTCAAGGATGAACTGTCAGGATCCTCTAACATCCCATTTTTATTTGGCTCGAAATTGTAAAATCCACTGATACTGAAATTCATCTCATCTTCTTCTAGTCCTCTAAAACCACAACATGCATCTCAAATAGAAAATTCATCATTTTCCACTCAATGATAGACTACTGAACTTCTAAAGTATGAGTTTCCCTACTCAAAGGGTCATCAACCGTATTTCCCACCAAAAGATTATATTATAGCGCAAAATCAAATGACCCAATTTATTCAACCCATATTCACTATTGAAGAGTCAGGTATCACTGTGAAAAGATGTGATTTAAGCTATTATGATCAATATACACCATAAAATTTTCACCTAGCAGATAATTTCACCAAAAATTTAACGAATAAACCATTGTAGAAAACTCGATATCATGTATAGGGTAATTCTATCCAAGTGGGCTCAACTACTATGGCCTATATATTAAAAATTGTTCTCCCTTTATCATCACTTCTCTTAAACATAACAAAAATGCATCACAAAACACTATATATTCCTCCCCTAGCTCGGGTAGGATCAAGATTAGTGTAATAGTAAAGTACTTATTTAAATCATAAAAATAATTCTCACATGATTGATATCATTCATAATTTACCCCGATTTTATTTTAGACTTAAATAGGTTATTCCATGTGGGAAAAATCATAGATGAACCTCTGATTATTTCATATTAAGCCAAAAAAAATGCTACATAGATCAAAGTTGATCTAGGGATTATCCTAAGAAACCACTACCTACACATTATATGTTTCTTGTAATAAACCTTTTTATGACATTAAATGACCTAATAAATTCACCCTATCAAACCATAATTGAATCTTAGATTGATTAGAATATAATCAATGATCTTTTAGTGCACATAGTATGATGTCATGATGTTAGGCATTATCGTCATCAGTCTTGGATTACATCAATATTTAATCAAAAAACTGAACACAAACTGATCCAATTTGGGGTAATGTTTTTATAAAGTCCACAAAGTATCAGGGAATTATTCATCCCAAATACAATCATAATAAACTTATATATTCAATACCTTATTTTGAATGTGGTATGAGGTATATTATAAGGCCAAAATTTCAACTCACGATACCTTGATCTCATGTCAATATTCGAGATGGAACAAGATCCTATCAAATGGAAAAATATATCTTTGATAAATGGAATTAAATGATGTTTCTTCACTACCATATGGATCAAATTATATTTATCAATGAATAACTACAAAGTCTCATTATCATTCTTAGAAAACAAAACTGGGGAACCCTATGGTGGCATACACAGATGTATAAAACCCTTTTCTATTAACTCTTATAGTTGATTCTTGATTTATTAAAGCTATGTTTTCTCAAATATAAAATTTGAAATAGAAATTGTCTCATCTCCAGGCTTGATATCAATTGAAAATTCCACATAATTCTTTGGTGGCAGCCCTGAGAAGACCTCAGGAAAAATATCTATGTAACTATCCACTATGGATCGAAATAATTCTTGCTTCTCATCCCCACCATCCATTAGAGGTATAGAATCTTGGTGGGTTATCACCCCATGTTTATGATGAACTATACCTATATGTCCTTCCAAGATATACCACTCTCCACGATTCACATAACTTTCATCCATATGAGATATAAATCTCTCCCTCTAGTATGAATAATACATGTGATCTCAGTATGCTACAAAAAAATCCATTAAAAAATCATTTTTAAGTGTAACATATAATGTATGTAGATATCCTAAAGGAATCATACTCCCAAAATTCAACAGAACACCCATCGCACAAACAAATATCTCTCAACTATACTCGATATAGTGTATCGATCATTGTAACCCATATAATAAATACTCATTTAAACTCAAACCATTCACAATATGTGTATATATAAAATAATTAGATGCTCATGTATCATATGAGGCACTAGAAATATTATTAGATACAATAATAGTTCCCATAATAGTCGATGGCCCTTCCATGTTTTCCACATGTGTGGGATGAACTATGTGAAATTTTCCATCCCCTCTTCCCTATGATGAATTATAAGTCCCCTATCCTATATTACTTTTCAAATACCGAAACAACTGAAGAGTTGTACCATTTTATCTTCCTTGACTTCTATGTCCTATAGAACTCTAACTTTCAAATTGATATGAGGTAGAAGATGCCATTCTAGTACTCCAATTCTTTATAGATCATTCATCATTAAAATCCTGTCATGAGTTCAGGTAGTACCATTGTAGATTTCACATCCTCTCAAAATAATAGAACTCTACTTGTGGTCAGGGGAAGTCTTTGCAAATGTCACCTACCATACAACGCTGGTGGGAAAACACTCGAATAAAGACCTATGTAACTGATCCATCCCAAGGTTTACTCTTCTTTATATCTCCATAGTTCAAGTTGTCAAAGTAATTCTTATGACTCTCAAAGGTCCTAAATATTTTTCATATATTACAAACCACATATCCCTTATTGGAAGCCTCTTTCAAATTCTCCTCAGATATGAGAGCCAGATTCACCTCCTTAGAAAAAATCATTAGCCTAAATATGTTGACCTTGGACTTAATAGCACAATTAAGCCTATTATAAAACCACTATCCAAAGTTGCCTTTTCCCATTCCAAATTTGTAAAAAAGAATGTAAAATCAATAAATAATATTTCATATTCTATAAAATGTATATTACTCTACATCAGACACCTGAAATCTAATTCCCTATCCAATACAATAATATCTAGGTAAAATTTCTCCATGAACATATTTGGGAACTCGTTCAACTTTATATATTCTAGATATCCAGCCCGAGTCTTGTTATCCCACCAAATATTCACCTAAACACATAACATATAAGCATCCATTTTGACTCTTTTCTCAGCATAAGTCTCTAAGTGGTAAATAATCATCCTGATAGACTCAATCTGGAAATCAGCTACCTTAGATCGATGCTCTCTAATGAATGTCATAGGGTGATGAAACTGTAACTCTCGTGTCATGTCAGATTTACACTTCAAAACCTTCTCTATGTACCTATACATAAACTGCATAAAATAAAAAAATTCTCACATAATATCTCTCCATATCCCTCACCTAGAACTATTCGAGCCTTAGGGTCCACTATTAGAGAAAATCTTCTTCCATGTCATCATGTCTTCCAATAACGAGGTGTCATCACAGAGGTATATATGTATAATTCCAAACACATGTCTAAGGACACAACACATAAGATTATCACATTCTAATTAGTGCGATTCACATAAACCCATTACAATTCATCCCCCTAATACTGCCACATGGTCAAAACTGATTCATTATAACTACCCTTGACAATCCCTCATCTTAGTCCTGGCTAACATAGGGTGAAAACATTTCCATAAATCAAGTATCTCATTAGATTAATTTATAAACTATAAGTTATTACATTTATAATCATTTAAAATTTTCAATTTCATATTAGACAATGTTTTTATTTAATGAAAACAAGTAAAGAAGATCAATTTCATTTACACAACGTACCAAAAAACCAGCATTTTCCTTGCATGCATAAAATGATGATTGTAATAATAATTCTAGAGTTCCTAAACTAATGTATGTAATATAAAATATCATTCCTTGCCGATCCATCAAGAAAATATAAGAAAATAATACATTCACACAAAAATTATACCACTCAAGACTAAATAAAATTCAACTATATCAAAATACAATAAGAATATCAATACCACACAGGGTACTTTGTTTTATCCCTATACATGGGCTACCTAATCCCATGAAAGAGCTCATAACCAAGGACTGAATCATCCTAATATCATTTCAACCTTTCAAAAATAGTATAAAAATGAAATAATGAAGACAACCTCTACTACCACATTGTGACGTCCAAACCTAGGTGCCACATGCCAGTGCCCTGAGTGGATTGGAAACCTGACCTTTGGTACACATCTCTGTATGCTAGAGGCTACTAACAAGAAGCTAGGCTCTAATATATATAACAATGGTAGAAAAGACACTATTTTTAATATATACACAATAGTTGATATAAATAAACAATATAAACAATATATAACAAATATTCAAAATAATGTCATTACCAATGTATACAAGTCTAACATGATGAATCAAAATTGGGAGAAATAACCCAAAAAAATAATAGTATATATGTCATTCCATATACTTGTTGATATTTTAATGAAAAATCAAAATAAAGACACTATAACATTCCTATGTGGGTATTAACAACATTTCTAGTCCCTTCATCCATGCTCAATCCCAACTCAGCCATCTAAGATAGGGATCTTGCCTTTATCCTGTCCTACAAACATGATGTCTATTTTGGAACTGATTAAGAAGAATGATTAGTGTGTCAAAACAACTCAGAAAGAAACCACCAATGACATTGAAATGATTGTCTAGTCAATAACACTATATTCAGTTTCATAAAGAATAATGTAAAATAATAATGTAAACAATTTCACATTTAAAATTATTATTTATTTAAACCCAAAAGCACCATTGTCCAGAAAGGCACCCAAAAAAATAATTTTTTCATCGTCCGTTCTTGATGTCTAAACCATATCACATTGGGAATCAAAAATCATTATAACATTGGCCTTAATTATACATTTAATTAAAATTGTACATCACGACTACATGGAAAAATTTTCTAATGTAAATATTTTGGGAATATACAATAATGTCAAGAACCTCGTGGGTATTTTTGTTATCAGTTCCTATCCCACACATCATTTATCAGTCAGTCACATATGCATATTTAGAGCATTAGTATGTGTCACACACTCATTTACAAATCAATCACATATATTTTTTTGGAGCATCATTATGTGTCACACAATTTTTTACAATCAATTTCATATATAATATATATCACATTTATCAAGGTTAATCATAATTATCATTCTTATCAAAAACTCTCTTCATGGTATACTATTTGAACTTATCATAAAAACATGGATCATTAATTTAATATAATGGAATAATATGAAAAATTCACCATTAAACCATTTATTAACATTTAGTCTTATAAACCATTATCCTTTTACGGTTAATAAAACCATCAATGTGTTCCAAATATCAATCAATTAATAATCAAATTGATCAACCAATTCATAATACCTATAACCCACTAATTTCATGAACATAATTCAACTAATTCTAATTTCCTCAAACTCAACCAATTTAATTGAAATCTGTAAATTCAATTTAATTAATTCAATTTTAGATAAAATTTCCCAATCATTGATATTTCAATTTCATAATTCCATACACCCAATATAAATTAATTTTATGAGAATTTACTATTTTCATACCTTCCTCATGAATTATATGGACATTCACCAACAAAAATCCCAAATTGAAGCCAAACGATCAAGATGAAATCTAAGAACAAGGTCTAAAATCCACACCTAAGATCAAGATAAAATGGATTAAGATTAATCATAACATAGATCAAAACCCTCTCCAAAATTGAAAAACACATTCTTCTTAATTTTAAAAGAGAGATGAGAGAGAGATAAACCCAAACAGGATGATATTACATTCCATAATATTTCTAGATATACCAATTGGATCATCAATTCATCATGAACTATGTTCTATGTGAAATGGAATACTCTTTGGGACCTCAAAAAAATGTGATAATATCAGATGTTAAGTAGAGGTGAATGATAGTAAAATCCATGGAGTTCAAGCCTTTTAAAATATTCATTCGGATAAATACATCTTGCATGCACGGTATCCTGGGGTGCAACACACATTTTCCAAACCACAAACTGCCTAAACACCCTCCAAAAGCATCTACAATTCACACGAATGCACCCAAAACAATTATCAACAAAAGTATATCCAAAAATGAAAATTTGTACCTAAAATGAGATTAATTAATCTCCATATAATTTTACGATCTTACACAACATTCTCCATAATGATAATTACTACATATATTTATTTGAATGGTTAACGCTGCTAACTTCGAATAATGTGTTGGGTAGTTTTTATCATGAAGAAATAATTGGTGTGAGGAATAATCTAGTTACATATCATTATAAATGATAAGAAATGATATCCCTTTATTTTATAAATCACATTAAATTTCAATCTCTTCCCCAATGTAAGGTAGAGTCTGGAGAATTTCACTAATCATACTTCTCTTTAATTCCTTAATTTTCTTTCACAATCATCAGTCAAAATTAACTTAACTCCATTAAGAGTTAACTTGGGTAGTGGATTATATATAAATGTAAAATCCTTCAAAATGGGTCAATAATATACCCAAAATATAACAAATCTATGAATATTAATCACAGAAGTTTTTCAGGGCCAATGTCCAATTGCTTCCACCTTTGATGGATCCACCGATATACAGTCTTATGATATTATATAACCCAAAAATGAAACTTACTATAGCCAATAATCATACTTTTTAAATTTTTCAGACATTTTATCTTTCTATAGGGTCTTTAGTAATATCCTTAATTCATCTTTACACTCATCCTTTTTCCAAGAATATAAAATAATATAATCTATAAAGATCACCAAAAAATATCAAGGTAATCTATAATGACAATATTCAGTTACACCATAATGATAACAGTGGAATTAGTAAGACCAAGTAGCATCAATATAAATTCATAGCTTCCATAAAACAAATAAAAATTAGTCTTGGGTATTTATTCACTTTTGTTGGTCAACTAACTAGATCAATATTGAGGATAAATCATGTAAAAATATTTCTCTCCTCATAATTGAAAAAAAATCATCAATATAGGGAATAAAATAATTATTATTTATCATGATCTTGTTATGTTCCTGATAATCAATGCAGACATACATTGATCCATATTTCTTCTTAAAAAAATGTATTGGTGTGCCCCATAGTGATTCACTTGACCGAATTAATCCATTATCAATATTCCATCAGTGTTTTTATCAAATTTCTAAAATTTAATTGGTGAAATACTATATGATGTATTATAAATAGGAGTCATAGTGGTTAATATTTCTAGTGAAAACATAACTTCATGATTTGGAGGAAGACCCTGAAACTCTTTTGTAAAGGTATAAACATAATCCAATTAAATTTTCTTATAATCTATATCAAGTTACTCAAAAACTGTATGAGATAAATACAAACTTTAAATATGAATAAAGACCCATTAAATTGATTTAATTTCCCTTGTATGTTCACATTTATCCTCACACATTTTGAAAATGATTAGTTGGTTCAGAATGTAAAATGTGGTATCCATTCCTCTAAAATTGATATGGGATTTATATAAGGAATAAAATCTTTTCTCAATATCACATTAAATATTATTAGAGGAATTATAGTAATATATTTAGGTATCAAATTACTTTAAACATTAATTAGAGATGATTCATATACTTGATATGTGATAATTATATTATTTTTAAAATTTACTTCTTTTTCAAAATCTATTTTTTTGGTGGTTATGTGATACAATTAACAAAATTTTAAGTTATTAAAGGGTTTTTATATCCAAAATAAAATAATAAATTACTAATTCTATAATGGATAGTAAGTATACAATTCACTACCTCATTATCACACCCCACATCAATAATAGTGATTTCATGAGATTTATATTTTCCTCTAGGATTAAGAGGCTCCAAACATCGATCATCATAATTAACCATATGATTTGAGCACTACTTAGCATGATGTCTATAATTTTTGTAATTATATCATCAAATCATTATTGGTGCTCTATGTGTATATTTCTCTTTATTGTCATCATTATATAAATTATTCCCATTACATTAAAATTAGATTTCCCAATGGCCTTATTTTTCATAATTATAAAATTTACCAATCTTCTTTATAAAATATCCTCCATGATTCGTTCCACACTTTTATAAAAAAGTTATACTCATGTTATTCCCTCTATAGTTTTTCTGTAATAATTTACCTTGAATTCCATATTTATATTCTTATCTAAACTGTGACATTTATATGTAATAATATTATTAATTTCTATATATATAGTATATTGACTAATTTCTTCATATATACAGAAGTGTATTATGTATAATTTTATTCAAATACATGGTTTCAATACACTGAAAAATCGATCAATCATACATTTATGTTCAATAATAAAACCAAATGGGTACCCCAAATGTCTTGTTTGTCCTTATATGTACTAGTTTATACATCATCGTTCTACTTAATCTCATGGAATTTGATCTCCATGGTCATATAAAAAATGGTTAAATTACTTATTGAAAAATTAGATTATAAAATCAACCCACTCCTTTGGATCAATTTTTTATTGTTTCTTAATATTATTGATAAGAACCCACCATTGATATACTTAATCTTCCAAAATGAAAACAAAAAATATAACATTTTTATGTTCACTGCCTTGGATAATAAAAAATATCTCTTCATTGGTACTAAAAAATTCATTAGAAATTAGTGGATAAAAAAACCACAAAAAGGTGTGTGTTTCCACATGAGGGATATAGTTTAATGTTATATCTTACTATTATTATTTGGAATCACAACATGATTTATATATTAAGAATGTTGTGTAATCTTAGAAATGTAATATTTCATTCTAACAGTACTAATATTCTATTTTTCAAGTGGAAAATCATTTATTTTTACATAATATTCTAATATTATCATGGTTACTTCTAGTTTGAACCATTGAATGAAACCATAAATCATTGTAATGGAATTCATAATAACAGTGAGAAGTTATAAAATCATGAAAATCATTTCTAGGATGTCTAAATCAAGATGATTGCCTTTCAATAAACAATACCATTTGTTTAACCTATGAAATCCAATGTAATTATTAATTAAAATAATTCATAATGGATATTAAAAAAAATGAGAAACAACCTAAGAATATGCCCTAGGAGTGTTGAACTATGTTCATAGTAAGGAATTATTCACTGAGAACCAGAATAAAGATCGTGATATACTCAACAAACACTTTTCAAAGTTTTTAACCTTATATTCATCTATATAAAAAAATCCACATATATTATAGAGATAGGGATGTATTTTTCTAATAAATTAATTCTTATTTTTTAATCGTAGTATAGGAAATTCTCATATCATTAAAAATTTCCTAAGGGTTCCTACAAAAGATTCCTCATACAAGTTTCCAAAAGTTAACAAACCTTTCTTCTAATTCTGTCTATAGATTAACAAACTTTTCATACATAAATATTACATCATTTTAGATTAATATTCAATACATTTAAAAATAATAAATTCCTAAGGACCATAAAAGTTAAGTATATTTAGAAACATGGATACAAAAAAACTAACACCTAAATTATATATATCATTTAAATTAATTTCTTCAAAACTAGAACCCCTATAAGATATATCATAAATAAATCCTTTCATCATAACCCAAGGAAGGGAGAATAAAAAAGGATGAGCTCAGATTCTAACTATGGGTAAAGATAATAGATATCAATCAATGCTCACAAGTGATAAAAATATAAGGATAATGGAATGATAACTTGATCATGACTTATAATAATTATACCCAATCAGTCAATGATCATTAATTGTGAAATATTTCATATGTGTTTTTCAAAAAAAAATATATAAAACATATGAGTGAATAATAAAAAAATTTCAATGAAGAGCCTCGAAAAAAATCATAGGCACAATACATAAGTTTTTGGCATGCACAGAAGCATATAAATTCATTTTCTAAGTCCTGGATAACTATTAAAATTTTCATATTATCTTAGGTTCATTCTCAACTCCACCATTTTTGTAGTAATGCTTCACTCCAAAAAAAATCATATTAGAAAAATTACCTTACTAAAACATGTTCAATCCTAATTATAGTACTTATTATCTAATGATATATCCCTATTTACCCTATGTATTGGAGGGATATAAAATTTTAGTGTCATTTTTCTTGTAATTAAAATCATATATATGTGTGCCACATGTTCATAAAACAATCATCATATCATCATATTCAGACTGCTTGAATGTATACAGGTGTGAGAAATAATTCATCATCATATTAATAAAACACCTATAGAGGGATTAAAAATCATGAAATTGGATAATATCTCTATTAAATCATAAGTAACATAAAATTGAGTTGTTATATATGAAAATACATTTAAAATAAAACTAGAACATTTCTTGAAAAAATACACATTCATTTTTAAATAACATATTATAAATCTATAAATTTATAAAATAATAAGGAAAACATTTTATTTGAAAAAAAAATAGAATATTATAATAGAATATTTAAATAAAATAGTATTTATGATGGTATAGAATAATTTTCATGCGGTCTATATGAAGATAAATATTCATTTTACATTGCCGATAAAAAGGCATAGGCACCTTATTTGGAAAATGACAAGAAGATTCCTTCTAATAAATAGAAATTAAAAAATGGGTAAAAATTTCATTAATAAATAGTTTTAGAATAATAAATAATTACTTGAAATTTTTTTATGGAAAATATGGACATGCAAAAAAAGATTCCAAATAGAGGAGAAAAACATGGTCAATTTTACATAAAATTATTCTGTTGGTATAATGAATAATTAAAGAAAATAAAATGAAAGGCTAAAATTAATTATAAATAAATAAACTATTAATAATAAAATAAATAATATTTTGGATATATATTTCATATATGTTTATCATCCTAAAATTTAATCAAGAACTATCCCAGTAAAAATGAGATTATAACATTAAACTCTTACCACATGGGTAAATTTTTAGTCACAAGATCAAAGAAGGAATAACATTAAATTATACATTAAATACCCTTAAAATAATTTTATTTATGATGAAAAATATCAGAGGATTATTATATACACCACATTGACAATTCAAATGGTGATTATTTCATATTTCTCAATTAAATATATGTTTAATGAGAAACCCTTACCTTATATATGAAATAATTAATATGCATTATAACCTTATATATATAAAATTTAGATATTGTTAATATATAAATGAATTTTATTCCAATTTATTATATCATATATGGTCCACTTATATCATTTTAAAATCTGTTTATTTATAATTCTCTATTAAAATTTTCATTTTGGGTTTTAACTTCTTCATTTTTCAGGTATGTTTTCATTTGAGTGTTTGGGTCTTTGAACATTGATCATGGTTTATATATCTACATAATGTTAATAATTATAAAAATAGAATATATATTAATTATATAAATATTTATAATCATTAAAATAATGTGGTGATGAAAAGTTAATTATATCACTACATATAGACAGTAGTACATACTGACACACGTGCGGCGTTTTAGTTTTTTGACTGTTGGAATGAAATAAAGAAAAAATTTAATTCATATGTATAGAATAATTATTATAAAATAAATATCATATATTAACACTCAAAATACCTTAATAATAAACCATGAATAATGGTGATGTAATATTATTTGTATCACTATATAGTGGTGGCAGTACACATGTACGCATAAGTGATACATCCATCTCCCATTATATTGGTAAGAGGTGGTAAATGGTTCTGTAATAATAATAATAATAATAAAATAACAATATATCTATCATAATGGAATATTATTTTTTATTTTTAAAACAAATTTTGATGTAGAAAAAAAATAGAAGGTTCTTGGTTAAGATATATACATCTTCTTTGAGAGGCCTCCTTTGGTTTACTCCTTAATCCTTGATGTATTGGTTATAAGAGAATACAAGAACATATAGGATAAGGATAAGTAGTCTTGAGGTCTTTCGAGTATGACATATCTGATCTAGATGGTTCTAAAAATGTGAATAATGGTGGTTAATAATTCCATTTTATATTTAAGGGAATGGACCCATATGGAATCTCTTAAAAAATCTAATGATTAAAGGTAACTTTTATTGGAAAGATACTCAAAATGGATAGGTATATAATTTTAGGATATTATAAGGTATAAATTTGGTCAAAAAATAATTATTGGACAATTTTTGGTGACACAAATGCTCTAATATCATGGTTAACCCCCCCCCCCCCCCAAGTTGACTTGTTTTAACCTTAATTCTAGTACAAATATTTTTTCAGTTTTGAATATTAACAATGAAAAAAAATAACATCGATTGATTAAATTATATTAAACATAATTATTAAAAATATGAAATCCATTTTACCTAATTTAATTTCTATAATTTAACATCTTTAATTTAAATTAACTTTGCAAATCGAAACCAAAAAAAGTTCTAAAAAACTGAATTTTTAAGAGTAAAATTAATTTAAATCCATTTATTATCATTTAAAAACTATAAAATAAATTTAAAAAATATTATATTATATATATAATAAATATTATTATAGTGAAAAAAATCAATAGATATTAAATTAATTTATTGAGAAAAAACAAATTGCTTTCTTAAATATTTTTAGAAAAATGCCTATTTAATCCCAAAAAATAATTTATATCAAAATAATGAATAATAATAATTACTATTTAATTCATTAGAATATTTATAATAGGAGGATTCTTATATTAATTATATATAAAATTTATAACATTATTTGAAATTTACTAGAAAATACATTAAAAATCATGGGGGGTTACTCCTATAGTTTTTTGTACATGGTGTAAATAATCCCATTTTGGTGTGTCTATACTAGAATGACGTGATTCTAACATTACAAAATTTGGGTGTTCCTGGATTACTAATAATAAGAGTGTGAATTCATTACTATAATGAGTCATTTTAATCATTGAAACATGTTGTGATAATTTTAGTAGATAACCATGAGTGTGAAATACCACATAGAGGATTGTACAATGATAGTTAGATTTTCATTACGGATAAAATCAAGAAACTTACTAGTTATTTGAGACTAGGTTACCTCTAAATGGATATTTTTTTTCATTACTCCTGAAGTAAAAAAAATTTGATTTCATATATGATAGGTTCTATTTTGTTGGAAACAAGTTTTTACCATAATATATAAAGTGCCTATTTGAAATAGTAGATCAAAATATAGGGAAATATGGTTTCATTCACATTGAATCATTTTTGGAGGTATCTTCCTCGAATTTCAAAAAAAGGGAGAATAAAAATGATTTTAGTAAATAAAACCTTCAAAAGGGAAAGGGCATTAAACTATTATAAAAATGTAGTAACAATGAAATTTTTTTATTACATAAATACATCAATTATTATTCCTATAGTAAATAAATCTGATTATGTGAAATTTGTCTCCTTGAATTCATAGAATACGTATATATAGGTGTTAAATAATAATTTAGTAATTTACCTATTATGGTGGGGAAATATACATTCAAATTAATTAAGAGTATATATGATAAAAAAATAATTTCTAGTAAAATAATTTGATATGATGGAAGAAGCCTTGAATAAGAATATGAGTTGCTGCAACACTTACAATATTGGTGAAATTCAAGGAAGAATATTTCATACTTTTATATAAAAGAAATTACATAGTTTGGAAGTATAAAAAATTATTCTTTGTGAGAAATTAATATTTAAGGATGTTGGTAAGGTCCTATATCATTATTTACAATATATATATAATGTTTCCATGGATATCAAATATCCACTGTTGGAAGTTAAATAAAAAGGGTGAGTAAATGATACAAATTGTCGAGTATAATTAAAAGGAATGAGGAAAAAAATTTAAATATAAAGAAGGATTGGAAAAAATTATTTTATATTAGATATGTATAAAAATAATTCTCTCAATATGATGTACCTTTTTATGGAATTGCAATTAGAGACTCTTCAAGTTGGACTTCTTGGAACATCCCTAAACTTTTAGAAAACAAATTCCACAACACCAAAGTAAATGATGAGTCTCAAATCTAAGACTACTCAAAATGGTGGAAATAGTAGCACGATATTATCTAAATATTCATATACTTTAATATTATATAAATAGGTAACCAATTATCCAATAAAATTAGTTTGATTGAACATGTTCTATCTCTCTGTTTAAGAAAAAAGGTAAAATATATAAAAATGTTATGGGGAAATTCCAATAAATTCCATGCATATTCATGGTTTAATTTCCGATTTTAGAAAAAACCTAATATCAATAAAAAATTACAAAAAAAAATATTTCCCAAAAATAGTATTAGATTCATTCTAGATAGACCAAATATAATTTAAAATGAATGAGATTTGATGGAATACAGTTACGAAAGTAGATATTTGGGAATAAGGAAATTGGTTTCTAGAATTATATATATATAAATAAACAAGCTATAAATAGATATAATAAAGGGTAAAAAAGATATTTTTAGATTTCAACATAGTGCACATAAAAAGATTCCACATAAATAAATAATTTTTACTTCTAAAATACATTTGATCATTTTGAAACCCTTTTTTAAAAAATTATTTCACATATTATAAGCATTAATGGAATGTACCAACCCAACAGTACTATTATGTGGATGAAGTAATATTTCAACAATATTGATTAAATTAGGTAAATAAAGATATAATTTATACATTAAAAATAAATCAAAGAACAAAGGTAAAAGATATACTCCTAAGAAGACAATAAAAAATTATAAAGAGGATTTCAACACCAGAATAAGATGTTACTATAGTGGAAATAGAGGAATCATCATGGATCATTTCAGTATATCCAAGAAACCCAAGTAATATGGGAGTAATATAGAATATAAAACGGAAATAAGGAATGGAATTATGTTCTAAAAATTCTACCTTAATTTATTAAAAACATAAAAATAATGCCGAGCATGTGAGCAATGAGTTCTTGATAATATAGAAATCCTAATGGGAATAGAATAGGAAAATAGTCAAATCTAAGATATTTGGATGTTCCATCCTATTTCATTTAAGGAATAATATTCAAGATAAGAATATATTTTAGGTCAATAGGATAAATTTACTAACATGAGATGTTCATATTAAGAAATATATACAAAATACAAGAATTACAAGATATGGATATCTTAGTCCATTAGGAAAGGGATTCACTTTGATGGTATGATTTTATTAACTCTATATCTCACATTGAAGAGTTGGTAAAAAAAATTAATCTTATATTAGATTGGTAGTACAATTATAAAGGTAATAAAATAGGAAAATATTTTAATGTTTTAATATCTCAATAGCTTGAATGAAAACACCCATCATTGAATATATCAACTGGAATTATATTGAGAATTGTTATCATGTTAAAATTGTATACCAAATTTTCATATAAAAATTATCAATGTTTATTAAGATTATACCTTGGGGTCGAGCCCCTATATTGATGATGTTTTTAGAGTACTAGTAATTCTACTAATATTTATAACACTTGACATAACATTCAAATATTGAAATATGGGGATATTATTTTCATTCTCCAATTTTATTTTTGGATTATATTTATTATTTTTATAAAGGGGGAGTGGTTATATAACTGAATATTTAATAAATAAATTTCACATGAATGTTTTTTATATTGGTATTTAAGTGATTGATGGTTCAAAAACAATATTGAAAATATATGTAAACAACTCATCAATATTTGAATATCAAGTGTAACCTCACATTGTAAAAAACATAGAATATATTTTTTTTTATAATTATTCATTCATTTTTCTGAAAAAGTTATCCCATCTAATTATATATTTGATCAATTTATTTCTCATTATTAAGGAGAAATATAGTACCACTTTTCTCTGATGGAATTAAATGACTCCCTAAAAAAATAAGAGAACATAGAAGGTAGAGAAAAATAATAGAGGATGTGATTTCAAAAATTTAGATGATTTAGAGGGAGATTAATTTTTCCTCTGATGATCCTTCTTATATATTTCAATAAGGCGGTAAATAACATTTCATCAATATCATTTACTATCAATTAGAGGGAGAAAAGTTAAATTGACTTTGTTAGTAAAATATTAAATTGAAAACAAATCCATTCGGAGATCAAAGATCCTTTTAGATATGTGAATCCTAAGTTATATGTTTTAAATTGGTTATTAAATAATGGAAATTACATTTTTTATAAATAATAATCGAATTGGTGATATTTATTAAGAAAATGAGTATATGTTTTATGATTGGAAAATAAATTATGATGATTTGGATACTAGGTGAGATAAAATTATAATAAATGATTATAAGTATGGTATTTCTAACAAATATAAGTACCAAAATGGTCAGTCCTCTAAAAAATTCATTAAATAATAATAACGAAGAGCTAACACATGCCAGGATTGAAGATATGTTTTTATAAAATGTTTGGATTTCTATATAATGTAGATAATCTATCCTTGGAGTGTTAAACATAAATAATTATGAACTTAGTGAAGGATACTCATGGATAATGTATCAATAAGGGATAAAGTGATTTTAAAAGGATTTATATGATTGGAATTGGTTCTAAGGTTAAGTAATTAAAAATTTAAATCTTGAGTTGATGCTAAAAAATAGTACATTTAGAAAGAAATGCTAATTCTCTAATCCTTTATAATGTCTATAAGTATGATTTTAACTGATATGTGCATGAAAATGATTGCATGTTTCAAAAATCTAGGTCTATATATGTTTTATCCTATTTAATTCTTTTATCTTTCAACTCCTATAAATTTACACTTCATACAAAAATTTAGTTTTTATCAAATTTTGAGATTGTATGACATCAATGGAAGTAAAAATGGATTTAGTCTTTCCCAAAAGGCATTTATTACAATGAAATGCATTTTTAATAATACCTAAAGGATCCATGATTTGATTTTTTTTTGTAGCATAATTTTTTTTCTTCAATGAATGACATTTTAGGAATATTTAGGATATCATGTTTATATATTTTTTTTAGATTTTTGTATATTGAATAATGATGATTCCATATTTAATATCTAAATAAATAAATATATTTGGTATAATTAAAGAGTTTTTTGATCATTTTTAAAACATTATGAATCTAATAAATGACATGATCAAACACTAAGTTTGTGAAATATCAAGAGGATGAGATTCTTGTTAATAGAAAAAAAAATCATGAATTATCAAGAATAATGTATTTAAAGATGAGTTGATCATAAAATTTTTATTTAATGACTAACATACTAAGATATAATCTCTTTGAATGATTAATGGATTTTCATGCTTTTGAGGTTAATATCGATGACTTGGTGAATTTTACTGAAATTAATTAATCATTAAATTGTAATTTCCAAATTTAAAAAATATAGAAGTGAAAAAAACTAGTGGATGAATGTGCTAGTATTTAGTAGAGCCAAATTTCGTAAATTAATTTTTCTTCTAATCTTAATAAATATAATGACAGAGATAATATGATAATTTTATTTTACATATTTTAAATGGATGTCTTTTTTATTTCATGAAAGCTCATACTCTACAAGAGATATCAATACTATAGCTATTTATGTTTTTTATATTTTTTAAAACCTTGGAAGAATGATTTACTAATGATATATCAGAATTATATTTTATATGATTAGAATCCCAAGATTGTTATAATATTCTTTTGAAGATATAATTATCTAGAAAAATAATATGAAAATTAAAATAAAGGTAGTTATTTCATTTCAAAATTTAGTTTTATGTCTGAGAAAATAATATTTATGAAGTTATGGGAATACTCCCATATTTTGTGTTGAAAATAAATATATTAAAAATAATATGGTGATTTTTTCTATTCATGGAGTTATTGATTTACATGTATTATTATTTTTGTGAAAATTAAAACGACCTCACTAAAATTTTGAGTTGTATATATTCTCAAAATCAGAAAAAAAATTAGAGGAGATCATGAGTGTTGAGGTGTGTAGTTTTGGGTTGCTTGAGAGGGAAGAATCAGCAGAGGATGAAGTTGGGTTGATTAGATAAATAGAAAATTTGAGGAGAAAACAATTATTTTTGATCTTTTTGTTAAGAGTTATAACATTCTAGGTCTCAAATTAGAATAATAATATAAGTGGAGGATGAGGTTCTCACCCTGTATTCTTCTGTCAAACTTGTCAGTGTCAAGGATTTTTGAAGAAAAATAATATATTTAAAGGAACTATATAGTTCTTCAAGTAGTTAGAAATAATCGTACATAATATTATATGTGATTAATAACCATGTATTATTTATAGTGATAATTTTATTAAAAATTCTATAAGTAATATATTTTGGGTTGTATTCTTGAATAAGTTCTATGTTTAGAGTTTCTAAGATTCATAATCTAACGTAACATTTATCTTATGTAGTGAATAAAATGAACTTTTTCATAAGGTGTTAATTAATAAAATAAATTAGATGAAGAGACTATACATTTATTAATGGTATCATATTTTTTAATTTAGCATCATCCTTGAAATATTGTGGTCTACTTCATGTGCAGGTGGTAAAAAACTAACTTGTTGGGGCGAAATATTAAAGTGATTATATTTGATGGATATCATTAATCCCATATATAATATTTTGAAAAAACTCACCTATGAATTTGTTGAGAATGTGTTAGAATAAAAACATCCCAAAACCATTTTCAAGTAGAAAATAAGATTTGTAGTATAAAATTAAAAGATTGGGGAAATTATTAACAAGAATGGGTAGGATTCTTGAAATGGGATGAGGTAACACCACAATATTTTAATGTAAATTTATTATTAAGTTAATAATATTTTATAGAGACTGTTTCACATGAAACATCAAACAAAAATTAATTGTGTGACGTTTTATTATGATATTTTTTCAATTTTAAAATGTGATCATTATAATGCATTTATTAAATTAGTTGATATAAATAAATGCAACCATATTATTATATTAATAATGTAAAAAATAGAATCATAAAGTAAAATATTTCTTTACTATGTAGATATATCAATACCGAGAAATGAGTTAGCATCACTATTGTTTTTCCTAGACCAATCCACAACTAATCTTCAACATGTGCAACTTAATCGTAATAATTTTCAAAATTAATTCAAGCTTCTGTGAATCACAATGAGATCTATGTAAGATAATGTTCCACCCACAATAACAACATACACTTATTTTACCCTTATATCATATGTGAAATCATTGATGACATTTTTTAATATATGTTTTGTTGACATAAATGTTTAATTATTAACATGATAAATTTTATATCATTACATGTACATTATGCATTTGGAATTTCCACAAAAGGATTTAGATAATGCATTGAAATAAATAATATATTTTTTGTTTAATAAAAAATAGTCATGAAATCAAAAGTAATTCTAATTAAATAAATAATAGATCTTAATGAATTAGGAATAAAATACTTTAAGGTCAATCTTCATGAAGAATTTTAAATTTCCATATATTATTTACATTTTTCCTAAAAAACTAAAGTGGTAAATTTAAAAGTATTATTATACTTTTTCAAATATTAAATATATATATAATATCATTTCAATATAGTAATTAATATGAAATAATAATAATAAAAATTAATATTTGAATAAGTCATATTCCAATAAAATTGTCTTCATTTTATTGTTTATTTCCATTTAATAAATAAAATAATGTTTTTTGAATTTTAATTTGTAAAAACTAAATTCATTTTTTGATTATTCATAAAAATAGTATCATAAAGAAAATTATTTAATATTTTTCAATAATGATTTATTTTTTGTTAAATAATATAAAATATAGTTTTTATAAATAATTAGAATTTTATGACTTCATAAAGATATAATAATTAAATAATAATTTATGAAGACTCTTTCATATCCAAATAGGCTTTTTATAATAAAAAAATAACATTTAAAAATATTAATTTTATTTTAAATCAAGTATTTTACATTATATAACTTAAGTTATATTTCTTCTAAATCTTTTTTACTCCATATATATATATTATTTTAAAATTAAATTTTATCATGTTAAAATTTAATAATATGATTTTTTTTCATCTTATTAAATTAATAATTCATATTTTCTAATAATGGTACTTATATTTTTAGTTACAAAAATATGTTTCAAAGTATAAAGAAATATTATTCATGATAAATTTTAAATTTAATTGATTGTTAAAACTGAAGATAAAAGGCTTAAAACCACTCAAAACAAGTATCAAAATGATTTTTTTTGTGAGGTTGATCAAAACATATTCATCCTCTCTCTATTAAAAACTATTTTGAGTTGCACTATGAATGAATATACAATTTTCCTTTTATATTAATATAAAAAATAAACTCCCCTTCCTCATAAAAGGATAATTCAACCACCATTTTCATATACTGTAAATTAAAAAAAATATACTTTATCCTATAAATTTTTTATTTCACCTAGATTCATATCCAACATTTTGTAGCCATTTGATCCATAGAAAATACAAAAATCCTTTATTTTCAAGGGGTTTTATTAGAGAAGGTTCAAACTATCAACATGAGTACTAATCAGTTATTAAAAAAATTTATTCTTTATTATTATCCTCGAAAATATATTATCCCTTAATAATATAATTTATTTAGTATAATTAATATTCATAAATATAATTATGTTAATGGTATAAGCATTATCTATCCTCCCCCATTGATAAAACAATGCAAACTTCATTCGTGTGTACGTGTGGACTACAACCCCTAAAGAATGAAATATAACATTTTTCATAAACACCATAAATATATGGCTATAAATTTAATTTAATGATTAAATATGATATTTAAAAATTTTAGTTTTAATAGTAATACCATTTTCTAACTTTCTATCATTATATAGATAAATGAAAATGTCATTTGTATGTACAAGAAGTCTACCACCTCTATAGAAAACCATTTTCTATTTTTTAAAAACAACATTCATGCATGATTATTAGAATATATTTAACAATTTATAATTTTTTTTATGTAATTATTAAAAAATTTAATGGTAGTATTAATATTAACAGGTTATTAACATAGCATTATTTTTTTATAAGAAAATAACCCCATAAAGTTCTCTATTGATTCTCTCTTAATGAATCATGATATAATAAATCATTGAATTGAATTCGATATTTATAAATCACTAAAAAAATATTATAGTATGATTGATAATATTGGAACTTGTAATTTTTTATCAATGAATCGGTATCAACTTTGACACTTTAAACCAAACATGAAACAATCTAAATCACTAACATTGTATGATGAACATAAACTGTAACTAACAAATAATTGTATTTAAAATGATTTCAAATGTTGGTTATATATGGTAATAGTTATGATTGAGGTCCTAAATTAGGGTATTAGAATGTTTATGTTTGTTATATATGAGGATTAATTGCTTACTTGTAAGTCGAGAGTTATGATAATGGTTTTTCTTCTCTCATTACATTAATGAATATATTCAATATTCAGTACTTTTTTATTTTTTGTGGTATATATAATTACCCGTTGTTGTTTTATGATTATATCTTGTTAATAAATATATTTAAAAATCCATATCAATTTTTTATATCCAATGTTTTTTTGATTCAATATAATCCAATGTTGTAAGATTTTTCCCATCTCATCTTCCTTTGATTTTGATATATATTATGTTCACCCCAGATTTTATTTTTTTAGTGTATATACATACATTAATGTATTAAAATCACACCACCCATTCATTTAATGTGATTTTAGTGTCCAAGTTTTATTTTATAATTTAATGGAATTTGAGTGAAATATTTCTAAATCCATAATGGTTTTTGTTAGCTAAATTTATATTCAATGAGTTATTATCATCTATCATGAAGTTTATTCATATTAGTTGGGTTAAAAATACCATATTGTTGAAATTTAATTTGATTTATCTCATGTTTAATGGTATTTTTATTTATTTCATAAGAACTACTTTTTTGGTTTGTTTATTTCAAAAGTGTTTAAGAAAACGTTTTTAACATTTTCTATATG
The DNA here is from genome assembly GCA_963277665.1 of Viscum album. Classification (NCBI taxonomy): domain Eukaryota; kingdom Viridiplantae; phylum Streptophyta; class Magnoliopsida; order Santalales; family Viscaceae; genus Viscum; species Viscum album. The sequence goes on along the minus strand of OY728161.1, from coordinate 1,931,504,531 downwards.
AACACAGTTTCAATGAGTATTTTTCATTATGAAGATTACTTTTCGTATTTTAAAATTTTCCCAAATTTTTTAAATTATTATTTTTTTTTAAAATTAATAATAAATATATTTATATATTTTAAAGATAAAATTTTTATTTTTGAAAAATAATTATTAATTTTAATATGGATTTTAAGGGCTTGTATTTTTATAAATAGAGTCTGCAGGGTTTTAATATATTCCGGAAGAATGTTTTTTACAGCTTATTATTTTAAAATATAAATTTTATAAAGTCATTTTGATTTTTAAATTATAACATATATCTTTTCAACATCAATGTATTTTATTCTAATGACAACATTTTTATTATGTTTTTCATAATTTCAATAAATTGATATATCTTTTTTTCCAAAGTTATTTATTAAATAGTATTTAAAGGTTGAATTTTATCAATGAAAAAATAATTTTACTTTACTTATGTTACTCATGGGATATTTACTTATGGTTCTATCCATCTTAATTATCATCATTGATTATTTTGACAATGTTTTGAAGAAGTTTTCATAAAACCAATTTTTTTCCCATGGGATAAATATGTAATGTTGAATGATGAATGTTTTTATAATGTTTTGGTAGAATTATATATAGTTTTAAAGATAATTATGGGTTGGACCTATATCTCCCTTTAATGTATGGTTTAATTTTTTTCATTCTGAGTGAGATGATGAAGATATAATTTTTTCAATCTAAATGTGATGATGTCCCATTAAAGCTTTCCATAAAACTAAGATATGGACACATTAAATTTTTTCATCAAAGAGATATTATGACACATTAATGTATTCTATACACATGATATGATGACACAATAATGATTTATATCTCATAAATATGATTATGAGTTTATTATTTTCATATTAGAGAGATAATGACACATCAATGTCTTCCATATAACAAAGATGTTGAAACATGTGAATGTTTAGGTTTTCAAAAAATGTGATGATTTACGATATATATGCTTGTTCTATAATCTATTTTTTTCACATTCTCATGATTTGATAACTCGTGTCATATGTGATTCTTAGATCCTTGTAATTTAATTTAATAATTATAATCTTTGTATATTTGGGTATGATTTGCCTATTATTATATTCACAGACAATGATTATTCCCTCATACCCAAATATTTATCATATGAACAATTTTTATCATTAATTTTTATCTCTTATTCATACCATTAATAAGAATTTGAGATCACTCCCTTCATATATTTTCATTCGCCATGTTTGGAATATTAGTATTTATAAGAAGATCTAATATCTTGGGATTATGGAGAAATGATAATAATATAATATTTATGTTTCTAATACACAATGAATATAAAACTTTATATAATCAATGTTGGGGTATTATTTGGGGGATGATTTTATTTAATTACAAAAACAATGTGAAACATATGTCAGATTATCTTTGTATATCTTAGTTTGTATAAAATCTTATGATTAATGAATGGATTTTTTCATTAGATTATGGAGTGTAGATATAGGGAATATTAAATGGTATAAAATATTGGTGTAGTTATTTTTTAGATAAGATAGTTGTTTTATGGGATTAAGATTATGAAATATAATTAAAATTAATAAGGATAGTCAAAATATAAGAAGACATGCTTTGTTTTAGTAATGTATAGAATTTTGGGTTTCTAATCAATGGAAGCCATGACCAGATACAAAATTTGTTGATTAAAAAACTAGAATATATGGACCATGTGGTAATAACCTTGAAATGTTTTGGATAACTATTAACTTGATATTTATTCGGTGAAGAAGAATTAGGCCTAACTACACTCATGGTTTTACACTCAAATGTTATATTATTGGGTTTATTCATATGATCCTAGGAATCCATTATAAAATATGTAACTATATGTTTATATTAGAATATATAAATATAGTTATGTTAGAAAACCTAATTGGAAATTTAGAATGGAAAACCTAAGTTATACTGAGGGAGTTATAGGTTGACCCAATTTTATCATAATGGAAATAAATGTATCATATATTTAAATGAAGGTATCATCATAGAAGACATATTAGGATTGATTTTTTATATTAATAAAATCAATTATTCTAATTTTTTTGGAAATTATCATAACTATTTGTTTTAGTATTTGGTTTTGAATGGTATGTCATTTTATACTCATAATACATATAGAAAGGCGAGGAGTGATATTTGGAAAAACATTGTTGAGAATATAAATATAGGTCTATTATGAGAAAAAATGTATAACAACATGATTTCTAAAATAGTGAGGTTAAAATATAATTAATAATTGTATCTTGTTTCATGATTATATTATATGTCTCCTTCGATATTTTTAATTAGTGAGTGACAATTAAAATTACAAGGATGTAATTTTGTAAAGTTTGAAAATGTAATATGTTGAAATTATTGTATTTATTTCTCATCAAATTTTTTATATTTTGAATATTTTATTTAACAAAACATTCAAACCAAAAATTTAGAATAAAATATTTTATTAAGATAATATTATACGTATTAAAATTTGACCATTATAATGAAGATTTTGAATTAGTGGGTATAAATTGAGGAAAAAACATTGTGAAATAACCATAGAAAAAATACGAACTGGAATCAAGTAGTAGAAACCTTTCTTTTTAGGAATATTTAGCTGAGATTAGAAAAGTGGTAACATCAATATGGGTTCTCTTAGACCAAACCAAAACTGAATTTCAATAAGACTAGCATTAGTGTTGTCACTTGTGTGAAAATACGAAGCTAATGGAAATTTCAATGCGATCCACTTTAGTAGAACTATAACATATGCTGAAAAACTCCTCTAATCCAACCCTTAGATATTTAATGAATGTTTTATTATATTTTTATATCGAATTTAAGATGATAAAAATGAGTAATTATTAAAATTATTTTTTTATTATTATTACATGGTGTTCATACATTTAGAATTTCCATGGAATTTACTTTTAATGATTTAATTTAGCTAAATAATAATGGTTTTATAATAAAAATATATTGAAGATATTATAATTTATGAATATTTAATAATTAATCAATTTTAAATAATTATTAATAAAATCATATAAGATCCATTGTTGAATAATTTTACATTTGATGTATTATTTACATTTTCCTTAGAAAAAAATTAATATATTTCAAATGATTATTTTAAATGATTCATTGTGAAGTATATATATAAATACCCATTTAAAAATACTAATTAATATAAAATATTAATAAGAACTTTAAATAATAGAAAAAATCTTTTTCTTTTTAAAGCAGTTTTCTTTATATTTTGTGTCAAATTAAAAAAATTGAAGTTGAATTTAGAAAAATTAAATTAATTTTTGTATTCAGAATAAAAATATTATGTTATGATTTACTTTTGGGTTTTTTTAAAAAAAATATTTAATTTTAGGTAAATTATTATAAAACACTATTTTTATAAATTCTGTGATATATGAATTATTTACGATATATACTCAAATTAAAATAAAATAAAACATTTTTATGGATCAAATACTTATTTTATATTAAAAAATTATCAATCTGAACAATTTATTACTAATTGATAAAACTATTTTCACATTATAAAAGTTATGTAATATTTTATTTAAAGAATATTTTAAATGTATTATATTTCTAATTTTAAAATTATTTCTTGTCAATTTTTAAAAAATAATATTATGAAATGGTGTCCATATTTGGAATAAGGATATCCAAATTATTTTATAATATTAATTTTTTTTCAGTGATAAAATATTGTTACTAGTATTTAAAAAAAGAGTTATCATCATAAAAGTTATTTTTTTGTAAACTATTTAAAAAATATAAAATGAATAAAATCACCCAAACCTTCTCTCCATATTATTTTTTATAGGATGGTCGATATATATTCATCCCCACCCCATTATATTTTCATATTAGAGCCACTTTCCTTGAATAATGACTTATGCATTTATATTATTATAAAAATAACACTCTTCTCACATATAATTGGTGACTTTAAACACTAATATACATAAACTCTCAAATTTTATTTTCTATTAAACATATATCTTTATTAAAATCTAAAAATCCTTCTACCATTTTTTTCATCCGATTGATCCCTAGAATGTCACAAAATCCTCTTTTACAATGATGTCCTCCAAGATAAGGTTCAAACACACAATGTGGGTAATATTCACTTCCAATCATATTTTACTCTAACTATTTCTCCAAAATATAAATTTTATCGTTATAAGATATTTATTTTAGTATTTTTAATTATTTAAATTTTACTATGTTAATGGTCTAACCATTATCTACCATTCCCCCAATGAAAAATGGGAACATCTTTTGTTCGTTTGTATGGACTACAACCTCTAGGAAGTAACATGTTTAATATTTTATATTCATAAAACATAGAATGTTATAAAAATTTATTTAATGAATGAATATTAATTTCATAACATTTTAATGATTCTGAAAAAATAATCTATTTTTTTACTCTGCCTCTCTAAATGAAAAATAAAAACATCATTCGTGCATACCTATAGACTACTTCCTCGATGGAATAATGTTTTTCATTTTTTTCACCTCTAGGCATATATGAATTAAATTTTGTATATAATGAATAAATATTAATTTTATTATATTACTATTGTTCAATAAGAGTTATATTATTATTTGATTATTTTTTGACATTCTAATGTTTGTTCATAAATAATTATCGAAACAGGGAAGTCCTTGATTCTTTTCATCATGAATCATGACTAAAATTATCCCATAATTGAGTTAAAACATTATAAATCACTATAAATAATCAATTATAGTACCTTGAAGAATACATGAATGATAAAATTAGTATGAATGGATGGGGATAAACATTGATACTATAAAACATGGGCAGTCTAATAAAAATATATGAATCTAATGATGAATATAATCTATAACTAACTAATAAATGTATATAAATGATTAAATATGAATAGTATATAAGGTAAGAGATATTAATAATGTTATGAATTTTTTTATTAACACGGTTATGTTTAATATATATATTGTTAAATTTATTTTTCAGAATTAGAGAGTTAGGGTTCGGGTTTTTGCATCTCACTTTTCTTTCATTGAGATATATGAAATATTCCGGGTCAAATTATATATACAATGGCCTTTAAGTTAAAGAGATACTAATGTTGTAATGGTTTTCCTATCTCAATTTCATATCTATGATACATTTTTCATGTACACAACTTATTTACTTTTTTTTGGTGTGTAAACAACCATGTATGTTCTTATCTCATAAATAACATGAAATAAAAGGTCTATGAAGATCAATATATGGTTTTTTCATCGAAAATATGTTTATTCAATAATAGATATTTTCGTATGGGTTTTTTAACTAAAATTTTGTTCATTGAGTTATGAGAATTCTTTTAGAACATTATTCTTTTATATTAAGAAAAACCTACCATATTATTTAGTTATACTGTACTCTATTTCATGTGTACAAGTATTTACATTTCTTTATCCTGAAATCCGTATTGATGGGTTTTTTCAAATGCATTCAAAGAACCAGTCCTTAACAATTGTTTACAAACACATTCATTTATTACCATTTTTCTTCATTAAATTTATTTTCATGATACAAAATGAATTTTCAAATTATTTCAAATTTTTTATAATTTTTAAAAGTAAATTAAATATTTTTAATTTTATCAATGGAAAAAAGATTCATTTTTGAAAAGTAATTCATTATTTTAAAATGTATTTCAAAATATTCTTTTATAAGAAGCAGTATTCAGTTTTTATATGTCATCTCAATGATATTTTTTGAAAACAATATTATTTTAAAATATTTTTTTTTGAATATTATTTCTAGTTCTAATTTACAATCTTAAAATTTTATTATAATGTTAAAATTGATTTTTAAAAAAAATAATTCTAATGTTTTTTTTCAAGAATTTCAAAAAATGGATATTTCTTCTGGTTTTTTCAAATTGATTTATATAATAATATTAGTGGTTTGCTTTTATCTATGCCAAAATTATTTGATGTTCCTCTGGATACACATTAGGTATGTTCTTATGATAACATTCAAATTTTTTCTCTATATATATTTTGATGATAATATTTTAAAGAAGTTTTCATGAAACTTGTCTCTCTACCGAAGGTTATTTAATGTATAATAAAATGATCAATATTTATATTATAGAGACCTAAGATATAGATAAAACTATTTAAATAACGTAAATAAGGGAAAAATGACATGAAAAAAATAATCCAACAATCCCAATAATTGGTGGTTTAGTGTCTTATAAATAGCTATAAAAGTAACTTATTTTACATCACTTCTAAAAATTTCTCCATAATTGAGCCATGATAAACTCCATCCTATACATCTTATGTGTTATAATAATTTTCATATGAAATGGAAATAAAAATATAAGAAATGGGTTATATCAAATAATGTGTAAGGGTATTCATAAGATATAACTATTTAATATCATAAGTGAATATAAGATAACTATATGTGTATAATTAAGATACATAACAAAATTTATACCCAATAAATAATAGTTAAAAAATAATTGCATATAACATGGAATAATATATCATATTAGTAAAATGAGTGTGGAAACAAGAGTCAATAAAAATAATCTATTGGATTTTAGAACTATCATGAGAATAAGAATAAAATAGTAAATCATATTTCAAGTTTACTATAAACATTACTATAGGTAACATTACTTTTTTGATCCATTCCATTAGTTTCTTTACTTAAGGGAAACTAAAATGAATATCGGATTACCGATCTCAGGAGATATTAACTTCTAACTAATGCATTGTAAGGTGATATAGGACCTCTCCCATCATCATCCACATTTAGGAGGGAATGTTGAAATAAAAAACATATCGCATATTAATGAAATGAAGAATATAAAATGGGTTACATTAAACACATCCTAAAGGAATCATGGATATAAAATGGGGTTTTAATGGATTCCCAAAAATAAATCATTAATAATTCCATCAATAATTATATAATGATATACCCATATAAAATAATTGTGTTTATATTGAAATAAAGTAACATTATAGGTGAATAATATTCAATAAAAAAATAAATAATATTCAATTTTTATCTATATATATTAACTGTATATGGTTATGTCAATAATCTACAAAAAAATCGATGTATGGAATTTGGGTGTCACACTTAAATAAACTAAATAACAAATAATGTATTCATTTAAGAAGTACTTTGGAATTAAATTTGGTATCATACATAGTGGATGATTAGGAAATATAAAGGGAGTGATGTTTCATTCCTCCAAAAGATAAGAAGATCATATATGTCATCCAAATAAATAAAATATATAGTTACATTAGAATAATATTCTTCATCATGATCAATCCATGTAAAATGATGTGGATGTATACGAAAACAATTTTTAGCAGCATTAGAAAAAAATATCATTTGAAATAAGAAAAATCCATAAACATTCTAAAAGAATTTTAGATGGAAATATTTTATAAATAAATAAGAATAAAATTTTATTTTATAAAATTACCATTTCATAGAAATAAAGTATCATAAAAAATGAAAAACATAACAAAAAGAGGTGGTCATTAATAAAACATTAAAAATAGTATCTTTTAAACATTGATCAAAATAAACCATTCATAAAATGATAATAGTTTATCCAAATTTTTGGACAATAATAAATTTGTAGAAAATTACCAAAAAAATAATTTAGGTATTTATGAGGACATTTTTAAATTAATATAATGATTTAGTACCTGGAAAAAGTGAAGTTACCTACCAAAAATAAGGTACGAGGTCAGTTTCACTTACAAGAAACAATTCTGGTGAAATTTGAGGAATGGGGAAATGGATTATAGAGGGATCCTATAATATCCCATGAATAATGTATATAAAATATTAAAGGTTTTATAAAGAGTTTATATTTCATATATATATACTCTTTCAAAAAAATAATGGTTTTAAAATAATATTGGAAACAAAACCCTTATTGTTTGAGAAATATTTAGATCCGAACTGCTTTTGACTTTGGTTTTGTATAAATCATTTGAAATTTAAAGGAAGTAAATTATATGGATCATAAACCCTCATGAATATGTTAAAATTTATTCATTATTAATTAATCACACCATATTAAAAATATGATGATTCACATTTAGAAACAAGTCAAATGAAGATAAATTTTAGACAAAAAACACTCACGTATATTTCTTAGTTAAATTCAATCTAATATTTTGTATAAAAAATAGAAATATCTCAGTTACCAATTTATTGAAAATTTTCAACTGAAAACATTTTACAAAAATTATTTAGAATTATTCTCAGTGTTTATATAGTTATATATTACTTAATTTAATTTTTTTGTTATAGTTAATCATAATCATTTGGAAAAAGTTTTATAATAGCAATGTTTTAATCATTCTCCTCCAATGGTTTTTCATTAAATGATCATTAAATATATTTTAATAGAGGAATTATATTTATTTTTTAGGTTTAAATTTAAATTAATGAGTATTATTTGGCATATAATATAAAATCCACAACTAACATTTTTCCGTAATTTGTAACCTATGAAGGTTGTTTTCAAAATTGTTGATATAAATATTGATGTATCTATTAAAAAATAATAATAGTTATAATTTTTATATAATAGTATAAAATAAATTAATTTTAATAATAATTGATTATATAATTTCCTAACATTGATCAAATAGGTGGTCAAACTGACCAAACATGAACATGCCATGCATAATGGATGATTATGATGCGATTTAGTTAAAATATCACTAAAAAAGATGAATAATGATATTATTTAGTGTTAATTAGTGTGATATATAAAAATTATAATTAAATTATAATAATTAGTAATTTTTTTGATAATATTACTAGTTATTAATTCCAAAAATTCGACATATTTTTCATATTTTAAATGAATGAATTAAAGATAATAATTTATTGATCATATCATTACCTGGATATCAAATGATTTATACTAGAATTGTAATGATGTAATAATTTTTTAAAACATTAATGATATTCTTATATCCAACCAAGTAAGTTGGCTATAAAAAGAAAAAATTAAATCATTCATCCATTAGAGGTAGTAGTCCACACTTATGCATGGTATGAGATTTCTATTTTCAATGATTAAGAAAAAACTAATTTTATTTATGTAATAAGAATAAAAAATATATCATAAATATCATCCTTATTTATTGAATAAAATATTATTACTATCCTTTTATGTTGGTTATGTAAAACAAAACATAATTTTTTTGAGGGAGTTGTATGTATACACACATATATTTATTTGTTTATATTAGGGAAAAGAAAATGGTGGTTTATGATTTAATCATCATTTTAGTTAAATACTAGTTAAATAAGGTTACTGAAATTATCTTTTTTTAAATAGTAAAAATTAATTTTATAAAGAATAAATACTAAAAAAGAAATAAATAGATAGATGCAGTTCGAAATAAATACATCACTACTTGTGTTGTACCCGTTGTGAAAGGGGTTAAACCATTGAATGATTGTCTTCAGATATTAAAAAAATATCTCTAATGTATCAATGAGTTTTCATTAAATTTTTGGGTAGATTTTTGTCTTAAAAAAGGTGTTTCATGGATTTTGGGGTAGTGACGATATGAGAACCTCTTTTATTAATGAAAATGTGTTTAATTTTTGTAAGCATCCAAAAAAATTCAATAATATAAAGTCTCTATAGAAACCCTTAAATTTTAGAGATATATATTACATATTAGTATATTAATATTCAATAAATAACATAATTATCCACACCAAAATAATATAGTTCAAAAATATAAGGATACATGGAAACATAAACAACTACGAAAAAAGTGAGTTATTTCACCTCCACTATGTTCTTCATAATATGCTCTCTACCAAAAAATAACATACAATATACCTTTGTTCATAACTTAGGTAAGGAAAACATAATAAAGGTTGATATTAGATTCATTTTAAGGGTAACAAGTGATATATCAATGGTCACAAAAGAATAACATGAGAATATGTGTATGAGAACATGAGAATGACATTTTAAAATCACATCGGGCATATCATAGTCCTAGACATGAGTCATGGAATTAATATTGGAATTTCACAAGACATTAATCATAAATTAATAAAATATTATAATCCATGAGATCAAAAAATTATCATAATATAGATTTTTTGTAAACACAAGAAGAGAAAATATTCTATCATGGCTTCCCATCAAGACATTAAAAATATATTAGGCTTATTCTTACCACCAGTGTACCTACTTTTGGATTTGGATGACATCCCATGTACCCTATTTTGGGATTAGAAAAACCTCTTAAATACCCTATTTTAGGCTGGAATTGACCTCCTGTATACTCTTTAAGCTCATATAACATTAATCATTACCCAATTAATTTTAGTTTTTAATATGTTTTGGACCACCCATCGAAAAATTAATATTAGAAAATGTGTGTTGTGAGATCATAAAACATTCATTAGGTCAAACCCATGAAAAAATGGCTTTCATAACAGTAATAACATTTAATTTTAGAAAACCCCATTAAAAAGGAATGGGTTTCATAAAAATACTATCATATTAAAAATAAACCATACATGTATGTAATTGGGGTATATGGAAAGTGTCCAACAAAAATAAAAGTGAGATTTTTTTTTTGTTCAGGGTATGACACTCAAGAGGGGGTGAATTTAGTTCCTAATAAACATTTCTTTTTAATATGTGTTAAAAATGAATCCTGAAAGGTAGAATAAAATATAAACTAGTTAACCATTGTAGCTGATTTATAAAGGATTTGATATTTAAAAAAAACTATCAAAGAGTGATTAGTTCTCATTTGAAATAATAGTAAATATTAATTTAACATTTGAAATAATATTTCTAAATAAAATTAAAATATAAAACATTCTAAGATTAATTATCAATGTGAAAAAAATTAGTATTAAAATATATAAATTAGTGAAAAATAACTTTAAAAGGGACAGCAAAAATAACAATAAGAGGTTAAATATAAACCTATGTTTTAGTCCTCTCCACTGTCTGATCACCTAACACCATGTAGTTAATAATATATACATTGTAAACAACCTAGATTAAGTTATATAATAGAAAAAATAGTTTTTCCACACTATATACACCTCTTACATAGTTTATTTTGGTGTGAGAAATGTGATAGGCCATGCAGGGACCTCTTCCACAGTTATCAATGGAAATACATTTTGTAGAATGATAGGTTGTAAAGATATCTATGTATCTTTTCGTTATTCATTGGAATAAGTGTGTGTTCATAAAAAATGAATAATCATGCACATCTCATAATTTAAATAATGTACACAAAAATATTAGATAAAGGATTATAAGGTATAGTGTTTTCGTTTGTGATATGTGTTTCATATTAGGGACTCATTGTAGGTAACTGGAAATGAAGCTCAAATCTTGTGCTGCTGGTGGTATCTTGAGATTTCTAATCTAGTACTTGAAACAACTATCCAACTGATGTTGGGTGTAAATTATTTTAAATTATAAATAAACATTCTTGGGGATCACTCAATGGGTATTAGTGGAATATTTGGAATAAATCATGACCTTGGTGTGTACATTATCACTATTTTGTCTAATTGTTTTCAAGGTCTCAGGATCATAACTAACCATCATAGTCTGCAATTATTCTCTAACAATTAATTCAACCATCTCAGCATGCAAAGATTCAGAAGGATAAATAGTATAAGTAGATACACCTATTTACACATATCTAAAAATTGATCTCAATAGATCAATATCAAACACCAGAGGCTGATGAAAGTATATTCAGAGTAATATATGGTAGAATATTCTAGAAATTAATGCATACTAGAAAATTATGTTTTAAAATATGACTTCATTTCCTCAAACAATGATTTGAGGCTTTCCAATTCAACATTAAGCTACTTACTATCAATTCTAGATCGCTATATTTCTTGAATCATCATGGATTGAATTTTCAAAATTAATATCTTCAGAACTAATGGAACATCTCGTTCACTATGATTTTTCATAGGTGTAGGTTGTCCTATAAAAATATCTGTAAAAAAATATAAAATTTTCTCTCTATGGGATTTTCAATCCTTCTGACATACATAATTTTATGGTATCTCAGTAGTGGCTAGTGCATATGTAGTAACATATACTGGCATGAGATGAAGATCTTTTAATAGAAAATTTTCATTACATAATGAACCTTTAGGGTCATTAGGTGCTCTATAACCTAGACCAAAACCCATATAAATCATGGTAATTTTTATCATTCATCTATAGAAGATATATCAAAAGGGTTGGGTACTTCAGCTCTTTCCAAACTATTTCCCCCCTCTAAATAAATTCTCCCTTTTCATTATCAACTAATTCAACTGCATGAATATCATAATTTACAAAAAATTTGGAATCCATCTATTGAGGTTCCTCAATTTTAACCACATATTACATTGATCATTGAAATGATTCATCTTTCACTCTGATAGGTAGAGTTGCATCCATTCTGTCAGCTTCATCATGATCTGAATGATCTGAGATATAACCATTAAATTCATTTTCTTCCTTAGATCCTTAATTTTTATTAGACTCTTCCTCATATTTACTTTCATCGTTTTCTTTTTCCTAATCATTTTCATCATCCTCCTCTTAATCCCTATAATCAACTTCTTCAATATTATCATCACTATTATTTTCACTTTCATCACCAATTGTTTCTACACAAGTCTATACAGTTTTAGATCTAATTTTAAAATCAATGATTTTATCATTAGTCTCATCATCATCATCACCATGAGAATATTTTCAATTTATAAGAGATCCTTTAAAGGTCTAAGAGATTCATGTAACGATTCTTCATACCCCTTATAAATATCTGGATCACTTATTTCTCCTTAAAAGAGACATTCTTCCTCAGTTCTTGTTGTATAATCCTCTACTTCATCATCTGGGTATTTCATTACTTCATCTGGTTCCAAACCAAGATCATTAATGTTTTTTGGTCGAGTGGGATGGTTTATATGTATGAAAATATCATAAATATTTTCATTATACTCTACCCACTATTTCATCCATGGATTGAAAATAATTTTCATTCTCTTTAATATAACCTAGATAAAGAAAAAAGCACCATAGTATATGACATGATCTTCATTTTCTCTCACTAATACATTATCCTTTAACATAGTATAAAAGAGAATTTAATAAAATAGATAAGTGGATCATGATGTGGTTTTAATCATATAAAACATATAAAGAATGAATTATTTTCATAGGTTGATTATATATCATTTCTTAATGAGGTATAGAAAATACACATCTTGATATTCAACGTGGAAAAATCACATTTCCTCAGGAAAAGAATATGTTGATTAAACATAAACAGAAACCTTATTTTACCATCTAAAAAATGAAATAGGACTTCATAAATTTCTATTTCTAGTTTGATCTATTAGAGAATTTTTGAAGAATAAAAATCCACTAGTATGAGTGGACCTACCTTGATAAAATATTTAGATACCCTCATAGGGTAGTAAGAAACATGATTACCAATTACTCATGGAGGAGACACATCTATGTTATTTTATTCTTGTTATTATCATGAAATAAAAATTTATGGTCAATGTAAACTCAACATATTAATAAAACTCAGACATTAGATTCAGATACATAGGTATCTCATTGTTGGAAAAATATTCCATCCCATATTTCTATTACAACATTCTTAATACAAGGGACTTAGTTAACAAAATCCATTCTGTAGAGATCTAATTTTTTGGTATGAAAACTCTACTCATGAGTTTGGGATTCAAAGGTTTTATATTATTTTGGTTCGAAACAATCGTCTTCTTCTTTGTCGGAAGAATTTTGTCTGTAGTAGATTCATATGGTTTCTTCATTATACCCATTCTAAACATCTAGAGATCATTTGTGGGAAACATATTCTGGGAACAAAGTTATGGAACAAGTTTTAAAAAAGGGTTTGGAAGTTGAGGGGCCCGATATAATTAGACAGGTTCCAATTTTATCATTTAGGGATTCTTAAATCGAATATTATAGAGATATAGACTAAATTTAATATTAATAATAATAATAGACGACATAGAATGATATATTTTTATTGAAAAAAATAACAATGTGAAAAATTGATGGTGATACACTCAATGATGAGATAACAATGGTGAGTGTTCAATAGTGAGACATTAATGATTTTTTATTAATAGTGAGATTTCTACAGAGGTTTATTTAAATATAATTAATCATTCATAATTCATGTTTCTTTTAACTCATTCTCTTATAATTCAAAGGCTTAGAAAAAATATCGGCAAGCTGATATCCTATGCCAATGTATTCCAGAGTTATGTCACTTTTCTGATAATGACCTCTCAAAAATTGGTGTCTCACCCCAATATATTTTGTCCTAGAAGGAGATAACATATTTTTTAATATTTTCATAGTAATTTTTATCACAATTTACAGGTATATATTGGAATTGATATCTATAATAAGTAATTCTTGTTTCATTGACAAAATTTGCACACAACAACTACCAAGAGATATATATTTATCTTTAGTAGTATATAATGAAAAATAAATATACTTCTTACTACACCACGATACAAGTGACTTATCCAAAAAATGTGACATGTTCCATAGGTGATTTTTCTATCTAACTTTCATCCATTGAAATAAACATCAATATAACTAACTAAATAAAATTAGTTTCCTCTGGCATAGAACTAACCTAAATTGGTTCTATATTTGAGGTATCTTAAAAATATTTCAACAGCATTTATGTGTAACTATTTTTGGTTTTATGGAAAATAAACACACATACACACATTAAACATAATGTCAGTTAAACTAGAAGTCTTGTAAAGAAGACTTCCATTCATACCTCTATAATTGGTTTGATCCACTGGTTTCCTAACCTCATTAAGATCTAGCTAACATGTTGTGCTCATAAGATTATCCCAAATTTTAGTGTTATCCAGAAAAAAATGGTTTAGAATAAATTTTTCATATTTACTTTGACCTATAATAATTACTTATTAGATTTGAAAGATTATAAATCCAAGAATGAATTTATTTTTTCCCATTAAACTCATTTCAAACTCAGTTTTCATTATTTTCAGAAAATGAGAACATGGTAATTTTCTAGAAGATAAAAAAATAATATCGTCTACGTATATTAGAACAACTAAAACTACCTTTGATTTCATTTTGATAAATAGAGTTGCGTCATTTATATGTTTTGGAAAACATTTTGAAATAAAAAAATAGTTGAGTCTATCATAACATGATCTATAATTTTTTTTAACCAAATTACAATTCTATTAATTTGAAAACATGATTTTGAAAATTGGGATATTAAAAACTAGGGGTAGTTCAACAAAAACGTCCTTAACGATATAACAATTTATGAATGCACTCCTGACATTCATTTGATAAAGTTAGAAATTTAGATGAGTTGAAAATATATCATGATTCAAATGTAATCAAGTTGATCTATAGAATCAAAGGTATCATTGTAGTATATTCCTTCTTCTTGACTATAACATTATGCAACCAATCTAGATTTATTCCTTACTACAGTTACAGCTTCATCAACCCTTTTTTTAAAGACCCATTTAGCGACTATGGTTAAGTTTTCCTTGGTTCAATTAGTATGTTTCTATACGTTATGTCTTTCAAACTGATTTATCTCTTCTTGCACATCAATTACCCAAAATTCATCACTTATTTACTCACTGATATTATTATATTCAATAAGTGATAAATGATTTACGTTCAACATAATTTTATAGAGACTCTCTGGTTTGTGGAACTTTTCCAAAGTCTCTAAATATAGCATCAGAAGATTGATTCCAATGAGTTCAAATACCTCTGGAGAAAGATGGACTAGATTCCTATGGGTCTTTTGCATATTTAGGGTATGTCGGTTCAATGTCAGGAATTTTTCTAGAACATGATGATTTTTTTTCTTTTTTGATAGTATAATTAGGAGTTTTTTAATTCATGTCTATATTTGATAGATCAACCTCAAGATTTTCTAGAAATGTATCAGGTTCCTGTGGACCTTTTTCATCAAATTTTACATGTATATATTCTTTAACACATTTTTTTCTATTATTAAAGTCCTTATAGGATATTTAAGAAACCGAATAACCTATGAATTTCCTTCATTACTTTTAGAGGAAAACTATTCAAGATTATCCTTTGTATTAAGAATAAAAACTTTGAAGCCAAAAACTCTAATGTATATATCCTTAGGTTATATATTATTCAACAATTAATAAGGATTTTTTCTTCAAGATAGGATTAATGAAGAATATATTGATTACATTGAAAGATGTTTTCATATCCTTGGCACAAATATAGATTGGTATATCATATTTGTTGAGAATAGTACTAGAAATCTTTTGATGTTCTCTATTTCTTGTTTCTACAACTCTATTTTACTATACTGTCCAAGGAGAAGAAAAGTTGTGTTTATATCCATTTTGTGAGATAAATGATTAAAAATCCTGATTTTTAAACTCACAACCCTGGTCACTTCTTATAGTATTAAATTTAAGTCCTCTTATATTTTCATATAATATTTCATAATTGGTAAAATATGAAATATCTTCACATAAATGAGTTAAAAAGGAAACCCAATTTAATCCCAAAAATCCAACTATAAGTATATAAAAATATTGTTTCACATTTAAACATGAGACTCTAGATGGTCCAAACATGTCCATGTGAACCAAAAAAGAGGTTGAGAAGCTGAGACTACATTCATTGGTTTGAAAGATATCTTCTTATGTTTTTTATTTTGACATGGATTGAATAGTTTATTATTTTGAAACTCAGGTTTTGGTAGATCACCGAGTAATTATTATCTAGTAAGATATCTTTCTATGATAATATTTCAATGGCCTAGTATCCTATTCCAAATCCAAGATTCTCTGTGAATGTAACATAAAAAAGAAACATTTTGTGAAAGTAAGGAATCTATATTAATAGCATAAACATTTTCATTTCTACAAGCTATAAAAACTAAATCATTTTTAGTGTTAATAACATTACAAGAAATATTTTGGAATTTTATAATAAATACAGCATCACATTATTAAGAAATGATAAGTATGTTATACATTAAACCATCATCATAGAGTACTTGAGAAATTACAATTGAATTGGTTGTGCCAATTCGGCCAAGACTGATGATCATTCAATTATTTTTTTAGAAAAGGTGACATGTCCACTATCTGCATTCATTAGATTCTTTATGTTAGAGTTGTCTCCTTTAATAATCCATTAACACCAACCTTCTATATACCATAAGATCTTATAGGAACTATTGAAGTAGATTTCCCTATAAAATACATTAGGCAATGATTTTCTTTGTTACATAAAACATATTAGGTCCAGTTATGTTAGAAATCATAGCTTTAGGAACCCATTTTTTGTTAATGGGTTTCCCATAAGTAGTTTGTAAATTTCAAGATAAATTAACACTATTAGATCCCCATGTAAAACAACATATAGAATTATTTTCAAAACTAGATGTAGAAGAATTTTTTTTCATAACTATAACTAGAATAATACATTACATATTTTTGAATAAATGAGTTTATAATTATTCTCCTTTGTCTTGGTTGGTATCCTATACTTGTAGTGAATTTTAGAGCATTTTTTCTCAAATAATTTCTATTTAAATATATTTTCCATCAGTGTAATTTTCAACAATTATCTCCAACTACAAATTATATAACATAAGTTTAGAGTTTTCTTCAAAAAAATTGATAATTTATATCATTTTCTACAATAACTTTAGATTTAACATAAATAGTACAAGCATGTTTTTTTAAGTGATTAATATTTTTATTTTATCTCACTAAAAATATCCTCATACATGATGGAACAATCAAACAATTCTTATCTATTCATGATATCATAATTATCATTTTCATCTTCATATCTATAGTATTTAGAACTTTATTTAAGAGATATGTAAGTTATATCAGATAGATTTTTCAAAAAAAAACATGCCATATTTATCAAGTTCTTCCTCATGAGATGAATTAGAGTCACTGGAGGATTCCATAATGCACTCAAGGTAGATTTTATATCATTCTTGTAATTTTGATCCTTGTTATCATATTTCTTCTTGTAATTAATTTTTATACAGTAACCCTTCACATTTACTCTTTCATTTCATTCATAACATATTATTTCATTTAAATCAACATCTTTCTTCCAATGCATTTTACACTTCCCATGACTATCATATTTTACATTAAAGTTATATTTCGTAAATAATTTCTTCTTTATATTAAACATATTGAATATTCGGGCTAGCTATGCTATTTTATCTTCATTTTTATCTATTAAATCTTCATCACTTTAAATTTCAACCTAATCATGAGATTTCTTCTTTTTATCATGGATGTAGTGGTTTTTAAATAATCATATTTTCATTAAGGTTCATCATCTACTTCTCGATTAAATTTTATCTCTTCCTCATACATAATCAACTTTCCTATCATCTCCTTTATAGGAAGTTAATTTATGTCACAAGATTATATAATTGACACTAATGAACCCCTCCATATTTCTAGAAGACATATCAAAAGTTGCATGATCTGTTCTTTTGTAGCGACTGCCTTTACCAGTAGTTCATTGTATTCATAGTCTCATTGAACTAGAGATAAATATCAGATATAGTATCATTAGGATTCATCTAAAATTTATCATATTATTAGTGTATTTTTTACTCCTCATTTCCTTAAAACTTTTATTCCATTCATGTGAGACAGCTAGAATTTCCTGTTTCTCATAGGTAGTTTTACATGCAGAGATTCTATTAAACTCATCTTATAAGGAATAATACAAGGCATTAAAGACTTAGCGATTACTATTATAATCAACTTTATTTTCACCATCTAATGTATTTCTAGTATTATTAGTAATTTAAACTCATCTATCATGGAATACCATATCTCAGAACCCATAATTTCAATATGCATTCTCATTTTTATTTTACATTGGGCAAAATATTTTCCACTAATATATGGTGGTATGTTAGTAGAAGCACATTGCATTCTATTTTCCTTATTATAATAATAAAAAATAAATATAAATAACTGAAAATATAAAATAAATAGAAATTTTATGATCATTTTCACTCAACTACAATCAGAGATAAAATAAATAGATTTGAAAATCTTTTATTACCATGAAATAAAAAATATTGGTTGGATTAGGACACTCAATAAAGGGATGAATTGAGTTCCAATTACAAATTTATGTTTAAATTGGATTAAAAACCCTCATTCAGAATAAAATATAGACCAGTTAACCAATGTATCCTATTTATAAAAGAGTTTATCTTTTATGAAAATTATTAAAGAGTGACTAATTCTCAGTCTATATAATATGATATATTATTTTATCATTTGAAATCTATTTCCCAAATAAAATTCATAAATTAACACTCAGTAAGATTAACTATCAATGTGAAAGATATGTTACTAGTTTAAAATATATAAGAAAGTTAAAAAGGAACATAAAATGGCACAATGGAAATAAAAACAAGAGGTTCATTCTCATAAGGGGACTTATTCCTCTTCACTTGGTGATCACCTACCACCATGTAGTTTGTAGAATTTAAATTTCTCCAAAACCTAGATCAATGTATAAAATAAATCATATAGTGTTGTCCAGGCCATATAGACCTCTTCAATATTTTTCATGGATGTGAAAAATTTCATAGGCCATACGGGGACCTCTTCCACTATTATCCATTGGAATACATTGTGTAAAAAGATACGTTGTGAATGTATCTCTTTATCATCCATTTTTTGTAGGATTTAGTGTGTGTTCATAGAATAGGAATAATAAAACACTACTAGTAATGTAAATAATTTACATAAATTGAGTAGATAAATGTGTATAATGGATAATGTTTGTCTATGTGATCTGTGTTCCAGCTTCATGACTCCAAGAAGTTATCCTGAAATGAAGATCAAGTCGTTAATCATAATTATATTTTTAAAATAGAGTATTGTAAAAGAATATTTATTGTGGTGTATCAATGATCCATGTGTATAGTAATTTTCTTCTTCATCTTCTATTTGAATATTTGAAGTATATTCTCACACACATGAAACACAACTTCTATTTTTTGGCACACTTTTTGAGTCATATTCGATTTCGTCTATCACCACACGCATCTTGTTCTTTTTTATTCAATCTATTTTCAGATATTTAGATTATTGCATCATATTCCCCAGCATAAAGCATGTTCTCGGTCATGGTTTGGTACCTTATAGATTTTATTGTGGTATGACATTGATTTATATGTTTTCCGAAAAAAATGAAAAAAAGGACCTGAAAATAATTAGTAGAAATATGTTTTATAAATATGACTGTTAGAAATACTAAATTTAAGAACAATAGAGGAATATTAACTATTAGTCTCATGAGCGATGTCTCTTATACAATATATCTCTAATAGTTTATTGATTCAATAGTGACATAAATATGGTGGTGAATTAGTCCTGGTAGTTTCAAACTAATGGTTTCATTGGAATGATGATTTAGGAATGGTGACTCTAGAGATGTGAGTCATACTTCATTCATTTTTTAAATCTATCTTGTAATGGAGACTCCTTGGGGTGGTGAGTCATGAATGGTGAGTCTTCCTTAGCGGTGAGACAGGATAACAACGATTCATCTATAGTGGTTATTTTATTTAATGGTGACTCATACATAAGGAATTATTCTATTTTATTCAGTTATTCAAAATGATAACCTGACACAGAAATATCATTTGAAACATAATTAATCATGATTTGTGATTACTAAAACAATTAGAGGTTAATACCTTACGACATTAGAATCTTTTGAATTGTATACCCCATTAAATAATGACATAAAATGAAACATTAAATATCATGAAAATAATTAGATTCATGATATGACATGTAAAATTATAATAATATATACTAAAAAATGAAACAACTATTAAATATGGAATATATCTCATAGAAATAAAATAACTTTTAGAAAAGTCTTACCTAAAGTATTCCAATTATTTCTATACATTCAAACCTCTTATATAATAAATATATATAAATTATTCATGAGTTCTAGAAACAAACTCACATATATCGTACAATATTTGATTTACTTATATCCTTTTATCACCCTTTTATTAATAATTATTTGTTAAAATCACTATTGTATATAATAATTTCTCTTTTCACATAGGTTACAATTCAGTAGTTTTGGCCATTGTAATTTGATTATTGTTACAAAATATAACTATTGTTTTTCATTATATATATATCAGTTATATTCACTGTTTTTTTGGGTTGAAATTCATGCCAAAAATTAGTTGAGGATTGGAAAAACAATTGGGTGTGAAATCCAAGGATCGTGAGTTAAAAATAACCATTGGGGTCTAATTAATGATGCCCCTTCAATAAGACCCTCAAAACCACTAATGGTGTGAAGAACGGTTGAAGGAAGCCTCCACGATTCTGAAAAACTCCATGTAAAATATGAAGATTGGTTGACGGAAGTCTCCACATGTATAATGAAATCCTCAACCACTACTAAGATACTTCATGGAATGATCCAAGAGTTCGACAGATACGCCAATGTCTGTGAAGCTCAGTCTACTTCGAGGTGTACTTCAATGTATTGCGATGCTAGGTTATTATAATTATAAGGCTCACCCCACCTTAAATCATTGTTACCCTAACCTTTCCCCTTCCATATCCCATTTTGTGATGCTTCTTTATCTCTGAAAACAAGTGATAAAATCCAACACCCATGGTATTCAAGCATCATTAAATATCCTTCCCTTTGATCCTATTTTCCTCCAGATAAATTAGAGATGCACATCACGAAGGGCCATAACCATCATGAATCTATGATTCCCTCTTGGGAACTTGGGACTTCACGAAGAATTCATCCATCATGAAGAACCCTCTAAATACATGAAGACACCTACATAGGATGGGTTTCCATGCATCTAGAAGCTCCTCCATTATTGAAGACCATTTTCCATGTTTCTTAAAGAACCATTCTTCATTAATCCCCCTTTCATAATTAAGCACTAGAGGTTCGTGAAGCACCACTTAGTGAGGCCTCCTACTTCGTAATCCCCTTTTCAGTGTATCCATCTAGGCTCGTAATTAGTGATTTCCTGATTCCTCATGTGGTGTCCCTTATTGAATTGTCTTTACTCTTGATTTTTGGAATAGGCATGCTAATGGATATTACGATTTGGCATAGCCATGATTATGTGGACCCAACATGTGACCATTTCTCCACACCTTTCATATTGGGCCTTGATGATTCCTTCCCTTCCCCAGGTGTGGGGAGGTATCAATCATGTGTTTCTAGGGGGTAGGGATTGAATCCTCTTTATCTAAGGAGTAGGAAATTAAACAACTAATCACTATCATCCACACCACATGATATTAAATTGTACTGTCTATCTGTGCAATGCACATGGGGTGATCTACATCAAAAATTATCCACACCCACTAGTCTCCACATGAGTGAGATATTCCATTCCATTCTCGCAAGGAATGGCATCCTCCTCTCATTGGAATAGATCTTACTCAGGCATCTCTACTTGAGTAAGTTCCAATATCCATCTCCCTATCCCTCTAGCCTTGTGTAAGCCCCGCACCATCCCTCGTGGTCACACCTTCAATGACATGACTGTCAAGCCTACTATTACTTCTGTTTCTATCACTGATAATGAATCTCGTTGGATTAGAGTAACAGTAACCATGGAATCTTCATTGGGCTATTAATCATGTGTAAGCCCCAACAAGAATTTTGGCTGCTATCCATGCATAATCTCCAGCATGTTTTCAAGACATTATCCATGTATACTCCCTGATTATATTTCCCCAACCACTAAACTACATGGACTTAGATCCATAATTCTAATTAGAGTATGTAGGAAGCCCCTATAAGGTTCAATCCCATAACTATACACAATCCATTTATTCCATCTATTTCCCATCTGTTCACTTTTACTATATGAAATTAAATTACATTCTCTGAACTAAATGGATATGGATCACTCACGATATGTAGGAAGCCTCTTTTAGACTCAATCCCAAACCATTGTAACCTCTGGTGCTCCCTCCAAGGGAAGTACCCTCTAGATGTGACATCTTCCCTTATTGGTAGACATCTCTTTGATCCACCCCCTGATGTGTTCTAATCCATCAACCCGGGATGATAGTAATGTGTAACCCCCACACATATCACATCCATCCAATAATTATATATCTTCTTGTGAAGGGTCTCTAAACATGTGTAATCCCCTTGAATGTCTATGAGTCACTGTCCATTTTTACACCATGTTATCTGCCTCCATCCTGAACTACATGGACATTGATCTCTGTCCTCTAAATAGGTTATATAAGAATCCTCTCTAAGGATTAATCCCATCATCCATTTTCAACCTGAAGTTTACCATGTGTCTATATGTATTAGGATGGTCAATCCCTGACATAGTGGTTCCTTTTCCATCAGGTATATATCCAAGTGTTCATTCTCACAGGCTTCCACCTGAGGTGACTCACTGCCCCACTTCCAGAACTACATGTACATTGATTCACATCCACTAGGATACGTAGAAAGCCTCCCTATGGTTGGATCCCATCGCATTCCATGCTCCATCTATTTGATAATCACATTATCCATATCCATCCTGATTCTTACCTCGACCATCACATCTTAGTGAGATGATATAATGAAACATAATTTACATACATGGATATTAATTAAAAATTTAAGTACACTTATTACAAAATATAACAAAACCATTAATGGACTGTATTGGTATAGTGTCTTTAGAAACTAGGAATCATAAACAACTGGTTCATAAAGCATCTACATTGTCTTCCATTTATTTCATCATATCTAGAGCCCCTTTTGGCATATCTTACTTAATAACCTTCTTCCTGACCTGGGGAAAGAGAACATACAAAAGAGTGAGCTCAAATGCTTAGTAAGGGTAAACAAAAGAAATATAAATCACATCAAATTCATACGAAAATAACATTTTGGAAATCTTAACCTGCAAAAACGATCATAATTTCATAACATGGGACAAATCATAGTAGTGAAATGTAATCCCAATAATCATAACATAAAACATGATGCTTTGTGAAAAACACACATAATCACAGAAAATCATTTCTTAGTATTCAAGACTCATTGCCTAGACTATCTTAGTGGACAATGTCCATTTCTGAACCGAGTTCACTCTTCGTTTCAGTCCTGTTTCACTGAACCGGTTTAACCTACCGTTCCAGCCATGTCTATCTCATGAGATATATATATTTACCCAATTCATTGAAAGGAGATATAGGTCCCACCCATCTCATATTGATACCATTCTTATGTGTGCCACAAAATCATAAATCATACATCATTGCATAACCCATGTAATAAAAACGGGAATCTTAAACATCATGCCATCATAACATAATACATATAAGATAAAAGGACACCACAAAAATAATTCAATCATAACATAATCAAATCAATATAAAAATAGGGATGGAAACATAACCCTATATTATCTTAGATGGAAAATAATTTTGATAAAACACTTGAACTCCATTCCTAAGGAAAATATCCTTTTTACATCAAAAACATTTTTCCTTTCTTAACATGACATAAAATTTTAAACTAAAAGAAGTTGATTAAAAATAAATTTGAATACTTTTAAAGGAATATTGTTGGAAATAATGTTTTAAAAATCCATTCATGCCTTATAAGTTAAAAATCATTCTTCTCGTACTTATTTCAGAAAAGTCAAAAAGCATCTCGTATGAAAAATGACAAAAGCTTCCATTCATATCTTTTACTAAATAATCAATGAAGGGTAAAATTGTATTTAAAAAATTGTAGAAGGATATAAATATTACATATTGATGAAACATGGATGTCGATGATAAATATTCCCCAGTAAATTCTGAAGTATAAACAATCTCGGATAAAAATGAGATTGTGAGATTTTCCCTTACCTTAGGTCCGATATTATTCGTAAGTGTCCGAACCTCCTGTATAATGATTTAAATAATGTCATTTACTTATTAAAGAATCATAATAATTTTTATGATATCATAGATGTTCATATTCTTAGCATCTTATTAGTAATAATTCATTGCTACTTGTTATACGGGTGTTTATTACTTTTTGTTCTTATGTGTGTTTTGTCAAATAAATTCTTATTCTTCTTTTTAGATTATAGATACCTAATTACTAGAATGTTATTAGTGTAATATATATTATATTCATTCATTAAATTCATTTATATAATCATTATTCAATGAAGATCATGTAGAACGAGTCACATCACATCGTGGAGATGGAATTCCATACGTACGCACGAGCGATGATATCGTTCCCATGATCGTGGAATTGTATTGGAGTGTATGTATACTATTTCAGAATCAATATAACTTTAAAATAATCATATATATTTTTTCTATACACCATTATACCCATCCAAGTAAGGTGGTGGTGGAAAATAGATTACACCATGGCGTGGAGACAGTATTCTGTACGTACACACGCGCGGTGATTTTGTTTTCGTAGGATGGATAGATGGTGAAATAGGGTTGTTTCATACTTATAATAACATATCGGTATATTAGTGATACTGATGTTATTAATTCATAATGAAACTACTAAAGAATAAGAAGTGGAAGAAGAAATAATGTTGAAAGAATCGGTAACGGACATTACCTCTTATTTGAAGCGCCTCTTTGAGACCTCCGTTTAGGGCACTAAAATTGGCCTTTGAAGAAGACTAGGACCTCTAGGATGTTTCTAGGGAAGTGGAGAAGAGAAATTGGTAGGGTTTGGCCGATATTGAAGGCTCAAAGTGGTGTGAGGAAGAGAGGGATGAGGTACCCTTTTATAAGGGAGGAGAGGGGCACCTTTGGGAAAACTAAAAATATTATTTTATTATAAATTCATATTCGATTTTAAATAGCTCTAAATTGATTTATTTTAAAGATGAGGTGGGGATGGGTCGAAATCCTCTCATCCAATAGAATTTAGACAATTTTAGGTTTCTATTTTAACCTTATCATTTAGATTGAACTTTAAGTTAAATAATTTTACTTTTACCGTGTCTTCTTGTTTTCTTACACTATAAGGTTAATAAACATACAATAACAAGCCAAACGAACCCCAAGTTGTTTATTATTAATATATATAACCTTATATAAGTCATTTGGCCGAAACAAATTAATTAAATCAATACTAACTTGTCACATTAACCTATAAAATTATTGTAATTCATAAAAAGTTTCAAATTACATTTATTTCGGTATTTATAACATCAATTATGTCAATATTTCATTAATAAGATAATTACTGCATCATCATTGTGTCATAAATAAATTAAATTATTTAATGTCTAAAAATTAAAAATAAAATATAATTATTTAGTAAATCTCTTTATCTTTCTAATGAATATTTATAGTCGAATTTATCTTATGTATAACCCGATATTAAAAATTATTTAGTTAATAAACATTGATTTTAACTATTTTTACCCTTCTTTAAATAAATTAATGATAAATGTCCTAATCAAATCCATGTGGGCCTAAATGTTCATATTTTATTTATAAGGTTGTTTTTGGTCGAAATAAACTTATCCAATAGAATTAGGACTTGTGCTGGGTAATAATAATATCTTTTTACCCTTAATTACCCTATTTACTTTTAACCGTGGTAAAAAAAAGTAAAAAGTTACTATTCACCAAAAATTATTTTCATCTCATTGAACCACATTTTACTTACTGACATCAACTGTGTCTCTCGAATATTTGAAATTTCATTCACAAAACTGGTAAAATTATGTTTTATGTAAATTTTCAAATTCTCTTAGGAGGTAGTTAAAAGACTGTCAAAAGTTCAATAAAATTTTTATATATTTAAAATTATTATAAAATGACTCCAATGAATTACATTGAACTTATATAGGTATTATGTATCAATTTTGACCTAAATTAAATTTAAATAAAATAAATAATTATTTAAATAAAAAGTCGGTTTTTGAATAGTAACCCAGTGTTTTTACTATTCATCAAAAATTGAAATTTTTCAGAAAAATACAAAAATTTCACCCCAGGCTAATTTTGATATTAAAATCCAAAAATGAAGTCCATTTTGAAAAATAAAATTTAAAAAATTTCAAAAAATGGTTATTACTATTCATAACGACTAGTTTTAATAATATTTTAATATCATGTCATTGTTTAGTGAAACTCATTATTGCGTACAATGCAAGATATTGAGGAAGGACGTGATTGCATGTAAAGAAAGACAAGCTAGTGTTGTGTGTAGTGAAAGATTCATTTGATGATGTTTATAACATAAAAAGAAAATATATCTCATAAAAGTCTCAGGTGTTACATTCTACCACCCTTAAAATGAATTTCGCCCTTGAAATTATTCACTTTGTAACGAACAGATGAGGATACCTCTCCCTCATCATATCCTCAAGCTCTCATGTAGCTTCCTCTAATTGGTGGTTCCTCCATAAAACATTCACCAAGGGAGTGGTCTTGTTCCGTATGACTTTTTCACTACGATCCAGAATCTCTATCGGTTGTTCTTCATAAGAAAGATCTTGCTCCAGCGGTACAACTTCTGAGCTGAGTACATGTGAAGGATCAGGTATGTACTTTCTCAGGAGAGATACATGGAACACATCGTGAACTTGGGAGAGATTCGGTGGAAGCGCCAATCGGTAAGCTACCTTCCCAACATGATCATGTATTTCGAGAAGACCGATATACCTAGGGATCAGCTTTTCCTTCTTTCCAAATCTCATTACTCTCTTATAAGGATATATTCGTAAGAACACTTTATCACCCACTTCAAACTCTATGACTTTTCTTTGGTTGTCTGCATAAATTTTTTTTCGAATCTGAGCTTCTCTTATGTGTTGTTGAATTGATCGTACCTTTTCTGCCATCTCATCAACAAGATCAGGTCCTAATAGCTTTCTTTCCCCAACTTCATCCCAGCAAGTTATAGTCCTGCATTTCTTTCTATAGAGAGCTTCATAAGGAGCCATCTGAATACTAGAGTGAAAGCTATTATTATAAGAAAATTCCACCAAATGTAGGTGTTGATCCCAACCACATTTGATATCCATATATCAAGCTCTCAACATATCTTCTAGAGTTTGAATCCTCCTCTCAGACTGACCGTCTGTCTGAGGATGATAAGCAGTGCTGAAACTCATCTATGTATCCAGAGTATACTGAAGACTTTGATAGAACTTTGAGGTAAACCTCGGATCCTGATCAGATATAATATAAAGTGGTACTCCATGCAATCTTACCACTTCCTTTACATATATCCTGGCAAGCTGATCTAGAGAGAAATCCTCTCTAATAGAAATGAAGTGTAAAGACTTTGTAAGACGATCAACTATGACCCAGATAGCATTATTGCCTTTGGATGTTTTAGGAAGTCCGGTGACAAAGTCCATAGTGATGTTTTCCCATTTCCATTCATGTATGGGTAATGGTTGTAACATCCCCTTAGACTTCTGTCTCTCAGCTTTAACTTGTTGACAAACGAACCATCAAGAGACATATTCAGCAACATCTCTTTTCATGATACCCACAAGAATTACTCTTTCAGGTCCGCATACATCTTCGTGCTTCCAGGATGAATAGAGAATGAAGAACTATGAGCCTCATCCAGTAGCTACTTCTCTAATTCGAAGATGGATGGAACAAAAACCCGATTTCTGAACATTATTATCCCATCACAATCAATGTTGAATTCAGGAACATTTCTCACCTTCTTTTGTAACTCTACATCTTCTTTTTGTTCCTCTTTAATCTTTACAAGTATTGATGGTTGAACATTCATTTGAGAAAGATAATATTTTTTCACTTCCATTATAATTCCAAGATCCATCCTTTGTAAATCCATAAATATTGGATTTTTTGTGATCCTCATTATGGATAACCTAGCATGGTCTTGTCGACATAATGCTTCTTCCACCTTGTTTTCTTTCCCAGGGTGGTAATGAATTGAGCAGTTGCAATCCTTAATCATCTCCAACCATCTTCTTTTCCACATATTCAGCTCCATTTGTGTGAAAATATACTTTAAACTTTTATGATCAGTATAAATGTCACACCTTTCTCCATATTGATAATGCTTCTAAATATTTAATGCAATGATTACCGCAGCTAACTCCAAATCATGAGTTGGGTAATTTTTCTCATGGATTTTCAACTGTCGTGAGGCATAAGCTATCACCCTGTCATTTTGCATAATAACACACCCCAATCCCTTCTTGGATGCATCACTGTAGATCACCAACCATTCTCCAATATAAGGCAGTGTGCGCACAGGTGCACTGGATAACCTTCTTTTCAACTCCTTGAAATTCTCTTCACATTTCTCCATCCAAACAAACTTAAGTCCTTTCCAAGTCAACTTTGTGAGTGGATTAGATAATCAGGAAAAATCTTTCACAATACATTGATAATATCCTGCCAAACCAAGAAATCTTCGGATCTCAGTTACTTTTGTTGGTCTCGACCATCTTTAGATAACCTCTGTTTTTGCTTAATCCACAGATATCCCCTCTTTTGAGATTATATGACCCAAAAATGAAACTTTTTAAAGCTAAAATTCACACATGGTAAATTTTGCATAAATCTTCTCCTTTCTCAGGGTCTTCAATATAATTCTCATGTGATCTTAATGTTCTTCCTTTCTCTTTGAATAAACAATAATATCGTCTATAAAGACTACCAAAAATTGATCATGATAGTCTCTAAAGACTCTATTCATTAGATCCATGAAGATAGCAGGGGCATTAGTATGACCAAATGGCATCACTATAAATTCATATTGTTCATACCTTGTACGGAATGCCATATTTGGTATAACCTCCCTTTTGATCCTTAATTGATGATACCCTGAACAAAGATCAATCTTGGAAAAGTATTGAGATCTGCATAGTTGGTAAAATAAGTCATCAATGTGTGGGAGAGGATATTTTTTCTTGATAGTTATCTTATTAATTTCTCGATAATCAATGCAGAGTCTCATTGATCCATCTTTCTTTATAACAAACAGAATAGGTGATCCCCAAGGTGACGCACTAGGGCGTATGAATCCCTTATCACGATTCTCTTGGAGTTTCTTCTTCAATTCCTATAAAAAAATTGGGGCCATTCTATAAGGTGTCTTTGAAATATGCAAAACACCCGGTACGATTTCTATTGAAAACTCGATTTCACGATTTGGTGGAAGACCCGAAAATTCCTCTAGAATGACATCATCAAAATCCCATACAATGGGAATATTATTTATCATGAGTTTCTCTCCAACCATTTGAGATAAATAACCTTCATATAGTGGAATCAAGACCAATAAGATAGAATAAATTTCCACTAGAAGGTTATGTTCATACTTGCATCGATAGACGATCAAAGATTGATCTGGAATATGAAATGTGACTTCCCTTCTTTGGAAATTGATATGAGATCCATATAGATAAAGATAATACATTCCAAGAATCACATAAAATTCCACTATAGGAAGGATCACAAGATTTTCAGGAAGCACATTCCCAAAAATTTCAATTAAAGAAGAATTATAAACTTTTGATGTGACTGTTGTGCTATTAGGGGTTGTCACAGCTAACTAAACATCTAATTGTTGAGGTAATATGGTGATACCCTTAGAAAATTCTTCAGAAATAAAAGGGTGGGTGGATCCAGAATCAAGTAAATAATTTTCTACTTTAGAGCAGATTGTAAGTGTACCATTCACGACTTCATTATCGTACTCCACATCGCTGATATAAATTGCATGTGACTTTCCTTTTTCTTTAGCATTAAGATTTTGTTGACATCGATCATCATCAACAACCCTTGGATTAGGGAATTGATTGGCATAATGACTCATTTCCCTGCACTTGTATCATTGATGTGTAGGAGGTACACTCTGTGTAGCCTTTTCATTGTTCGCATCACTAGACATCTTATTCCTATCATTGCGGCATTCAAATGCCTGATGACCTTCCTCTACACATTTGAAACATTTACTTGTCCCTTTAAGACAACCTCCTCATTGTTTCTTTCCACACTTTGATCATAAGGGGAAAATCATATTCTTTTATGTGTGCTCTTTAGATTTTCCTTTGAATTCCATTTTCCTCTTCTTATCAAACCCATATGACTGATGGGTTACTCTAATCTCCATCTCAACCTTGAGAGCACATAGAATAATTTTTTCATAGCTATTCAAGTCCCTTATGGCTATCGCCCTTTGATGAATTAGTTTTAAGCCACTAAAGAATAGATCGATCTTACTCTCAGGTTGGATAATAATAAAAGAAGCGTACCTTGCAAGTCTTGTAAAATTTGCTTCATAGGTACCAACATATTCATCATCCTTTTGATTCAGTTCAAGATACTCCTTCTCCAGCTTTTTTCGAAGAATAAAAGGGACGTACTTATTGAAAAATATGTTCTTGAACTCTTCTCATTCCATGGACTCAATTTCATCTATTTTCCTCGTATTCTTGATATAATTACACCATTGATCAGCATCACCTTCCAAATGATATATTGCTAAGATGACTATATCATGTTCAGAACATTGAAGAACTAAAAATATCTTTTCAGTGTTACCGACCCATTGTTCAGCCACTAATAGATTAGAAGACCCACTGAATGAAGGTGGACACTGCCTCATGCAGGATTAAACATATTGTTTCTCATTCTTTTGCTCGTTTGGAAGTCCTGCATGATTCATACCTTGAGAAAGTTGTGTGAGCGTGGCTGCAAGATTTTGCATTCCAGTTCCCATAACATTTGGTTGCTCAGGGAGATAATCATTGCATTTCCTGTCACATTCCGCATTAACACCATTCCTTCGGGTTCCAGACATTGACTAAAACCTAGAAGAATAGTGTGAGAAACACTAATTATAATAGGAAAACCACAGAATCAAGAATAAAATTTCACACTTAAGGTCTTATCATAGGTTTTTCATGCCCATTTCTAAAACACTAAGATTGTGTTTTATGCTTAGACTTATCATTAGGGTTATTACTAAGGATTTCACATCCTAGTTTCCAAAGGTTTACTATACCTTTCCTCTGATACCAACTATAATGACCCATAATTTACATACATGGTTATTACTTCAAAATTGAAGTGCACATATTACAACATATAACAAAACCATGAAAAGACCGTATAGGTATAGTGTCTTTAGAAACTGGGAAGCATAAACAAGTGGTTCATAAAGCATCTAAATTGTCTCCCATTTATTTCATCATATCTAGAGTCTCTTTTGGCATATCCTACGTAATAACGTTATTCCTAACCTGGGGAAAGGAAACATACAAAATGGTGAGCTCAAATTCTCAGTAAGGGTAAACAAAAGAAATATCAATCATATCATATTCATAAGAACATAACATTTTGGAAATTTTAACCTGCAAAAGAGATCATAATTTCATAACATGGGATAAATCATAGTAGTGAAATGTAATCCCATTAATCATAACATAAAACATGAAGCTTTGTGGCATACACACATAATCAAAGAAAATCATTTCTTAGTAGTCAATACTCATTTCCAAGACTATCTCAGTGGACAATTTCCATTTCTGAACCGAGTTCACTCCTTGATTCAGTCTTGTTTCACTGAACCGGTTTAACCTACCATTCCAGCCATGTATACTCATGAGATATAAATCTTTACCCAATAAATTGGAGGGAGATATAGGTACCAACCATCTCATAATGACACCATTTTTATGTGTGCCACAAAATCATCAATCATGCATCATTGCATAACCCATGTAACAAAAATGGGAAACTTAAACATCATGTCATCATAACATAATCCATATAAGATAAAAGGACATCATAAAAATAATTACATCATAACATAATCAAATCAATGTAAAAATTGGGATGGAAACAGAACCCTACATTATCATAGATGGAAAATTAGTTTGATAAAACAGTTGAACTCCATTCTCGATGAAAATATACTTTCTACATCAAAAACATTTTTCATTTCTTAACATGTCATACAATTTTAAACTAAAAGAAGTTGATTAAAAATAAACGTGAAAACTTGTAAAGGAATCTTCTTGGAAATAATGTTTTAAAAATCCATTCATGTCGTATAAGTTAACAATACATTCTTCTCGTACTTATGTCAGAAAAGTCAAAAAGCATCTCGTATGAAAAACGACAAAAGATTCCTTTCATATCTTTTAATAAAAACTCACCAAAGGGTAAAATTGGATTTAAAAAATTATATAAGGATATAAATATTACATATTTAGGAAACATGGATGTGGATGATAAATATTCCCCATTAAATTCTGAAGTATAAACTATTTCGGATAAAAATGAGCTTGTGAGATTTTCCCTTATCTTAGGTCCGATTTGCTTTGTAAGTGTCCTATCCTCCTGTATAATGATTTAAATAATGTCATTGACTTATTATAGAATCAAAATAATTTTTTTTATATCATATATGGTCATATTCTATGCTCCTTATTAGTAATATTTAATTGCTACTTGTTATTCGGGTGTTTATTACTTTTTGTTCTTATGCATGTTTTGTCGAATAAATTCTTATTCTTCATTTTAGTTTATAGATATCTAATTTCCAGAATGGTATTATTGTAATATATATAATATTCATTCATTAAATTCATTTATATAATCATTATTCAATGAAGATCATGTATAATGAGTCACATCACATCGTGGAGACGGTATTCCGTACGTACGCACGAGCGATGATATCATTCCCATGATCGTGGAATTGTATTGTAGTGTATGTATACTATTTAAGAATAAATATCACATTAAAATAATCATATATATTTATTCTTTACACCATTATACCCATCCAAGTAATGTGGTGGTTGAAAATAGATTACACCACGGCATGGAAACGGTATTCTGTACGTACGCACACGCAGTGATTTCATTTTCCGTAGGATGGATATATGGTGAAATAGGGTTGTTTCATACTTATAATAACATATCAGTATATTAGTGATGATTATGTTATTAATTCATAATTAAACAACTAATTAAGAAGATGTTGAAGAAGAAATAAATTTGAAATAATCGGTAACAGACATTACCTCTTCTTTGAACCGCCTCTTTGAGACCTCCTTTTAGGGCACTAAAATTGGTCTTTGAAAAAGACCAGGACCTCTAGGATGTTTCTAGGGAAGTGGAGAGGAGAAATTTGAAGGGGTTGTCCGAGCTTGAAGGCCAATAGTGGTGTGAGAAAGAGAGGGAGGAGGTTCCCTTTTATAAGGGAGGAGAGGGGCACCTTTGAAAAAACTAAAAATATTATTTTATTATAAAGTCATATTCGGTTTTAACTAACTCCAAATTGATTTATTTTGAAGCTGAGGTGGGAATGGGTTGAAATCCTCTCTTCCAATAGAATTTAGACAAGTTTAGGTTTCTATTTTAACCTTATAATTTAGATTTAACTTTAAGTTAAATAATTTTACTTTTACAGTGTCTTCTTGTTTTCTTACACTATAAGGTTAATAAACATACTATAAAAATCCAAAAGAACCCAAAGATGTTTATTATTAATATATATAACCTTATCTAAGTCATTTGTCCGAACCATATATTTTTAGGAATAAAATAAAAATTAATAATATAATATTTGTTTTAAAAACTATTTTATGTCAATTTTGACACTATTTGGTAATTAATTTTTGTGAAAATAATATGAAAATGATCAGTTCGAAAAAAGTTAATTAAATCAATAATAACATGTCATATTATCCAATAAATTTATTTTAATTCATAAAAAGTGTCAAATTAAATTTATTTGGGTATTTATAACATCAATTATGTCAATATTTTATTAATAAGATAATTACTGCATCATCATTGTGTCATAAATAAACTAAATTATTTAATGTCTAAAAAGTAAAAATAAAATACCATTATGTAGAAAATCATTTCAGCTTTCTAATGAATATTTATAGTCGAATTTATCTTATTTATAACCTTATATTAAAAATGATTTATTTATTAAACATTGATTTTAACTATTTTTAACCCTTCTTTAAATAAATTAATAATAAATGTCATAATCTAATCCATGTGGGCCTAAATGTTCATATTTTATTCCTAAGGTTGTTTTTGGTCGAATTACACTAAATCCAATAGAATTAGGACATGTTTTAGGGTAATAATAACATCATTGTTAACCTTAATTACCCAATTTATTTTAAACAGTGGTAAAAAGAGTAAAAAGTTACTATTCAACAAAAATTATTTTCATCTCATTGAACCACATTTTACTTACTGACATCAACCGTGTCTCTCAGATTTTTGAAATTCCATTCCCAAAAGCGGTAAAAGTATGTTTTATGTAAATTTGCAAATTCTCCTAGGATGTGGGTAAAAGACGGTCAAAAGTTCAATATAATTTTAATATATATAAAATTATTATAAAATGACTCCAATGAATTAAATTGAACATATATAGGTATTATGTATCAATTATGACCTAAAATAAATTTAAATAAAACAAATAATTTTTTAAATAAGAAGTCGGTTTTTAAATAGTAACCTAGTGTTTTCACTATTCATCAAAATTTGAAAGTTTTCAGAAAAATACCAAAATTTCACCCTAGGCTAATTTCGATATTCCAAATCGAAAAAATGAAGTCCATTTTGAAAAATAAAATTTACAAAATTTCAAAAAGTTGTTATTACTATTCATAACGTCTAGTTTTAATAATATTTTAATAACATGTCGTTGTTTAGTGAAAATCGGTATTGTGTACAACGCAAGGTATCGGGGAAGGATGCGATTGCATGTAATGAATGACAAGCTAGTGTTGTGTGTAGTGAAATATTCCTTTGATGAAGTATATAACATAAAAACAAATATTTCACATAAAAGTCTCGGGTGTTACAGATGATTCCATCAGCTTCAGCATTGCTAATAGAATCACCTGGGTATCTAACATTGAATATGACCTCAAAAATTCATATTCCTCAAACCATGAGTGATCCTATTGTGAAGGGATACTATAAATTTGTAAGCCCCAAAATATCCTTTCAAACTACATTTTATTTTATCCTTGTCCTATACAAAAGGTATATAGGAAGCCTATTTGACGTTTAATCCCAGACGGTGGTAAACATTAGGGTTCCCCTATTTAGAGTCAGCCTCTTGGATCCACCATCAGTGGTGTCCAGATCATCCTTTACAGTGTGAGATATTCCCTTTATGGTTCACACCAATCTTGTGTCCATCCTCATTGGGAATTCATATCAAAGCATCTGGTATACCATCCAGGTGTTCTCTCCTTGGGACGTACCTATAGGACCCCCCTTTATAAGTGTTCTAATTAGTCTGAATTGTCTCTACAACACATTAATGTCATAGAATACCCATTGTTAAACATGGGAAGCTGGGGAAATCCTCAGAGACATGCATCTCGCATATGATAACCCGCGATCAACATGGGAATCCTCTGGTTTCCACACCCCTGTGAAGACCTCTAATGAGTAATAATATTTGTGTTCTAGTGATTCAACGTTCGAACGTTCCCCTGATCCCCAACATGACTAATTCACATACATAAGGTTACTACCCTGACAATACCCCTTGGAATATCCTAGAAAAAATATCGTAATTAAATGGGTTTGAAAAAGAGTTGGACATGGGAATGTGTTTCAGGAATAATGACTCAAATATATGAGGGATACACAGATATAAATATGAATTATGAGAAGGAATCCATGGAAGGAGAGACCAACATCCAATCAACCTATTTTGATCAAGGAGAAGACATCTCTCAAGAAGTGATGAATGATGCCTTCATTTGCATAGTGGGAATGTGAAGTACAATTAACTCATCAAAGAGTAGGGAAAATAATGAACTACGTGGAATTTCTCTGGTGAAAATAAAAGAAAATTGAAATGGTGAATCCAATGTGAATATTTTCTCCTTCAACCATGTGTATTGGTCATGCAGGTCATCAAATATTGTACTCAAATGCACAAACATTAGGCTTCCAAAATAGAAATGGTGAAACTGAAGTGAACAATATCTCCTCCAAATATTGGGATTAGTAGCAGTCAAGACATATATAGATGATAATGACATAGGATCTTGCTATTCGACAGCAGGTCCGACAAAGAAAATAGTGGTCCTAGCATGAAACAAACTATAATTAAGGGGGGTTAATCATTGGGTATTTTGGTCTATAAAATTTTCATCGTGTATATATCTATCCAACCATATAATTCTAAATGACACTAGTTTATTGGAAATTACGTTACTAATACTTATACTAATGGATGAATATTCCTACTTTTCATGAACCATGCTACAGAAAACCAATATCCCTCTTCCCGTAAACATAAGGGATAGAGGAATGAGAATGCTACATTCCCACGTGGCTCCACCTCCACCATGACGTCATCCACAACCCTGGCTACTCAGCACCCACACCCCGTCACACCCTCATAAATTGTTCAATGAAGTGAGATAGAAGTTCTCGTCTAACGATACATGATAGGGTGCAACATTCCCAAGAGGGATATAGCCCACCCAGACCATGATGCTTTAACACCTCACCATAGCCATGACCCCCATGCCCATATAAAGATCCCATACATCCCACTCCAACATCAAAACCTTTCAGGTTTCTCTCTATGGAATAGTCATATGACTCACTTCCCTATGCCAATGAGCTAAGGGATGTATGATTCATCCTAGTAATGACTACCGCCCATGAGTTTCCAAGGTGGGATCCAACCAGACCTTGCCATTGACACCAGCTTTAAGTCCCTCATGATAAAGAATAGTTGGCCTATGCCTCTACTCGGTTGACCCTGGTCAAAGTGACCCGATGCCAATTTCAGGTACATGCACAGGAAGACGCATGCTAGGGAGTCTCATCTTCTACATAATTAGAGGCTCATGCCACCAAAAATGCATACTACTAGTTATCTACTATTATATAATAGGGGAACAGAATTTTCTAATTTGTATTAATAACTTAGCTACCCCGCGATCATACTAGGTTTACTCTTTCAATCCTCGTCACAATCAGTATCCATCATGGTCTGACCCATGAAAACATGATCCAATATAGAGGTCCACCTCATACAATCACCATCTAGATTGGAGGTCCTTTCCACTATCACAATTATCATAGTGGTCTTACCCATGTCACTATAATCATCCCATGTGGTGGTCCTCCCTGTATTTTTGGCACCTAGCATTGAGGTCCTCCATATACCCATTATCCTAGATATCGTGGCCATCCCCATATCATGGGTCATCAACACGAAGACCCTCCTTGCATCATAAACAACTTAAGAAAATGTCATCCCTGTAAAAGCATTAACCAGAGTGAAGGATATCGTCGCTCCTTCACCCATCATTATGGAGGTCCTACAAATGTTCTCATCAACTACAAAGGAGGTCCTCCAAGCCCCAGCATCCATCCAAGAAAAGTCCCCCCCCCCACATCATCAACAGTCAACTTGGTGGTCCTTCCCATGTATATTTTGATCAATAGGAAGTCCCTCTTTTCACTACCTCTTCCAATTGGTGTGGAGGTCCTCCAATTGCTATAGGTAGTAGACATAGAAATTCTCCCCATGTTCTCCCAAGCTCCAACAGAGGTCCTCTCTACTCTAGAACTCCCCACCATGGAGGTCCTCTTGGCACGTCTAACAATTATCATATAGGTCTTTCCCATGTTCCATTTCTCATATTCCTGGGTGTTCCATAAACCTCATCTCATAATAGGGTATTTCTCCCAACTCCAACGAAAACTAATATAAAGGTCCTCATTAGGTCACAAAATAGCTTAATCGGAGGTCCTCCCCTCTCCATCACCAACCCACAAAGAGGTGTTCCCTGTTCCAAAGCTCTACCCTTCACTGAAGAACTATCCCATGGATGATGGGAGAGTAATTACCTCCAAATGAATAACACCAATAAGAATCATATCATCATTTATCCTATCCAATTTTTAGATTATGAAGAGGAATGTGAGTAGATGGGGGAGCCTTTTCCCTGATCCTATGCATTAGTGTCTGGGGAAGGAAATAAATATGTGAGATTCATCCTACCAGCCTGAAATATGTAATTGATCCCGAAAACCCTCCATAGTTGCATTAAGGATGAGGTAGATTTGTCTCCCCTCTATGGTCTGGCTATTTTTTCTTATCTATCGTCAATAGGTTTGTTCTCTACCTTAGCATGAGATCATATAGAGTTTCTCTAGGGAATAGTAGATGATTATCATCATCTTGATTCATCACCAACAACTACCACTATCACCTTTTAAGTGTTTTTCAAGACCCCATCCTATAGAGAAACGATGATGTGTTCGGTACCATCCCTAATAGACAACCCGGATTGTAACATCCTATCAACTCACATATTTTCCTCTCCACTGGAAAGTCTACCACTATAGTAGTTCACATCAGTGGCATTTCTAATTCCACAACATCCCCTAGTTTATGAATTTTCCTACCAAGAGCCATGTCATGATTCTATGAGAAATATTTTTGGGACATTTCTATAGTGAAACATTTATTTGAGATGTTCTAGCCAATCATGACTCTAGAATTCGACATTCTAGAATCACTCGGCCAGGATGAAGACATGTGCTTCTACCAAACCATTTGGGTGACCTACATTTTCATCATAAACCATCATTTGGTTTATTTGAAGTGTTGGGAGTACTTTTAAAAACATCTTCTAGTAGTGTTGTATGGTTGATTTATCCACACTTCTTGTCAAACAACACCATGCATCACCCACCTATCACTAAACACCTCAATAAAGATGCATTTAGAGCCTCCCTATAATTCTCATGATTATCAAAGTGGTGGATCCATGGATGTAGATATAAGTATGGTAGTATTATGTTGATCTCTACTTTATCCAGATCTGGTGATAGCTAGACCTTGTTGGTGACATCAAGGATATTCCTCAGGGAACAATCACGTTAAATATGCACAAACTGGGTATACATAATGATAAATCCAAAAAATAGGGTATGAAGAGTGTGACCCACCCCCTAGGAAACACAACATCTGTTGGACCCCCTGGGTGTTGTCACTCACCTGAAAATGAAGATTATTGGCCTTATAGAGCCCTATGATTCATTTCCCTTAATCCGAGACCCCAACATATGAAAAGGACCACCTAGGGACTTTAAGCCTTCTAACCCATCTTGTTTAGTGCATAAGACAAAGGTTGATCTCTCTATAGATACCTTTCACTAGAAGAATACTGAATATAAATACATCATTTATGATCTCCTTGTTGAGTGTATTATAGAACGACGTCTAGATTTTGATGATCCTAGGAATGATCTTTTCTCTCCTCCACTATGACCGGAGGGGAAGCCATAGTCCCTCTTTTTCCACATAACCCACGTTTATCCCGTAAACCTTCCACATCCCAAAAAAGTAGATGCTAGAGCTTATAGAAAATGGCCATGATATGCATCATTGAATCCTCTTGAACAATGAGACAATAATCCTTGGGACCACACTCAGGTCATTATCCAAGTGGTTCCTTAGGTTATTCCTCCTATGGGTC
The DNA here is from genome assembly GCA_963277665.1 of Viscum album. Taxonomy (NCBI): domain Eukaryota; kingdom Viridiplantae; phylum Streptophyta; class Magnoliopsida; order Santalales; family Viscaceae; genus Viscum; species Viscum album. The sequence goes on along the minus strand of OY728161.1, from coordinate 1,931,463,761 downwards.
CTCCTACCGATCTAGATTTCCCATAATGAATTGAGCTTTCATATAACATTGAATAGCATGCTAACTCATTGGTGGTTATGAATCCCTACCGCGGTGATCTGATGGCCACTATCAATACCCTTTTTGAGGCCCTTGAGATGCAATAGGTGATAATCCCACATGACAGTAAGCCATATCTGGCATGGGTATATAATATTCCAATAGCCCTAGAATTCTGAAACCCCACCTTCTTTCCATTAAATGGGATTGGTGACCTACTATACCATATGGCCGAATTCCATTCAAGGTGTGAACACACTCTAGGAACTCCAACGTAGCAGGAAGCCACCAAGCTCTAGTGTTTTATACAGACATTGCAAGTGTTTGTGTTCATCCGGCACAACAAGTTACCATAAGGTTCTATAGCCATTTGGGAAAATTTTCACATGATATTTCTATATAAATTCAGATCCACCAATCGCAATATGAGTATTTCTGGCTATTTAATGTCTAAAAAATGACCTGATGAGTGATTCAAAGACTTTTTCTCCTGGTGAAAGGGACTCACTTACTCACTTGATATGATGCTGACTCAAGAACAGATGCTAACAATGTTTTTGGGGAACACACTGAATGAATTGGTTCCCTCCCTCATCACATAGAATTTCCCAATGGGATTATGGGATTTCTATGACAAGGCTTAGTTCCTAGATGAGGGATTATAGTAGGGTAAGTAGGCACACCCATTTCCTCCCATAGATCTTCAAGAATACCCATTATGGACAAGACTACCACTATCACATAGGTAGAGGGCCCCATACCACTAGAATTGTTACCATTTTGGACTCATCTATAGCCTTACTAAGGAATGTATCTTTAGGCCGAACCTCATGATCAGACATTCTTACCTCAAAGTTGGTCGACACCATCTCATTAGGAACCACTCCCTAGGTGAGAGAATCAGGCTGTAACCCCTAATCTGAGCCCAGCTCCAAGAGTTCCTTTTCCAGATAGGAGAAACTAAAACTACTCATTTAATAAAGAACAGGTTGATAGTTATTTCCATAGTTTCTTTTTTAAGATATCTTGATGTTTCTATAATACCAGCGGCCTAGGGAGGATGATCTCATTGATGGCCCGAACCATTGACCTTATCACTAGTTCAATGGATACACCATACATATGTTTTATATATTCAAATATTGGATCAAGGATAAGATTGATAAAAAGTTTCTCAAATTGGTTCATGCTCCATCATAGGTGGTATGTGGTTTCGCAAAACCTAACACTGACAATGAAGGTGAATGGAATTAGGTCTCCAACTGCCGGTCTTATAAGTGTAATGTTTGGTTTTCCCATAAATAGGTATCTTGGTCCCATTGTATCATTTTTATTCATTTGACTTATGTGAATCCTCATGAATTCATCTCTCCCCCTCCATCTATCACTTCTGCATCCATGTCTCACCCTATCACATCTTAGAAGTGCGGTCACTGATGGCATAAGGGAAAGCAGATCACCAGACCGGTGCCAAATCCTTCTCACACTCGTGAAAACTTCATACCCCCATAGATGGTTGTTTTCCCCATAATTCATCCAATATTGGAGGATTACTCAAAAGACGATCCCGAGTATTCCATATTAAAAATGTTTGAATTAGTGGGCCTCTATATGGTTCACGGTAAAGAATAACATCATCTAGATAATCATATTGGTCCTGGTTAATGCCCTCATCGACATGGTCATAGACATATGAGCCATCAGAACTCCCACGATAGTTCTTCATTCAAATCCATGGAATCAAATCAGAATATAAAACAGGATCAGTGATGATATCATCATGTAATGTCCTCTCATATCATCTCATCAGGTTCACTACCTTTGTAATTAGTACTACTCGACCAGGAAGAGCCACCGTTACCAAATCATGATCAACCATGTCTATTTGGGGACATGAACCAATCATACAATAGTCAGTCGATATTAGATTTTCATGGTTAATCTAGCGATTAGTAGGACATTCCAAGTGCTAGCCAGAATCCATAGGTTCTCCCCACCAGAACACCTATCATTCTACCAACCATAGAGAAACATACTAGTGGTAGAAATGTGTGTCTAACACAAAAGTACATTGTGATTAAGAATATTTTCAACATTCCAACAAATATCTCAATCCATTAATCCCTCCTCCTATTATAAGAAATTCATGGAGCCCTCCTAGATTATTTGAGAATCCCTACCCTATTCAAAATTGGGTTAGCAGATATAGGGACCATCAATGATGAGAAAGTAGAGCATGAAAAATTCCAAGACATCATCTTATTATTAGGAGAGGATGATGTCTCCCTTTTATAGGGAACATCCACAAGCTGTACATCAATAGCCAGCTTAATGACCTATAATTACACCATTTTTTTCAACATAGGTTCTAATATTAATCGCATCCCGACCCAGATGGTCCACAATATAGGACTATATTTAGTAGATCAAAATACCTTTGACATGAAAATTTAGGGTTATGATAGGACTGAATAGAGGATGTGTGGTAATATTCTCCGGAAGACCCAATTTGGTGTCCTGATTTCTGACACCAAATTCATGGTCATCTTGTAGGACCCTACCTTTAATGAGTTGATGGGTAGAACCTAGATTCATCTGCAGGCAATAGTTCCATCAACATATCTCCAATGACTCAAATACTCTCTCAATGGTCTAGTGGATGTTCTATGAGGTGATTCATACCTCTTTTCCCCTTAAGAATACCTCTATTTAGAAGTACAATTCTACAAGAGAAAGAAAAAAAAGCAGGTTAAAAAACAATGAAGCTGAGAAGACTACCACTATGGTCTAACCGTGGATGGATATGGATGATTCCTACATTCTTAAGATTCACCAATTGATGGACACAACCCCAGATATGGGACACTGCTTCTCCATTTTCAAGATGAGGAGAAGAAAAATTCCCAGATACACGGAACATCAAAAGATCACATCGTACTCCTACATATGGAATTCTAGAGTGATACCAGAGCCTCTTAACACTATTAGAAATTGGCTGATTTATCCCATGGCTACAACAATAACAATATCTTCATGTTTTTCTGATCCATTTTATGTCATAATAGACCAACGTACCACTACTGCATTGAAATTTTCGGTCGTGATCCCATTAGTTAAAGACTAGACGGAATCATGTTGAAATTTTTTATTCCCATGGCTTCATTAGTGTAGGAATCTCATGACAATGATTCCATCTTCTTTCATCCCAACACTATAATTCCTCTAGTGTCAGTCATCTCAGAATAATTTAGTCATGCTGATGATCCTACCACCTCAAATGAAAAATATTTTTTGGAAGATTCCCCTCCCTCTTTGAAGAGGGAATCCCTACCACAGTCGATGAGTTCGTGCAGGTAAATATTGGTACTGAGCGAGTCCCAAGGCTTACACTGATTAGTGCTAATAATCCCACAGATGGTGAAAAACAGTTTTCTGAATTTCTAAAGAAGCAATGTGATGTTTTTTCCAAGAGTTAGGATGATATTCGAAGGTTCGAACCTCATCTCGTCATCCGCTGTTTTGGTATTACATTGAGCCATTGTATGTTCAAGATGCCACATGGGATGATGCACCCATATCATGGTTCCATGGTTCAGGAATATGTTTATAATATCATCAAATTAAACATCTTTAAGGAAAATTAGAATCCAATTTGGTTGGATAATATCACCCCCTAGAAAAAAGAATGGGCAGATCAGAGCCTATATCATGTTTTGGGATCTAAACCACCATGGCATGAAGGATGATTTTTCCCTTCCCATGATAGATCTGTTGATTGATGTCATTTCTATATTCCAATATCTATCCTTCATGGATTGGTATTTTTTGTATAATTTGATCTCTATATCCCCTAAATATGAGAATTTCTCCACCTTCAGGGCCCAGAGGTTACCTTCTACTATTAGGTAATATCTTTTGGTTTGAAGAATACAAGAGCCACATATCATTTAGTTGTGCACCACATATATAGATTAATTCATAGTACACTATAGGAATGTTATGTGCATGATCTATTGTTCAAATACCACTTATTTTACGACTATATAAGAGATCATGAGAAAGTGTTCATCTTCCTCTGCTCCTACCATCTGAAGATTATCCCCTTGAAGTGTGACTCTGGGGTCACCTATGGGATGTTTTTTGGCCTAAGTATTTGATATAGAGGCATTGATATCAACCTAGGGAAATCAAGGACATTAGTCAAAAGCCTTCTCCAAGAAACCGTCGATATATCTAGGGTTTTAAAGGCCACTTATCCAATATATTATGATTCATTGGGAATCTGTCTAGCAAGAGAAATCCCTTTTCTAGACACATGAAATAATGTTTCATTTATTAGTGGGATAAAGAGTGAATGACCAACTTTTATAAGTTCAAGCATAATCTGTTGCAGCCTTTAGTTTTGATGCCACCAATCTCCATAAAGATGTTGGTACTTTATGTGACTGTCCCGGAATGATCCCTCCTCACCCTTCTCACCTAGATGAATAATGAAGATAAAGAGATTTTTTTTTACTGCCTCAGTCACATGCTCCTCAACATAGACGCCATATATTATTCCATCAAGAAGAATTTCCTCATACTATTTTTCTAGTTGTAGATGTTATGACGTTATCTATAGCATAATGAGATACATATGGTATCCTTTATGGATATGAAAATGTATATTCTAAACTACCCCATATTAACAGGATACCTATCTCATTAGAAAGTGATCATTCAGCAGTTTGACAATAGGTTTCTCCCACAGAAGGTAATCAAGTGTCAGGTGTTGTCCTATTTTATAGCCGGCCATCCAGCCCAACAAATTAGTTTATAGATCATGACATTCCAAATGAGGTCATCCTATCGGTGTATAAATCCAGGCCATGATAGAGGATTCACTTTTATGGTGCCTCATGAATCCCAACAATAAGAAGTCTCAATGGTCCTATAGTTAAAAGAGTATGTCTGGGTATCTTCTTTATTAGCCTACATAGGCTGTTTTCCCCCTATTCATTCTTTTTGTCATAAGGATACACGAAACAATGAGGTGGAGTGTCAGAATCTCATCAATGGTCTCGAAATGGCCCTTGAGATTGATTTTTCCCCTGCATGTGAAGGGAACTCTGACCATGTCATCATGTAGATCTATGGTGACTGTGTTGTTGGGATGCCAGATCACATGACACTGTTAGATAACACTTTCTTAATATTGACCTAGTTCCCTTATCATCTAGAGGTGACCAATGTACCCTGGTTAAGGAATGATCAAGCGGATTCCCTAACTAGTGAATCCACTTGACTGATAGAACCAGACTAGGAAGATTTGTTTTTTCATGTGACGCATCGATGGGTCATCACCTTTGTCTCCCTAGATTATGATGATAAACAGTATTTTTATTCACCATACCACATATGATTCCAAATTAGGTCCTCTGAATCCACCATCCACAGTAGAAGAAACCCCAAATAGTACAAAAACCTTCTTTGAGTATCTCCACCAAGAAAATTTCCAACAAGACAGAGCCGAGTGTGAGGGAATTCATCATCTTGTAGTGTATTTATCAATTTAGACCAATCATACCATTCAAAAGATCCTCTATATGTGTATTTTTGAAGGAATTCTCCTATATTTCATTCAGGGATACAATATTCCCTAGGTTTTGCAAGAATTTCATGTCGTTTTGTGTGGAGGAAATCAGGTAGGGTCGAAACTCTCTCACTATATTTCATGGCTGTGATAATTTTGGAGAACCATGGTCCATGACAATATGGATTTCTCCAAGATGTTCCTTGCATTGTTGATCTTTTCCAACTTTGTGCATTGTCCATTGGAGCCCTACCATACCACCATGTATTCTTGTTCATTCTGAGAATGTTGACTCGATGTCATAGGATGATATCCTCCAATGAAATCTCATTAGTATAGGTTCATTCTAAACAAATAGAATTTATTTTACATGTAGGCAGAGGCGATTATACTCATTGAAGTCAAGTTTGGTTCTATCATGGATTTCATGAACTCCAATATCATCCATTGATTCAGATTCCCTAACACTATTCTCACCAATAACGACACAAACTCTTGTGCATCTTAACTGTAGAAATTTTACTCCATGTACATCATCTATTCCCACCATAATTATCTCTAACATGCATAAGAAAATGGAAAGATTGAGGTGTTCAAAGATACCCACTCTAGAATTCTTCTAAATATTATTGGTCAAAATAAGATTCATTGTCTAGAAAAGATCAACAATGCTCTCTGGGATTATCAGATGATAACATGAAACACCAACCAGGTGACCCCATATTCCCTGATTTACAGAATAGATTTAGTTCTGCCCATAGAGATTATGTTTCCATAACTCCATACAGCATTTTAAAATCAACATATTTAAGAAAGTGTAGCAAAATTCTATCAGACCGAACTAGATTCCATTGACCAGAACATGCTCTTGGAATTTCATAATCTAGAGAGGCACTATAAAAAGATATCTATATCTTATAATAAGTATATTCATATCTTATCCTTCCTTAAAAGTGATATGGTATTAGATCTAAGGATGATGATGATACCTAGTAGGAAGTCATCAAAGTTTGATCCCAAATGTAATGGACCATATATCCTTCACAAGGTGTACCCTAACGATGCGTAGCCTTTGCTCAATATGGATGGAGAGCGAGTTACGCCTCACAAAAATACCATTTTCCTAAAGCACTAATTTTTTATAAAGAACTAATTCATCCAAGTATAATTATGTTAATCTATATAACATCTCACATCCTACATGAAGTAAAACCATTGTTATGTCTTTCATGATGATAAACTATGCATGGTTTGACATCTGCAACCTTAGGCTATGATATCCTTCATGCTTACCTCATATTTTTCAATTATATGGAATTCATGAACTATGTATGGATTTATTCCCATCCATATGGGATATGTTGGAATTCACAGACATTTAGACTTTGAGTCCATCGACATTCTCATTTTATTAGACCATTTATCTAAGATCCCTCAAAGGATCGCACAGTATGGTTTGGATTTCTTTGATTCTCATTCATGTCTGGTTTATTTTTCCACACCATGTTATTCCCTTTTTGGATACCTTTACCCAACATCCAAGATGCATTATATTAAACTATATAATATCCTTCATCCTTACCGTGTTCCATTAAATATCACGGATTTCAAGAACTATGTATGTCTTGATTCCCATCCTTATAGGTTACGTAGGAGTGCCAAGTCATTTTTATGGACCAACCTCTATATTACTCTAAATTATGGGTGTTATTTCTTCATTTGAGCGTGTCGTGCAATGCAGAGACCTCATTGGTACTCCTTCACTTCAAGATATTGTAGTTTCACCATTTATCTCCCATAATAATGCCCCTCTCTTTTTTTCATTAACACGAGACATTAAACTTCACGGAGTTCAAGATCTACATACAGATTGAATCCCATCATTATGAGATACATATGAATACCCAGAAATTTTTAATTCAGGACCATCCATTATTTTAATAACCAATGTATGTGGAATATGTCTGGTGGTGGTGAGCCTCATTTTCCCTCATTCACATTGGGTTCATTACCTCATTATGCCATGTATATTCATTAAGAGGGACTTATTAGTTGGTATAAGATGTATGAACAAAAACTAAGATCTCAATGTCTTAGTCACATGATGGCACACTGTGTAACACCTGCATCCTTACTGTATGATGTTCAACAGCATGAGATTTGAAATATATGTGCAGCATGATTCCTATATCCATAGAATATATAGGAATATCCAAATGTTTTCTCATTGGTTCTATCCCCTAGTTCATTATACCCTCTTTTGTTTATCCATGATACCTTCATATGGAATTAGTCTATTACCATTTCATGTCTAAGATGTCTCTCAAAGCTTCTATCTTTGAGAAGGGGTTTATATCCCTCTTTATAATATGCCAAATCAATGTGATCAGATGTATTTTGGTGTATGACATGATGAGTTGTGTTCTTCATGGAAATACCCTCATTCCATATCCACTCTTCACATGCACTTTTTTGGGCATCTATCATCTTTCACATCTAAAGGGATCCCCTAGAGGCATGGTTCTTGGCCTCATGGATTACCTACCATCTTGGGACAAGGACCAAGAAGATTTTGAATGGAATTTTTTGATAGGTCTAGCATTTCAAACATGGTATATATTTGAACTTCATTTCTATGTTCCCATTCTAGGTCACAAGATATAGATGTTGGGTTTCAAATAGTTTCAGTAGTTATCCTCCGTCGTAATGTGACCCCCATTGTATCCTGAATATATGACACTTTGATTCACATCCATTTCAACTCCCTTATGACTAAACAGAACATCAATACCCTCGGTGATACCCCTATATGCACCTTTTCATGTCGATCAAGATGATCAACATCATTGGGGAATCCTTCACGTGACTTCTCTAATCCACTACTATATGTCTCCATGTGTCATAAGAATCTTCTCAGCCCCTTGTTTTCTATAATGATCATGGATCATCTGGGATCAAGGGTCATGGTAGGGTGTGTACAAACATAGAAAAATCACCCCATCTTAGGTCCAAACACCATGACCATAAACTAAGAGATTAAATTCTAAGATAATGGAGTTTAACTGAGCATATGTGTCCCAAATACATGAAGTTAATCATTATGAAAGCTTCTGCAATAATGAATGTGTAGAGCGTGTAAGCCTCTTATGGCTCATTCATTTTGTGTTTGATAGGCCACAACCTTACACATATTCCTACTACGGAACCCCTCAATGGTCTGAACTCTATGACCTTAAACTAAGAGCATATGAATCTTATTCTCTTATTGGAATTGATGTGAGGTGAAAACCCCTTTGGTCCTCAGTCATTTTAGGTATGTTAGGATGTCGTGGAACATATACCCATTATGAGATCCCATTATGGTCTGAGTCCTACGGCCTTAAACAAAGATCTCTTTCATCCATGAAATATGAGGACAAACTATATTTCATCATCCCACACAATGTTATCATTTTTTTCTGTACCGCATGATGTTAACATACACAGGTCGTTCCTGTCATATGAGCTTAAACTACTGCATCATCATCCTGACTACACAGAAGAAAACAAAATTACATTATGGTTTTCTCCCTTAGGAGGACATCACCCTTGGAATTGGTCATCCACCATCCCACTTGTAGAGAAATATATACTAATTTACTTTCCTAGGAACACCTAATATTATTTACTCATTCGGGATATTAAAATAAAGAGAAAGGAAAAAAAGAATCAATATGAAATATTTAATGCCTCTTCTCTATGTGCATGGTCAGACCTACATACTGAAATTTCCCTTTACAAACTATTTGTAGCTTGATTACCATACTAATGGGATACGTTGTGACTCCTGAAACATTGGTTTTGGGTAAAGACATAAATTAATTTCCCATTTTCACGTCAAAAAATCGTCTTCTTTACTGTATGATGTTAAACTACATGGGATTCCATAACTACATGTGGCTTAATTTCCCTCCTTACAGGATATGTAGTGATTCCCACACACTATGTGGTAAAAACTATACATTATTAAACTAGGATCCCTACAGTATAAAATCTATGATATTAAGCTAAAATCCAACTTCCTCAAAGAATGACATTAAACTCAACCCTACCCTGAACATGTTCCAGATGTCCCATGATAATCATGGATGGTTCATCTTCTTATCAATATAGGACTCCCCTACTTGTGTCATTATCTCACCATGATAGGCTTCAAGAATTATAAGCAACATGATTCCCATCCTTATAAGATATGTAGTGATGTCTAGACATGTTGTCCCTGAGCCTAGGTAGAGGTTTATTAACCTTTTTGACCCTTTGGCCCAATTTATTATCCCAAATCTAAGACTATAAAATAAGATCCCCACAAGGATGTGTGGTGTGTTGGAAGACCTCATTTTCCTTCATTTATATCAGGTTTTCTCCATCACCACATCACATATGCCTCCTTTACCTATATTATTTGGTATTATTATGGTGAAGATTCCTCTATTAGCTCTTTCACATCGAGCCCATCACCTTTATGACATGAAAAAATTATATGAATACAAATCATAGACCGTGCAACACAACTTTAAACTATTATCGAGGATCATGGAAATATAACCCTAAACTATGTGTGACATCCTGGTCATATGAAGTAAGAAAATGTCATGCATCACCCTCACCATAGGACGTTAATCTATGTGTTCATCATATTCACTGTATTACATTAAACTACATGTTCAAAATCCTTATTTTCATGATGTAAAACTAGAAAGAATCTAATCCTCCCTCAGAGAGATTTCCTTTTTGAAGTCAAGTTTAATCATTATTTATAACAGTGCACCATCCCTAATGTGCTGTCAAATGCGGTTGTGTAATTTCAAGAGTGTTGGAGTCCTTTAGAACATTTCATCACCCCACATCAGGCTTTTTATGCACCTTATTTGGATCCTAATACTCCTTCATGTCTGAAAGCCCCCCATAATGGAATGGACTCATAAATATTCTACTAACCAACCATTTTAAGCTAATTCCCTTGATGATTTCAGATGATACATCATGTTTGGACCCATGATTTTGGCTGCGGTCAGAGGTTAGCACCTGTTTTTTCCCATTTGAGGATAAAGTGATGTAGTTGTTGTGTTCCGAATATGGTCAGTAGTTATTCTCTATTGTCATGTCATCCTGATTATGTTCTTAATATTGGGAATGTAATTCACACTTTTTCATCGCCCTTATTTTGGATTGATTCGAACACCCTTGGCATTGTCATGCTCGTGCACTAGAAGACAATGGGAAAATCAAGTTGGATGTTCGGAGATCCTTGTTCTCTAGCCATGATCTCTCTCATCAAGAATGCCTTGGGTTGTCACATAATAATATAATAACCATAGTTCTTAATGATTATCAATCACTCTCATACGAAATGAACAATTACATGCTCTCCCCTTATTTATCACACTACACATGACCCACGTGTTCTTAGGGATTATCATCAGTTGTTCCAAATATTTTATTGAGGTGCGATAATATAAAACAATCGATAAATGTTTATAAAGTTCAAAATAAACAAGAAATCCGGAAATATGTTTTAAGATTTAAGAAAATCACAGAACCTATGGAATGAAAACTTCAATGGAGCATCCTAGCGTCTCCACCCATAGGGTTGTGGCCTCTAGGATCTGTTTTCATCGACTGAGATACCATTCTTCCATGTTTCCTTTAGGGGGAACCCTATCAGACCCGATATGCACTCATCACCACTCATATTTGGTAATGACTAGTTCACATGATTCTTGACTAATCACATATTTAGCCGCTACCAACTATACCATAAATCATGATATGAGTTCCGATTGAGAGTTAGTGATGAAAGACCACTCATCAATCCATGATTCCATGTGTTATATCCCCTCTTCTGCATCTTATATTTTATGAGTGTGGATATACATCTTCTAGTACGAAGAGAAATAAAAGTAATGATTGTTCTCCAATATTATATTAGCGAGGTAATACTAGACAAGCATATACAGGCCTCATAAATCCGCCCCTCTTGTGCATAGATCACGCAGTTGAGAGAAAGGTGATTCCATATGGATTATTAATTCTGATTCTGGGATATTTTTCGACAAAACTCTTGATCAACTTCCATGACCGGTGATGTGTAGCTCCACTATCCTCCACATCATAATTAGAATCATCCAGATCCTTTGAGTAAGTGGGCTCGTACTTTGGAAATACAACTTGGAGTCTAGTTATAGGATCCTCCTCATTCATAATATCAGATAGGCTAGGCTCTATATCATTTGGTTGATCTTCATAAATTGATCCAAATATTGATGATATTTTTTTATTAGTTTCGGGTTCCAAAACACCAGTGGATCTAACCATAACCATGATTTTCATGGTCTACTCTTCATAGGTGCCCGATTCTACTTAAATCGACATTCTTATTCAGAAATGAGCCATGAGACCCCCGACCATCCTCACTAATTGTATGAAAGCTACATAAAACACTGTCCAGACCGAGATTATGTCAGTTAACTTGGTTAAGGAAACAAAAAATATGACTATATGGAGTAGGAATCATACATTGGTTTAGTGATGATTTCTAGCATCTTTGGGGATTAATTGTTGGAATCCCAAGATGTGCCCCCCATAATTGGTTTGGAGCTTTGTAAATTTTGGATAAGCCACCCTTGTTTTCGCAACACCGCTAGACTCTGTCGAACCTAGAACTTGTCCCTATACAACCATAATCTTGTATTTTTTTTCAAATGGTAGGGGGCCGTATATATAAGGGACTCCTTCAAAAAAAATTGTTAGTTGGGAAACCTAGGTAATCAAGAAAAGGATCATACAATGGAATGGTTTAGATTTTACATCAAGAGCTTCAGCAAGTCATCCCAAATCGGTTTCCTCTAAGTTCCCAACTATTCCTTCTTATAGAGGAATCCCTCTATTATCATATTCATCCTAGGATACTTCTGATTATTTAGGTAGAGGAAAGCATATCACCAGATATGTAGCAGAATGTTTCGGTGGAGATTCCTGGTCTATCAGTAATTTCAATCAATCTGTCATAGGACGTGGAGTGCCTCAAGAGTTCAGTAAGTCCTCTATATCGACCCCATATTGCATGCACTCTACCCGAAATACTAGAAATTCATCCCTAGAATGACCAATGTTGAAAAGTTCTTTTCAAAACTAGTTATGTGGATCCTGCAATTCTGATGAACTAAGAAATTTCTTTTTAACATCCTCAGACTCCCATTCATAAGGGTAGACAACATCCTCAGGTATATCCACATAATGAAAGGGCTTAAATGGATTTTGGGTAGGTATTATGTGGGACCCCAGAGATGGATTCACTTCCTCTCGAGTCTACCCAGTTGGGGTTATTGGGTTTTCTACTATTTCTCTTCATTCACTTATGGTTGAGGAAGGCCTTGGAAATGTCGACCCCAATTCTGGATCTCTTCCACAATGATGTCTAACACCCTTACCACTATGATGTGATCATTTCTATTTTTGAATCCGTCCTTAGGGTGAGGGGATAGTCCATCATTGGCCTGGGTAGTCCATTGTTTCAGCATCTCTCTTGGGTAGGCTACCTCCCAACTTTTCACATAATATCCATCTTGACCACAAGCAGTGGTAAGAGGAGGTAGCATTTTCTAAATCTTCTTTTCCTCTCTCATGAACATGTGCCATAATTTCCTCATCATTCTTGGGTGATCATCTTGAAATACCCCCATATATTCTTTCATGGTCAGTCTATATAGACCCCAAAACTACCTTCTGAATCGATATGGGATGTATGGTTCATAGATGTGATCGCAATGCTCCCACACTACCAGTACTCTACCTATAATGTAAAATATATATTATGGATTCTCTTTGTTCCTTGTCCATCATTAGTGTACACAACCATTGGAAAATTAAATATATGAATTTTGAATTCATCTACCCTACATATCTTATTCAGCTCCTCCATCAGATTCATCTTGAATGGGAATCTCCCTACCACATTTAGAATTTTTAATCGAATGATTGACTATGAAAGGGAGATGGGATTCCAGTTTTTATATCCCCCCATGTGTGCCACCACCCATCCATATAGAAAATGGTGTGGTCCTCAAACTTTTTGTGGATTCATCCCCTAACAAATATCCAAAATAACACTATAAAGATTTTCCAAAACCAGATCCCCAAATTTGATATAGTACCCCATTGCTATCATGTCCAACATAATGAATGTTCTTCATCATGCACCCGTGTGTGCATCTCTAAACGACAACATTCATCCATAGACGAGCACTGATATGAATCTAGCCAACCTAAACAGTGGTTGATGATCATAATTGATGTTGTACCCCCATTGCATCCATTTTATCAATCTACGACTCACCATTAGTATCCATTATTTCTATGTTAATCCCTTCTTGGACTGGTATGAGGCCTCACAGTTATTTTCATGGGTTCCCCCTCACCCTTAACAGGACACTACAGAGGGAAATTCAAAAAACTGATGAACCACTACTTGAAGTGGACATCCCTCTACATGTGCTTATCATTATCTATACCAAAAACCAAGTCTAGATGAATTATTCATAAGAAAATAAAATCCAGAATTCTTAGTCCCACTCCTCTGTGAATTTTCTACCCAGGCATATGTCCAAATTATCAACATATCTTTTTTTCAGTTTTCTAAACCTGCCTTGAGAGTGGTGTGATGTTGTGGTGGATATACCTCACAATGAAGTTCCTTCTCATAGATATTGTTGGTATGGTTGTAATGATTGTCGGTAGTGATAGTTTTGTGATCCCCCTTCTATGTTGGTGTGTAGCTCTGAACTACTAGTATTGACATTGTGTGCCCCTGAACCAGTAATCTGGTTTGTCCCTACTTGCTTCGTGGATTAAAGAATTATCCCTTAGACAGAATTCATAAAACATCAGTCTCTCTAATAGGAGGTAATCCTTTTTTCCTTAGGAATGTAGCTTCAATAAGGACTCATGGACAAATTTATTAGCACATACTCCCCTATCAATATTTTATTCATTATTTTTTCTCTCTGAGAAGCATCGATAAGAACCACTCAGGAAGCATCATAAATTTTTATTGGTTTTGCACTTTTATTTTTTCCATCTTTTACATGTAACTTGTTCACAATGATTGTTCATAGAGAACCAAATCGTAGATCCTCAGCAGAATAAGATCATTTTTAAGAGAAATAAAGGATCAGGATGCATCGGTTCTCTAAGAAGTGTTCGCAGAGCATTTATCTAACAAACTCGGTTTCCAGAGAGTTTTCATGGGGGTACTAGAACATCACGATTTTAGATCTTGAGCATAGTATTTGCAAAGGACAGATGTATACAAGGGGGTCACTCACACAAAATTTATATTTTGTAACCCTTTGATCTTTGTGGCACCCTCAGTAGTTGTTAGCTTCAATGTGATCACTCCCACATGCTCCGACACCATCATCGCAATCCAGATTCTCAATCAACATGTTTTCTGTGATCTATCATCAGAGTAAAAACCACCTTTTTACTATAGAACACATTATAAAGGGATAATTTATTAGCACTAAAATTAATATTGGGAAATCTTTAAGGATGGCCAAAATTATTTGGAAAAAAATTCAAGCCTCGTGAGTCTAAAAATTATACAAAGGAGATTGATTCAGAATTCCCCTTTAACATGACACTCTCCCCCATGAATTGAGTGAAGCCTGGTAGATTGAAGCCTCTAAAATCCTGAAAAACTCTACAAACTCCACAAATACCGGTTGATGTAATCCATCACAATTCCAAAGATCATTGTGACTGGAGCGAATCCACTTGACAGAATGCTTCGTGAATCTAAGAATATTCCTCCATTCTTGTGTCTTAGTTTCCATCGAGGTTTACCTTTGAGCATCATAATGACTAGTACCTATAAATATATGTTTCACCCCAAACTTATAGAATTTTTACGTTGACTTTTTCATCTAACTACAATTATTCAAATCTTTCTATGCTCTATGAACCAATGAGAAAATACATCACCCAAGGTACCTTATAATCACAGAATATCATTCCCTTTATTAATATTTTCCTCTACTTAAAGTAGAGAATACCTCTGCAAAGACCCACAACCATTGTGAAGGTAGAAGCCCCACGTTCACATTCGGGACTTCATGTCGATTGAAACCATTGCAAAGCCCCTTCAAACTACATGAAGACCCCATAACTAGCCTGTATCACCATGATTTTTGATGCTCCTCCTTTCACAGAGAACTTTTTTCCACGTTTCATAAAGCACCTTATTTTGCAAAGCTCCCTTGCTTATGAAGAACCAGTGCATCGTGAGGATCCTCTGAAGGAGGCCTCCTACATTAGTATTCCCTTTTTTGTGTGGCCCTATAGGATCGTATATAGTGATTTCCTAATTCTTCATGTGTCTTACCTTATTTATTTGTCCTTCCTATTTGTTTTTTAACAGGTATGCTAATGGATCTGGATTTTTGCAATATCCATGCTGACATGGACACCATAAGTGTCAATTCCTCCACAACCATTGTGTTGGGCCTTGATGATTCCTTTCCTTCCCCATGTGCAGTTAGGTATCAGTAATGTAATTCCTGGGGGTATGGAGTGAATCCCCACAATTTGAGTTATAGGACGTTGAACTACCATGAACTATTGTCCTCAGAACATGATGTTAAATAATAGTCTCACCCAGTGTAATGAACATGTGGTGTAATGACTTAGTAATCCTCCACACCCACTAGTCTCCAAGGGAGTTAGATCTTCTTCACCATACTATCATGGAATGGAATCCTCCTCTCCTAGGACCAGATCATCCCCACGCATCTCTCCTAGAGAAGCCCCAATTTTCGCCTCATTGGATTACTATCCATGCGTATGCCTCGCACCATCCCACGTGGTCTCACCTTTCACAACATGACCATGAGTCATACTTCTACACTTGTTTCTTACACAGAGTAAGACTCCTTTGGTCTTATAGTATGTGTTACCATGTCAAACACTTTGAGCCACTAACCATGAATAAGATCCAACACATCATTGGGAAGCTAAACATGGGTAAGCCCCACTATGTTTCTTTGATTATATCCAATTTTATTCCCTGATTATATTCTGTCACCCACTGAATTAAATGGAATTTGATCCCTGCATTCTAAATATGTTATATAGGAATCCTCTCTGAGGATTAATCCTCCCACACTACACAATCCATTTATTCCAACTATTTTATAGCAGTTCACTCAACCTACATGATTTGAAATAGAATTATCCAAGATACATGGGTTTTGAAGCCATTCAGGTATGTAAGAAGCCTTTTTGAGGTTCAAAACCAACCAATGGTAACCTATGGTACTCCCTCATTGGGGAGCACCCTCCTGATGGGACATTATTCCTTTCTAGGACACATATTTCTCAGATCCATCCCCTAAGGTGTTTTGATTTGTCAACCCAGGATGATAATAATGAATAATCCATGCACATTTCACATCCATCCAACCAAGAGAGATCCTCTTGCGAAGGGCCATTAACCATGTGTAAGCCCCTAACATGTATTTGGGTCACATTCCATGAGTACACCCCAATTCTCTACATCCATCCTGAACTAAAAGGACTTTGATAGCTATTTTCTAAATAGAGTACTTAGGTAGCCTCTCTGAGGTTCAATCCCATCATCCATTTTCATTCTGACATTTCCCCTAGGTTGTTATGTCTTGAAAGGTTCATTCCCTAACATGGAAGTACCTTTTATTTCATGCCCTTATCCATGCGGAAATTCTCAAGGGTCACCTCCTAAGGTGAATCACCACCCTTATTCCCGAAATATGTCGAATTTGATTCCCATCCAGTGGGATATGTTGGAATCTGCCCTGACTTCAAACCTGTATCTTTTCATACTAAATAAGTTGCACCATCACATCATCCACACCCATCCTAATTATTATCTAGACCATCACATCGTGGTGAGATCATTCCATCCTCTTTATGGCTAATTTTAGCAGCACCGAGGAAGCTAACTATAGAGAGTACCCACCCAATTCATATTCCTCCAACCAAAATTAATCATCTTGTGAAATGATTTTAGCCATGGGTAAGACCAAAATCCTCCATCTCAACTATGTTGGTTTTGATATTTTTTCTTATATACAGGGGACATATTAATTCTCTATGGGGTTAATGTAGGACCCCGTGACACCCTGAGAGGGGAGGGGTGAATCAGGGTGGCAACTTTTTCTTCTTAAAGTTGTGGATCTTGTTCCCACGTTGGTAGGAACTACTTAAACCTGTATGATGGATATGATCAGCAATTAAACATTCACATGCAGAGACAGATGACACAGCTATTTTTACTTGGTTCACCACTGAGGGCTACGTCCAAGGAGTATACGCCGACAGGTTGCCGGTCGTACCTAAATCCACTATGCTTCACTAGCTGCGGATACAAATGTTCAGGTACAGACACTCTGTCCCAGGCTCACTGCCTTTACAATTGTTCAGGGATAGCTCACTGCATCCCTCGGGTCACTCCCGTTGACTCCCCCTGGCTCACTGCCGTTGGTGAAGTCTCACTCAGTTTATAGACGTGAAGGTCTCTTCAATAGATATGCATTGAAGTCTTTGTCTCCTGTTCAGCATGAGACTTTGCTTGCATCAGAGTCCCGAGTTGATGCTCTTTTGAAATCAATATTCTACTTTAGTGCAATACCTGAATGCACTAAATCTCCTTCTCTTCCTTCAATTCCCAGTTCTGACACTTGAGTGTATCGATATATTTCTCTCTCTGTGCAGATCATATTTTGGTTGCACGATCGTTCTTCTTCTCTTCGCAAAGCAGATTTGAGAGTGCTAAGCACCTGTCAAAAGGCCTGCGGGACCCCCAAATTTTCCGCGCACCCTTCCCGGGGGCTTGCGCGTAAAATTCAAACCTTGCGCGTAAAAGGCTTTTCGCGCTTCCCTTCTTTTTCGCGCAAAACTTCCCTTTTTCGCGCAACGCCTTCTTTTTCGCGCAACCCTCTGTACCTTATTTTTTCCGCGCGCCGGAGCTCAGGATTTGTCTAAGTGTCGAGCCTCTCTAAATGAGAGGGGTTCACCTCATATTTATAGAAGTTTTTGATCCTGCGCGTAAAACCCCCCTTCTTGCGCACAGCCAACTTTACGCGCACCAGTTCGATTTTCCGCGCACATGGTGCGAACATCTCTGATTTTTCGCGCGCCTCTTGCCTTTGCCGATTTTCTGTATTTCTGATTCGATACGCTGATTGCGCGAAAAATTCACCCAGCTTTTCTGCGCACAACATTTTTCGCGCACATTTCTGGTTTTTCGCGCACAGCTCTAGTTTTTCGTGCAGTCCATGCCTTTACTATTTTACAACGTTCTGATTCTGAAACACTGTTTGCGCGAAAAACTTCGCTCCACTCATTTCGCGCATCCCGCTGTTTTTCGCGCCTAACTTATGTATTCCGCGCAAGCCTCTTATATTTCGCGCACCACTTCCTTTTTGTGCGAACCTCCTTTTGCAGACAATCCATGTCTTCATTTTCTGATTTTGAGGCCCAAAAATTTGCCAAACACTGGGAAATAGCGCCACCTTGTATCTGCTCTTTTTGTACCGCCTCCAGATCATCCATTCCTTTGTCGATGTTCTCTGACAAAACATGGATCATTAACCACATCCCTCGAACTCGACCTGCCTCCATAGAAACTATTTTGCCAACAAATTTTTATGTCGTTTGTTTGCGTTGTCGACAAGGACGATCACCTCAACAGCGCTTCATCTTGGTGATCTGTATACTTCAGCAACTCTTCTGCTTTTATCACAACCTCCACTATTGTGATATGTAGTCTTTTAAGGAACAACTTTAGCATCATCATCTTCTATAAAAATGTGATGTTCATGACTATCTCAGAAGTCCAATCTTTGCACATTGTCTTCTTCATCAACCGGTATGATGTACTTCATGCAAACCGATTCAATTCGTCAGGAAGTCTCTTGCATGGTTCTCATGAAATCATGAGTAATTGCATGGACTTCATCCAAAGACCTCATTCTTCTTTAATCATCCTTGGATGGATTATACCTCACATTCTGCATTGTTGTAAACAATGTATCACCTTTGACACATGTTCTTTGAACTTCCGATCAGTACAACAATCGTCTGAATCACCACTCCTCTACTTCATCGGAGTACTTCATGATCTCCTTCATTTTGATATTCCATTGACAACTATTGACAACAAATACAAACCTATACACAAAGTGGTTCCAACAGTTAAATCCTAGCCCATGGTAAACCTTATTTTTCACCTATTTGGGGTCCACCTCCCTAATCTTCTCTTAGTGCTGTCCAAATTAGCCTTCATGGTGTGAAATATTCTTTTTATAGGACATGACACTCTCTGGTCCATCATCATTGGAGTTCTGATCCACTCATCAGGTTAACCATCCAGGTGATACCTCCTAGGGACAGAACTATCTGAGTCACCTTCATAAGTATTCTAATCAATATAAACCATCACTACAAAATGTTAAACTTATGGAATACCTCATGTGAAACATGTTAATTCGAGAAAAACATCATAGACAAGCCTTTGAAAAAAGATACCCCATGATCGATGTGGGAATCCTCAATGTTCTACACCCTTGAGAATAAAATTGATGAGGAAGAATATAAGTGTTCCATTATTTTAGTGTTCATTCATGCCAGTCTTTCCCAACATGAATACTTCCCTTACTGAGGGTTTCTTCCCCGTCTAGACCCCTTAGAATGTCATATCAAGTTTGGATTAGTGTTAAGCACCTGATAATCCTTCATAAAAAATGGGAGTTCAAACCCAACTGGGAATAGGTATTATAGTAGTACTGTATTTTATTTTAGCAGGGGCGGTACTGTAGCAACTACGGGTACTGTAGTGGCGGCAGGTCACTATAGCGGTGGCATAGCACTGTAGCAGCGGCATGAACTGTATGGTACTGTAGCAGCGGGTATGGCAGCAGTAATATTCATAGAATGGGCCTTGGGAAAAAAATTGGGCCTACGAGCCATTTAATAGGCTAAATGACCACTAAGATTTTGGGATATTTAATGGGTCTCCCTCTACCAAGTTAAAAGAGTTATTTTCTTTGCTTTAATAATAAATGAGACTTCAGTCCGAACCTTAAAAAAATGGAACTGAGAATGAGGTTTGTGAAAAATGACTCAACTTTATGATGGAAACCTAGGCTATGTGAAAAATATCTTGGAGGAATCCATTAAAGAAGGGATTGTAATACCATCATACTATTTCTGTGAAGTATCAAACATCGGTAAAGAAATGATAAATTCTACCCGCCTTTAGACAGAGGGAAAGAGGGGTACAATGCACCCATCAACAAGTGTTGGTGACGATGTCCTAGGTGGATTTGTTCCAATAGAAATCATAGGAAATAAATATGTACATATTTTGATTCATTCATTAAATTTAGAGATAAAAATGAATTATTTCATTCATGTAGATGGTTGGTCGTACGTATTCTTGAATGATGTTTTATTTTTTAAAATAGATAGAACAAAATAATGGTCAATATTAATTCACCTTCAAAAAATAATTT
The DNA here is from genome assembly GCA_963277665.1 of Viscum album. NCBI lineage: Eukaryota > Viridiplantae > Streptophyta > Magnoliopsida > Santalales > Viscaceae > Viscum > Viscum album. Next base: position 1,931,442,563 of record OY728161.1, on the reverse strand, counting down.
ATATATCATAAATATCATATATATATATATATGATTAATATAGCCTCATTACCTCCCAATTCAAAATAAAATTATCAATGTGTCACAACACTACGTGTAGGTTATTGTCCACATCTACGCGTGAAGGACAATATCATTTTCCCTAGGATTAGAAGGTAATATGTAATAAGTGATATGATAATTCTGTAATTATAATTATTTCATAAATATCATATATATATATATATATTTATTACATCATTATATCCACCAATGGGAAGAGGTTATTTAAAACTAATTACAAAAGTTTTCAGGGAGAGAGTCCGCCGAACACACGATCAATAATTTTTTAAACAATTTTTAGAAGATGAAATGAATATAAGTTACTCCTTTAACAAAATAAAATATAATTATATGGTAGAAACATAATTTTTTATTTCTATTTCTTTTAATATTATTTTATGTATCTGGTATAAGAAATAATATATAAATAGTTAGATAAGTTTGATACAACTCCTTTAAACAACCTCCATAGGTGATCACCTCAAGCCTTCTTAGGAAGTTTTCGTATCCAGTATAAGGCATATATAATTTCATAACAGATATAAGAACTAAATGTTTCAACATATTTACCAATAAGAAATGATATTGGAGTTTTGATATGTTTGTGGTGGATATTTCCTGTTATATAGTGGTAAAAGAACCCACTCGGAATCAGCATGGAAATTTATTAATTGAATCTAAAACGATAGTCATTCCTAAGGAAAATATATAAAAATTTAAATATATTTAAATATTGGAAAATATATGGTTAATATATTTCCTCGTAATTGGATTTAGACAAGTTTTATAGAAAATTTACCCTTACCTTTTGTATAACCCTTGGTAAACCTATTTTTACCTTATTCATGTAATTATTATTTTTTATTTTTAATATTAATTATGAACAAATATAATGATACACATATTTCTTAATAATAAGGATTATGATTAAAAATATGAATTTAATTTTATGAAATTTAATTCACAGAATATGAAAATTTTGATTTAAAATGAAACCCATAGACGTGACGAAATTGAGGCTTTTGAATGAACATGTTTTTATAATTGTAAAATCATTTATTTCCAAATAGAGCCAATAATTCATTCAAATGGAAAAGAATAGATTAATAATAAAATAATTTACCTAATTTTACTTTTAAAACCAACTTATGTTGAAATTATATATTAAAATTCTTTATACTAAAATTTCTTTTAATAAAAATATGTATTTTTCACTATTCATCAAAAAATTAATATTTTTATGAAATTATTAAAATTAACTCAAAGTAAATTTAGAATTTTTATTTCCAAAAATAATATTATTCTTTCAAATATATTTTACAAAAGTGTAAAATATAACTTTATCTTTTTTTTTGAAAAAAAATAGTAAAAATCAATCTTTTAGAAATACTTATTTTCATGGAATATAAATACATTACTAAAAATTAAGTACATATTTATAAATATATTCTATTTACATATAAAATATATAATTAACTTTCAAAAATTTATTTATTCAATATAATATATACATATTTAATTTAAATTTTATATTTTATATGCCTAAATAATAACATTAATAGTATATTTTGGTTCTTTAAAAAATTGTGTTGTGTATCATGTAAGCTAACAAAAAATTAATTTTTTATGAAAAATATATATTTTCTACAATCTCTAGGTGTTATATTATATCCACCTTAAAAAAATTCGAACTTGAAATTATTTCAATTAGATACAAAAAAAGATGTGGATACCTCTTCCTCATCATATCCTTAGGTTCCCATGTAGCTTATTCAAGTTAGTGTTTTCACCATAAAACATTGACCAACTGAGTGGTATTGTATCATAGAAATTTATCATTATGATCCAGAATGTCTAAAAATAATTATTTAATGGAAATAAAATGATTCAGTGGTATAACATATGATTTTTTATATGTGAAGGATGAATAATTTACTTCCTCGAAAGGGATACACTGAACACATCATTAACAAGACAGATGTTCGGTAGAATCCCTAATAGAAAATCTATCATCTTTACTCGATCCATAATATAAAATGTTCCAATATACATAGGTCTCATTTTTCCTTTATTCATGGATCTCATAACCCTCTTCTATGGAGAAACTCATAAGAAAACCTTCTCACCATCTTTAATCTCTATATCATGTGGGTGATTTTCAGCATAATTTTTTTTCGACACTAAGCTTCCATGATGTGTTGTTGAATGGATAAAATTTTATATACCATTTACATATATATATCAGGTCCAAATATATATTTTTTCCATATTCATAACAAAAGGTTGTATTTATAGATTACATTCCACATAGAGATTCATAATTATCCATTTTAATGCATCAGTAATGGCCTTTTTTATGAAAACATGACTAGAAATATTTGTTGACCCCAACCATATTTTAAACCCATTTAACAAGATCACAAAATAACCTATAGGGTTTTAATTTTTCTCTCTAAATAACCATCTATACAAGAATGATATAATGTTATAAAACTAAAACCTATATCCCAAGCCTACTGAAAACATCCCCATAATATTGAGGTAAAACTCATATCTCGATAAGATATAAAACAATGTGGTAAACCATGAAACCTTACCACTTACTTTAGGTATATCTTAAAAATTTTACAATAAATAAATATTTTATAATAGAGATGAAGTGTGATTGGTGTTTAAGAAGGATGACTACTACCCATATAAAATATTACCCTTTATATGTTTTTGAGGAGTCCAATAAAAACATCCATGGTAATGTTTTCCCATTTACATTTTTATGTGGTTAATGTTCGAAAAAACCCCTTATATTTTTTTATTAGATTTAAATTACAGATATACCATTCACCGTGATATGAACTCATTAGTATCTCTCTTAATATATCCCCCAGTGATATTCTTTCAAATCATTATACTTATTTTTTACTTCTAGAATGAATAATGAATAAATAAATGTTATATTCCTTTAATAAAATCTTCTATTAATTGGGAATGTATGGGAAACATACATGGTTCTATAAAATTATCATTCAATCATACTCAAGGATAAACTCATGGACATTTCTAACCTTCTTCTGTTACAATACATCATCCTTATACACCTTGTTAATATTCACATAGATATATGGCTGAACAATCACATAAGAAATATAATATTTCTCCCCATACATAAATATTTCCTTATAAATCCTATATAACTCCCCAAATATTTGTCCATTAGTAAGCCTTGTCATAATAAACCTTGCATGATCCTTTCAATTCAAAGCATTGGCTACCTTGTTCGCTTTATATGGGTAGTAATGTATTGAGTAGTCATAATATATAATCATATCCAACCACATTCATTAGTGAATTTCAAACTCATTATCTTTTAATATGAAATTTAAAATCTTATGATCAGTATATATATAATACATTTATTTTTAAATATAATTTCACTATATCATTAATATAACAATTATAGGAACTAAAACCAAATCAAGAGTTGGGAAATTTTTATCCAGAACCTTCAGTTGTCATGAGGCCTACGCTATAAATATGTCATTATTCAATATAACACATCCCAATCCCTTATTCCATATATCAGTAATGGTCACAAACCCTTCTCCATTGTATAAAAATGTATGGATATGTGCACTAGCTAAACTTCTCTTCAGTTAACTAAAAATTTCCTCACATTCATATATCCAAAGGGACTTGTATCTCTTCCTTGTTTACATGGTTTATGGGTTGGATAGTTATGATAAATGTTTCGCAAACATTGATAATATCCCTAAAAACCCAAGAAAACTTTGGATTTCAATAATAATTATTAGTCGGGTCCAATGTTCAATTTCTACTATAATTGTTGTATCCAATGATACACCCTCTCTTGATATAGAGACTAAGACTTTCATACATGGATATTATATATTTTAGATAAATTTTAACTATGTTACACTAACACAAGACTAATGACTATAATTCTTTAGTGTATCTGGATTCTAGGTACACAATATTCTAATTTAGTGAAAAATATTCAACGTCTCCCATAATGATCTCCTCCTTTGGTACTATTCACAATCATACCCTACATAAACAACTATTCATAACATGGGGAAATGAAACATAAAAAAGGGTGATCTCAGATGATCATTAATGGTAAACAATAAATAAAAATAACATGAACATAAGGGTATGATAAAATGAGTATAACACTTAGAAACTATAAGAAGCTTATCAAAGATCACAATCTTGAGTCATGGAATAAATCTTAGTAGTTGAAAAGATATAAATAATAATAGAATAAAATAACATTATTCATGGGAGAAAAATATTATCATAATATAAAAACTTTTGGCATGCACATAAGTATATAAAAGTCATTTTGTTATTATTCAAGGATCACAACCAATGCTATCATAATATAATGAGTTCATGGCCCAAAATATTATATTATTCAAGGATCACTCCAAAGATAGTAATAGTGGAAAAAGTTCTTTACTGAACTGGGATCACTAATCATTTGAGTTCAATCTATCTCAGGAGATATAAATATTTACCCAATGAATACATGGTAGAGATATGTCCCACCTATCACATAATGAGAATAATATTTATATGTTCCATAAGATCAAAAAAACTCACAATAATATATACCATTAAATGAAATGGGTTTTATAAATATTTCATCATTTCATAACATATATAAAATAGATAGGTTTTCTAATAATTTATTCATTTCATCATAGAATTACCCATGTAAAAATAAATTTTTTTCATAATTATTTTATCATGGTATAATTGGAAGAGAAAAACGTTTTATAAACACAAAATCATCATAAAAATATACCATTCAAAAAATAACAATTGTTTTCTTGGTTTATATCCCAATAAAGTCATAAATTACATAATGGGATTTCATATTAGATAGAGAATTATTTTTAAATATTAATCACTTAGAACATATATTGAATAATAATAATTTTGTTTGCAAATCACATTTTAAAAATGAAAAATCATTGAATATTATTGAAATAATTTTCTTTGATAACAGACCTAAAAAAATGATGAATTAAAATTTAAAAAAAAATTACAAAAATAAAAATACTAATTTGTAAAATAGACTTTCCAACTTGAAAAACACATTTTAAAACATAAAAATATTTAAAATCCATTTATTTGAGAAAACCCATGAAAAATTATAAATGAAGATGTAAAAACCATTAAAATATTTCTTGAGTAAAAAAACGTTTTCATGTTGAAATTATTTTTCACTAAATATTTAATTTAAAAAATATAGTGTAATATTTATTTAAAATAATTTTTATTATGGTAGGAAATTCCATTCATGTCGTACACGTTGAAATAAAGAGTCTTTCAAATTTTTGCTAAAATCAAAATGCGAATATTTTAGAAAATTTCATGAATCATTATTAAAAAAATTAAAAAATGTGTATAAATTTCAATAATATATCATTAGAAAAATATTAAAATCAATTTTGAAAACTTATTTAGAAAACATAGTTTTGGAAGAAAAAGGTATTTTGATAGAAAATAATATTTTTGTTTAATTTTTCTTGAACTATTGAGTAAATGAAGATGATAAATGGAAGGTAGAACATTTATTCTCCTAAAGTAACCATAATATAAGAAATTTTATAAGATTCGTGATAGTTGTATCATAATATTTGGCCATTAGAAACATATTCATAAATAATCTTGATAAATGATGAGATTGTACCATAAATTCATTACAACATTGGTAACTTCGAAAAATAACCCCCAAGAAGGATTGTAAAGAAAATAAAATAAAATTATCATATGAATAACTAAATTAATTATATTACATGTTAAATGGTATTTATATACCCTTCAATAAATAATATAGTTGTATATCATAATAATATGTATCAATAAAAGCTAATTGAGACAAAAATCTATTACTGATTTAGTAACGTTTGAACTATAAACCACATGGAATATATATCCTTCATTTTATATTGAAATCTATACTATATTAAGTATAATTATAATAAAATAAATTCAGGGTAATTATATATATCATATAAAATAAATAAGTGGTGAATAAGGAATCTGTCTCAAAAAAGTAAAATGTGAGATCGAAATCCCTTACCTTAAGTCTCAACTTCATTTGTATATGTTTAAGAATAATTTATAATAAATATATGTTTATAGAAATTATATGAAATAACTATATCTATAAATACAATAATATTTACTTTTTTACTTGTGTCCATTTATTACCTGTTTATTAAATATTCAATTTTAAATCACTTTTTGGGTCATAACTACTTTGTTTTCATGTATGTTTTGATTTATTATTATTTTGGTATTCTTAATTATATCATGGTTACATAATCCCATGAATAAATAAATTTAATAATTATAATATTTTTACACAAATTATACATTTAATACCAATCTTGAAATATGGATTTTAGAAATTATGTATGCTATGATCATGGAGACAGAAGGTTGTATGTATGCATGAGTAACATTTTTTATTTTTCAATTATTAAAATGAAAAAAAGGTATGTAATGTTTTATCCATAAATATTTATAGTAATATAATAAATATAATAATATTTCTCTTAATGTACTTATACATATCATTCATGTGTTGTGGTGATGAAAAGAGAGGGTCGCATCGTTTTCTGATGGTGGTAGTCCACATGTACACGAATGGTGTTATCATCATTTAGAGAGTGAAAAGGTAGATAATAAAATAATATATTATCTTTTATAATGATACATATATCAATTATATCACAATTATGCCTTTTGTATCATATATATATTTATTAAATGTATTTTGTGTATTTTATATGTAATGAATTAGAGGAAACGAATCACATCACTTCATGAGGTGGTAATATGCCGTAAAAATGGACGAAATCATCATATCCCTACAGAAGGGATATTGAAAAATATATATTATAAAATGAATCAAAATGTTTTATAATGTTATAAATACCATACATATATTTTATAATTTTCATCATACCCAACCGTGAGAGGTGGTAATGGAAAAAAATAATGATATTGGCTCAGGAGGCAGTAGTCCACAATACAAAAGAATGGTGATTTCGTAAACAATTAGAGGGAATTATAGATGAATATAGGTAAAGTCTTTAATGTGAAAAAAATTATGTATATGTAATATATAAGGGTTTTTATTTCATGTTTTAATAAAAATAATTGAATTAGGTGGAAGAAGAAATTAAACTAAAACACTCATTTGATGAATTTTACCACTTATTTGGGTATCCTCCTATGGTTTTTACTAAAATACTTTCATATTTGGATTTATTTCAAAAATATTTTTTTCTAGGATGAGGGTAGGATATTTTTTATGTTATATGGGTTGGTATTCGCAGAACCAAAAGGGGTTTTTTGATTGAATAAGGGAGGAGAAGGGGTAGACTTTTATAAGTGAGATGAACGACACACTTGTAATTGTTTGAAATAATGTATTATCCAATGTTTTATTCATTTCACATGAAAATAATAATATACCATTATTTATACTAGAATATATAATGTTTAAATATGTCCAAAAAATGGGTTTCTGAAAAAATTTCATTATTTTTAACCCTAGTCATTTTAGTTTAACCACATAGTATACCCATTTTTACCATAATCACGATAATTGTTTTTTCTATTTTTACTATTCATTTTAGTAAAAAATTAAAATTATTATATAATATAAATTATGAGGATTCAAAATATTTAATTCATTTTTAAAATTTCTTTTTATATATTTGGAATTTCTAAACATTAAATTAATCCCATATATGTGAAGACAAAACACATTGTAGACCTCACCTGTTTTGATAATCTCAATCATGTATTCATATGTGTTGAAAATCCCAATTATGTTTTCATTCCCTATGATATTTTTAAGTATCATTGATCTATACATTAATTCTTTCAAATCTGTGATCAAACCAAAAATATTTTTTAAAATAGTCTTTGGAATATGTTAATCCTCATTTATCAATGTTCATACAAGTTATAAATTAATTCTAACACAATCGGATGTGTTCTGCATAAAACAGATAAGTAATCTGCCTATAGCTACTGATAAAGAGCTACCGGTACCCAGTCTACCGATAGACTTAGTCTACCGAAAGATAGAGTCACCGATATACTTAACACAGAGCTACCGATGTGCTTATAAATGTAAGCTACTGACATACAGACAGCTACCGATACAAACATAGAGCTACCGGTGTAAGTATAAATAACTACCGATGGAATAAGAGTTACCGACGCATGAAGCTACCGACGCATGAAGCTACCGATGCATGAAGGTACCGACGCCTGAAGCTACCGACGCATGAAGCTACCGACGCATGAAGCTACCAACGCATGAAGCTACCGACGCATGAAGCTACCGACGCATGAAGCTACCGACGCATGGAGCTACCGATAAACAAAGTCACCGATACAAGCATATACCAACCGACGCATAGAGCCACCGATAGAGTCAAAGCAACTAATGAAATTGAGCTACCGATGTCCAAGCTACTGATGCTGATTACCTACCGATCACTCAACTCACTGTTTGAATTTTTTTATTTCCTATCTTTATTTAATCTATCCAACGGTCATATCATGTAAATTTTAATGATTTGTCAAATATCTGATAAAGGTTGTCGGATGTCAGGAACCCGTACGTCGTACCTGCAGAAAGGAAATCTTTTCTATCCCCTGTTTCCCGTGAGATAAATACGAGAAGACTACGCTGCCCAACGAGTGAAGAGTGTGGTGGATGAAATATACCAGAAACACAAGAACAAGAAGAATCAAGAGCAAAACCAGTTTCATCAAGAACACAGAGAAGCTCATAGACAATCAAGCATACTCGAGAAGTGTTCTGTGCATATAAGAAGAACACTGAAGAACTTCAACCACTACTTTTTCACTGTCTGTGAACCTGGAGCATACGACACTCTGTTTCTCAAACAGAAACGAGAAGAGGACTCAGACTCACTTCTGATCGAATCCAAAGGAGTTCAGAGCTACACTGAAATCACCAGAACCATCTCTAAACTCTACATCTCTTGTTCTGTGATTTATTATTATTCTTTTCGAGTAGTGTGTGTTATCTACTATATCTAACACATACACTGTCCCCTGTACTTAAACTGGAGGATTTGTAAATCCTTACCAAATTCATGCATTCTATTCTTTCCCACGAATAACAGTGGTAGAGGTCGTGTGTGACCTGGACAGCTGGTTGTTGTTGTACTGTTTCCCACAAATAACAGTGGTAGTGGTCTTGGACCTGGACAGTTGTAAACTGTTGAACCCCGATCCAGGGTGTGGATCATTTTTATATAAACTTTTGAGAGGACTAAGTCTCGGCTTGAGACTGAACCTCTTGGTTACATTTGTTGTGCCATCTCTTTCAAAGTTTTATTCCGCTGCTAATCACTTTAAAACTAATAATGTTTTTAAAGTTACTTTGATAATTAAATTAGCAAGTGTTTATGTTAAGTGTAGATTAGTAAGTTAGTTTCAAAAGATAATCACACACTCCTGTATTGATTAACTGGGAATTAATCAATCCCTTGAGAATCTAAAAGAACCTCTGCTTTAATATAAATTCACTACAGTTTAATTTATTATTTTATTTGGGGGTCTTTAAGACAGTGTTTTTAAATACAGAAATTTTAATTGGTACTCAATTCACCCCCCCCCCCCCTCTTGAGTAAACCACTCCGACCAACACTTGGTATCAAAGGATTGAAAATACTCTCTAAAAGTACTCTTCTTTTGAACTGTGATTTTAGTTTTATTTTAAAGGTCTTAAAATTTCTGTTATATCTAAATTTTTTATCTCTTTAAAATTTTCTCATCATGGACAATAGACTTGAGGGTGTTGCTACTAACCGAACACCTTTCTTCAATGGAACTAATTATGATCAGTGGAAACTGAAAATGAAAATTCATCTAGAAATCATAGGTTTTGATATTTGGACTTCTATTGAATAAGAATACAAAATTCCCACTACTGCTAGATCTACTTGGGATGAACCTATATAGAATGCTTACAATAACAACTATAAAGCTATGAATGCCTTGTACTGTGCTCTAGGAGATGAAGAGTTTAATAGAATTTCTTTTTGTAAAACTGCATATGAAATTTGGGATACCTTAGCTGTTTCTCACGAAGGAACAACGAATGTTAAAGAAATGAGATTGAACACTTATACTATCAAGTATGATAATTTTAAAATGAAGCCTGACAAACCCATTTCTGACATGTATCTCAGGTTCAATGAAATTGTCAATACAATGATCTCGCTGGGAAAGGATGTCTCATCGAAGGAACAAATTAAGAGAATTTTGAGATGTCTACCTGATAGATGGAGGGGCACATCTGTCTCAATCAGAGAATCATGTGACATTGCTGCTCTACCTGTCAAGGAACTAATTGGCAAGCTGATGATGTATGAGAAGAGCTTAAAGTGAATAAAGAGGAAGAAAATGAACCTCCAAGAAAGTCTGTCGCTTTCAAATCCTCAACTTCAAATAATAAGGACAAAGAAAAGCTTCAAGCTGTAGTTGAAAGATCAAGCTGTGAAGACAGTGAAAGTGATTCTGACAGCGATGCTGAGATGGCTCACATTGCTAGAAGATTTAAGAAATTTTATAGGAAAAAGAATTTCTTCAGAAAAACAAATTATAAGGGTAATCACCAAGGTAAATGGAAAAAGGATTGGAATAAGAATGACAAATCAGATGATGTTGTCTATTATGAGTGCAAGAGAAAAGGACACATTAAAGCCGACTGTCCAAAGCTGAAGTATAAAAAGAAATATGAATATAAGGACAATAAGTTTAAGAAATCCATGAAGGCTACTTGGAGTGCTTCTGAGGATAGCTCTAATGAATCTGAAAGCTCTGAAAATGAACAGAAAAATAAGGCAAATATGTGCTTTATGACAAACACTTCTCAGGTAACTACTGAAACTCCTGCATTAAATTATTACTCTGGAGATAATGCAGAATCTGATTCTGATTCTGGAACAATGTCTAAAAATGAATTGTTTGAGTACTGTGATATGCTGGAAGAGACATGTAATGAACTTAGGGATAAATACAAGTCATTAAAGAAACAACATGCTCTCACCACTACAGTTAAAACAGAACTCACTATTGAAAAAGAGAAAAATGCTCAACTGTTAAAAGAAAACACTGAACTGAAACAATCTAATGATCAACTCAAGAAAGACTTAGAGAAGTTCACCAATGGAAAAAATACACTATCACAGATGCTAGGAAAGAAAATAGTACCTAAATATACTACTGGTATAGGTTACCAACCTGGACAAAGGAAAATTGCCAAAACTAGATTCATTTCTAAATCTGGACAGAATGAAGGTAATTCTGGAACTTCATATGCTTCAACCAGTTATATACATAGCTATGGATCTAATAAAGTTTATATTTCAAAGCATGTAAATTCTACAAATTATATGAGACCCATTAGACAAATATGGGTACCTAAAGTGTTATTGGCTAACCTGTCTGGACCCAAGAAAATCTGGGTACCAAAATCATCTCCCATCTGAATCTGTTTTGTAGGGAACTTGCATAAAGAGCTCCTGTAAAGAGACCTGGTATTTGGACAGTGGATGTTCAAGACATATGTCAGGAGACTTCTCTTGTTTTAAGAGTTTAATAAAAGTTAATGGAGGCTTTGTCACCTTTGGTGATAATTCAAGAGGAAAAATCATCGGCCTAGGCCAGATTGGTTACACTGATTCAATTTTGATTTCTAAAGTTTTATTTGTTGATGGCCTTAAATACAATTTATTAAGTATTTCTCAGTTATGTGATGATGGTTTTCATGTTATTTTTGAAAATGATTCCTGCAAAGTTTTTAATTCTAAGAATGTTTTGGTATTTTCTGCCTTAAGAAATGAAAATGTTTATGCTGTTAATCTGAATTCTTTAGCTAAGCAGAATATTACTTGTTTGAATTCTATTCATAAAGAATCTTGGCTATGGCATAGAAGATTGGGACATTGCAACATTCACTCACTTAGAAAACTCTCTAGAAAAAACCTAATTAGAGACCTACCTATATTAGAATTCACAAATGATAGAGTGTGTAACCCCTGTCAAAAGGGAAAACAACACAAAGTTTCTTTTAAATCAAAGAAAGAAGTTTCGACTTCTCAACCACTTGAATTGGTTCTAATGGATTTTTTTGGACCATCAAGAGTTTCTAGTTTAAATGGGAAGCACTATGTTTATGTTCTTGTAGATGATTTTTCAAGATATACTTTGGTATATTTTCTAGCTCACAAAAGTGAAGCTTGTTCTTCTTTTGTTAAATACTCTAAATCTGTAGAGAACCTTAGTGGACTTAAGATTAAAACTTTGAGAAGTGATCATGGTCGTGAGTTTGAAAATCAAGATTTTGAATCTTATTGCTCACACAATGGCTATACTCATAACTTTTCTGCTCCTAGAACACCCCAACAGAATGGTGTAGTAGAAAGAAGAAACCGAACCCTTCAAGAAATTGCTAGAACCATGCTCAATGAATATGACCTGCCTATTTATTTTTGGGCTGAAGCTGTAAATACAACATGTTATGTCATTAATAGAGTCTTAATTAGACCTGTTCTTAAGAAAACCCCTTATGAATTGTGGAACAATAGAAAGCCTAAGGTTAATTACTTTAAAGTTTTTGGTTGCAAAGTATTTATTCTGAATACTAAAGATAATCTGGATAAGTTTGCTTCCAAAAGTGATGAAGGAATTTTTCTGGGTTACTCTATTTCAAGTAAAGCCTATAGAGTATTCAATAAGAAAACTAAATGTGTGGAAGAATATGTTCACATCAAGTTTGATAAAACTGATCCACATGAGTCTAAAACCTCTCTTGAAAATATTGAAGAAGACTTATCTGTTCTGGACATTAATGATAAATCTAAAGAACCTGTTATCAAAACATCCAGTTCTAGACTTTTTCCAGAATCTGCTTCTGTTGAACCCAAACCTATAGATGAACCTGAAATTTCTAGTCCAACCTTTACCAGATCAATGAGGATTCTAAAGAATCATCCATTAGAAGATGTTGTTGGTAATCTTGATAGAGGAACACAAACTAGAGCTTCTCTAAGAAACCAGGTTGAACATCAAGCTTTTCTTTCATAGCTAGAACCCAAAAATATCAATGATGCTATCAATGATGAATTCTGGGTAATGGATTTGCAGGAAGAATTAAATCAGTTTGAAAGAAACAAAGTATGGGAATTAGTTGACAGACCTAAGGACACCTTGACAATAGGCACAAAATGGGTTTTTAGAAATAAAGTAGATGAATCTGGAAATATAGTTAGAAACAAAGCTAGACTAGTTGCACAAGGATATAGTCAAGAATAAGGTATAGACTATGAGGAAACATTTTCACCTGTAGCTAGACTAGAAGCCATTAGGATCTTACTTGCATATGCTGCACATCTGGATTTCAAGTTATATCAAATGGATGTGAAAAGTGCATTTCTAAATGGTTTTATAATTGAAGATGTTTTTGTAGAACAACCACCTGGATTTACTGACCCCCATTTTCCAAATCAAGTTTTTAAACTTTCTAAAGATTTGTATGGTTTAAAACAAGCTCCAAGAGCTTGGTATGATAGACTTAGCAATTTCCTTATTTCAAAAGGTTTTACTAAAGGGATTGCTGATCCAACTCTTTTCATTAAAAGGATTTATAAAGATGTTTTAGTTGTACAAATATATGTTGATGATATTATTTTTGGATCTTCTAAACACTCTTTATGTACTGATTTTTCAAAAAGTATGCAAAATGAATTTGAAATGAGCTTAATGGGAGAGCTTAAGTACTTTCTTGGATTTCAAGTATTTCAAAATGAAAATGTTATTATTTTGAATCAAAGTAAATATACAAAGGATCTGTTAAAATGTTTTGGTCTGGATAGTATCAAGGAAAGTGAAACTCCTATGAGTACTACCTGTAAATTGGACGCAGATGAAACTGGGAAACCAGTTGATCAAACAAATTACAGAGGTATGATTGGTAGTTTACTTTATCTTACTGCTAGTCGACCTGATATTATGTTTAGTGTGTGTATGTGTGCTAGATTTCAAGATAATCCAAAAGAATCTCATTTGCTTGCTGTTAAAAGAATTTTCAAATATCTCAAACACACGGTTAACTTAGGTTTGTTTTACCGAAAAGGACAATCCTTTGAGTTAATGAGTTATTCAGATGCCGACTTTGCTGGTTGTAAGTTAGACATAAAAAGCACATCATGAACATGTCATTTGCTTGGAAAATCCTTAGTTTCTTGGTTTAGTAAGAAACAGAACTCAGTTGCATTATCTACTGCCGAAGCAGAATATATAGCTGCTGGTAGTTGCTGTGCACAAATTCTGTGGATGAAACACACTCTTTTGGACTATGGATATGTTTTTAAACATGTTTCATTCAACTGTGATAACACCAGTGCAATAAAAATCTCTAAGAATCCTATATGTCACTCTAGAACCAAACACATAGATGTAAGACACCATTTCCTAAGAGATCACTATCAAAAAGGTGATATTTCTCTTGAATTTATTGGCACTGAACATCAATTGGATGATATTTTCACTAAGCCTTTAAGTTCGGATAGGCTAAGTTACATAAGACACGAATTGGGAATGTTTAATCACAACCGATGTGAAAATCCTCACTGATGTGAAACTCTCACCGATGTGAAAATCCTCACTGATGTGAAATCATCACCGATGTGAAATTCTCACCGATGTGAAATCCTTACCGATGTGAAATTCTAACCAATGTACAATTCTCACCGATTCTTTGTTCACCGATGATTAACTCACACTGATGCAATGTTTTCTAAAACATCTGTCGGCCTTCAAGAATATGAATTGTTTTATTTTATTTTATCTTACTCTATTTTAGTCGTTTATTTGGAATTCCTAAATGATAAAACTAATTCTAAGCCACTTCTTACCTCACCGAGATCAAAATCTCTCACCTTCGAACCTTAGCTCCCAAATCGGCCAAGAACCCTAAACCCGCGATGGCAAAAACTAAGCTTCCTACCGGCAGAGATGAAAGTGTAGAACCAAAAGCTAAGAAGCAGAAGACACAGCATAAAGCCAGTGTTAGTGAAGTCAGAACTAGATCGGGAAGGCGACCAGTGAATCCTCACTTGCAGAATAGAGACATAGTAATCGAGAAGGAACTGTGTGTGGAATGGATACTGCCTAGCAAATCGTTAGTACTCGAGATTCTGGAGGATCAGAAATGGGTGGATTGTTTCTCGAATAACAATGTCCCATACTACCCGAAGTTGGTAAAACAGTTCTACGAGTTTGTATCCTTCGAGAAGTCTGAAAATGAGAATCGGGTAAGCTCTTTTTTAAATGGAAAAGAGATGTCTTTTTCATCAATAGAGTGGGCTGAGTGTTTAAAAGTACCACATGAAGGTGTCTCTGGGTATGTATCAAGAGCAATGCCACCTAGCAGTGACATCTTTGATTATGAAACCGCCTTAGAAGAGCTGACCGGTAATGGGAATCAAAGGCAAGTGGTTGCTGCTGAAATGGATGGAGAGAATCGAATGCTCTTCAAGTTTGTTCAGCTTCTGTTAATACCAAGGCGAGGAGATTTTGCAAATCTGAGATATCAAGATATATATCTTCTTAATCTGCTAAGACATGGTGTGAAAATCAATCTATGCAGATTGTTAATGCTTCAAATGGAAGACATGATTAGACCAAAGTCAAAGACTAATGATTTATTCTTTGCCAAGCTGATTTCAGTAATGATAAAAGTGAAAGGAATAGCTGAGTCTCAGGATGAGACAGTTGTAGTCGGGAATAATTTCTGCATCACCTCGACTGTTTGTAAGTACATGAAAATTAACTGGAACCAATGGAAGGGAGAATGGGTCAGTGATGATCAGAAGATATATGATAAGTTTAATCCTGTGGATCATCCCTCAAGACCAAAGGATATGAGAGATCCGAGTCTGAGACCTGATGAAGAGGAACCTGTTTATAATAATGAAACAGAAGAAGAAACAGAAGAAGAAGAAGAAACTCCCATGGATGTTGGAGGAGATCCAGACTTGCCCCCATGTCCTGTTGCAGAATTGGTTTATTCTAGGAAAGGAATGGTAGAGAAATTTTGTCTACTTATGAGGAAGACCAGTCTGTACCTCACCAAGAAGAAGAGGAAAAGGAGAATGTATCTGAATCGTCTGCTTCTGGTAGTTTAAGTATGAGTCCTTTGATTGGAAACTCAGCTATGCCGACTACTGAAGTAGAAAGAGATACAGAAGAAGCTGTACCTGTATCAGAAGATCTTCTAGATGCTGCACCGATGGAACTTGTAGTAGAAGATTCTGATGAAGAGAATCTAGCACTGAATTCTGTTGTGATACATGAGAATGCACCCATTGAGGGGGGAGCATCAATCTGTTCTTGGAAATGTTACAGTAGCTGTTGAGTTTGGAGACTGGGTAGAAGACCCAGGGTTTATAGTATGTGGATTGGATTATCCGGATTCAGATAATGAGATGTCTGTGAATAGACCGAAGACCAATTATGATCTTGCTTCTGAGTTGTTGCCCGATAATGTGGTCAGATTTCATGATCTGAATAAGCTGAAATAGGACCTCAAAACCAGTTTTGTTGAAGAAGTAAAGTTAATGGAAACCTCCCTTGCATCCTCAATTCATTCAATAATGACTGATTCTGTAGTTAGTTTGGCCTCAGCAAGGGGATCTGCTGCAGTTGTCCCTAATGATTTTGTCTCTAAATCTGATCTTGAATCCATGAAGAATGAGCTGAAAGAATCATTCAGTGTATCAGTTGCTGAGATGAAGCAAAGCTTTAATGAAGAAATGAAAATGTTAGAGAGATCCTTCGAGGTATCTCTGGCTTGTAATTTATCTTCTTTTGTGTCTGAGCTTATGGAAGAAGTGAAAGAGTGCCAGACTCAGTCTTCTAGAATCGAAGCAGATCTCGAAGCTCTCAAGACATCAGTTGCTGCTGTGGATTCTTATATGAGCTCCAAGTCTCAAGCTGACAAGGACCTAGCTTATGTGAAGAGTGTAGTAAGCCAGTTTGTCTCGGTGTTTGAAAGTTTCAAAACCTTAGTGAAGGATCACGTTCAATTACAGGACTCTCATGTTCAATGCCTAATCAGTCGTTTGTCTAAGAGTTTCAAAGAAACTGTTTCCTTCTCTCTTGGCCCTCTCACATCCAAACTATTAGTTGACCTGAATCTAGTTCGAGCAATATTGAAGGAGGAGATTGGTTCTATTTCAACCAGTGGCTCTGTGGACTCATCAGAGTTGAGCTGAGTGGTGCTGTCTACAAAAGATTCTGCTCGAGAAATAATGAAGATTCTTCAAGATTATATGAGAGAAGCCTCTGCCTCTCAGGAATCCATAAAGAGCAAAGTGGACTACTACTTCACCAGAATTTTCACCAAGCATCAACTCGATCACCACTTCAAGCTGATGTTGGAAAACATGAAGCTACCTCTAGTAACTCAAGCTTTTAGAGAACAAGTGAGCAAACTAAGAGAATTGAATCATGCCTTGGAGAAATTCATGGAGAACAAAGATGATTTCATCTCTGCTATTGAAAGAGGAGGAGGAATTATTATGGATTTTAGAAATCTGTTGCTGCCCTTCTTGCATGTTGATGCCAGACCAATCATCATACCTCCTGCTTTGCCTGCTTCTGCCTCAGCTGCTTCCACAGTCCAGCTGACTCCTGCTCAAGCTATTCGAAGCCTCACACCAATGATCACCCAAAGATCTTCAACCTACAGGCCTGACTCTGTGTCAGTAGCTCAGCCTCCTTTGATCATTTCTGGCATTCCAAAACCTTCACCTGCATCCTCACCATCCGTACCTTCTTCTGATCCCAAAGTAAAATCTCACGTGGAAGATGTGGATTGATCCAGTGGCCAGGATTTTTGATAGGAATTCATTTGTATTCTGTTTTCGTACTTTCTGACTGCTCTAATACAGAGGAACTCTTTTTTACTTCTCATGTTTTATTTGTCTCCTATATATGGTTTCCCACTTTTTGATTATCACAAAGGGGGAGAACAAAATGAGAGAATGAGAAATATTTTCAATGGAGAAAAATAACCTTCTTTTCAATTTTATCTCTGATATTATTACGTTTCTTTTTACCTTCGGTACCTTATGATTGTTACCTCTGATAACTTATGTCTATATCATACTATTTCTATTATCTCGGATGCTCTTTTCTCTTAGAAAATTGAATTCAATATTATACTCTTTACTATTATATTTTCACTATGTTAAATGCCCATATCATAAATTGTGATTATCAAAAAGGGGGAGATTGTTGACCTCACCTGTTTTGATAATCTCAATCATGTATTCATATGTGTTGAAAATCCCAATTATGTTTTCATTCTCTATGATATTTTTATGTATCATTGATCTATACTTTAATTCTTTCAAATCTGTAATCAAACCAATAATATTTTTTAAAATAGTCTTTGGAATATGTTAATCCTCATTTATCCATGTTCATACAAGTTATAAATTAATTCTAACACAATCGGATGTGTTCTGCATAAAACAGATAAGTAATCTGCCTATAGCTACTGATAAAGAGCTACCGGTACCCAGTCTACCGATAGACTTAGTCTAACGACAGACAGAGTCACCGATATACTTAACACAGAGCTACCGATGTGCTTATAAATGTAAGCTACTGACTTACAGACAGCTACAGATACAAACATAGAGCAACCGGTGTAATTATAAATAGCTACCGATGGAATAAGAGTTACCGACGCATGAAGCTACCGACGCATGAAGCTACCGACACATGAAGCTACCGACGCATGAAGCTACCGACACATGAAGCTACCGACGCATGAAGCTACCGACGCATGAAGCTACCGACGCATGGAGCTACCGATAAACAAAGTCACCGATACAAGCATATACCAACCGACGCATAGAGCCACCGATAGAGTCAAAGCAACTAATGAAATTGAGCTACTGATGTCCAAGCTACCGATGCTGATTACCTACCGATCACTCAACTCACTGTTTGAATTTCTTTATTTCCTATATTTATTTAATCTATCCAACGGTCATATCATGTACATTTTAATGATTTGTCAAATATCTGATAAAGGTTGTCGGATGTCAGGAACCCGTACCTCGTACCTGCAGAAAGGAAATCTTTTCTATCCCCTGTTGCCCGTGAGATAAATACGAGAAGACTACGCTGCCCAACGAGTGAAGAGTGTGGTGGATGAAATATACCAGAAACACAAGAACAAGAAGAATCAAGAGCAAAACCAGTTCCATCAAGAACACAGAGAAGCTCATAGACAATCAAGCATACTCGAGAAGTGTTCTGTGCATATAAGAAGAACACTGAAGAACTTCAACCACTACTTTTTCACTATCTGTGAACCTGAAGCATACGACACTCTGTTTCTCAAATAGAAACGAGAAGAGGACTCAGACTCACTTCTGATCGAATCCAATGGAGTTCAGAGCTACACTGAAATCACCAGAACCATCTCTAAACTCTACATCTCTTGTTCTGTGATTTATTATTATTCTTTTTGAGCAGTGTGTGTTATCTGCTGTATCTAACACATACACTGTCTCCTGTACTTAAACTGGAGGATTTGTAAATCCTTACCAAATTCTTGCATTCTATTCTTTCCCACGAATAACAGTGGTAGTGGTCGTGTGTGACCTGGATAGCTGGTTGTTGTTGTACTGTTTCCCACGAATAACAGTGGTAGAGGTCTTGGACCTGGACAGTTGTAAACTGTTGAACCCCGATCCAGGGTGTGGATCATTTTTATATAAACTTTTAAGAGGACTAAGTCTCGGCTTGAGACTGAACCT
This sequence comes from Viscum album, assembly GCA_963277665.1. Taxonomy (NCBI): domain Eukaryota; kingdom Viridiplantae; phylum Streptophyta; class Magnoliopsida; order Santalales; family Viscaceae; genus Viscum; species Viscum album. The sequence goes on along the minus strand of OY728161.1, from coordinate 1,931,422,593 downwards.
CTTGGTTACATTTGTTGTGCCATCTCTTTCAAAGTTTTATTCCGCTGCTAATCACTTTAAAACTAATACTGTTTTTAAAGTTACTTTGATAATTAAATTAGCAAGTGTTTATGTTAAGTACAGATTAGTAAGTTAGTTTCAAAAGATAATCACACACTCCTGTATTGATTAACTGGGAATTAATCAATCCCTTGAGAATCTAACAGAACCTCTGCTTTAATATAAATTCACTACAGTTTAATTTATTATTTTATTTGGGGGTCTTTAAGACAGTGTTTTTAAATACAGAAATTTTAATTGGCACTCAATTCACCCCCCCCCCCTCTTGAGTAAACCACTCCGACCAACACACATTTTCTAAGAAAAAATATTGAAACATTTACAAGGTTTTTATACAAAACATCAATATAAAATTTATTTAAATAACATAAATTGGATTAATAGATATAAAATTGAATAATTATCACTTTAAAAATTATTTAAAATATTATTTAACATTGCAAATAATTTAAACAAAAATGCAGTTTCCAATTGAGATTTAGTTTTTTTCACTTTTCATCATAAAAAAAATCTTTTCAGAGATACTGAAAAATTCACTGTAATGTTATTTTAAAATTTAGGTTTCAAAAATTAGTTTTATTTCTTCAAATAAATATTCTAAAATATTTATAAATTTCTGCCATTTAAATCAATAAAAAATATTTTTCAAAAAACACATTTTTAAGAATATAATCACTTTACTATAAATTTATTTATTATTGAATAAGGATTTATAAATAAATTTATATTGATTATAAAATATATATATATTTAAAAAATTAATTAATACTCTTAATACTGTTATATTTAATGAATTTTTTATAACATTTATATTTAAAATAATATTATTTCATGGTTCATTTATACCGATGCCACGTGACATGTACACTATCAGGGAAACTTGTTGTTTGTTTGTATGCAGCCTAAAATCAGTATTTCTTATAATGGAAAATATATAAAAATTAAAATTAATGTTAAAAAATATATAACATCTTCAGATGTTACAATTGAGATAATATATCCCTTAAATGAATCTTTTCGTTTTCAAAAATCAAACATTGTAAATTTTTCATATAGTTTCTCCTACCAGAGGGTATTCATTACAATCCTCAAGTGATATTTTTTATCTAACTTTCACTTTAAATATATGAGAGTATCATCTATAAAGGCTACCTAATATTGATCAAGGGTGTCTCTATGAACACTATTCATTAAATCTATAAAGATATTGGGGGAATTATTATGACCAAATGTAATCAATATACATCCATATCATCTATAAATCTTACAGATTAACGTCTTAGAGAATATACTCCATCTTAACCCTAAATTTTTTATATTCAGGATGCAATTTAGTCTTTGAAAAGTAAGTATATCTAAAAATATGATCAAACAAATCATCAACATGGGGTATCAGATATTTCTCTTTTTTATGATATTGTTCATTTAAAAATAATTACTAAAACTTTGCATATATCTATCCTTCACCATGATAAAAAGTATATGTGCACCCAAACGTGACACAATATGATGATAACATCCCCTATAAATATTTTCATTATGTTTTTTCTTTAAATATTTCTACTCAATCTATGAAATTCTATAGGGAGTCTATGAAATATGTGTAGTATGATTTCTTTTGAAAACTCAACTTCATGTTATAGTGGAAGACTACACAAATACTTCCAAAAGACATGGTAAAATTCCCTCACATTAAGAATATCTTCAATGATGAGTTTATCCCCAACCATCAGAGATAAAAACAAATTTTTAATGGGTTTCAAAACTCATACAATGGAATAAATCTAAAATAAAAGTTTTTATTTATTGTCACATTGATATGTGGTTATCAGTTGGTTAAGAATATAAAATTGACGAAACTTATTTGTAAATTAATGGGGTGTTGATATAGGTAAATTAAATCCATTCCTAATATCATATATAATTAATACTAAGGGTGAAAAAATTATGCAATCACCTTCCCAAAAATTACAACTAAGGAAGAATCATTGATTGGAGATACGATCAACATACCAGAATGGTTTTTAATTTCAAATTAAATATAAAAAAAATTATATATGAATTAAGATAACATAAAAATTTTATGGATATATAAGAATTAATAAAAATAATAATAAATGGGGTACATCATTATTTGAGTGTATCTATTACTACAACAACATCATCATTATATCTTTAATCCATTAGTAAATCTATAATTGTTATTATGACCGTCAAACATCACTGATTGAGTGATCAATCATTCATATTGTGTATATATCAGGACAAATTCATTCCAATATGTGACATGATAGGTATATACTAGGTCATTAATTATCACCATCTATTAAAATTTGTCATGATGGTATATAAGGAATTTATGAATTTTCAAAACACAACCCTTAGGAGTGTCAAACAAAGTGTGTAGTAAGGTCAATGGACATTCCAGACTTTTTGATCAATTCAGTACTCTGTGAAACCTTTTTATAGTTAGTCACTATATGTAAAACAATTCTCAACCCACATCCACTAATATTATATATATGAGGATGTAATTTTTTAAAAACCACTCACACTATCCCTCACCAAAATTTGAGGATATTTTTCGATATTTATACATATCCTTGGGGTTCTCACAAAATTTTCCTCATCCTATTTTCAAAATGTTAACTAATCCTTTTTCTAATACAAATTTTTAAAACCGATAATTTGCATATATAGGTATTAAATTTTTGAATATGAATATTCATTACATAACATAACTACCCCTGTCATAATCATGTAGATCTACTATCATTAGATACATAGACACAAAATAATAGTTTCTTAAGAGTGTTATGTCAACTCCCACTAAGTTCATTATAACTTTCAACGATTTTAGAAATTCTATAAATGTAATGTTCCTTATATCCTGGAAGAGTTAAATATACGAAAAGGTAAGATCAGATTATCAGTAAGGGAAAACAAGGGTGATATCAATGATCACATAAGAATAAAATAAGTATAATGGTACAAGGACTAGAGAATATAATTTGAAATCCATACCCAATATATAATATATCATAAACATGCGTCATGGAATATATCACAGAAGTTCATAAGACCGGAATCATAAATTAATCAAGAACATAAGCCATGAGGTAATAGTATTGACACAAGACATCGATTTTTGGCATATTCATAGGAATATAAAATCTTATGTCAAGGATACTGCTCATAATATTTATAACATTTTAGTCTTGGGATAACCACCATTGTACCATCCTCGGGTTTGGTATATCCTCCTGTATACCCTCTTTTGGGCTTAGGATAACCAAATTTGTAACCTCTTTTTGTATTTTAATGACCTCTTATGTACCCTTTGAGATCATTGATCTTTAATAATTACCCAATGCATTAGTGGAATATATAATTCTAATACCACCCATAATATAATTAAAATCAAAATTATGTGTAACATAAGATCAAAAAAACCTTCATCATAATAGAACCTACAAAAATTAATGGGTTATATAAACATTTCATCACAGCCTAACCCATGTAAAGGAAATGATTTTCAAAAAAATTTCATAATTTCATCATAAAATAACGCAAATAAATAGAACATTATCATAAACAACTTTTATTTATAAATTTAAACCATCTAGAAAAATGATTGTATCATTAGATCATATTCCCATGAAAATATTAAGTAACATCAAAGGTAATCATCTTGGATATAAAATGATTTTTAAGGAAAATGTTGAACAATTCATAAAGTAAATTTCCATTCCACACTAAAATCATAAATTTTAAATGAAAAAAATTTAAAAATAAAATAAAAATATTTCTCTTAAAAAAATCATTGAAAATAATTAATGTAAACTATAAATCATTGATAGTTCATAACAATGGTAAATAATCTTCATGTTGTAAATTTTTAAACAATGTTATCTTTTATATTTTTGCTATAAATTTAAAATTAACTAGTTTAGAAAATGAAAAAAAGATATATTTTATTCCATTTTTTTAAAATCTAGAAAAGGGTAAAAATTTATTTAAATATCAATGTAGAAGTTTAAAAACTTTTTTTAAAATATTTTAAGAGAACATGGACATGGAAGATAAATTATTTTTAAACGAGGACGGATAAATTTATTTTTCCTTCAAAACATTCTTTTGGACTACAGATTAGATAGAGTTAGGAAAATTGAATTAAAACATTTAATTTCAACAAAATAAAAAATGACTAAAAAATATATTTTATTAATAAGGACACTTTTGAGGAAAAAGGGAGAAAACAAAAGTTTCAACGAAGCCAAACAGAAACAAGTAAAAACCAGAAATCACCTCATCCACGAAAAAACAGTGTCACTCACTCCGAGGGAGGACCACTCAGCGATCCCATGCAAGCATGGTCCCTCCCAATGGCAAGACATCCCTCTTATCAGCCACCTCCCAAATGGCCTTCCATGGAAGGAGCAATGTGCTCTAGCCCATCTGAGCCTATCTGGCCCTCCAACATTCCACACACAACAAGAGAAGTAACTTGAAAAAGCATTAGTTAGTGAGAGTATAAACAAAATCATTGAAAACAAGTTTATTTCTACCAGAAATAACAAATGGATAATAAAATTAATGGGTTTTTGGATTGTTAGATTATAAAATTTAATCATCATATTCATCTTCATTAAAAATCATAATAAAAATGTTATTTTAATGTAAAACCCATAACACTTTGGTAACATTTAATTTCATTCCCCATTAAAGAAATAACATTATGAGTATATTTATATCACATAATATTTCATATAATAATTATAAAAAAACTTCATGGTTATTATATATAACACACAAAAGAAAACAAGATTTTTATAAAAAAGTTTACTCACTAAAATAAAATACATATGAAAATCCTTTATAGATTTAAAAACTTTTGAAAATGAAGTCCCATTAAATGATAACACAGTGTAAAAATTAAATATAATTAAAATTAGTATCTTGTTTATATAAAATGAAAATTTTATAATATATACCACTCACAAAAGAAAATGGTGGTGAACATTAAATATGTCACCAAAAAATAAAAGAGAGACAAGAAATCCCTTACCTCATGTCTTGATATTATTTCTATAGATTTGAACCTACTTTATATAAAATATATATTTATTATTAATATATTAAATAACCATAATAATATATATCATATGATATTTTATTTTCTTATAACAATTTTCACCTATATATTAAATATTATTTATCAAAATCACAATTTTAGTTAATCACTGCTTTTTTCATGTATGTTATAGTTCGGTAGTTTTGGTCCTTATATACTGATTATGGTTTCATAATATCAGTATTTTTATTAATAATATAAATATAATATATATTAGTTATATACATATTTATAATCTCTCATAAACATTTGGGATGGAAAATTTAATTTAACAATTCATGGTGGTAGTAGGCCATACAAACACCTGAATGTTGTTTTCTTTTTTTTCAATAATGGAATGAAATAATGATAAATATATATTTAACATTAAATGATAATTTATATATCATATATATAATATATATAATATATATAATATATAATATATATATATATATATCCATTAAATATAACCTTATCACTAAATAGGTCAAAATAAAATGGATAATGTGTTATATTGCTTCTTGGTGGTGGTAGTCCACACATACACATGAGCGATATTTTTTCTATGGAATGGAAATTAATACGGTAGATGTAATATTCTAATTATATAAGTATAATTATTTCATAAATATTATATATATATATATATATATTGTTTTAATCCATCTTTATATCCACCTATGAGATGAGGGGATGAAAAGATAATGACATCAATTCACATGGTGGTAGTATGTCGTACACATGATCGATGGTTTTGTTTCCCATATTATGGAAGTGTATATGGATATATGTTATACCATTAAAAAAATAAAAAATAATTATCTGGGACATAACTATGCTTTTATATAATCATGGTTTAATAATATATTAATTAGGTATATGATTAATGCAAATAAAAATGCTATGTTGAGAAAAATACCTCTTATTTGGACAACCTCCTTAGATTACTACCAAAATAATTCTTAAGAGAGTTTACTAATAAAATTATGGACTATGGTTTATGGTAAGGGATGTATGGAATGTAATTTTTCTATATATTTTATGAACTAAAAATATCTTTTTGTTTTTATAAGAGAGCAGGAGAGATGAACTTTTATAAGTGGGGAAAGAAACCCACTTGGAAACTACTTAAATATTTCCCAAAAGAATCCAAAATTATAAAGTCATTCCCATATAAAATGCTTCTAAATTACCATATAATTTATATTTTTATAGGATAATGCTATAATATTTATAACTTATTGTATCTAGACAAGTTTTACTTTGAAAAGTAATATTATCTTTGGGTTTAACCCCACCCCCAATAAACCGGTTATTACCTTAATTGTGGTTATTAATTTATACTATTTTTACTATGAATTATTAACAAAAATTAAGATGGAATTATTACCTAATATTAATTATTATGTTTAAATATATTTTATACATTTGAAAAAAATCAATTCATATAATTGGTATAATTAAAATAAAAATTAAACCCATCAACACAATGAAAAGTGGTTTTCAAAATTTTTTTTTCATACAGTTAAATTGTTTTTATATCAAACATGAACATGAAATTGATTGTGATGACCTATATATTATTCTTAGTATTATAATTAAACTAATTTTAAATTTTTAACCATTTAATTAAAATTAAATTTTAAATTCATTAAATGAAAAGGATGATTTTAATAAAATCATTATTTTTTCACGATTCATTGAAAAATTAATCTTTCTAGAAAACTCCAAATAATTTACTAGAAGATAATATTAAATATATTAATTTAAAAAATATATTTTATTTTACCATATGAATTTTTTGATTGTGGAAAATAAATATTTTTATTATTTTTTTTAAAATAATAATTTATATTATTTTCCGAGAAAAAATTATTTTTGAAGCATATAAACACTTTATTAAAAATTAATTAATTATTTATAAATATATATTATTTACTAAAATAGCTTATACATATTTTTTAAAATTCATTTATTAATATTCAAACAAGAAAGTTCAAATTTTATAATATAATGGTCGGGTTTAAATAATAAAAAGAATATTATATTGTATTTTATTAAAACTCAGTGTTTTGTGTAACATATGTTATCAAAGAATGAAATATATTTGAATAAATATATATTTCTTAATGTCTAGGGGAGTTATAGTCACTTCCAAGTTAAATAGATCCAAAAAATAAAATAATATAGACAATAATATATGAGGTGGATCCACATCACAATAACTAAATTAAAAACTGTTTTAAACATGTTTTGATCTTTACGTCTTAGGTTACTCATTTTTTCTCTATTTGGTTTTCACCGTGATAAATAGTTTTTACCTAGGTAATTTTCCTTTATTCCAATAATTTTTTTTATAATTTTGGCATCAATATTCCAAATTTGAAATAAATTATTTTTAATTTAAATTTAAAAATTGCTAATAAATAATTTTATAATATAAAATGAAAAATGTATTGAAAAAAATTTCTTGATACAAATATATAGCAAATATTTCTATAAAATTAAAAAAAAACAATATATTTAAAAATTCAATTAAAAGTACATATTTTGTTTCGAAATTTTTTTCATTAATTTCAAATTCATAGTAATATATTAATAAAATAAAAAAAGACATGATATTTGAAAAAAATGGTATTTACAGTATTCACCTAGAAATTTTTATTTTTAGAAAAACTCAATAATTCACCATAAGATTATTTTTCTATCATAAATCCAAACAAAAAGTTATATTTATCTATTTAAATATATAAAAAATAAAAATATCATTTTTCAATCAATATAAAAAATACAAATAAAAAGAAAATTATTTAAAAAATATTTTTTAATACATTAATTATTCTTAATATTATTTCATATCAATTTTTAATTTCAAATATTTTAATATTTTTATTCAGATATAATTTTATTTTTCAAATTTTCAATATAATATATTAGTATAAAATATAAAATACATAAAAATAGTTCTTTGAAAAAAAATATTATTTTCATTCAAATATGTTTTAAAAAACTTTCATTAAAATTAATTATTTATATTCTAAAATTTAATTTTTTGGCTCCATTGATACTAAATTTTGTTTTTTAATTTTATATTTATATCTCATCAAATTTTAAAAAAATATAAATTTATATATATATACATAATGTATCAGTATATATACATATATTTAAAATATTTTAAAATCATATTTTTCTTTCTTTATGAGTTATATTATTTTTAATTTAATACTTAACCATACCTGACTTCAGTATACCTATTGGATATAAATATAATTTCTATATTTTTATTGAATCTATTTGCAACTACCATATTTGCAATGACAAAATTTCATTCATATATGTATAGACATACTAAATCATTAATTTAATCTACTCTAAATTATGAATGAAAATCTCCCATTTCATATTATTTATTTTTTATAATGCTTTCTTCATTCGTGGTACTCTACCATATTATGGGATTTTTTTTGATATTGGTGATCTTCAAAGTTGAACATGTTAAAAGAAATTTTCTAGTCGTCAATATTTTATTATTTTATTTCTATTATATCCTATTTATTTATGAACACTTAATAGATAAAATTAATCTATTATACGTAATAATTCATGGTGTGCAGTACTTAGTTTTATGTTATTTGGTTGTAATTACCCACTTATTAATGAATAATATGTATTTGGTTTGGTTCATATCTTTAAGGTCGCATAAGCTAATCATGTTTCAATCCTTTTATAAGATTATAAAAATGATCATAAATATGAATACTAATTATTACTATTATAATTATAATTATAGCCCCTAAAACATAAATAATTACATTATCTACCAAAAATAAATTGTATCCTAACCATTTTAATTATTGCATACTAATGTAAATTGATAAGGGCCTAAAAATTATGAATTTTACTCTGAATAAAATTTATATAGTCATATCAACCTTTAAAACCTGAGAAACATATCTATTTCCTTAAAATATTATAATCTCTAATATTGATATTTTCTACAACAGTTAGGAATAATAGTCTACAATTCTTTAGTATCAAAACCCACATTATATATATTTTTAAATGGTGTTTATTATTATACTGTATGTGATAGAATATCATAGGTTAATATTAAATATGTTTTCCTTACTCTATATAATGTTTTCTTCCAAGTGAAGGGAACCAATTAATCACTAAAAAAGAGTTAAATGTATCTGAAGGAAAGATAACAATATTTTCACAAGTAACATTTCTATAATATTCAAATGGTAATATAATAATTATTGTAACTAGATTATTTCTTCTACAATCAAATAATAATAGTAGGGATTTTATAATCTTATAAAAATTCATATATATACTATAGTTTCTAGAATAAAATTCCCTAAATTATTCCACAACTCTATGTCAAAGGATATGTATACCTTTAATATCATGATCCAATTTTGGAATTGTTCATTCATAGTAATTCCTTTATCTTGTATGTATTAGGGGTTTATGATTATCCTCATCTTGTTAAGTCCATGGATTAGAGAATTCACTTGAATAATTCTTATGTTCCCCAAATATAAGAGATTGTTATTTAATTTTACTTTATGAACTCTATTTATTTTAATCATGTTAACTAAAATATTCATTTTTTTACAAGTGAATGAGGCATGAGTATATCCTTTATAGTAGTTAAATAATATTCATTTCCCATTAAGTAAATTAATTTGGTTCTTATTCCCATATATTTGACATATATACTATTTAATATTTCTTTAATTATTTTATCGATTATTTATAAGACTCCATACCTCCATTATTTAGTGTATTATAGAATCTAATTATGTTCTCTTTATTAAACATAATTCATCATATATAGTTTGGAATAATTGTATGATTCCTCATTCTTACAATTATTCTATTATATTTCTCTTGGGGGAAATCTATACATTGTCTAATGAATTCTTTGTTAAACTATTTATTTATGGATTATCCATTAATAAAACTATAATGAGTTTACATTCTTGAATATAACCATAACATAATTATTTTAAGATAATTGTATTGAAACTTATGTCTCAAAATTTCCTATTACTACACTGGCTTTCAATTCAACCAAAAACTCTATCATTTTAATCATGTATTTTTTAGGTTTGGTTCTCTTATGATTACTATCCAAATTAGTTAAGATAATAATTTATTTATAATGGATTTTAATGTTAACTTGATTATTCAATGCATATCCTTCGAGAGTATCAAAAAAGGTTTGGATTTAAGCCAGATTATCAAGCACCAGGGGTGATTCAGTTAAAACCCAACATTTTCTTTTTTGGGTTATTACACATAAGTACATATATATCACAACCACTATTGAAATTTAGTATCTAAATAGGGATTTTATTTCCATTAAAATTACACATTCTAAATATTATTATGATTCGAGTATGTTCTCCATTACTTATACATATAACTTAAAATTATAGGTATCGGTTTCACAAAGGTTTTATCATCCTAATCCCCAAAATAAATAAAATAATACTTATAAATAAATAAACTTTTCTATGATGAAAAATATATAAACTCAGGGTATACATGTTTTATATTTATACATTTTTCTAAGGTAAACATTACATATTATAAATAATCACATAATCCCATTAATATAACATTTATTTCATTTGAAGACTAGTAACATAAGAAAATTATATTACCAACCTTGTGAGGATTTATCCAGAATTAATCCACACTAAAATCTATCTTGTACTTATTATGTTTTATAAATGTATTCAAAAACTATAGAAATTGAATGATAATAAATTAGAGAACATCGACTCTTAGTATTGTTAAACATGAGTGATAATAATTGAATATCATAAGTGACCAAATGGGTATAGTAAAGATCCATTATAAAATTCATACATAACAAATATTAGATCATAAATTAATTCATATAACATGAAATAACATATTTTAGAAATCAATAGGGTTTGAAACATTAGTCTATAAATATGATCCCTTAGATATTTACACAACCATGAGAATAAACATAAAACAATGAAATCTATTTCGACTTTTACACAAAAATTAATATTGGTAATATTAAATTCATGATCCAAAACATCAATTAACCTTATTATGAGAAAAAAAATTTAATAAAAAATTCCAATATCATGATATATCACATTTTAACCAATGCATTTTAGGGTTTTATTGTAACCCACTCCACTTTAACCATTCTTATGAGTTTCACATGAAATAAATCACTTTTAACGCCATAAAGGAAATAAAATGGGGTTTTTTAACACATCATAATGAACCCATGTAAATAAAATGGGTTTCATATATATTAAGATAATGAAGTAATTTATAATTACATCTTTAGTCATAATAATATAAACCCATGAAAAATAAATGGGTATCTGATGACATCATGTAACATTCTAGGTAATTACTATTCAATCATGATAAAAATAATATGCAACATAAATGATATAGATAAATTTTATAAGATTAAATAAATAATTTCCCCAAATCAATTTGTGTATATAATTTAGGTGAAAACCATTAAAATAGTGAATAATAAATAGAGTATTAACAAAAGGAATTCCACTGGGAGAAAAGTTGGAATCATACACAATGGATAATTTATAAAGACACTAGAAATGATGTACAATTCCTTTAAACGTGAAATACATTACATAAGTCATCTTGAAAAAAATATAGGTGGTTAAATTATAATAATGTCATTTTTTAATCGAAATTCATGTTAATGGAATTCAATTTAGATGAAAAACATTTTCAATAGAATTAAAATAAATTGGGACTAAGAAAAATTTATAATATTTTTCAAGGAAATTTTAATATAAATAATAAACATATAAAGAATAATAATATTTTAATTTATAAAATCATTAAATATTAAAAATAAATTATCATATAACACAAAAAATATTTTGAAAATAAATATTCATGTGGAAAAATTAAAAAAATATTCCTTTTAACATAAATGAAAATGAACAATACCGAAAATGAAAAACATTTTATTAATTTTTTTAATATGATAAATTAGTTAAAATTGAGAGCAAATATTAATCAGGTATTCGTAAAAAAATTAAAAATAATTTATTGAATCATTATATAACAAAACATTTCCCACCTGAATAGAAGGGATGGGGTTGATTCAATTACATGAAACTATTCGGTTAAAATATGAATCAATGGGAAATGGAATATTGAGAGAACATATAAAACTATATAAATATGGCATATAAATTGATATAGGATTTATGAATAATAAAAATTCTCTATATGGATTATATTTAAAAAAAATAATCAATATTTTAATGTAAAATATTCATCAAAGCCCTTATGGTTTGTGTAGCACTCTGACAAAAAACCAATTCAATATTAGTATCATTTTAATCAGAGAAAACATAAAAAAATTAAATAAAAATAATCTTAAAACACCACTAATATGGTAAAATATAATAATTATGTAATATTACCAACACTTTATCGGTATTATGTTTCAAATTAATAAATAATTCTAAAGAAAATAAATTGGAGATAAAAAACCCTTACCATGTACCCCTTTTTAGTCCAATGCACTATAAGATCTTGTAAAATGTACATAAATATATTATTCAACTATTTCAAAAAAAATCATGTATATAACATTTATTAAATATATTTTATGATTATTTTATACATTTTTATTGGTTATTAATTATTTATTTTTGTTGTTGGGTGTGGGTAATCTTAATCATTTTCGACTAGTTTCATAACAGTGATGTTGTTATTCATACTAAAAAAATTTCATTACATGTTTAATAAATTTAATTAATGGATGAATAATAATAATTTTTTAAATTTAAAATCCAACTCAATTTTACTTTATTTTTTATACTAGATGACAAAATCTATAGCGACCATTTATCGATGAATTTTAACCCATGTCTGGTTTCTTCATAATTAATGAGTTTAAAATTGGTCAATCGATTAAAAAAACAAATAATATTAATTATATATTCATTAATAATTTTTTATAGAATTAAATAATTTTTCATAATCATCCATGATATAATTTCATAGTTCAAGTAGGTGCTCAAACCGACCGAAATTTAAACAAACCATTCTTAATGAATGATTAGAAGGAGATTTAGATTCGATATCATTAAACCAGTAAAATAATGATATAATTTAGAGTTAATTAATAAAATATATAATAACTATAGACAAATTAGAAGAATAATAATAAATACATATGAAAATTTTACATAATTTGAATTAATTATTTTACACTTTATATACTTGTTTAAACTATTTAATTAATGATATTTGTTTTTTATCAAGAAATTAATAGGGTATCTATTTTTATATTCTAAAATATCAATAAAATCTCAAATATAAAATTTATTCATTAAAGACATTCAAAATACTATCCATTTAAAATTATAAAGAAAAGAATATCACAACCCAACCAATCAGGGCCCTCCTGGCATGCGTTGAGCCAGGTGTGATGACCCAAGCCCACCTTCAATAGGTTATGGGATAGAGACCAACAATGAGTAGGAATATTAAACACATGGGGGTAAATATTATAATGATATTTTATACCTGAAAACATATCAAAATTAACATAAAATTCTAAAATGGTAAATAAAACTAAAACCATAATGCCTGCATAACAACTATCCCATAATAGAGAACAAAACAATACAATAAAGCAATAAAGGGACATGTAAAAGCCCACCCAAAGTCAAAAAATAATCCAAAAAACTCATAATTATGTGATTGTTGTAAAATAAAACACCTATTTCAACCATGGTCATTTTAGATTAAGCAATGCTCTACCTGATCCTATTATAACACACCAAAACCTACATACCCATGTCTGTTTCTAAATTCATAAACATTACATTTCTGGATTTGTTGTCAATTACTTTGATCCTGTTTTTTCCATAAAAAATTACAACATTAAAATTAAAACTTGGATAAATTATATTCTCAATGACTACATTGGTTTATAAATTTATATAATTTGGAAAAGAATCTACATAAAAAATTCCCATGTTGTCAAATAATAATTTCTCCCACATAACCTATATTTTATAATTTAACATGAAGTCATATTTTTCATACACATTAAAGGCCTTTCAGTTATAATTTCATTATCCTCGTTCATTATAACATCGGGATAATGAAACATAAGAATAGTGGTCTCAACTACCACGTAGAGGAAAACCATTTCATTAACAAATGATTGGAATCAGTGAGAATAAAAAGTGTGTGAGGGTAAAATGAAATAATCAATGTTCACAACTATAATATAAGAATACTCAAACCCATCAATAAATGGATCATCAAATAGTGAAACATAGAATATGGATTAAAAAAATTATTGAATCATAAGGATAGATAATCATGAGCCATGTGATTTAAATATTCACCAAATGAAACATTATAGACCCATATAAATTATAGAATGAAATTAAAACCCTTGATCCAATCTCAATACAATAACATCACCACCCAACTCAATCATATAACTTATTTATAATATAGACCCACAAAAATGATCATTTCTATTATGAAAAAATGATAAATGATTGGTATTCAGGTATTTTTTAAACCTCTATATAAAAACATATCGATGATGAACACGTGTAGGATGAGGGGAGAAATACATTAAAAAAATATTAAAGAACCTATTCCATTTTTTGGGGTTTCAATGATTCATTTTGATTATAATGGGGAAAAAATAACTAAAAATAACCAAATAAATCCAATTAAATATTCCAAGGTAAATAGATTTATGCCTGAAAATAATGATCATCCCATGAATCAATATTTTAATGGATTAATTCATGATCATCATGGGATAATAATATATGGAATAAAACAACCTAAAAACACTATTCATTATGTTTGGATCAAATTTTGGTAAAGAATGGTCATGTGTTATCATCATTGGTGAGATCCACAAACTCTATTGGTGAAATTGACCATTGATGTATTTTCATTCACTAAGATCACCTAAAATGCTATCCCACTCAATCGTAGGGTTATACATATAGCCCTAGTGATTTTTTAAAATTATATTTTTATAGTATGGTGAGGTCATTGAGTATAAATATTTGTAATAAACTAATTTTTTATTTAATGTTTTATTTTCTCCAGTATCCTCATTGAAATAGAACAAACATTGATGAAAAAGTTTTTTCAAATCACTATGGTAAAATATTATTTACCTAATTAAAATAGGTCTTATATATCATATCCAATACTCTTTTAAGTGTTTTTTATTATTTCATAAAAACTCTGTCAACATGATATAATATATTTAATAATTTTATTATATCAACATTGAGACTCATTGGGACATGGAATCCCTCCCCTTCTCAATGCATATATCCGAAAATAATCTTTACCATTTTATTAATCCATACATGGAATAAATAGTTACTTTATAAAGAAAAATGAAAATTAATTATCCCATAGAGTTGGTAGTCCACACGTATTCATAGTTGATGATTTCATTTTATGCAAAACAAGATGAATGAATAATATATTGTTCATTTAATACTAATAAATAAGATTTAAATATGATAATTATTTATTAAATAAAAAATTATCAAAATCCATGTATGGTAGTAGAAGTAATCAAGACATGATATTTTGTGGAGGAGGATGTTTATGGAAACAGAGATGCTGTTTTGGGTTTTCTAAGGAAAATAAAGAAGAGTCGTTAAATATTATACAACCATTATAATAATATATCAGTATAAAACATACTAAATATATAATTTTGGTTTGGTGAAAATAAATTTTATAAAGAATAAAATCACATAAAGAAAAAATAAAATAGGAAGAAGTAGTAAGAAATATATACATAACTACATTCTTTATATACTTTTTGAAGGGTTTTGAACCATGTAAGGATGGAATATTGAAAATAAAATAAACTTTTTATGGTTTCTAGGAGTGTTTATGATATGTTTGTTATATTTTGGGCAAAAATAAGGGAGTTTTGTGTGAGTTGTTTGACCAGATGAGAGCCTCATAAATATGTGGAATGGTGTTAAATTTTTTTAAATACCAAAAAATTAAAAATAATTTAATGAAAAAATCATGGAAAATGGATCCAAAATAAATAAATAATATATAGGATAAGATATGACACTCATAAATTCCACAAAAACTCAATTAAAAAAATGTTTTCAAAATGGTTGACCATTTACCTCATAGGATACTCATTTTTATCATTTTGGTTTTTTCCATGGAAACTTGATTTTACTTAGGTAATTTTTTATGCCCAAAAAATAGTTCTTATTAGAAAATTTAGTTTTAATTATTCTAAATTTGAAATCAACATTATTTGATTAATTTTTTAAAAGTTATAATAATTGATTCTAAAACACTAAATGAACAATGTATTATAAAAATTTATTTGAAAAAAATATATCTTCAATTATAAAATGCAAAATATGTGATTATAAATTTTAAAATAATTTTTAAATGATAAATTATCATATAAAATACAGATTTTTTTGTGTAAAATGATTCATAAATTTCCAATTAGTTCTTATAAACTAATATAGTCAAATATATCGTGTTATTTATAAAAACTAATTTTTTTTATTAATCTAAAAGTCGAATTTTTAGAAAAATAGCAATAATTAATATCAGGTTTAAATTATCATGATAAATCTAAACATAATGTTATTATAATTTAATTTAATTTCTAAAATCTATAAAAATAGTTTTTAAATGAAATTACACATTATAAAAAAATATTTTTATGGAAAATTAGGTTTTTAATAATTACGTGTTCCATAAATTAATTCATATAAATTTATAATTTAAAATATGATAATCTATTAGTTCATATATAAAAATAATTGTAATTTGATCAATTTAATTTATAATAATAAAATAAGTAATACTTAAAAAATTATTCTTTTTTCCAAAAAAAAATGTTAATTTTATCCCAAATATACAATAATAAATACAATTATAGTTAATTATTTACATTCATAAATTTAATTTTATTAATCCTTGGATATTTAAATATAAATTTTAAGTTATTATATTCATCATATTATATTTTGTTATTATTATTATTATTTATATGAAACACAAAAAATAATATATATTTAAAATATTTACTATCATTTTTATCTCATTATGAGTTTTATTATTTTTCATTTACTAATTCACAATACATGACATCAATATAGAATTCGGTATATGTCAAGTGACAATATTTTAAATGAATATATTTAAATCTTATATGTAGAATTATTAAATCATTTGTTCATTCTACTATTACTTCACAAGGCACGGTTATAATTTCATTTTATATATTTTTCATAATTATATATTCTTTCATGGTTCTCTTCAACATTATAATTTTTTAGCTAGTGGTGATACTCAATGTCAATGATGATCCATGCTTTTTCCTAGTTGTGAAAATTTTATTCTTTTCAAAATATCATCCCCTATTGATTTATGTATTGTTAATGGATGTAATTTATCTGTGGTGAGTAATAATATATATTATATAATACACATTTTTATATGATTTTTTAATGTCTAACATATGAACGAAGAATGTGTCTTTAGTTTGGTATGTATCTTATAGGGAATATTTTCTAATCATTTTTCAATCAATCTATAAGAATATGGAAACATTAATGAATAATAATAACCACTAATACCAAGGGAATTACATGTATAATCTTGACTCACAATTATGTATGGTTATGATGGTGTTGACTGGTGGGTTCCTTTCTCAACTTCTAATATATTGGTTATAATTTCCATCTATGTGACATGATTCCACATCAATGTTTTCAATAAAATTGAGATAATAAAACATAAATTTTTTCCATCTAAGTGAAATGACGACCAATTAAACAATACCATCTATGTGGGATTATGAAACATTAATTTATTCTTTCTAATTTATAGGATGACACATAATAGTTTTCCATATCTGTGAGTTGATGACACAAAAATTTATTTTATCTATGTGAGATTATAACACATTAACATTTCCCATATCGGTGTAATGATGTTGAGTTTGTGTTTACCATCATTGTGAGATAATTAGAAAATAACATTTTCTATCTCAGTGAGATGGTGATGCAATTTTATGTTTGGATTTGATCACACTTTTATGATTTTTCATTATTATTTTTATGTCTCATCGTTTTTTTGGAATGATATCATGATATGATGACTCATGAATTGTGTTATTCTCAAATATATACACCTTGACTTATTTTTGATAATCTACGCTTATTTGGGTTCAATTTTCTAATGTTATATCCATCGACTATATGGAGAGCCAAACATTTCAGTCATTAATATTACACATTATAATATGAACATTAATTATAAATAATTATGATCCTTACAAGTTCCATAATGGTTGTGGGTATTTAGAAACATTTATACATAAAAAACTGGTAAATAAAACATCTACATCATCTATCTCTTGGTTCTTAACAAATATCACCCCTCTTAGAAATATCCTACAAGACAACTTTAGTTATAACATAGGGAAAGGATGGAAATTAAATAGGGAGATCAGATTATCAGTAATGGTAAATAAGGGAGATATTGATGATCATTTAAGTACAATATGACGTAATGGTATAAGAAAACAATTTTAACATTTGAAAACCATACCCAACATTTCATATATCATAATTATCTGTCAAGTAATAATGCATTTCATTTCATAATACATGAATAATAAAGAAATTAAAAAAAATAATTAATGGGATAATAACATTGACATAAAATCATGACATAAAACAATAAAATAGTCTTAAAAATAACCATAGTCCAAGAAATAACTTGTTATCGAAACCCTCCAAGACATTAGTCACATTTTATACTTGTGATAACCACTAGTGTAATTGATTTGGGCTTGGTATAAAATCATATGCATCCAATTTTGGGCGTTGGATGACCTCAATTATAATCATTAACCTCAAAAATATAAATATATATCCTATATATAATAGGTATATAATAGACCAACCTATAACATAATAAAAATCCATTCATATATATGCCACTAGTTCATGAAAACGGTTATCATTCCATCCAAAGATAACTAAGGGAAAATAAATTTAATTTCATAAATATATCATCATCATAACCATAAAATATCCATAAATATTATAATGTTAGTTTAATATAAACATACCCCTATTGAAGAAAAAGTTACATCAAATAATTTTATAATAAATAAAAAATTAATTTTAAAGATAACATGAACATTTATTGAAGAAAATACACTTTTATTTTAAAAATAAATTACTTTAAATCTAAATACTTAAAAAATATTAAGTATACAATTTTAATTTTAAAATAATAATGGAATCTTAAAAATTAGTCATTAATGAATTAAGTGGTCAGGGTGGGAAGAAATTCAGTAAATACGGTGTTTGTTAAAACAAATATTCTATTAATTTTTTTTGTTAAAATCCAAATGTACATCATTTTTAAAATTACAAGAATATTCCTTTTAAATTTGTTCATACAATGTCAAAGATGGGATAAATGGATTTAAAGAAATCATAATAGAATATTAAAAAATTCATGAAAAGATTTTAAATTAAATGTGTATATGAAAGAAAAATATTCTCTACCAAATTGTAAAACAAAGTCGATTTTCCTTAAAATCATTCATTCAATCTACTGAGTAATTAATGGATTCAAAATGTACGAATAACATTTAATATATTTAATTTAATCTTGTAGAGTAAAAATAAATATATTTTGGAGTGATATATTTTATATAATCATTATCGATAATTGTATCATAAACAACCTTGTTAAAACGAGATTGTAACATCAAAATTATACTATTTTGGTAAATTTTGAGTCATAATACACATAAAAAGAATAAAAAAATATGAAACAAAAATACCATGAAAATAATGAAATAAAATATAAATCATAAATCTAGTTTAGATAATACACCTCATAAAAAAATAATCACATAATATAACATTTGTCTCCAAGAAGAAAATTTGAGATGGAAAACCCTTTCCACATTGTAATCATTTCAATCAAATCTCATTGGATGAAATAATTTGAATTGTAACATTAAATAACTTGAATTAATATATATTCATGATATAACATGTCATATTATTAATATATAAACCTCATAAACATTAGCAGGTTCATAACATCAAAAATATCTTAATGAAACAATATTGATTTGAAGAACCCTGACATAATTAGTAATCCCTAAAACATATCCTTCTGAAAAAGAGATCCTCATATTGAATTTAATATCCCCATAATTTTCATTAAATTAATCATTAATTTTGTTCAAGCATATTTTTTGGTCTAATTTCTATACATTAGAGGGTATAAATGAGTATACTATAAAAATTTATGTCCAAAATAATTTATAAAATAAAATCCTCAGATTATGAAAATTACTCATTTAAATAAAATAGTAGGTATATCTAATTTAATTATTTGAAATATCTAATTATTATTTTGATCAAAACTCATCTATAATAATATTAATATTATTATAATCCTTTGATATTAATATAATAAAATAATTAGTATAAATATCACATTTAAAAGCTAGCTATCAAAAATCATTTTGGAAAACTGATTTTGAATACAATTTAAAAAAATAGATGGAAAAAAAGGAACACAATGTAATTTATAAATTAAAATGGATTACTATATGTGAATACCTAATCCTATCCACTTTAAAGTCTCATAATTCGATGAAAATTTATTTAAAATAGAAATATGATCCATAACCTGGATTGTGTATATGTTATAATAGCACACTGAATCATCCATGATAATAACCACCCTCTAACATAGTTTCTATGGGAGTATAAATATGAAGAAAATAAATTAATTGAATTTTGGTACTCTAATATGCTCTATATGAGAATAAATTTTATAATTTTGAGGAAAATCATCCATAAAAAATGTAATAAAAATATATAGAGGATTTGAAATATAGATGTAGTAAATGAACAATGATTAGTTGTTTAACTACATTTTTTCACTTCATGGTGTCTTACCTATGTTGTAGGAATTTATGAGAAGATAAGAAAGCATTATCAGATATTTTAATGATGTTTAGATGAAAAAGAGTGTCACGTTTTTTTTAATAAATTAGTGTTTGTTGTTTTTACACTCATGAAATCAGTCTTATATTCACTAACATTAGTGTTCTGTAAAAATGATTTTTCCTCCAAAAATATCCATTGTAAATCAATCATTACATATCCCAAAAATCTTAATGAAATACGGATATATTAATTACATATAATTTCAAATTTCATTCTTCAAAGAAGGTGGTTGGAATATACATATTAAAATATAATTATCACTTTTAGGAATTATTACATAATGCGTGCCACATCAAATCATCCACGGTGACTCCAAAACATAGAAAAAAATTTAGTTAGATTCCATTGAAAATTCATCCAATCATATGATCTGAACATTATTTTGATATAATAAATAGAAAATTTTTAACATTATCATGTGGTCACATCAAAACATCATTTAGATGCTTTATGTCAGACATAAGCTCCAATAGTTTTCCAAAATCCCAACATCATCATTTTTTCAAATTACAACATCATGCGACTGATTGGATGTCATGTGTGGTTTCTCTAATAATTAATAATTTTGTTATATAAATTATATAATATTCTATCGATTGAAAAAGTGTGTAGTCACTTCACTTGAACATGTATTTGGTTGATAATTTTATGGGAAATACAACATAATATATCGAATACAGTTGTGGACAATCCACTTGACCATGCTGTTACCTCAAAATTATATAAAATATCTGCTAGAACATTACGGTTACATAGAAATATAATTTTTGGTCACTCCTATTGGTCTTTTTGTAACTTTTGAACTTTTTAATATTTTTATCAGAGTCAATAGATAGTCATAAGTTTTATGCATTTTTTGTGTGGTCACACTAGTACATTGTGAAATTTATCCAATCTAAATTCATTCATTTGATTGATACAAATTATTCATGTGGTAACTTAAATCCTTATATTTTCATTATAACAAACTAAATTTATGCTATTACCATATTTTTATTTGAATTTAGGTACATTTACAAACATAGGAAAATTTTCAATATTTTCTACATGAATTCTTAAAATTAATAAAATATAAAGTTGATTAGAAATAAAATAAAGATGATTTGGGATTATTATAACAAGTAATTTATATAATAATCAAGAACTATTCCCCTTTTAATGGTCCCAATTTTTTGCTTATATAACTATGTCAAAGAAATATAAATAAATACATACATTTTACACTGAATATCTATTGAAATAAAATATTGAAACCTTTTATAACATTCCAAATAGTATGTTATATATTTAATTCCACTTTTGGGAATATAAAAAATACTTCATAAAATATGATTATAATGTATTGGTATAGATAAAAAATGGGATTATGTAACAAATATAATAAAGTAAAAAATATAAATATACAAAAAAAATTGATTTCATTGTTATTCAAAAATTATTTGATATGTAGGGAATGATCGGGGTACCTAATCAGAGAATGAGTCATTAGGGTCCTGAATGATAGAAGGATCAACTGGTAATTTCCCTTCCCAATAGCTTGTATAGGATAAGGTTTTTGTTGAGGAGAAGAGTTATGTCCTAAAATAATGAGGGTTTCAGCAATAGGTTGGATCAGATAATGGAATTCATGTATGATGAGAGAAATTTGTATTATATTATGTGGTGTAGGTGAGTTAGTAGATCTTGGATTAGTGGAAGAAGTAAATTCTCAACACAAATGAGTGGATATATTGGGTATATGAAAATATTGAGGTTCTATAAATAGCGAATTGGAAATATAAATATAGGGATCCATGATCCATGTAAAGTATATTGCATATTTTTACACATTGTCGATAATCTATAATTACTCATCCTTCCTTAACATAAACTGCTCCAATAGAGTTCGTATGATAAATTTTTTTCCCATAATATCTTGGAAGGCTGTAGTTAAGGGAGGCCTTTTAAAATCATTATCCAATTACTTAAACTGAGTCTTTAAATGTTCCTTTGTTAAAAAATATCATGATAGTACAGTATTGCTATCATACTGATATCATTGACCTTGGAAGTCATAATTGTTTCTACCTTAAGCATTCCATAACTTTTTCTCGTTGGGGAAGTAATATCCATTTGTACTTGATTTTAAATATCCTTAACACTATAGAACAGAATATGAAATTCAACATGAAAAAATCTTTTGACAAAATCCTCATCAATATAAACTTATTCAGTAAGAGGAGTAGACGAATATATAAGTCTTGTAAGAACATATGATTACAAATAGATACCTCTGATAAAGATTATTGATTATCCATAATTTTTGAATACATCTTATAAATCCCTGTAAACCTTACATCTATGTTCTAAAACATTTATACTCGTGATACATATTATCTAAATTTATAACATCTTAGTATGTATATGTGAAACTACACCCTCAATAGTATAGGTAACATGTTAATTCATATCATATTCATCATCAGTACAGATACTAAGAAAAAAATATTACAATAAGGTACATTTTCAGTTTGAGGAGTATATCCAAATAACTCTTATAGATGATATAGGTGACCATGTTCTTGAATAACTGGATAGGAAGGAGCCTACTCTACCTTCCCTTACTAATT
This sequence comes from Viscum album, assembly GCA_963277665.1. Lineage (NCBI taxonomy): Eukaryota > Viridiplantae > Streptophyta > Magnoliopsida > Santalales > Viscaceae > Viscum > Viscum album. Next base: position 1,931,398,705 of record OY728161.1, on the reverse strand, counting down.
TAGCCTATATTGGGAGATCAAGATCCTTTTAAATTTTTTTAATAAGAGATAATCTCATGATCAATTCATAACATCTTTTAGTATCTTAATAAATATTAACATTTTCCTGGGATCCATTCTCATTAGATCAATTAATAGCTTTTTTTTCTAGTAAGGATCCAATCCTAGATCGATTTCAATCTTTTGTCTTATAGGTTTTTTAGAATATTAATCCACTCATAAATTATCACCTCATTTGAAGACCACAATTTTTTTTCATTAATTCTATATAATATTAATCCTCTTACATGAGTTTTGGTTAAGTAAAATACCACCTTAATATTTTTCCTTTTTAATCCCTTATGAATACATTTATTCTATTCGAGTAGAGCTGAAACAAACTTGGGCTTAGGGAGAGTATACAATCATCAAGAGTTATTACTCAACTCTTAAATATGTCTCATAAGAAGATTAATCTACCTCTCATTGACCATAAAATAAATAAATATGTGGTATTTGTGCATAATAGTGATGAAATCATCCTTTTTAGGGAAAATAGTAAATTATAAAAAATTTATAAATAGACTACATTCTCTATTTAGTTATGTAACACAAGGCCATCAAAGGATTATATCAATAATTAATTCATTTAAATAATCTATATTCACAAAATGTGGATGATTTTAAAGACAATAACTTTGGTAAATTTCATACACACCTTCATGTGGTACTTTTAAGATTCATCCAAAAGAATTAAAGAAAACTCTTATTAATGTGCATAAAAACTATTATATTAAGATCTGACTAATCTATTTCATTAAAAAACAAATTTAAATAAAATAACTTTAAAATCTATGGATAGTAAACATAATTTTATCAAGGAACAAGTCAATCCATTGTTATTTCATAATGGCTATCCAAACTATCATACTACATTTATTAAAAACCTCTACATTTGTTTCTTTATCTTGATTAAATTTAAACTAAAAAATATGTATCTTCAAGATTGTTTTAGTTACAATTTTTTTCTTTTGATTGTTTAGATGCATTAGTATATTCATGAGAAAATTTCTCAATATATATCTTCATATTGACCACTCAAAATTAATATTCACCGATTTGAATGCAATTGTTTTTGTAATGGAATGGTTGAAAGATGGTTTATAGTGGGATGGAAAAGAAAAGTATTGATGTAGAATAAATTTTTTGATATTTACAACATTTTGGGATATATGTATATTAAAATGAGGGAAAATAATTAATATATACTATAAATTCTTAAGAATAAAAAATGTAGATTTATAATAAAAGAAAATAACCAACAAATTATTACAGGTAAGAAAAAATTAACATTAAATGTAAATTTAATGAATTTCCTAAATTTAAATATTTAATATATACCAAATAAAATAATTAATATTGATTGATAAACTCTAGCTCATGTGCGATATAATATAACCTCTCAGAATTCATAGGATTTATAAAAATGTCAGTGATCTGATGTTTGTTCTAATTAGTTCATGATTTATCTCCACTTTTTGAAAATTATCACTAAGAAATTAATTTTTTATATCAATCTTCTTGTTACTAGAATGAAATAAGTGATTTTTAGAAATTTTAATAACCCTTGTGTTGTTGTGATTTATAAGTTCATGTCTGAAATGATATCAATAGTCTATAAGGTGCATTTTGTCTATAGAATTTGTACAAAACAAGAACTTGTATCTGTTTACATATAGTCTAAAATAGATAATGAAACTAAATTTTCTTTTTTACTACACAAACAAAATTTGGAATTTCAAAAAAATGGCATTTTGGAAAGATTCTTTTCAAATTTAATTTACAGACAAAAAAATATGTATCTGAATAATTAAATAAATTCCAATCATTCCCCCTACAAAAGAATATTCCCAAATTGGTTATAATTTTTTGGTATTTTTAAAATCATTTTAACAAAACTAAAATGAGATCCCTTTTTTGAAATAATGCACACAAACACACACTAAACATAATGTTAGGCTGGATAGTTATTAAGTAATGTAAACTCCCAATTATACCTCTTTAAATGGTCTAGTTATCTTGTTTCCCAGTTTCATCAAGATCCAATTTATAGTTGGTGTTTATTGGAGTATCACTAAAGTTTTACCTATTCATTATAAAAAAATTTGAAATATATTAATTATAATTTCTTTTCTTTAAAATAATTCATTATTTATTTTTAAGGATCTATAAACCAAGAAATAATTTTATTTAAATAATAAATTTAGTTCAAATTCATAATTCATTATTTTTGAAAATTTAGTACATAATGAATTTCATATAGAACCAAAAATAATATCACCATCTTATATTTGTTGAAAAAATATATATTTTGAATTATTTTGATAAAAAATGTATGTTCAGCAACACCTTTTTTAAAACCATTTGAAATAAGAAAATTATTGAACCTATCATATTATGATATGGGAGAATTGTCTAAATCATATTGTTAATTATACCATTTAAAAACATGGTTTGGCAAAATTGTATTTAAAAATAAATTCTTTGTTAATAGAAAAACATCCCCAACAATATAACCATTTAGAAAATCACACTTCACATCCATTTTATTTAATATTAAATTTTAATATGCTATAAAAGAAAGAAGTATCCTAATAGCTTCATGTATAACTATAGGAGAAAAGGTTTCTTCATAGTCAATGTCTTCTTATTAACTATAAACATATTCTACAAGATATTTTTTTTCTAATAATATTTTTAGATCCACCATCCTTATTTTTATATACCCGTTTGATGTTCATGTTTAAATAGTCATTCAATATCTCAACTAGTTCCCATTCATTATTACTTTTAAATTGATTAATTTTTTATTGAATAACCATCACCCAAAATTCATCACTAATTTCATCATTAATTTTTTGGTTTTATCCTATGACAAAAAATATTTATGTTCAACCTAGTTTCCAAGTGATGCACATGTTTTATTTCCACTATTTAGACCTCCAACAATATTATGTAAAGGGTGTCTCTTTAGGTTCTAATAGTTCTTGTTATTATATATTCCTATAGGTTTTAAAAATGGTGTGGTTCATATATCATTTATGTTTTGTGATATTTTAATATTAAATCAATATAATGGTCGTTGATCTTTAATGTGTTACAAATATTCAAATTAGATGTATCATCCTCTTGGTTTTTTAAGTAAACATGAGGTCCATGTGGCTTTTTCTCATCAAATTTCATACAAAAACATTTTTTCACCAACATTGTTCCGTTATTAAATGTTATATATGATTTACTAGATGTATAATAACCAATAATAATTCCTTCATAGCTCTTGGATAAAAACTTATCCATATTATCTTTTGTATTAATATTATATACATTATCGACAAAAAACATTTAAATAATTCAACATGTAATTTCCTACATTTCATTATTAATATAAAACATTCTTTAAAAGAGATCTTATTAATACTATATTAATTAAATTAGAAGATTTATTTCTACTTTTATTCCAAAAATAGTGTTATAGATTATATTATCTAATCATGTTTTAAGTTATTGGTTGATGGTTCATACTCCATCTTTCAACCTCTATATTCTATTTAGGTGTATGAGGGAAAAAATATATTATTGTATCCATGTTTTCTTCATAGGGATTAAATATCATGATTTTTATACCCAAAACCATGACCACTTCTCTAACTATTAATAATACAACTATGGTTATCTAAATTTTTTTAATACATTATTAAAAAAATAAAATCTTAAATTTTGTGAGCCATGAAATATACCAACGTAAACTGTGAATTTTCATAAAAAATTAAAAAATACTAAATTTTTTCTATACAGATTTAATCACCAGATTGTCCAATCAAGAAAATTTGAATTAGTTCTGGTGGTTGAGAGGTAAAAACCTCTTTCATTGGTTTGAAATAAACTTTTTGTTGAATTATTTTTTCATTGGGATTGAACACATTTTATTTTGTGAAATATAGTTTAGGTATATCCTTTATTGAAACATTTTTACTATAATATTCAGTGAATATATATTACAGTGGCATATTATTCTATGTAGAAATGATAATTCCTGATGAATGTGAACTAAACAAGAAAAGTTTGGGGAAAATAAAAAAATACAAATCTACTGCAAAAAAAAAATTCTTCCCTTAAGAAGTAAACAAAAAATTAAAATAGGATCATAAATTTAAAATCATTACTCTCAAACATGAAATGAAACCCATAATCTCATAGAAAATATTTTATTAACAAATTATAATTTTAGAAATTAATAAATAATACTTTATAAATTCACCAGGTTTTAGAATTATTGTCTTGACCAAGGCCTATATTTCTTCCTTTTTCTTTATCACCAAAGGAGAAATGACCTCCATCCGCTTTGGTAAAAATTTGAAATTCTAAGAATCCCACTATCATGTGTTCAGAACTCTAACTATTCAAATACCATAACATTGAATAGGATATTTTAAATAAGGCTCACTATAATCATTCAAATACATATTAATTTTTGTACATGGATTAGTTTGGGTCTAAAAAGGATTGAAATTAATTTTTTTGGAGTCCACATCTATTATAAATATTTATTCCCAAATTTATGAATATAAATTACAAAATTTGGAAAATAATAAATTTTTAATTCATATAAGATTGTTCTGAATTTAGAAGTACCACCTGTATTATTTTTTCAATATTTATTTAAATCATTTGAGAAATGAATGAATTAGTTTTTATAATGTTTTATTTTATATATATTATTATCAATTAAACTAGATATTGGGTTTTTACATATTTTCAATCAAATTGTTTTAGGGATTTTTTTGACTAAAAACCATTACAATATTTCTTTACTTCCTCATTTACTAAATTTAAGTAATTATTTCCTTTGAAAAGTTGTGTGTTTTAGTACATTTAATGAAAATAATAGATTTTGAAGTTGTTGATAAATCATGTTATTTCTTAAAATTATTATATTAATCATTAATCTCTATATAGGTGTCTTATAGTATGTTATAATAATAAAATAGATAATTAATCATTATATCATTTTCATCATGACTTTATTATTTAGAGATATCATAATTATGAAAAATATAAAAATAATGCACCTCTATATTGTTCTCATTGATGAATATATTTTATTTTTAACTTACACCATCTTGATTAGTATGTATGTCACTTGAGTTATCCTTAAAAGCACTCCATGTTTCTTTTTCTTCTATATTATATTTCTTCCCTTGATCCATAAACATATTTCTATATTATAACATTGAAGTACTATATTTTATGTGTATTATCCTTTTATAATCACAATGTTTTACATAAATATTAAAATATTTCTTCCTGTCTACTTTGTTATCTTATTTTATCATGAAATTTAACTTCCAATAGAATATTTTATTTTTATTAAATTTCAGTAATCATATTTATAACAATGATAATTCATCATCATTGTCAGATTCAGCACCACTTATACTAATAGTATAATATTTGATTACTTATTTGGATTTGGATATATATTATATGACTGAAATTTATTTATTTGGTTCATCGTCATCATTATTTACTTTATTTTTCCTATATAAATCAATAATTTTTTATTATCTACTTTAAATAATCATAGTCATTACACAACATTCTTGAATTTAAATTATAGTACCTCTCCGTCTATAATGCATGAATTTTGAAGTACATAGTACTTTATACTTGTCATCAATAGCCTTTCTCATTGGATTCATAATAACTATAATATCATTAAACATGAGACAAATTTTATATATACCCTCATAATTCCTAATCTGAAATGTATCATATTTAATATTATAAGTATTTAAACCCATTTCTTTGATATTATATGTGACTTCATAAGAAACATATTTGGTGTTTGAAATTTCAAAAGAAATAGAACAATAAGATATTGTATTTAATTTTACTTCTCCTAGTTTATAATATAATTCATTCATTTATTAATAATTATAGTAATATGAATCCTTAGTGGAAATACTCTATTAATATCTACAAGGTCTAGGTTTTTTATATTGATCTTTATTTATAGTTAATATATCAAACCACATGATTTCAAGATATATTTTCATTTTAAATTTCCATTTGGATTCGTTTTCATTATAAAAAATAGGGTGGCCTATTTATAATAGTACCCTCATGTCTATTATTATCTATAATGATAGAAATTATTAATTTACCAAAATTTAGATCTTTTAATTAAAAACAAGATCACAGTTAAACCTATAAAAATAAAAATAATGAAGAAACAAAAACCTATATTAAAACATATTTGAATCATTGGTATACTATATAAGGGGTGAAATGAGTATCCTGTATTTTCATTAAAAAATGTATATAATATAAAATCACCCAATTTAGAAATTCACCTAGTTAGCAAATATAGTTTCTATATAAAATTTTATTAATAGAAAAAATCATTAAAAATTTTGACCAGAAATTATTTTGAATAATATTAAGATTATCCTAATATTTATATAATGGAATACATTAACTAAATAGAAAAAATATTACACAAATAAATAATATATCAGTGTACAATTACATAAAATATATTTTTATATTACTTTTAAAAATAGAGTAAAATACTTTAATGAGGATTATATAACATAAAAAATATAACAGGTTTGTTGTAAAATAGAGTCTTAATCCTCTCCAGTACACGATCACCCACTGTCAAGAATGTTAATTAAAAAAATCTAGGATCCATAGCCTAGATAGGTTATAGGTTATAACAATGCATAGGGTTTTCCATTCTAATACAAATCCACTTCAATAGTATTCATGGAAGTACAAATATAAATTAAATATTGAAATATTATATGAGAAATATTTTATAGTCTACAAAATATTCAAATATATTAAATTTAAAGAAAATTAAATCACAAATCAAATGAAACAAATATATATTCTGATACAAAAAATTCTTAAATATTAGTTTTTCTATTAATTTTTTGTCTCGTTTTGGAGTCTTATGTCAGATTTTTGATAATATAAGAAGATAAGAAAGTGTTCCCAGATCATATATTTTGAACTTTATTTGAACAAAGAGTTTTATATTATTGGTAATAAATAACTGGTTGTAATTTTTACAATCATATAATCCTACTTAATTTCTCAGGTTGCAGTCTTCTATAAAAGGGTTTCTTCCTCTAAAAAAATGAATTAGAAATTTTTCATTATAAACCCTTATACTCAGCACAAATATTGATTCCTTTAATGGTTATATAATTTAATTAAATTTTTCATATAATGTGGTTAGAATATATACATATATTAAAATATTATTCCTATTACTTTTCATTTCATGAACAGTGCAGTATCAGATAATCTAAGGTCGCTCTAACACTTAGAAGAAAATCAAGTTGGATTCCCTAGATAGGCCATGGTATCTCTTACTATGAATTTTTTGGTCAATCCAATAATTATATGATTTTAAAAAATCTCATCTAGTCACTTCAATAAAAAAAATGGGGACCTAAAGTTATATGGAAGTTCCAATAGTTTTCCAAAAATCCTAACATTGCTTTACAGTTTATTTACATCATCGTTACATCATTTGGATCCCATGTGTGATCCCTATAATACTTTTTTATTTTATAACATAATGGATATAACATTTGTTAGTATCATGTGGTCACTTAACATGGACATGTTTTTAGTTTAATATTTTATGATAAATTCATTATTGTCGATCGAATAGGCATTTGGTCGATCTAATTAGTCATGTGGTTTCTTCAACCTTTCTAAAAGATTATGACATACCACTATGTTCACTGAAAGATATATTGTGTGGTCACACTAGTTATCCTTGAGTAAGATTTATTAAATTGAAATATTTCCATCAAGGTCAATCATATATTTATATATGTCAAATTCATTTTTCACTTGGTCACTCATTTACTTTGTGATATTTTACTCCTCCAGATATCTTCTTATGGTCAATAGAAAGTATTCTTGGGTTATTGGATCATATAGAGAATTTTACTCGACCCACAGTCAATTGTAAATTTTTACAATCATTTTAGGACATAGGAAAATTAGTCTTAATTTCATGAAAACTATTTGTAACACCCTGAGATTTTATGATATATTTCTCTTTAACTAAATTTAATTTCTTCAACAACTTTAGAAACATGGACACTCGAATATAATAAACTAAAATATAAGATAGATTTTTTATAGCCATTATATTATAATGTATGAATACGAAAAATAAATAAATTACAAAACATTTATAGTTTATACATTCATAAAATTAATTAATTCATTAATAATGAATTAAAAATGAAAATCAATACAATATGAATGTAAAGGTGATTTTTTTCTGAAAATCTATTTTTATGTGAGCATTGTTTTTTTATTAATAAAAATTTGTCAATTATATTATTTAACTAGTTATTTTATATATTAATTAAAACATTAACATTAAAATAATGTTTTCTCCAGTATTAGGATATGAATAAACCCAGTTTTATTCTAAAAATGTATTTTTCAAAAAAGGGGTTTTATTACATTTTTCATATTTGTTTTAGAATAAATTTTCCCACTTATATAAATTAAATAATAAAAAATTGTTCCCATATTTTTAATTAGGATATCCAAAATATTTAAACATGCCTCTTTTATTTTTAGTGATTATTAGTAGTATCCTTGGTAAAAGAATTCATAATAATAAGGGTAAAACAGGTAAAATATTGTTAAAACATTTGGTTAAGGATTTTGAATTCCTATAAAAAAATTATTTTTACTGTTGTATGATTGAAGTTTTACCATTATAATATATGTTCTGAAAATATGGCCCCTTGGTGATATCATTATTTTTTATGACCTTTATATTATTTTAAAAAATTGATAGATATAAAACGTTACTCTCTTAAATGTAACAACTCAACTATTTATGAATTATTAGATGTGGATAATTATAGATAAAAATTATTAATTTGAAATATTAATTAATTTATTTATCATGGTAATTTATTTCTATTTTATGGTGACAGAAAAATTAAATTTAACTCTTATATAATAGTGACAAAATATTTATTCCGTCAATAGAAAATAAAATATTTAAAAAAATATTAAAAATGATACAATTTCTATGAATTATTGTGATTCATGAATTTTATATACAAATATAACATATTGAAAATGTCCAAAAGGATTATATTAATTTTTTCTTTCTTTTATATTTTCCTTAAATTGAAATTAAAAAAAATAGTTTCAATAATAAATTTAATAATATTTTGTAAAATAATATTTTACTTAATTTTTAAGAAATCCTAAAAATATTGTGAGAGGAAAAGTGAATGATAAATGATTGAAATTTAACACTTTTTTCCATTTATTTGATAAATTTACCTTATATGTAAAATTATATTTCTTTAATATTAATAAATATATTACCATGGTTGATATTAAAATTGGTTAAATAATGGAGTTAAAGAAAAAAATATGGTTAATAGATATAACAAATCCAATGTAAATTTCACTGATTGGTGATAGTTTAACTATATAATCATGTAATTAATATCTCTACCCATTTGGATGAATATTTCATCACAATATATTAATTATATTTTTATCTTTTTAGTAATCTCAAATTTGTCTTTTCCTTCCCTTATAAATTGACACCTCTTCTCCCTTTTCATTATAGCACATTGATCCATCATGCTCAACCAAATCCTAGCCAATTATCCTATCAACTTCACTAGTTAGAAAATAGAGGTCCTAGTATTATTAAAAGATAATTATGAAGGTCCTTAAGAAGGGATCCAAAGGTGCTATTCATAATAAGGGTAGGTTAGAGTGGTTTCAATGTATTTTGACCTTTAGGTAAGGGATTTTTGTCTCACTTTTATTTTTGTGACACACATTCTATATTGAAAACCTATTTAATTTATTTGGTGTATATACTACCAATTAATTTATTTTATGTTGATTCTCATGTAAATTAGTAGGATATATATTTCCATATTAGTTTTACTCTTTAATGATATTTTAATTTGAAAGTTACCAAATTTGTAATGGATTTATGTTTCAATCTCATTTTAATAAGGATTTTTTATACTATATTTTCATTGATTTAAATTATGTGATAATTTCATAATAAATATCTTACATTTTCATAACCTCTAGTTACTTATTTAAAATGCAGGTTTTCCATTTATTTTCCTCAGCTTAAGTACAAAAGAGACAAGAAGAAAAAATTTAGGGTAACACAACTTTATTTATCCATTCGGTCAAAAATAATTTTTATTTCATATCTATTGCCTATAAAAATGTTCAGAATAATGTTTTATTATTATATTAGAAATTTTTAAATTAAATATTACCATATATTTAATTTTTAAACAATATTTTCAAATGAATCTTCCTATATTTTTCTCTATGAGGATCTTTTACATTTTTATTCAAAAGTGATAGGAATATTTATTTTAAAAAACATGGAATGAAATGAACTCCTAGTATTCATGACCGCTCTAAGATTTTAATATTACTTTATAAATTTATAATTTAATTTTCAATAAAATGGTCTCTTATTATTTAGTGCCATTTTATATTTTAATAAACTTTTTAAAAAAATGAAACTTGTGTTTCCATGAATAAATATTTACATGATCTTTTAAAGGAATAATTCATTTATGATAAAATAAGTTTATATTACACAATATTTACAAAGGATGTGATCAAATGATACCATATTTATTATTTCATGGTATGGATTATGGTTATGATGATGAAATATCGATGAAAATTGTTTCATCTTCCTTATGTTAATTTATGATGAATGTTTTTATGATCATGTGGTATAAATATGAATGGATTTATGATTATGTGCTGATTAGGACCACAATTATATATTTATTCAATTAAATTTTTATATATTAGTGTTATACGAGCTCAAAGGGAATATGGGATGTCATCTCAAACCTAAAAAATGGGTAAAAGGGAGGTAATCCCATTTCGGAAGCTATTAAACGATATGTTATCCAAAGAATAACATGTTATAAATTCCCTGGTGCGTATCCTTTAAATAATAATTATATGATTTTTATCATTCAAATATTTATTATAATCATGTATTATGTGATATTAGGACAATTATATATTCTAATTGGTTTTTAAACCCTTTCTGGGTAATGCCTTATAAGCTTCCATGATTTATTCTATAACTCATGATTATGATCTAAAAATTACTATGTATGATTTTATAATGTAAAAATAATTTTTTCATAACCATTATGCTTTTTTATGATTATAATATCATTGATATCTCCCATAATTACCCATGCTAATAATTTGAGCTCACCCCTAATTTTTTTTATCTTACCTTTTTTATGAAGAATATTTTTAAGTATAACATTTTTATAATCGTTCTAGTTATAAATATCTAAGTAGGCTCCAATGTATATTTTTTATGAAGTATATTTTTTAATCCAAATTTCTAAGGCACCAAAAATTTGTGGTTATATAGCCTATCATAATGTTATGAAATTAATATTCATCCAATAAGATGTGATATTTGTGTATGAAAACAATGGTTTTCTATACTATTTAACATCCTTAAATCATATAATCGATAATACATAAAATAAAATTACATTATATTATATTATTATATTAAGTATTTTTTAAAATAATCCATCACTAATATATACACCATAAAAAGGAAACAAGTGGTGAATATAGAATATGCCATATGGAAATAAAAGTGAAACGAGATCCCAAAACCATGTGTCTGAAATGACTCATAATAATTTTATCCATGTGTATAATAAAATTATTATTATTATTATTATATAATAGAATTATTTTCCCACATATAATTTCATATATTACCAACTTATAACATTATAACATCCATTAATTAACAAAAATTTATTAAAATCGTTGTTTCAGCATGTTAACTATTTTTCTTCTGATGTATGTTTCGAATAAAATGTTTCGGTCCTTATACATTAATCATGGATCCAAAATATCAAAAAATCATTTAAGGAGTATAAAATTTAATAACTCAATATAATTTTATAGCTATTCATATAAATTAGTGATGAGAAATTTATTATGTCGCATCATGAATACAATAGTCCATACATAAGCATGAGTGTAGTATCAATTTTAAAAAAGATGGAATAAAATGAATATAATAATAATTCACCTATATAAAACCATAATAATATCATATATATAAAATATATTTATTATGTAAATATTTATAAACAAAATTATGAAGTGCTGATGGATAATAAATTGTATAACGTTGTGGAGGTGGTTGTCTACACATAAGCATGAGTGATACATTCAAATCTAATATCATGGAAAAATGATATGAATAACGGTTTTAAATTAACGTAATAACATATCTCTTTATAGTAGATAATTATTTTATTATATTTTAATAGTTAAGATGTAATTGAATGAGGTAGAAGAAGAAGAATATGTAAAATGAAAAGGAATAATTAAGCCGATTACCTCCTCTTTGAAGAACCTCTTTTTGATCTCTTAAAAAATATACTATAGATATTTTTTAAAGATAAATAATCATTAATAACTTAGATAAAAATGTTAATAAATTGTTTTTTAGGTTTTTTTAAATCTAAGTAGATCATTTTTGTGTGAGTGAGAGGGGAGTGGTGATGTCCTTTTATAGTGAAATAAATGACTCAATGAGAATTACTAAAATGAATTGAATATAATAACTAATTTTCATGTGAAAGTTGAAATAAATCGACAAATTAATATGGAATAATAGTATGAGTAAAAATAATTTCATTAAATAAAATTGATACTAGTTTAGGTGATTTTTTCATCCTTATATATTTGTTTTATCCTCAATTAACTCTTTTAATGAGTACATTAATATCAATAATCTTTAACCTTTTGGGGTCAAGAAATATACTATCCAAAAACAATTGACCAATAAGTGGACCATGATTATTATTATATACCACATCACAATAAATTTCCCATATAATTTTTTTTAGAATTTAAAATCATTAAACAATATTTTATTTGACATAAGATTCAACTAATGTCATTTTCGAGACTATTAACATTGATTGATTTTGAAGACAAAAAGATATAAATGGGGGTACAGAATAAACATTAAAAATAAACAATATATTTTATTTTTCTATATATTTCATTACATAAAATAATTAATCCATTTTTTTTTTACTTTTTGGATTATTAAAATGATTTTTGTGATTTTTTTATTAAATTAATCTGTATGGTGTTGGCGTTGCGTAAGATTTTTAAGCAATTATTGCATCAATAAAAAAATTGATATAAAAATTATTCATATTTAAAATAAAAATTTCTAAATGAATATAAACCCTTTTCATTCGGGAAAAAATATTATAATTATTAAAAAAATGAAAATGAAAATTTGTTTTTATTCATTAAATAAAAATATATTAAGGTAATCATCAATGGAAAGTGGTAATAATTCGTAAAAACATCAAATAGAATACACCTATGGTATAAATGAACATATAAAATGAAATAACTTCTTGTATTTTGGTGATTTCTGTGCCTTGTTTAAATTTCTAACCTTATTTTACGTATTCTTCCCTTGAAATATGAGGTAAATATTTACCAGCTTTGCTATTTAAATTGGAAAAATCAAATTGTATTATTAAAAAACTTTTAGCCTTATGAATATTAATATGGAATCCATTTTTAAATATTTAATTATTTTTTTGGAAAAAATTTTATTTTAAAATAAATTCATCAAACATAATAATTTTTTCATAAAAATGTGTTTTTATTCCTCAAAATGAACTTATACCTAAATAATGAATAATTTATACTGGTATGTAAGTAATTAGATGAAATCAATTTAAATGGTATATATCATACATTAATATCAAATTTCAAACATAATGATACTTTTAAAATTCATGATTTATTAAAATGAAATGATTGCATAACAAACATTGGCATTTTCACATTTTTTTTGGAAAATAAATATCTTTATAATAGTTTGAAAAATTCTCACGAAGCTAAAATTGACATGACAATTTAAAAAATGATATTTATTTTATAAAAAAAATTTCAAAAATATAAATTAATTATAACGTACACACATGAAACTAAATTAAAACTATTTTTGAATAAAACATAGATTTGAAGCATAAAATGACTTTACTAAAAAAAATTTACTTATGTATTATACGTCAATATATAAATTTTTATTATTTAAAAACTTTATTCATTTTTTATAATTTCATTATTGCAATTGATTCCACCAAATTAACAGCAATGTTATAAATGTATAATTTAAATACTAATATACATATGGTATATCATACAGTGGAATTATAAAATGTACATTGAAAAGGAGAAGTGGGAAACATAGAGGATACCTAAAATAATATGTAATCAGGATTCAAGATAAGGATAAAATTTGTGGGATTTGTAAACATTTATATTGGAGAGAAAAATAATGTCTTTGGAAAAATAATGAGTGAGAGATACGATTATCATTTGAAAGCTAATGACAACAAAACAATAAATTAGAGGGGGTGAAAACACCATCAATTCATCCAAACATTATGGTAAAATAATAATTTTTTATTTTAATATCCTTTTACTAAATCAGGGTTATTCGTTAATATACATATATAGAAAACTATAAAATAAATTTACTTGATTTAATTTCCTTTCATAAGAATAATTTCAAACTCTACTTGTGCTTCGATCAATTTACACTCCATCTCTTACACCTAGAAATAAACATTCAATATGAATTTTTCATTACTAAAGCACTAAAATTGAATTTTAAGGGATAATAAGATCCATAGAATAATTAAAATTCATTCCACCCATATCGAGATATATAAAAACTCCAAAATAGTTAAAGTTGTTTACCCAATATGGGTAAATCATCATATGATGAAATAAAACATTAATATATAATACCATAATGATAATCCCCATTGTTTATTGTAAACCATTCCATCAGTAGTTAACCTTAATACTCTTGAAATATATATATATATATACACTTGTCCAAAACCCAAATATTTTGAAATATAGTCAATAAATTTCCTAAATCAACGAACCATTTTTTCCCAAACAACATAATGTATCTCATAATGTCACATGGATACACATGAATACGTTGATCACATATTTTCTTCAAACATGGTAATCCTTTCCCAGAATAATCTTTATCTTCATAAAACCTCAATTAAAACAAATATCTATCCCAAAAATAACTCAATACTTATTCCTCAAATAAAATCATACACTATATAATATATTCCATAAATCCAATAATGAAATAAACTTATTGAAAGATAACATAAATCAATTTATCATCAAATGACTACTGCTTTTCAAGGTTACAAATATTTTCTAAGTTACTTGATCAATGTAAATCACAATTGAATACTAAATAAAAATTATTATCCCAATACTTGAAACATATAAAGTGTTATATGTCCAAGAATGATGTGTTTTTCATAAATATATGCTAAATACTAAAACTCTTTTCGATTGTAATGGTACCATAAAACATATGCTTTATGATCCTTAAGAAGGAATACTTTAAAAAATTGTTTGATGTTCCAAGATTCATTTATTTATAATATCATTAATAAATTACATATAAATATTAATTATCGATTCATAATACAAAAAACATCAATAATTCAACTTAACTTATTATAATAACATAGTACCTCCCTTAGTATATGTGATAACCCTTGGATTAAGACATTGACATAGATAATTCTCATGATACAATAAAATAATACATTAGACTAAAAATGGTACATTTGGATTTTCTTTATCTAACTCCACTGAATGCTTCACTCTTACTTGGAAATTAGTTTTTGTATTTCCTTATTTCATATACACAAAACATCTTATTATTTACTTGAGACATTTTGTCAAGTTATTCTTCCCACATTCTCTAAATGTTTGAAATTAAGTATTATATCTTCTCTAGTATTAATTAAACTAGATTTTTATATTATATGATTCATGTAAAAACTATACTATTTTCATGTTCTTAGTCATATACCATGATACATAGTTAGAAATAATCACAATTTTCTCATTCCATCCCCCATTTCATTTTTTCAGGTGGACAATTAATCCATTTTACATCACATTTAACATTCAAGTTTTTCCTCCTGGCTTTTCCCATTAAATAAATTAAATATATTAGTGTGATAAATCATAATTATAGTGAGGAAACAAACAATTATAAACAATCATTCATATGATGTATAAATCATTACACAATTTTTTTTTTCAAATAATGAAACCTTATTTTTAACCTAGGTCATCCATGGTAATTAACTATTCAAATCCCATATAATGGTTCATAATGAAAATGTGGATTATCCCAAACATATCCATTTATAATTTCAAACTAGTTATGTATTCATCATCCCACTCATCTAGAACAAGTGATGACTGATTTAACACCCAATACACCCTAAATTATGCCAAAATTATAACCATTTTCTAGTATACAAAAATAGATTTATTTTCTATGATAAACACACTCATTCATTTACCATAAATTAAAATGTTTTCTTATAATTTTTCTTATTAAAATGGTTCTCATTATATATTTCTCATCTTTGTTTTGGGAAATAACTAAACCTTTCTATGATGTTGTCTTCGGAAACCGAAATATTTCATAAATAATTATTACTTCTTATTAAATGATTGTTGATAACATTAGAATATGATCTACTATAGAACTATAATGGATTAATATCTCTGGTAAGATGGATAAATAAACAATTGGTATATAAAAGATCTCCATCTTCACTCACCTAGGTGTTCACAGCTAGCACCATTCTTTG
The DNA here is from genome assembly GCA_963277665.1 of Viscum album. Classification (NCBI taxonomy): domain Eukaryota; kingdom Viridiplantae; phylum Streptophyta; class Magnoliopsida; order Santalales; family Viscaceae; genus Viscum; species Viscum album. Next base: position 1,931,381,855 of record OY728161.1, on the reverse strand, counting down.
AAAAAACATACTTAAAATCATTTTTTTGTATCAAGGCGAAATTGAAAAAATGGTGAGATCATATTCTCAATATGGTTAAAAACAGAGATTTAAATTATCATTTAAGAATAAGAAGAGAATAAAGGTATAATAACATTATCATTAGATTTTAAAATCATACCCAGCAATTCAGATATCGTAGTCATGAATTTTTACAGAAATCTTCGATATTCATAAGACAAGAATTATAATGCAATAAAATAAAATTATCTGTGATAGAATAACAGTATTATAAAATCATGATATAAAATACTAGATTAAATTGTTTCATAATCATAGTTATAGTAATATTATGTCATGTCTACCCTCTAAGACATTCACTGCTAATTTAGATTGGGCTAAACACCCATACATCATCTTTGATCATGGGATAAACTCATGTGTACACTCTTTTTATATTTCCATAACCTACCAAACCCCCACTTTAGGGCTAGGGATAACCTCCATTATACCATTTTTGGTGTTTTTATAACCTCTCCTGTACCCTTTTAGCTCATAATACATTAATCTTAACCCAATTTATTCAATAGCTGTAACAGAACCACCCATAAAATTATCAAAATCCATTTATATATATGAAATAATATCAGGAAACCATTTATCATTAACCCAATTTATTCAATAGCTGTAACAGAACCACCCATAAAGATACATTTCTGATTTTTTGTAAAAATTTAAAAGTAACACATTTATAAAATGATTAGAAGATTCATTTAAAAAATAAATATATAAATTAAAATATTATAAAATTGGATTTAATACAAATATTTTAATAGTATGAATATTGAATCCATTTTAAGGAAAATATAGTCATGTTAGAAAAGTATTTATGACCAAATTGTAAAACAATGGCAGTTTTCCCTAAAAGTATTAAATTAGAATCTTCAGTAAATAAAGATAAGAAAATTAATGGAAAACATAAAATATATAGATATAACTATAATATAATAAAGTTTATGAAATTATATTGAAATAAATTATGTAATTGAATCATCTTAAATTTAAGAATATATAATCCTGTTAAAAATGAGATTATAACATAAAACCCTTATTACTTATGTACCTTTTGATTCATAATTAAAATATAAGGAATAACTTAAAATTATATTTTAAATACCATAAATATGATTATATAGATGATAAAATATATAAAAATGTTAATAGATACACTTCATAAAATAAAACAGGTGTATAATATAATATATGTCCCAAATAAGACAATATGAGATATTAAACCCTTGCCAGTTTGGTAACATTCAAATCAAATCCACTTGAATGAAATAATTTCAATTGAAAATTTAAATTCAATTAATATATATGGATTTATTATATAACCATTAAATTTATAAATATATTTACCTCATAAACATAAATAGGTGCATAACATGAAATGTGCCTAAACGAAAAAGACTTTAGATGAATAACGCATTCATATTTAGATATATCTTAATTAATACATAATGAAATATATATCCTTATATAGATATTTAAATTATAACAATATTCATGAAAAGAATCATAATATAAATTCTTGGGCAGTATATCCACCTCATAAAGGATTGGTGAATATGGAATATTTCATGTAGAAATAAAAGTAAAATCAGAATCCTTTACCTTATTCATAACTTGATTATTAAACATTATAATAAATTTATAACAAATTTATACATATTATAATCATATAATAAATATTTATAAACATAAAACATAATATCTGATCCCCATATAATATTTCAACAACTATTTATTATTAATTCCAAACTAAAATTATCATTTTTTGTGTTACTGGTTTTGATCCTCCTATACGTTTTTGTTCGGGAATTCAGGTCCTTTTACTATAAAAATGGTAACATAATCACATTAATTTTAATCATATAATAAGTATAATATTTAATCATTATATATACTTTTATAAATATTCATAAAAATCGGGTATGAATAATTAATTACATCCTTTCATGGAGATGGTAGATTGTATGTACACACGAGTGTTGTTTACATTTTTCAGTGGATTGAATGAAAGAAAGATAAACATTAATTTACCATTATTGAACCATAATAATATCATTAATATCATAAATATCTCTTAATTTTATTATTATAAATATTATTTTGTGCCAATGATGGAAAATGAATCATGTCGCTTCACAGATGTGGTAGTCCACATGTATCCACAAGCGATACATTACTTTCCCATTATACTGAACAAGGGGATGATTAAGGTTATAACATTAAAATAATTACATATTAATATATTTTAAATACTATTTTTTATATTGTGAAGTTTAGAGCATAATTTAATGTCATAGAAGATGTCATAAAATGAATATTCTAGGTTTATAAAATAACCTCTTCTTTTAAGAACCCCCTTTAGATTTCTCCTTAAGGACCATAGGGATCATATTTTGATGATAAAAGAAAAAATAAATCCTGAATAATGATTTTAAAAAAATTAAATTGTATAGTCATGTAAATATTCTAAATGTTGTGTGAAAAAAGATAGAAGTTGTGAGGTCCATTTATAGTGAAAGAAATGACAAAATTCGGATTACATCAATGATTTAATTATAATAAATTAATATTCATCTAAATATTGAGCCATGTTTTTATATTTCCAATATAGGATTACATTTAGTATTAATTCTCTCATAAAATAAAATTTATACATTTTAAGTTGATTACTTTACCCTTTTCCCTTAGTTTAAACCCCATGTTATCCCTTTTGATGATTACCGGGATATCAAAGTTTTTTACTCATTAGAGATAAATAAATTTACTACAACATGATAAGTGACACATAAATAGGTCATTGATGATATTATAGGACTTATACCATTCATATTATGAATTATAATATTTCTATTTATTCTATATCATTTAATAAAACTCTTTTTAACATATGATACAATTAAAGTCATTTTTGGGACTATTAACATAGTTTGAATTAAAAAACAAGAAGATAGAAATTGGAATAAAAAATAATTTTTTAACACAGAAATAATATATAATATTTATCTACAAAACTCATGAAATTAAAAAAATTTCTAAATTTTATTACATTCAGTATTTTGAAAATCATTTATTTTGTTTTTCATTTACTTGAACATGAACTATATCGATATTGTGTAGGCATTTAAGGATCATATTCTAATAATAATAATAAAAAATAAATTACCAGGATAAAAATTCATTTATTTTAAAAATAAATATTTATAAATTATCACAACATTGTTTTATTTATATGTAAAAATATTAGATATATTAAAAAAATAGTGGCTTTTTGTAATTATTTTTTACAAAAAAAATATTGTAGTCATTATAAAAGAAAAGTAGAAACAATTCCCAAATAAATTAAATATAATACACCTAAGGTTTTATGAAAAATATATAATTAAATATTTTATTATTTTTGGGCGATTTTTAGGCCTTATCCTATGGTTTAAACCATATTTTACTCAATTCACACTTACCGAGGTGGCAAATATTTACCACAGTTACTATTCATAATGCTCAAAAATAAAAGGGAAATATTTAACCAACTTGAACCCCCTAATTGTAAATATAGATTTCATTTTCCTATATTTAATTTTTATAAATAAAATATATAAATGTTAACAAAAATTTGTAAAGTGCAATGTAAAAATATTTTTTAAATTATATTATTTGAAAGATAATAATTAACTTATTAAAAATTATAATATAATACTAGTTTATATAAAATTATAATTATTATATCCAATTAAAAGATACTTATGTAACTTAAATGTAAAATTTAGAACATAATCATACTTTTATGTTACTTTATTTAATGAAAATATATGAACGTTTTACAAAATCGGTAATTTCACTATTCAATGAAAAATAAAAGATTTTAGAAAATCCAAAAAATTCACCCTAAGGTAATATTTAAATAATGAATTAAAAAATAGTATTCATTCCCCCAAATAAAATATTTATAAATTATGGAAATTAATTATAATTTATGCACAAAAAATACAATATAAAATATTTTTTTAGAAAAAATATTTCTGTAGCATAAAACAACTTTATCAGAAAATTTAGAACTTATTTGTTATGAATCTATAAAAAATGTTTCATTATTTCAATCCTTTAGAAATATTTTCATGATTTGTTTGTTACTATTTATACATTCAATTAAATGTCTTCCTTATAATGTTCATATTTAAATAAAAAATTGTATTATATCATGGAACACATAAAAATCAGTGTTGAATGTTGTGAAATCAATCCAGAATAATACTCATTCAAACTATAATTTCATGTTTTTATAAACCTTGAATATGCTCAAAAACTAGCATTATTATCTCATACTATGTTATAATCATTAATTCTTCTATTACGATTACCCATTCTGATAATTTGATCTCAACCCTTTTTTATGTTTTTGTTCCCATGGTTATGATTTAGAATATATCCTAAGAAATTTATATATGTAGATATAATATACTATAATTATTATAAAATATTCACAATAATATTATTATATAGCTAATCTTACACAATACTCAAACTTCAAATTCTTAGGGTTTTATATTATTTTTGAGATATGATTTTTTAATTATGGAAATAATGTAAAAAATATGCAGATTTAGCATGGTTCATATTAGTTTGTATAAAATCCTAAGATTAAATAATGTTTTTTAGCAACATATCTGGGAGTTTGGGCTTGAAACGCCTCAACCAAACCTTATAATAGAACTTGCATCAACATTGCTGATATATCTTAATTATATATATGTATATACTTGTTTAAAATAATAATGAAATGTTTTTATTAATGGCCATTAGATATTCAAAGACTAAAGTTGTTGAATTATATAAAGAGTATTTAATTTTTAGAAAAAAACATAGAAAACACCAGATTTACCCACATCTTAGGTGTGTCTCTACATATCTATTCAAACAATATCCATGAACATAGGAAAATTGTATATTCTATCTGATGTAATCCGTGATTTTAGTTTTCATTCCATATAAATCTTTAAATGGTATTTTAATTTTAAAATCTATGGATATTTGTTTTTTGAAATATCACCTTTAGACATTCATCCATACTCATTTTAGTAAAACAAAAATTCATGAAATATTCAATATTTTTGTTTAACAAGATATAAAAAGGATAGATTAAACTTTTAGCAGATTTTTAGAACCATATATTTCTATAAGGTGGGGAAATATAATTTTCATTCTCCCCATAAAGGTATAGTTTAAAATCTAAAACCATAAATAAAAATATAAATTTTAAGGGGGGTATAACTTTTACATCCAATCCTTCAATTAAAAATGAGAATTATTGTTGAAACTTTTTTTCTCATAAAGGGGTAGAGGATAGAATAAATTTTACTACATACATAATCATTGAATATAGTATGTATATTTTCCATGTTTCAACCAGTGTATAATTTACCCAATAAAACTTAATTAATATTTTTCAGTACACATTAATGTATCATATCTTATAATCATCAGAATGGGGATATTATTTGTCTGTCCTCTAGATACCACCTTTTACCCTCCATATTAATTATTTTAATGATAATTGGGAATCAATAATTTATCTTCTTTTGTTGATTTATAATTCATCTAGATCTTAAAAAAAGAGAATATTTTTTTTATCCTATAAACACATATTTTCAAATCCACTAACGTAATCTAATTTAATTATTGTAAGGTAATCATCATTTTTTTTGATAAAATTATATACTAAAGATTTTTATAGATATATGTAGAACATAATACATATGGGAAAATAAAAAATTATGATGTCTAGAGTGGTAGATTACTTGGATATGGATTATGGATTGAATATCTTAAACATACCATAACTAAATGACATGGTAATTGATAATAGGATGATATACATAACAAATATCATAGAAGATGAATACAATAAAATCAATTAAATGTGAATGAGGATATTAAATATATTGAAGATAATTATTATGATCATGAAATCATTAATTTAATGAATTGATGGAGTACATCAATTATACTTTTCAAACTTATTAAATTAATGGGTATTATTTTTAATGTTGAAAATTCAATATATTATCACGAATAGATTCTCAATAACAAGAATCAATATTAATTCATGATAAATAAAATCATTTTATTAATCAATGAAATCATATCAAAATCTGATAAATTAAATAGATGAATAAGATATGGTCATATAATAATGATTTTTAGAAGTTCTAACAGCTACATTTATCAAGAAGAAAAACCAAAAACCAATATGAAAACCTAAGGAGTGGTTATTAATGAAATTATGCTTAATTGCGTAGACTGAAATGATTATGTGTACTATGGTGAGATTTAATTAAGAATAAAAGAAGAATTTTTTGTAAGAAACCCATGCATCATGGAACCCCCTTGAACTGAATCTCTATCACCATGTCTCTCTCTCTATCTTGAAGACCAATAATATATCTTCTTGGATTCCTTACCATTAATGTCACCTCATTTATTCCATATTATTTTATTTTTTATTTATATCAAAAAGTATAAGTTGAACCCCTCCATTATATTCACCCCATCCATAACTCAATTGTTTTATTAAATAATTCATATATATTGGGACATTCACTCTTCCAATCTCGAATAAAATAAGTTTATGGAATAGTAAAATTTTTCTATTTTTTCTATAAACAATATGTACTTGGTAAAATCATTATCCCTTCTCATCAAAAACATTCCACTAATTTTAATTATCATTTTTATATCTCTGTGTAATATCCTCCTACAACTATTTAATAAAAGTAAATATCATTATGGGGACAATAAATTATTATCAATATAAAACAGGGGTATATAAGACTTATTTTCATGGACATTTTCAAATTTTTGCTGACTGTCCCTTCTAGACTTTGAATTTTATTTTTCATTATTAGATATAATTTTTCATATCTATATATTTACATTTAACTGTCATTCTAAAACTCACTAGATATATAGTATCATTTTGGATGTTCTCACTCATAAACATTAGAATTTTCCATTTTTTATTTGATTACATAACTAATTTATCGTATTCTGGATTTCTAATTTAAACATTCTCATTCAATTTAAAGGAATATATCCATTTATCCAAAAATATTATAATAAACGTTTGGTCCTTATAATTCTTAAACTTTTTTGATCTATTTTTGATTTACCACTCTATTAATTTCTCTTGTTATTTAGATATGATATACTTCTTTTTAGAAAGAATTTGTAATTAAATAATTAAATGGATGTTATTTTCAAAATTATTTGTTTAACACCCACTTGAGCTTTCCTAATCAATAAATCATACCTTTCTATATTGCGTATCTACAGTAATTAAGCATCATTCTATGATATTATATGATATTATATTTTATCTCATAAATCATACAACATCCCTTTCTATTCTATACTAAATAATTTTTTTGAATATTATAACAAAATATATAAGTAAAATAACATGACCGCTTCTCAAAAATATTTCATAAAAATCAATATTTATATTTCCCCACACATTATTAATTATTATGTCTCAAAATTATATGTGTATAAATAAATAGTACTAACTCTTTGATGTGTAACGCACACAATTTTACATATTTGTTATCACATAGAGAAACAAATAAGGTGTATAAATTTCAGAATTTAATAAATCAAAATCATATTTAATTAAATAAAAAAATTTCAAATAATATTGAATAAACTAGAAATAAAATAGGTATCAGATATATAAATAAAAAAATATTGTAAATTACACCCCTAAAAAATTACCCAAACAAAACATGAAAAATAAATTGAAAATTAATATCATTGTGTTCAATTCATTGAATGAATCTCTATGATACTTAGTCAATGATCACCCAAGAAATAAAACAATGTAATTATTAATGAATCTAAATATCATTAATAACCAAATTAAGACAACCATTAAAGTAAGTCTTCAACACACTATTGCAAACATACACGCTACATAGAACATTATCACAGAAGTTTTTGTATGTATTTCATTGATAATTTTCATCCATGTGAATAAAATATCTCACTGTACCATAATATATATTTCCATTAATTACTTTCTCCCTATAAATATATTTAAAATCATCCTGAACATATATAAGATAAGGAAAATATTGGATATGGGTTATGGGATCATCCAAAAAGTGATTCATTATGGCTCTTGAGTTCTATATATTAATGAAAATTTAAACATGGATTACTGGGTCAATGGTATATAAATAAATAAAACTCATTTTTCACTTTTAAATACATTTCTAATATTTATATATTTTCAATGAATAAAATTATAAATTTCTTGATTTCATTTCCTGTAATGAAATTATTTTTCATAATATAGCCAAAAACATCACAGACTATAAGTTCATTTATAGGAACAAAAATGTATCAAATAGGTGATGATAGGAACACTATAAATATTATTGTATCATAACATGAAGAAACACATCACCCAAATAAAAATATTGAATTTAACATACACAATTATATTCCCTTACAGCTCACCAAAAAAATAAATGAAAAAATAATATTGGAAATGAAAGGAATAAAAATAATAGAATTTTTAAATGGTTTGTAATTTCATCTAATGTCCATGGGGGATTCATTTAAATCAATGATTTCATATATAGTATATGTTTTGTAATCAATATGACTAGAAATTCACATAGATTACTAAACTCAATGATCACATGATATCTCAGTATATGGTCCCTCTCACACATTAATATTTTTTCATAATCAATCAATGAGTTTCACTAACCTTCAACATTCATGGATTTCCATACATTCAAAATAGTGAAAATTGTTGTCTTATAGCACTCCACATCGTGGAAACATAAGATTTCTAGTTAAAAATGAATTATCACCTCACTCCTTTTCCATAAAACCTTGTCAGGGGTGTTTCGAATGAATTACATATTAAAATTTTAGTTAACTAACCCCATAACATGACATCAATTGATATTCTAGCTAGCTTGAATCGGCCCATAAGGGCTCACCTAGCTGGTGATAAGTAATGTGTGATACCCCGATCATACCTACAATAGGTCGTGGGATGGAAACTGGTGCTGAGTAGTCATATCATACACATGGGAGGCATTTTCATAATATACCTATACATACAATTCCCCAAATAACCACACAATTATGAAAGGTAAATACAAAAAAAACACCATAAATCATGCATAACATATATCCCATATCAAAGAATAATAGATGTACTAGAATAAATAAAGAGGCAAATACAATGCCACCCATAACCATATAAAAGAGTCTAGATGGCTGTATAGAACGGGGCTAGTATCGAAGGAAACAATCGATCCAACCATGATCACTCTAGCTCAATATATGCTCCGCCAACTCGTAGTCTTCCCAATACTCTGTTAAATGGAATTCCATCTTTATAAGACACAACATGGGTAGAAAACCCCATATATGTGTGATTATAACAATACCCCATAAGACACCCCAAAATAACAATCCATAATCATCAAGAGAGTATCCATATTATCATCATGAGAGTGTGTCAACATATTATGTGATATAATAATAATAAAATAAAAATATACTCATAATATATTCCCAATCATTTAGAGGTCTCAATCACTAATAGCCAAAATATTTTTCCTGAGGCTTTAAGATAATTATTATTAGGTAGAATCTGCTCCATGAGTCATCTTGTCATTGATGGTGTTAATCTGATAGTTTTTTACCATTGGGAATTACCCAAAATTACTCGTTGGATTTATGAAGATCTTGATATGAAGATAGTGGATCACTTCAAGGACCACAGGGGGGAACAAACCCCCATAATATTAATGGTCCCACTGATACCATGAACCCTACCTAAGATGAATAAGGATTGATAATAGATCTCACGAAGATATCATGAAGGGATACCTCAAACACTATCTATTAAAACCCTTGTAGAGAAGATCAAAATACTATGTTGAGAACATAATTTCACACTATACCCATATATGGATACACCAACAGATTACACTCTATTAGACCTGGTCTGTAATGATGAGATGGATGGACCCCAATATTTATATAAAAATTAAATGGCATGTATTGGGTGGTACACAACATGTATTACCAACCCCAGGTCTACCTGTGTCTCGCACACTCACATGACCTTTACATAGAAAAATACAAGTAATTTTATATTTGGATACATGATGCTTAGTGGTTGGTCTAACACACAATATGATTTCAACTCCTGCTCATGAAAATTTGGTTATTCCTATATAATTCAGGTCATACCTAGGTATCCTATCATGTCTATGTATCAGTCCATATCTATGTACTCCGGTGATGATCATGAATCTGGCTAAGATCGTGCACATGCACCCTCTATGGAACATTCTAAGAAACTAACTCCAAATCACATGTTTTGTGACACAAGTAACATGACATGTGATATTTTTCTATTTGCTGAAACCCTAGAACCACATAAGGGGGACTACCTAGAATGTGATCCACATTCACATACCATGTAGTATATAAATTTCAATAAATTTCTGAAAGGCTTATTGGGGTCACCCACACCATTTCCAGCTTCAGACTAGCCAATAATCTCCCTCAATGATTGTGGGTCTTCATTGACCAAATCCCACCAACACTATTGGCCAGAATCCAGAGTTTGATCGACTGAAATCAGAATTGTCATCACACAATACCATCGACATGGACCAATCCATGAATTGGGAACCATCAAAAAAATTATGATAAACATAGGGAAATATTCTATCATCTTTATACATTTCGTGCAGCCTCAGTCATGAAACTAAATCACAATAATTACCTCTTTTGATGAAGAATGGTTATGGAAAATTCAAATACCTGGTATTTTTTGAATTTTTCTTCATCGAAATATCGATGATGAACATGTGATTAATAGGAAAAGAAATAAAGACACAAAAAATAAGAAGAGACCTCGACTATGTTTTCGGTTGTAAACAATTATTTTTCATTAGAATGACAAATAAAGAGCCAATAATAATTTAATAAAATAAATTCACCAATATCCTAATATGATATACTGAACCCACGAAGATTAACAAACACTCAAATAATTATTTTGAATGATGTGATTTAATTTTTTCAAGTAATAATAAAATGGTGTAATAATCCAACGGTATCAAAAACACTACCTAAATATTGATCAATCATTGGGGAAAATGGTTTTGTCTCATCGTCACTAGTGAGATCCAAAACTCTGTTGGAGAAAGCAATCCATGATACATTGGTGTTTACCATGAAATCATCTAACAACATAGGTCTCAAATCCAAGTGTTATGTGGATAGACCTTGTTATTTGTAATAATAAAATATTTATAAATTATATTTGGTTGATGTGTTAAAGTAATAATAATAATTTTTTACTTATTTATATTATTTATTATTCATGTGAGTGTATTCATCAAAATACATGATATCAATATATATTAAGTCACTACTAGTGTAAAACCCATATTCAGAACACAAATCTAGTCTTATATATTCCATATGAGCCTCCATTATGGAGTTCTTTAATTATTTATGAAAAAAATACATGTGTTTATAATATATCTAATATTTATATAATATAAACATTGTGGAACATCATATCATAGAATCTCTTGTTTTATAAACTCCTAGAATTTCTTTCTTTTAAATATAGTGAAAATATTTATATAGAAAAATAATATATGTTACATTCTACCAAGATTTGTGATTTTCATATGAAAAAAACATACTCAAAAATCTGAGTGTACTAGCCTCATATCTGGGTATCCCTCTATCTTGTGATTTCCTAAAGACTCTCATGCCTCCACTAGACATAGACCAATGGTATAACTCACCCAAAAAAGAAATTCTCCTATAAATACTGAATATCCAATGGGTAAAAAACAAAGGTAGCTTCACTCTCAATGTCCAACTGACTCCAACCAACAACATGTGAGCAGTCATGTACATGCGTTGTCAGTTTTGACATGTGGAATACATCATGTACCCGATCTAACAACGGTGATAGGTAAAATATGTATACAAAATTATTGAACCTATGTAATATTTTGAAAGGACCAATGAATCTCAGAGATGGATTTGCACCCTAGACAAATCTCCACAACCCACATCGATGTGATACCTCTATGAACAGATGGTCTATAGCTTCAAACACCAAAACCCTCTATGGTCAATCCATATGGGACTTATGATAGCTCTGTAAAGTCTTCATTCACTCCTGGATGATCTTTCCCTTCTCTATAGTATCTCACACCAAATCTATACCCATAAGTACTGACTTACCTATGTCATTCAAACACTGTGGTGACCTAAAGGTTCTCCCTTACAATGATTATAATGGTTCCATTCTTATTAGAGAATGGTAGTTGTTTTGGTATAAAATCTTCACTATGGTTAGGTGATCCAACAAACTATGTACAATGTTTAATATGCAGGCATGCACCATGTCCTCCAGAACCAAAATGGTCTATTCAATTTGGTTGTCTGTCTGGTGGTGAAATTTTTTAAACCAACACAACTGAGTCCCTAAGGCCTTCTACAATCCATTTCATAATAATTATATGAAATGAGAATAATTGTGTAAAATTATCATCAAGGGAACTCTGTGGATCTGTATATCTTCTACATCTAAAGGAATCTAAATCATTATACTAAATTAAAATATTGGATATCTAAGAAATGGGACAACTTTTTGAGTTAATATATGATCACTTAGATGGAATCATGTCATCTAGAAGATAATAGAATATCCATCATAAAATCCATAGATATAACATCCCACCTATAATAAAAAACCTCAAGGTTTTGAACTAAACTCGTTAGAACATGGTACTCATCCATCACTAACTTATAAGTGAGGAATCAAGTGCCAGACTCTGTTATACTCCACTTCATCCTAATCCAGCAGAACTAATGTCAAAGGTCCTAGTACATATATACCACACATGGACTCACTTACAAGAAGAATGTATGAAAATCCTTTAGAACGTCTTTATGCAACATCATTGGTACCACCACTCATCCTTTAAAAAATGCTGTAAAGATCCTTACCCTCATAAAATCTATTTTGAGAACATCCAATAGATATCTATGTTTGAAATGTCTCATAGTCGGTATCTCCACGCTGAACCACCCTAACTCACTAAAGATGTTCTGTGGTAACAAAAAACAACTATAGGTGAGATACATCATCCATGTCCACCTAGGATATATTCAAATGATTTTAACCTCCCTGAAACATTAAAAAAAATTATGAAAAAGGCCTCATACTGAGATAATCTTCCACTATGTTACCCTTCTAGTGTGTATAGACCATTTCAAATTCAAAATCCTTTAAGAACTCTAACCATCACCTTTATCTCAAGTTAATACTTATGAGAGAATATATACATTAGATTTTTCATGGTTATAATAGATGATAAACCACTCACTAATAAGGTAGTGTCACCATAACATCAGGGTAAATAATACCAATGAAAACTCTATATTGTGGGATATATATTTCTTCTCTTATGGTATCTACTATTGGGAACCATGGAAAATCCTTACATAGTTCTGCATTAAAACTCATCCATTTATTATCTTTATGGAATCACAGAACACAACATACCCAACTCCCTCCTATGTAAAACACAAAATGGGTTTTTTCATCAACCTATACCTCAACTATTGGAAATCAAACTTCCACTATTCCATATAAATGAGAGGATATCCTTTCCGAGTTAGAGTAGTTAATCTCGTTGATGTCCTAGAGAAATCCGACCAGAATCCCTTGTAGTATTCTGATAACCCAAGGAAGCTTTGTACCTCCATTATGATCTTGGGTGGCTCCTTAGATAACAATAACTCAAACATCATTGGTTCCACTACTACACCCTCAATTGAGAGTACATGTCCCATGACTTAGAAATCTAAAATCCATAATTCAAACTTCATGAGATTCCTATAATGTTATTAATCGTGGAGTATATTCAAGACTATCCTCAAGTGTCCTATCAACTCCGCCTCAAAAAATGTGTATACTATAATATCTATGATGAATACAATCACAAACCTTCTTAAGAATGCATAATATGATTGCTTCTTGATACTTATAAACACTACGTGAGTTTTCATTATATAAAAAGGAATCTCTAATTACTCCTAATTACAATAGAAAAATAAAAATAATTTCTTCAATATATCCATGTATCATACTTGAAGCTGGTAGTAACTTAATCTGGGATTAATTATTTAGAACCATCCCACAACTCTAAATAAGTAAAATATTTCATTAATCCATGATAGATGATACTTATTAATCATTGTTACCTAATAAATGAGATCAAATTATTCTCAAAAACAGAATCTCTCATCTACCTTTTTGGTGAGCAAAACTGTGGTTGCTTTGGGGGGAACATTTGTTCTAAAAAACCATTCCTCTATAACTTCTCTAATAACACATTAAACTAACAAATATCTATAGTATTAAACTGATATATTAGATCACATTTCATGTTAGTGCATGAGTTTATTTATATTCATATATCTATCTCTTGGTGGGGATTTGTTTGGAGAGGTCCGTAGGAAAGAAGACCTCATACTATTCCTCTCCACTACAGGAAGATGAAATCCCCTAGCATTCAGTAAACTAATCGTGATACTATAAAATTTTTGATTAATCAGCTATATACTCTTATATATAATCCCATCCTTCTCTACCGAGGTTTCCGTGTCACCCACAATGTGAAACCTTATTCCAGCACCATAGAAACACAACATCCTCAACCATAAACAATCAATATGGGAACAAACTAAGGATAGCCAGTCCATAACTATTATATCATCATAATGACCCATCACATCAAAAAATATATCCCATATAAAGATCTCTCCTATAATAGTAAAATCACATTGTTAGTAGAAGTGTGTGATCACTGAATCCCCTCTAGTAGGAGTCTCTAAAAATAAGGGTTGAGACAAAGGCTTAACCAAAATATCTATGTCTCAGACCAGGTAAGTGGAAAAGAAAAAGTGGACCACACCCATATCTCTAAATAATGAATATATAGTAGAGATAATATATATCATACCTCTTATAATCCTTAGAGCCTCTAACTTGTAGCCACCAACCCCCCCCCCCACCTCTTGCAGTTGTCCTCATCCCTGACCACTAGTTCCAAATTCCCTATGTAGACCTGTAATGGTTGTGGTAGCAATAGATCAGACCATCTACCACCTCATACTTCTCTCCCTATTCCTATACTATGTTTTCCAATGTACGAACTACCATTATCTTTTCATGGTCTCTTCCTAGATAGTCTATATGTTGACTTTTTATCAGCTACATGGTGGTTCACACAATCTATCAAAAGATGTATCTAACAATCGCAAGAGAAACAACACCTCTCTCAAGGCCATCAAGAACAATTCTGAGAGCACTAAACTATAGGACTTATATATTAGGATCATATTCTAAAGAATCCCAAACACCAATATCCCTATGAATTACATCATATACCAGTTAACAATGTCTCATATCTCGTGTTCTAACTACCATCCCCAACTTGTAACGTCTTCTATTCTAAAATCACTCCACCACCAAGGCTCAATCAAGAACACTAGCATAAGTAGAAGTGTAAGGATATATCATAACAATCGTGATACAGTAGTGTAATCCCTCCTCGATGTTCCAATCTCAATGAACGGGACCCAAAACATATATTTGGATTATCATGATATGTTGTTAAAACTCTCAAAATATACATCTGAATTCATTCCACATGGAAAAGCTTCAAAAGATCATGAAAACACAATGACCACAATGTCTCCAAACAAAACTATTCAAAAATGAAATAGAATAAATCCAACCAGGAGAGTGTCATCTCATCAGGAATCTAAATCACTAAACTCTACCATCATCATATAGAGTCCTAGAGAATAAAATTACCTAGGAAAAACATCTAATATATTTGATTTCCCACAATATAGAAAACATGTGTAACTATATCTAGACATTCCTTAGATGCATGGGCTATCTCTCTCCCAGACACCTTAGAGGTTTTATCCTCAAACACTATTGAAGTTCACTAATCCTATACATATTCTTAGATGGTACAGCTAGTGAAATGTGTTTTTTAATGGGGGTGAAAAAACTAGAATATTACCTCGATATAAAACCTCCTATATATGAAAATATATTAAAGCCTCATAAATAGGTATATCATCCTCATAACTATACATATGTATCCTATTTGGGACTTTTCACTATGGAATCCTAATGGAAAATAAAAATATACCACGATCAAAGTGTATATCTTGGTAGATGACTCAAAAAAAGACATGGCAACTACAACCCATTACTATATGATTATTATTCCAATGTTTTCCCTACAATTAGTGTCTATATGTAATGAGTCAACATGCAGGTCATCAATGTCGTAGTGGATTGATGTGTTGGTTGTTTCACCAATATTGGTGTTCATGGACTGAAATCCAAAATCAAAACACTTTAACATTGTTTCCATGAATCCCAAAACAAACCACAATGCTAGAAAATAAGTCAAAATCTATCACTATGAAAAATAAAATTACTCTAACAACTCTATCATGACCTAGCCCAGTGGGGCCTGCCTGGTCCATGAAAATATACGTATGAAAAACCCAATCCCACCTCCAACATCCTATGGGTCAGAGACCAGTTATTAGTAGGTATATCACACACGTGGGAGGAATTATCCAAATGTTCATGTACACTCACATTCATCTACAAATACCCACACAATTTTGAAAGGTAACTATAAATAATATCACAATTCATGTATAACATTGATCCCATGAAAAAGTGTGGAAAAATAACTAAAAGTAATGAAGGTAAAAATATAATCCCAACCATAATCTAATAAAAGAAACAAAATGCAATGTAGGGGGGATTTTTATCATATGTAACACTTATTCCAACCATGGTTAATCATTGAAATAATATGCTCCACCTTATTTCGATCGTTACTGGACTTTGTAAAAAATCATGTCTTCTACATAATACATGTCATGTGCATGAAAATACCATCTGGGTTTAGTATAGAAACACCCAATAATAATCCATGAAAATAACTAGATATATGAATCAAGAGGGTTGTCAAATCATCATCATATTAGTGTTTCAATATAATATGAGTCATAAACCTACTAAAATCCATATATACTCATAATAGAATCCCATCCTCAAATAGGTCTCAATCACAACAAACCATTGGATTCTTCTTAATTCTTCATGTAAAGATCGTATGGATGAATCCACTCGATGGGTTATGTTATCAATAATGGAGATCAATTTTGAGTAATAGATCATCCGGTTTCTCCCAAAAAATATACACTAGAACTCGGAATATCTTGACCTCTAGATAAGAGATTACTCTGATGTCCACTGGGGGACACCTAAACCCTACCTGATTATCCTTCTACATAGTGGATCAACACCTTGTGCATGGCCATGGTGATCACACCAACACTGTGAACCTGTCCAAGGATGAAGAAGGAATGATAAAGGATCCCACCACAGTTTCATTAAGTAATACCCCAAACTCTATCTGAGACAAACCCCATTATGTTTATCACAATACAGTACTGAGGAAATAATTACGCACAACACCATCATAGGGATAGATTAAAATACCAAAATTGACTAAAGCTAGTCTATGCTAAAGAGATGGTGGGCCACCAATTTACATATAAAAATTACATAGTGTGTACTAGGGGTAGACAACTTATTTTGCCTACCCCAAATCATCCCATGTATCATCATATAACAAAACATGTACTTCTCAAAATACAAATCTTTTTCACTTAGGATACACAACATGTAGTGTTCAATCCCAAACTCTTCCCATCACTAGCCCATGACCATGTAAATATTCTCATTCCCATGTACGTCATGTCATGCCCATGTACCAGGTCATGTATATGTACCATTCTATGTTTAGGTAATTTGGCTTCCCAGTGTACATGGATGGTTCTGTTACCATGTACCCAATATGGTACATGATGAGCTTCCATCACTTGATCCCATAATGTGTAAAACATGTCACATTTATTTTGATACTTTTATCTGTGTGTAAACCCAAGTTTTGTTGAAGGAGGACTATAAATAGTTTTTCATTAGAAAATACTTTGTGTGGTTGAGAATTATCCAAAAAATCGTAAAAGCATTCACAAATTATTCTATAAGGTTTTATCCTATAAATCCAACAATAATATTTCTTAGATATTCTGGAACTATGTTGACCAAACCCCACTATCATGAGTTGCTGGAATCCAGCCATCAAACCACTCAAATCATATCTCTCATCTCATAATTCAATTTTCATGCTTCAAAATAGGAATTGAGAGTCATTTTATAAAATATGATCTACCTAGAATCATTTTTTAATCATTTCACCTCTATCTCATCATTGATTATGAACCAATACATAAAATATAAATATTTTTCATTGAGTAAAATTCCTAAAATGATTGAATATCATGTATTTAAGAAACCACCAGGGAAGGAAATACAAGTGATGAACAAGGAATGAATAAGGGAAGAAATTCACAAACCACAAAAAATGATTGACCGAAGACAATTTTTCAAGATATCCTAGATTCATTTATTTTAGAACAATGAAATAATAAACAATAATAAAACAATAAAATAAATTCATCAACATCCAAAAATGATATCTTGAACCAATAAAACATGAATAACTTGTAAATAAATATATCGGTGGATTTGATTAAAATTCATCAATATATAGTCAAACAGGGAAATAAACCATTGAAAATAAAACAACCTACCTTGATTTAGATCAATCATCAATGAATAACAGTTCTATGCTATTGTAATTGGTGAGATCCACATCTCTAATGGTGAAAAAGATCTCTAATACATTTTCATTCGACAATCTATCTTCCAGATATCTCTCTCTAAAAAAATGGGTTTTTAACTAACTATAACGATTTTTGATAGCCATGTATTTTCATAGTAGATTAGATCAGTGAATCAAAATAAAACAAAAAAATAAATAAAATTACTTATTTATTTTATTATTGGTACCAAAAACAATATTTTTCAAAACACTTTATGTGAATAAGGATTATGTCATTCAACGGGTAAACCCCACATTCTAGACTTAATGTGGTATCATATTTTCTATATAATTCCTCATTCGTGATTTATTTCATTATTTTTAAAAACCTTTTTGCATGTGACATAAAATATTTAATGTTTATATAATATCAACATCAAAGCTCACCAGCCCATACAATCCCACCTAATTATAGATTCCATCCCCTAAAGTATTTTTAAATATATTCCAAATCATTAAATAGAAAAAACATTGATGTTATTCTAAAAATAATATGCATATCCATCATAAATTCATGAATTCCAACCATATCATAGAAAACAATTGAATACATGATGTCACTACCCTTACAATACCAAAGTGTATATCAGTGTTTATACTTATAATAATATGAACCTCGCTCTTGAATACGATTCAGAAAACCCAAAACATTTCCCAAATTAAGTCCTATCCATGGAATTCTATGAAATCTTCGAAATAATTGGGAAATTCAACCTTCCCCTTCTTCTGCATGAAATAATCATCCATTCCATTAATTCATTCAAGTCTATATAAGTCACAATAATACAAAAAAATCTTCTAGACCAAATACATAGTGAATATATCACCTTCTTTTTTAAATAAAAATTTCTATAACTCCATATCTATACCCTCTATAATTTTATCATGAAAATTGTAATTTAAGTCAATGTTTTTATACCTTTTATGGAATATCATTCTTTTATCGAAGTATATTTCACTTTAACTATTGCATTGATGTAGTCCTTGATCCAGGCCACCTCGAAGATACTTAATAAATTGTCCCAACTATACCACTTCATAAAATGATTTAATTTACACCACATACTCTAATTGTTTTGTGAAGAGTGCAATCATTCCTTTCAATCTGAATGTGCAACTGGTAGTAATTGCAGTAAATGTGAAAAAATATCCATTTTTATCTGATATGAATCTAAGTCACCCACAATGTCTAAATAATAATACACATGAAATATATCAATATAACTAAATAAAATATCATTATATTATATTTCTTTGTGGTATTGGGTAATCCACTTCGCAATATCCGGATGATATTTCCCAGAATTTTCCACGTACTAGATAACCACTTTCACTGCTTGAGAAATATCTAGATAATTTACATCATGGAGTATAGAAGTCTTCATGCCATTAATGAATAGTGTTACCTCACTTTGTCATTTTAATCTTACATCATCTGTGGTCCTTGTTCCTTTGATTGTTAAAAGTGATTTGTAAGAGTAGTTGATACTTACTTACATCCACCCATGCCAAAAGAATTTAACAATATTTTAGATATAGTCTTACTATTATAGAACCAATATTTTGGTATCCCTATGAAATTCTATCATTATTTCAATGATTTTATTTGTTTCTCAGAGGTCATTCATTTCAAACATTCTTACAAGTCCTTATCCATCTCCAAATTATATTAAAATGGGACCATTAGTATCACATCATACTTGATTGAAATAAAAATGACGAGGAATCCATTAGTATACTACCTCTTGTATTTTTTTTATGTTTTGAGTTTCTTTTTTTTAAACCATTCTATACAAAGAAATTTTAAACATTCTCGTTTCACTACCATAATGATTATTTCAAAACATATATACTTCTAAAATGTTCTCTTTATAAACTCCAATTCGACTAATCCAATATCCAATGTGTTACATAATTTTGATTTATTTTTATAGATCCCCATGAAGTAAATCTATATTCACATCAAATTTTTTAAGATGTAATACTCTAGATGAAATAAAATTAATCATAATTTTAATGGTTGTATTTTTACTATAATAGATAGCATTTTAGAGAGGTTAGATCCCTATTTATTATAAAAACCTCTATCCACCATTCCTTAACTTCCCATCATTCTTTTATCATCTCGTTCTTTTATCCAAAAATCCCAATTTCTCATCATCCTAATTTTCAGGTGCTATTTTTAATATCTCTAAAATGTTATTTACATTAATTGAAGCCAACAAAGTTTTAATATCTTACTCCCAATCATTTAAATCCATGAGGATAGACACTTATTTAAGGATATCTAGTTATCTACCATATATGAAAGGAAATAATTTTGGTTTATCCCCACAAATATGTTTGAGTCATCTACCTATTATTGAGCTCTATGATTTGGATTCCAGTTCTACCCGTCCCTAAATTGAATCCTCTAAAATTTCATCCTCTTGAAAATCAAACCAATACTCACCAGTTCTATGAAATATTAATTCATGCAGAACATCCACACATATCAACTTAGACTAATGTTGATTATTTGCCTAAAAATTCATTCCCCATGATATTTTGGTCAATCTATGGGACCTTCTCATTAAATTGTAATTTGTTACTAATGATGGCCAATCTATTTCAACCATTCTAATGTTTTAATCTTATATTTTAATCTTTATATCCTAAAAATAAAAATATGCAAGATTTGTATTTAATATTATCTATATATTTGGAATCTATATGAATATATTATAATCTTTTGAATACATTATGGTGAGATATATCTGGTATTTTACATATTAATTATGATTTTGAAAGCTCTTGTCCCATTTTTGTTGAGGGGGTCCAATTTAATATAAAAACTATTGCATTAATTACATCCTCCCACAAAATTTCATGAATTTATATGTTTTTTTAAATGATCCATGTATTCTCCATAAATTTCTAATACATTATTTATGCTATTAAATTTTGATCAGAAATTCTTGTTATTGGATGTTCACTAATGATGCCTCTGTAATTGTATATGTTTTAAAAACATATTTTAATAAACATCCAATGTTTTCTTGAATAAATCTCTTGAACTTTCTTATATTATCCCTTATAACCATAACTTTATACAGAATAAAAACTCCAAAATCATCATTACATGTTTTAGGAATTATACCCATACATTTCTCTTGAATTCGTTTTTGAATGTACCAAAATTCTATGACCCACCATCAGATTTGTCTAGGGAAGGTCCCAAGATATATGTACGCCCAACTCCATTCTTTTTTTATTTTGTATTTTTATAATCAAATTATAAATAACCTTCTATTGACTAAGATGTATGAAACTTTTTTTACTATATAAATCTATATAGTCCACCTTTAACCTTCCTTTTTTTTCTGAAAACTTCACACTCTTCTCAATGATATTCCAATGTTTGTAATGACACAAATTTGAAAATTAGGATGTCTAAGAACTGAAATAAATATTTCATAAATAAAATATCTTAATTAGAAGTAACTTCTAGGAGTTGTGTAGGTACATACAATTTGTACTGTATTAAAAAAATTATGTATAGGAATATTCACTTCCCACTAATTCCCCTCAAAGACCAATAAAGGAGCATAAGGATAAATATAAGATGTATATGGATGATGTATTGGATGTATAACGTATGACATTTTTATCTTTGTCTTTTGAATTATAGAAAATTAATGATCACAAATATGTCCAAAATATATTGTCTAATCACCAATAGTTAGACCAAGAAAGAGATCAATAGAAAAGACCGGAGATATCAACTGTACCATACAGATGAAATCAGGTAGAAGGGAAATAAGTGGGCCTAATATTCTAAATGTGATTGGGTACATTGAGCAGTGAGATTTAAATGGTTTAAAATTGAACCTATAACAAGAAAATAATATCATTCAAGTGTAAATACAACCTATATTATTTAAATTCATCCTTAATTCTAATTTTAATTACACGAACATGTATCTCAAATATTTTTTTTCTTTAGTTCTCAATGATAACAGGGATATGAATAATTACAACTCTTCCTTAATTATAGTAAATAAGAGAAGTAATTTCAAGGTTAAGATGTCAAAATATATGTCTAAATCAAAGGAAAGAAAATAAACCATACCCCTAAGAATATAAAGATAAAAAATGATAAAAATGAGTAGAAGGCAGTCGGTTATTCATGTGAAAATAAAGTCCATATGAAGATGAATTGTACAGGTGGGAATAAGAATCATTGTGATTTGTATTCTACTAATATTTTTTTATTAAATGAAATATATCTATATCAACTACATTCTTGTTGGATATAGAATATGGATCACAAATAAAAAAACCATGTACATTATATACGTTTGTAAAGGCTGAGGTTCATCTATGATTATAAAATTTTGCAAGGCTAAAACCATTATCAATGGGAGATTTTTATTCCCACATTACCTAGGGGTTTGGATATTGTATAAACTAATTATTATTATGAACCATATATTACCAGAAACGTAATATCACTATCATGTTTAGATACCATGGTATTTTATTTCATATTTATAAATATTTTTCATCACATTTAAAAAGACGAAATCAATTATAGTGTGGTGCATCTTAACAAGGATTATATATAATTTAATTGAAAAATCATGTTTTGAAAATCATTAAAAAAATCTAGAAATATTACTAATATCATACCCTACTATGGAATTTAAGGCTATGATATGTAAATGATAATAATCCATAAAAAATATATCGAGAAGGGTATTTAGACACTATTGAGCTAAAATCCTTAGATGTATGCAATTCTTATTTATAATTTAAAACATATAAAGTACCACCGAATGGGAAAGGATAACGGTGATATAAAACTAATGGAGTTGATTCGTACTAATGTATTTGTATATTTTCAGTAGTTGAAATAGGTGGGTTATCATATTTCAAAAAAATGCCAATTATTGTTTATGTATGTTTATATATACAAAATAAGGTAAAATTCATATTCCTTTTAGTTATTTAAGGAATATAATAATGATATATATAATACGATTGAGGAAAATTTCAAGTAGCTCTATAATGAATATTGTTGGGGAATATTTAATCCAGGAATTCTTTAATTTATAAATGGATTTTAGGATAGTCTCTTGTAACACTCCTTCTTATACAATAGAGTGGAATTATGTCAGTGAAAGTAGTAGTCTCACATTAATTAAAATGATAAGATAGATTTTTATTCATTAATCTCTACAATTATCCTTTTACGGATATTCATGAAATACTATGGAATATACACTAAACTAAGTACCATCTAAATTAGTACTTGGGATTCCATATGAGTTTTGGATAGGAAATAAACATACTCTATTATATATATGTTTGTATGATTATTTGATGAATTTTTCAATAGTATACCTTTTATAAAACTTTCATTTTAAATGAAAAACTAAATCATTATAGGTAATAATTACGAATCTAATGGATATTTACTATACAAACCATTGGAATAAAAGGTGATTTTGGTAGGTGGAATATATTTATATATTGAAAAATAGTGGGAGAAATATTGACTTTTATGGGGTTTATTCAATATAAGAAAAGTATTTGGTATGAGAATAATCATCACAATTTTTTGTGAGGAAACAATATGTTATTCATAAAAAAGTATTTCATAGGT
This sequence comes from Viscum album, assembly GCA_963277665.1. Classification (NCBI taxonomy): domain Eukaryota; kingdom Viridiplantae; phylum Streptophyta; class Magnoliopsida; order Santalales; family Viscaceae; genus Viscum; species Viscum album. Next base: position 1,931,357,258 of record OY728161.1, on the reverse strand, counting down.
AAATTATAGTGGTTAATGAACTATAGATATATGATTTTTCTTATCTGTAATATAGGTGAAACATTACTCCTTGATGACAATGAACCTCTGACTTACAAGGTAGAATTAGATGGAATGTATTCTTCCAAAAGGAAGAACATAATGATTTGTGAGATGAATTCAATGTACAAAATTAATGTTCGTATTATTATATATCTTAAAATATATTTAATACCAATTAGGAGTAAATTGGTATTCATGTAAAATGTGTACATCCATGTTCAAGTAAGTACCTATAAAGAAAAAAGTTTTGTTTTCATACCCTGGTGTTTATTTTTCCACATTTTCTTGTTTTATATTTTTGTTATTGGATTTTATATTGATTATTTTGTATTTCACATTAAAATTTAGAGTTTTGGGATGATTTCTTCTATTTTACGGTTTGTGTGCCTGATTAAGGGAAAACTATGTACCCTCTATATGTAGACTCTCTTTTCAGTTCATTTCCCCCTTGCATAGTTTCTATTTCAGGGGTAGAACATGGTTTTATTAACCTTATGTGGATTCTATGTGTAACCTTGTTGGACATGGGGTGTCCCAAAATTATGGATCATGGCTTTATCATGGTTAGTCCAAACCATATGATATGTGTGCACATGATTTTTCAACTTTTTATAGAAACAAATTGAACTATTGGCACATTGTTTCCCAAACCATGTGGAAAAACCTTATTGGTGTCTTGTGAGTCTAGTAATGTATGTTATGTTGGTGCAAAATTTCGAAATCCTTTTAACCAAACCATGTGAAATTCCTTGTTTCATTAAAAATGTAAATTTACCTTTTCCTCATACATTTTTGGCTCCAAACCCCATCTTTATCCCATATAATGGCTCTTATGACCTAGGGAACGTCTCCACCACTTCATCATGACTCTCCTCTTATATATATGGTCTTTACAAGGTATTTCATAAGTTTTTATGGGATATTTGTCAATGTATTGTCCTCCTTTCTTGTCCATAATTCTTATTCTTCCATTTTTTTCTAGTTTCCTATTCTCACATTGTTCTTCTACACTAGGGTTCTTGATTATTGGTTCCAAAATTAGGTTTATTTTATTATTAAGGTTCTTATTGGATTTCCACGTCTCTTTGGTCCATCTTGGAATTGTTTTGGGTTTTCATTAGTGAAGCGTTAAGAGTTTAAGGTAGGTTTCCCCTTGAATTTATCCTTTAAAATCAATTAGAATGAGTTGTTTTTTATTAACTCATTTTTAGATATTAATTATTGATATTTCATATTTATAAAAAATGTTTTTAAATGATTTTTTGGTTTTTCAATTGAAATTATATTTTATAGAACTTTTTAAGGTGTATTTTTAAACCAATTGTTTGTTAAAATTCATAATTGGATATTATAAGTGGTTTTTATTTTCTAAATGGTGTTTGGTTTTTTCAAATTTGTTTTAAATATTTCATGATATTCCATGTTCTAGGTTAAGCTCTTTAATAAATTGGTTTTCACTCCAAGGTTAAATTAGGGCTATTTGGAATCCTTCTAAATTGGTGTTCTTTTAAAAATTATCCTCAGGGTGAGTCTTATTCCATGTTAGTCTCTAATGGGAATGAGAGGTCCTTTTAATGGGACATACCTCATGTATTGCTGGTTCAATGGAAAAGTAAAAATCTCTTGGGGTGATTTAGGGGTGATGGTTTTTTGATTTTCTTGTACCATTTATTTACATACAGTTTGTTTGTTATTGGTATTGTTTGGGAAACCCTCACTTCAGGAAAGACATGGGAAACTATATTAAGTAATTGATTATCCTAGAATGTTTATTTCACAAATTTAGTATTATGCTCTGGATAATTTTATGTAGAAATAATTTTAACTACTTTTTGAATATGACCCTCGTTTAAGAGAGGTAGGATACGATTAAGCATGAAGGTTATTGATTACATTAGGCTTTCTCACATAATGGATTAGGGAATGTATGTTCTAGATTATCCCTTGATCTCTTAGGTACTCCCATGTTTCCCAAGTACTTAATTTTATTTGAAAGATAATTTAGGTTCCTTATCCAATTTGATTTCATGTGTGTTATTCTCTATTGCCATCATTTAGTGGCTATTTCTTCTTCTTCTTCTTTTCATGAATTGTCCTTTTGGTAAAACTGAATGTTTGGTTTTTTTGTGCTTTTCATAATGAATATTTAAAAAAAACAATGATGCATGATTTTTCAAATTTTACCTATCTATCATCCCCAATTTTTTTTTAAATGCTCAAGATTATTTCTTTTAGAAAGACAAACATGATTTTAAAAATGAGGGAAATAGAATATGATTTGTTTTAAAAGATAATGGATAAAAACCTATGTTTAGACATTGTTTTTAATACATAAAATTGATGAATATTTGATTTTAATGAAATTTTTGGGAATATATATATTGGTCACACCTACTAAGTTTTCAATACTCACACCTATACATCATTACTATTTTCATACATAGGTGAAATTTTCATCTCGATCTCATTGATCATTGGTAATGTTGGGTTTTCAGATTAGATAGTGGCCAAAGGGGGTCACATAGAGATTTAGTAGTCTCCATGTTCAATTTGGTTTTATTTTGGTTCGGTTGTTTTTTTATTTATATTGGGTATATTTTTTAATTTCCCATTGATCCTCTTTATTTTCATTGGGTAAAATCAATCCCACTTTACCTTTCCAATTCCCTTGGTTCTTTTTTCTACCTCTGGGTGATTAGGAACATATCCCAAGTATGTCATGGTATGTCTAGGTTCGCTATTTTGGGGATGAATATGGTTGGTTCATGAAAAAAATTGTATTAGAGCGTATGTTCTTTATAGAACCATTCCTTACGAGTTCCCTTTGTTATTTGGAATTTCAAGGTATGTGGAGTAGGACTATTAGAACATGGGGTGTAGGTATTATGAGGTTGTTAGACAACACATTATTTTCCAAACCTGGGGTTACTATGGGAATTTATCTGTTGACACTTTCCTTTAAGTATTGGTTATCATTATTTTTCTTGGTTTTTCCTGGTCATGTTGATGATTTCCATTTTATTTAGAATTTTTTGAAATTTTTATGGTCTATTTTATGGTTGGGGAATGAAATGGGATTTGGGAAAAAAAATTCATATGATCTTCCAAGGTCTGTATATCCATGTGAAGCCCAAGAATGTGGACTTATTTACAATATGTGGTAGTAGTGTGATTTTAATATGGCCTCCAACCATATGTTCAAGTAACCCTTTTTCACTAGCCTCTATAAAAATTTATTTGGGGTCATTCCAAATTTTAAAATTGTTTTGAAAATGTTACATATATTATAAAACCAAGATTTAAAATATTGGAATGTTGGTTGTCTAGAAAGATAAATTAATATTTCGGACATATTTAACGATATTATTAGAAAGTTGATTTTTAATTTAAAGTACTTTTTTTGAGATGTTTTAAAAATGGTTTCATTTTTATTTATCAATTTTTAAATTTAGTTTGAGATATTTAAATGGGGTGTTTAGCAATTATTTGAATCATTGAAGGAGTTTTAATGGGAAATGGTTGGATATATTAATAGGAATCAATGTATATTTGGTAGAATGAAATGGATTGGAATGTAATGTTTGAATAATTAGTTATCAAAGTGTAATTTTACTGGATTATTCAAAATGTTTTGGGAAACATGTGGTTTATTTCCTTTTTAATGTTTTGTATTTAAATGTGATGAGTTATTGATGGTGAGTTTTTATGATTGGGTTCCTATTTTTATTTTTTTATATTATTCCCTAAAAAATGATTTAATGGATATTAGAGGAATAGCAATGAGTGGTTCACCATCAATAGACCATCCATTAGATAAACCTAAATTCTACCGCCTTGAGATTTAGAATTTTATCCCTCCACTAATTTATGGTGAAACTATTCATTTTGAAGTAAAAGAGTGGATATAGAAAATATAAATGATTTTTGATTTATTTGAGTTTTTTGAGTCTCTAAGAGCGTTGTTTTCTATCTTTATGACAAAAGGTCTAGGTTTGAAGTTTTGGAAGTCAGTCATATAGTCTAAGCCTCAAGAAGACATATCATGGGAACTATTTAAGGTCTCATTCATTTGGAATCACTTCATTACTGCTATGAAGGTGGTGATAGTGATGGATATTTGATTACATCACCAAGATGATATATTGGTGTTCTATTTTATTGTTTAATTTTATTCTAGTTACATATCTATTGGAGTTATATGGGGATGATTAATTAAATTATTAGTCTTTTGAGAATGGAAATAATCATGATATTATGTTTTGGGTGCAAAAAAATCAATCTCGCCTCCTTTGTCGATGTGTAGGTAGCCAATACTCATCCTATATTTGGATTTGGTGAAGGTAAAACTAATAAATATATGTGAATGTGGCCTGATTCAGACCATTATAGTGGTTGAAATAATATGTATTCTTATTTTTCATTATCCTTTTCTGGGATTAGGACCCTGGTGTGTAACTAATGTAGAAATATTTGTCACAAGAATCCTTTGTGATCAGGTTCTTTGAAGATATTTCATCCATATGTTTGTTTAGGTCATATTAAATGGTTTACGAATAGTTTACCTTTAAATAATATTTGATACAGATCCACTCCCTTGAAAAATAATGTTGATAAACAAGATCAACTTAGCGCTGGTGTGAGTTCTATTTAACGGTTTTGATGTAAATTTTCCCTCTATTAGTGGTTGTGTCTTGTGGTTTTGTATTTTGTTTGAAATGAAAAATCATGTTTCATATATTTTGATAATCATTATTTAAATCAAAATTCATTTTATGAATTATGTACTTCTTCATCTTAGTCGGAAGCGTATCACATTGTATATTGTGTTTATTTAGTCCTTATGGGATTGGTGTGTGGTTGTTACAGTTTGGATGTTTGATTTTTGAGGGATTGTGTTGGTTGGGAATCCAGTTATAATTATAATATATTGGGAATCCCATCATGGTCTCCGATGTGAACTAATGTAATCACCTATTTTTATCTTGTTCCTTTCATTTTATCACTTGAGGATTTGTTACGCGGTAAGACTTGTCCTCTGGTGTCATCCGACTTCAAGTATCCATTGTCCTTTTTTGAGTGTTGGGCCCTTGGAGGAAAGCATATTGTTGTGGTGATGGTGAGATGTTTGGAATGTGTCTTGGTATTTCCATCATCATTTGAGGAATGGATTTATAATATGGCTGTTTCAAGTGGTAATGCAAGTCTGGTCAAGGTGGTTAGAGTCTTCTTCAATTTAAGGGGTTGAATCATGTGAGAGTGTGGACCATTTTCTTTCAACTTGATCAACTGTAAGTGTTGAAGATTCTATAAGGTAGAAAGAAATATGGTGTTGAGAATTTTCAATCCCTAGATTTTATTTTTCCATTTATTTTGGTTTATTCTTTTTTATTTGGATTATATCTTGAGTCTTGTGGGTTTCTAATTATGAATTAAAACTTTTGGATTTTTTCCCTCTGTTGCATGGTTTGGGTGCATTGCTATGGGAAAACAATGAAGCCTCATAATGATGAGTCTCTTTTAAGTTCATTTTCCACACACACTATTTATGTTTCATGGATAGAAGATGGTTTTATTGAAACTAGGTGGATGTTAGGTGTAACTGTGTGGGCCTTGGGGTTTTAGTAAATGAGGGAACATTTCTTGATCATGGTTAGTCAAAACCAAGTCTAAATGATGTGAATGGTTTAGAAATGTTTTACAAAACCAAACCATACAGTTGGTGTATGATTATTGTAAGGTCTCCAAAACCATGCATCCAAAGTATGTAACAGCTTTTTGAGTCCAGTAAATAATTCATGGTTGGCCCAGAGTATCCCAAACTATGTGACAAAACCATGTATTGTTCTCCATTTCATAAAAAATTAAAATTTACATTTCTACCTCCTTGATTTTTAACTCCACACAATCTCTTTCTCTATTTTATTTGCATGTATGACCTCAATAGTTCTATCCCCCTCTTTATCATTCCTCCCTCCTCTATCCATAGTCATTCCAAGGGATTTCTTCAATTTTTGTGGTGATTTTTCATGTTGTTATCCTCTCCTCTTCTCACTCATCCTTCTTCTTCAAAATTATCATAGTTTCCCATTCGCCCATAGTTCCCCAACTCTAGGGTTCATATATCAGGGTTATTAAATTAGTGTTTTTTGAGGTTCTTCTAGGGTTTTTTTAGGTCTATCTTAAAGTTGTTTCAGGTTGTCAAAATTGAATCATTCTGAGATTGAGGTATGTTTCCTCTTGGATTAGGTTATTAAATTCAATAAACATAGATTTATTCATATTCTCATCATTTTTTGATATAAATTTGTGATATTTGAAATTTATAAAAAAATATTTTCAATGTAATTAGTTGGTTTTTCATGAAATTAGCTTGTATGGAATTGTTTTAGGTGTCCATGCACATCAAGTGTTCAATAAAATACATGGTTTTCTTTTGTAAGTGGTTTTTAGTTTCTAAATGGTGTTTTTATTTTCCAAATGTGTTTTAACTGTTTCATAAAATTACTAGTGGTGTGTTTTTTTCCTTTCCTAAATGGTTTATCAGTTAAATGTAACATGATTCCCATTTGGCATCTTTTTAAATTAGTTTAATTTTGAAAACACTCCTCAGGGTTAGTCTTTTACCTTGTTAGTTACAAATTGGAATGTGAGTTTCTTGATACAGGACTTCCCTCATATATTTTTGGCTCAAAGTAAAAGGGATTGTATCTTAAGGAGATTTAGTGCATGATACTTTTTTTTGTTTATTTCTCCCTTTATTTTTATATCAAGTTGGTTATTTTTTGTAATTTCTTGTCACACCCCCACTTTAGGCCTTAAATGTTAACCTATCATAGCTAGTATATTATCCAAGAATGATTCTTGAAATAGTTTAGGATTATTATTTGGATAGTGGACAATAGTAAATCTTTGACCAACATTAGGATTAATCCCCTCAATTATGCGAGGTAAGGTAAAACCAATCATGTGGGTTATTGATTGCATCAGAAATACCAACATGATAGATCAATGATAGTATGTTCTAAATTATATACTGAGCTATAAGGTAGTTCAATGTTTCCTTGAAACTAAATTATATATGGTGGATAATTTAGGCGCCTCGGCCTATTTGAGTACATGTGTGTTTTGTTCCATTTCCCTCGTTGACATCTTATTTATTATGAAACCATTTGTGGTGTGTCTTTTCGGTAAAACATAATATTTGGTTTTTTATGGTTTTTATAAATAATATTTAGAAAAACAATGATTCATGATTTATTACATTTTTCCTATCTTTCTTCCCCTATTTTCCATTAAAATACTCAAGCATATTTCTTTTGTAAAAAGAACCTATTTTAAATAATATGGCAATAAACTATGATTTGATTTAAAACATAATGTATGGAAAACCTATTTTTATACATTTTATTCCAAACTTATAGTTATTGAATCATTGATTTGAATAAAATGCATTGGTAATAGACTGATTGGGTGTGGAAAATTAATTTTTAATACTTATGTGTATACATTATTCTTATAATTATATTGTTGTGAAGGTTCCAACTTGGTCTTGGTCATTATAAGAATTGTTGGGTTTCAGGATCGGAGAGTTACCCATGGGGTCACCTGGATATTTAATAGTCATCTAGTTTAGTGTGGTTTTATATTAATTTTATGTTTAGATTTTGTCTTGGTGAAATTATATTTAAATTTCATTTCTATATTAATTTTCAACTAATCTTGATTATTTTAATTGGGATAAATTATTACCATTATCCCCCATTTATACCCTTGATTCATGTTTCCTCCCTGTGGTGATTGAGAATGTTCCTTAGGGATTTCATAGGTCGGCTTGGGTGACTAGATCAAGGTTGACCTGGGATGGTTTGTGAATGTTTTAAAGAGTTTCATGAAATTTCAATGAATAGACATTGATGAAACCTTCTCATGAGTAAAAAGGATGAATTATATCTTAATTTTACTTGAAATATAGTCCTTTCATGATTATCATATTTTTGAAAATGGACATCAAAAATTCTTTTCTAAAAAGAATTTTTTTAATGGACAATATGACAAAACCCAGAGGGTTTATTATGTCAACTAATTCAAATAATGTATACCATATATTGAGATCTACTTATGGATTGATATATTCCTCTTGATTATATAATTTTTTATGAGGCCATAAGATAATTTGGTTTCATTAAGTATAAAATCAATCTATCTTCTTTTTAAAAGTTTTTTATTAATATATCATTTTCCAGATGTTTATATTTTTATGAAAAATTAATCATGGGAAATGATGTTAATATCATTAATTTGGTGAATAATTGTAAAATTTATTTTTTATACATGAAACAATTTGGTGACGTGGTATAATTTATAGGGATTATGATTTATTGAGATAGATCTCAAATTTTATTGGGTCTAATTCAATGTAAATACATTTACACTGTACTCAAAAGGTATAATGTAGAACAATCCATGAGAGAAGTGTTTTCAATTTAATCTCTTACTAATCCATCTAAGAAAATGTGTCCATATATATAGAAAGATATTAGATGTATTATTACAAACCCCTTTTATTTTTTGTGGGATCCTTCAAGTATTCCATGTTATGATCTTGGTTTGATATTTCCTTTTCTATAATCATTGTGGGTATATATCAAGCCAATATAAGATATTTGAATTAGGAAGATGTTAAAATAATCCTAATATACTTGATATATAAAAAGGTTATGTTACGAGATTGTGTATTTGAAAAGGATATAATCATTAAGGGATACATAGATGCTAGATTCTGAATAGAGCAAGATGATTAGAAATCATCGTGCGGTTATGTATGTTTACTAAACAGTAGTGCATGATAAACTTGAATCATTCAATAATTGTTCATTCTATGTTGGAATATGAGTGTATAGAATCCTATGATATAGTTATAGCATCATTATAGTTTCATAGATTCCACTCATAACTTGGTATTGAAAATATTTGTACAAACCAAGTTATAGTATTTCATGATAATAATATAGTAGTGGTACTTTTTAAAGAACTGAGGATACACCAGTTTATGAAGAATATAATTTGTACGTTTTATATCTAATTGGAATTTAGTAAGAGGGGTGAGGTTATTGTTAGTAGATTAAAACCATAGGATAAATTTCTAAACTATTGACAAGATTCATATCATCGAAGAAGCATGATCCCCATTTGATAGCCAGCGGGTTAAGAGTTTCTAGTAGGTTGATCTAATGTATGTGGGAGTATTGTGAGTGTGTGTCATAGACCAAACTTGTGTATGTACATATATTACCATTATATGTATAATGATTCATATATACATGTGTTTTTATTACCAAAATAGTATATAAAATTATGTGTATATTATTTTTGTTGTAATTTCCTTATATTAAATAACATAAAAAATGTTATAGAATTTACTAAATATATTAATAAAATAAATATTTTGTAAAAGTAATATAAAATACATTTATTATTCTTTATGTACATTATAATTATAGGAAAAAAATATTTTATGACTTTCTTGTGTTGGGGATCATTAGAATTGAGACTTCTTCTCATTAAATTCAAATTTTATAGCTTGAGTAGAGTAAGTAATGATGAAATACCTTCCAAAAATAACTCCACATGTTTTGGGGTTCATTTTTTGTTCTTGTCAATGATAATGTGAATCGGTCTCTTCTTAAGATAATATTATGAATGTGTACCATATGATTGTATACATTTATTCATGAAAAATAACTATGGCATTATTTATTTGATGAGGTAGCATTCATTGTGTGAGTCACTAGGGGTATAGAATTTGTAGAATTATTAAGATAGGGGTTGTCACATTAATATTGAAGAGACGTATTGGGGCTACTAGATTGTGATGTAAGTGAATTTATTAATTCCAATTCCAAGAAAATTGATGAATATTGAATATAATAAGGTATTCAAATAAATAAAGTAAAAATGGATGATTCCACAACGTGTGCATCCTTCTTCAAGAGATATTACGGGACAAATAGATTATATTACACAGTTCTTTTTTGTATGTGGTTATAATAGTTATTATATTAAATGTATCCTAAGTGGAATTGATGGGTTATTAGACTCCACTCATGGTTTGTGAGTTATAATAACTATATTCAAGATAAGTGGATTTATTTTCACACACTAAGTGTTTCCACAAGATTCACCTATTCAAAAGCATATGAGTTTATAATGATATGGGCCCCACATTTGTGTGGCTATGAATTCTTAGGTGTTAATGATCAAAAATAAAATAAAACAATTATATTATTTAGGGATATAATAATAATTATTCAATAAATTTATCAATGAATTCAGTATTTATTTATTTATAAATCTGAATATGAAAACGTATACTTTATAAATGAACATAACATATATAGGGATAGTAAAATTATTAATAGGGATTACAATTAGATTAAATGGATATAATTTTTTTCTTTGACATGTTTATAATTTCACAACAAAGTGAAAAAATATTTAGGGTGATTATGATTATTTTATTAGTTACTATTTTGTTTTTTGAATAATTTTGATGGTTTTGTTTCCATAAGATCCAAAATTAAAATTTTTCTAATCTTAAATGCCAAAATATAATTGTTTTTATCCCAAATAATGTAGTTCTATTATACTATTTCATTAATTTTTTCTCTATCTATTTATACCATGTTTTGAGAAAGAAACCGGTGGAATGAAATATATTGATTGATTCCATATCACAAATCAATCACTGGTACTATACATGATTGAAAATTCATCAAAAAGAACATTAATTTCCTATACTAGCACAAGGGAATCAAAGAATGAGAACTTAATATTTTTTGTTCATGTTATGAATATCTTGAGTTCATTTTTTTAGAACCCTTGAGCTAAGAAATATCGATGGTCAGAAAATAACATTGGCATTTTCAACGGAACAAGGCTTCATTTATGGTTTCATTTTATTTGTGTTCTTCATTATAAAATTAAATTTTACCCAATCCCTGAAAAGCATGGTCAATGGGTTTTTTAGATTTCGTGTTATTAATATGAATCCAAAGAAAAAATTTAAATATAATTGTTTTCAAGATTCGACAAATTCCATTGTTCCTTTAGTTAATAAGTAAAATTATACACATAGTAGGAAAATTGGATTTTATTCATGTATAACATCTAAAAACATGATGAACAAAAATATCTAGAATATATAATATCAGGTGGTGATGAGAAGCATTGTTTGACTCGTTGATTGAGTTGGGTTTCAGTATTTATCATAGTTGAATACAAATTCATATTTGATTTTTCTTTATGTTTTAATTTATTATTTATCATTTCCACCATATTCAACATCATTTTCATTATCTATAAATTGTTCAATTTATATAATGGTAAATAAAATTACATATCACCTTCTAGATTGAATGGTGGATTATACTACAAAAATTATTGATATTGTGTAATTGATTTTTTAACTACATCTCAAATGTGTTATAACCTAGATTAGGTCCACGAAGAAATAATTATTTAATTTTAATTAATATTTCAACTCTAGGAATATTAATTTACATGAAATGAATTATTATAAAATTATAATGATGAATTTCCCTATGATTTAGTAAAATTATTTGAATGATAATATTTAAAATAAAAAATAATTACCTATATAAATCATCACTAGATAAAAAATTAAAATTGATAACATACACTTTGTGCTATTAATGAAGGTTTTAATTATAAATATATAGTGTTTACTGTTCCATTATATTACCCTAAATGTATGGAATTTCCCAAAAAAAGGTACAAAACCCCATAGAAATAAGTTTATTTTTGTGGGTTATTTATACCTAAATAACTGATTATAAAAAAAATTAAAATACAAAAAATGACCCTATAAATAGAACTAATAACATGATACATGTTTTCAAGAAATCTTAAATTTAAAAATAAAAAAATAAACATTACAACTACATTAGTAGTAGAGGTACAGTCAATCTAACATGAATTATGTTTGTAAACACTATTAGTATCCCACTTTAAAAATGTTGAGGAAAATGATGTGTAAGGTGATGTTAACTAAAATTACATAAATTATATAAATAAAACTAATCTCAAAGAAACTAGTTTGGGTAGTGTAAGTGTTGTTAATATCATTCAGGTTTATGCAATAGTAATTATTTATAATTCAACATTTGCATAATAATTTATTTATTTTTTAATGATTCCAAATTTTATTAGAATATTATTAAGACTCATTCTTTTATTCCATATAATACTCAAATTTCCCAAAAAATCATTAAAAATCATGTCATCTAGTTAGCGGAATAATCTTCTCATTGTTTTATAATCGTATCCATTAATTAAATATAGATACACTTTTCTCAACTAGTCAAGATATATGTTAGCCTTTTCTTCTCCCACACAAAATTACTTTTTAGGTATCACATGTGAAGGTGTTTAATGAAATAATTGTAACTATGATGTGTATCTCACCCTTTATTACTTACTAAGTTTCACACTATCATGAAGAAAATGGTGTATTAATTTCCCAATTATATAAATCAAACATCTCTACTAAAAAATGGGTTTATCTAGTGTTACTTATTTAATAGTTCTTGCTAAAGTGCTATTGAATTTCCCATTTTAAATGCTAAAAAAGCACAATTAAAAGAATTCTTTAACAGTGATTTTTAGTGCCCGTAAAGGGGATCTTTAATGGTGCTAAAAATCACTGTTAAAGGGGTGGCCTTTATCAGTGCTAGTAAAAAAGTGCTGATAAAGAGGGTCTTTTATCAATGCTTGTAAATAAGAGTTGATAGATGCTATATTTCAAAAAAAATATATTTCAATCCAAATAATATATTAACATTTAAATATAAATATATTGATACAAATATATTTTAGTTTTTTTATATATGTTTTAGATAATGCTAAAGAGGCATTTACACATAATATAAATGATATTTAGCGAAAATAGCCTATAAAATAATTAAAAAATGTATTTATTTAATAATTTTATAATTATTATCATTTAATTGTAATTTTATAATAGTTTTAAGGTAAAAAATAAAAATATAAAAATATATTTAAATTAGTTTTAAATGGTACTCAAACATAAAAAAGGACATAACATTGGATTAGGTGTCTCTTTGGGCTCTACCATAAATCAAATCTAAGCATGCATTGGGCTCTATTCTGTGTTGACCTAGGGTAACCCCAGTCACAATTTTTTCAAGGTCAAAATAGGACTAGAAGGCCTCCAAAACGATGTTTTTTCAGGGAACCCAAATTTTTTAACATTTGATGGAATTTCAGCCTTTATTAAGAGAGTCTTATTGTATTTTATTTGTGGGGACTGAATTTATTTCTTTTCATTAAATTCTTATTGATATTATGTTTTATAATTTTCCTCATTTTTTCAGATGTATTGTTATGTATAATCAAATATATAACTATATATACATATTTTTTATATGTTCACACATACACACACAAAAAACATATTGTATATGTGCATATAAAATGTATATATATATATAATGATATATATAATCATATATATAAGCATATGGAATAAAAAATATAACTAAATTTATATAAATCTATGTATATATCATAAAATGGAAGAGAAAATAGCATAAGGTAGTGGAAAAGGCGTTGGGATATGAGCATGCAGTCTTGGGTTCGAAATTGGGGGGAGGGAGGGGCGTTCACAGGGTGGTGGACATATCTAAAGTGTTGATAAAGTGGGTAGAGAGCACTGATAAAGGGGGTGGGAATTGTTGACAACGGGTTTGGAAGGAAGGGGTATGAATAAAAATATCCCTCTTTATTAGTGGGCCCTTTATTAGTGATTTTATAGCACTGATAAAGTGGGCCTTTACAACATTTTTTTAGGGCCATTAAAGAGGGCCTCTAATAGCCCTTTTTAGTGGTATTAAAGAAACCCTTTAACATTGATTACATTATCAGTACATCTAAATCATTGATAAAGCCCTTTTACTAGCACTATTAAAGGCCATATTTGTAGTAGTGAACACATATAATTGAATTAATAAAAATATAACAAAATTAATTTACCTAATAAATAATATGGCTCTTAAATTATGGTCTAAAATTATATTCATGATCAATAAGACATTGAAACTAAATATTTATCCAGCCATGAATATCATAATAAAAATATTAAAAAAAAGTAATCCATTTATATCACTATGTTTAGGTTATTGAAAGTAGCACTATGATACTTCATTAATGATAAACCAAGTAAAAACATTGTTCAACCATCAAAAAATATGATAGTAATGTGTAGCTATAGAAAACAAAAGTCATCATACTCAGTTAGAACACTGTTGGTATTGTCCAAACATATAAACATACTTAATGATCAGAAGTGTATCTTGGATATTATCATAATTTCATCATAAATGAAATATGTTAGGGAGGGGGACATTAATTAGAGATGGATAATGGATATTATTTTGAGGTTGGGTGGTTAAATAATAATATATAATGATATACTATTGGCATAGATGTATGGATAATGAGTTGAGGGGTGGGTTATGGGTGAGCAAGGAAATGGTCAAACCCAAACCAAGACTCCAGTAGAGCGAGGTAGATTCATAACATTCCTTGACCATGAGGACTAGTAACATAATTAATGTATGGAATAATGTGTAGTTGGTTAATGTTTGTGACATATATCATCAATTGAGCAATGAGACCCATTAGAAACTATAACATGTGGATGATGGTGGCCCACCCATATCTATTGTAGCTACATTAGGAAAGTGCAAGGGGTGTTAAGTACTTCAAGAGACTTGGATGTGATAAATCCTGATAGGTGTGGTTGAATCAGGGTATAAACACAGTTAAATTTTAATAAAATACACTTAAACCCTCACTTCACTAATACTGTTGACCACATACAAATAAGGTCACCTCTTTTTATCTTAATTATTATATAATCTAATTCACTTTTCACAGGAACATCCATTGAATAAATATTATTTATAGTAGATTTACCTCTTATCTTGGATTCTTTTTATAGAATGTCAAAAATTAAAAAATGGATACTTTTATTTTTAAATGGGTCACAACTACAGTAATAAAATTATTTTAAAAGAATAATTTGTTCGATAGTGAACACAACATGCAACACTAAACATAAAATAACCCTGAAATATTACTATGAGAACGCTTTTACCTAGCATTTAAATTTTCGGGGATGAATAATAATAATTATATTATGAAAAAATTATGAAAATGTTCTATATAATAAAAAATTATTGATTAGTTCCTTGTAAATATTTACTCAATTTTCGTTAAAGTCATTTTATCCTTTAAAAATACATTTTCTAAATTATTATATTTATTTGTTTCTTTGCGCAGATAAAATAATTAATTAATAATAATTTCAGAAATGGAATTTTATTAAAAGGATATCATTTTTTAAATAATGATATCAAAATAATATTTTGATGATATTTTTGGATTTTGTTTAAAATATTGATTTTTCATTGAATATTGAAAATACCAATTTCTGTAAAACTATCATTTAAATTCATTAAAAAGTCTCATTATGATTATAATTTTATCTATATTTATTATAATTTTTATTTAATTAGATAAAATAAAAATAATTACATTACAATAAGTATTATAGTTGATTTCTCGTTATTTTTATTTTTGGGGTAAAAAAAGATTTTTCAGAAAACAAATTTTCATTACTTTTTACACATTTATATAAAAATTGATTTCTATAAATTTTTTAATTTCAATAATGAGAAATTAATTCAATAATTGGAGTTATTATGTTCAAATTTCTGTAAAAGGTCCCATTTAATTTTGGTCATTATGAAAAATAATCATGGTAAACATTATCACCTCAAAAGGAGAAAACTATAAAAAACAAACAAAAACAAGGCATTTAGGGGGTAATAAATTTAGAAGTGGTTATGACCCCCAATAAATTAATTAATATAACTTAACAGGAAAAATTCCTAATTTGGATTCCCACTCCTATAAGCAGTAGTTTTGTGTAATCATTCGTAAATTGGAAGAAATATTAGAGGTGGTTAAAACCCCATGTAACACACTGATTTATCATGAACCTATTTTTTCAAACCATTTAATTTAATTTTTTTCATTCATTTTATGAAACACTTATTCAAAAATTCATTTTAAACTACACCAGTATAATCTTGTTCTACACACAACACCGACTTGTCTTGCATTACATGCAACACTGAGTTTCTTAGAAAACATCATTTTGTTATTATAATTATATAAATGAGATAATTATAAACTAGCCATTAAATTTAGTAATATTAATATTAATAAATTATTTTTAAATATTATTTATTATATTTTTATAAAAATAAAACATATTTATTACAAAACATGTAATATTTTTAATCTCTTTATAAATTAAAAAAATACTATTTTCTCAAATAACCTGAATTTTATGTCCTAATGAGAGAAATAATAAAATTAATTTTATATAATTTAAAAAAATTAATTTTATAAAATAAAAAACATATTTTAATTAATAATGTAGAAATTATCATAGGGTGAATTTTCATAATTTTTCTAGGAATATTTATTTTTTGGATGAATAGTGAAAAATAATGAATTTTAATTCAAAACTACTTTTTCATGGGATACTATTTGGAAACAATTATTGTGAAACCTATCTCTTTTTTCCCAGGTAATGATAAGATTACATTTTTATTAAACACATTTCCTTTCTTGGGTTATGTATGATTGGTTATGATTTTGTGGAACATGAATTTATTATTTAATTATGAGAATGGTTGGACCTATTTCTCCCTCCAATGCATTTGGGAATGATTTATACCTCATGAGATAATGATGGGGATCATTTCATCTGGATTGATTTACTACGGGTAGTGGGTGAAAATTAATCTTTTATAAATAAATTAATGTGATTGGGGATGGTGCTTTTTCTCATCCAGTATGTGTAGTCCCCATGAATATGGGAAGATGGGAAAACCTTATCCACTATCAGAATATAGGGAAACTCAATAAACAATAAGAATATCAGGAAACCAAATATTTTATGGAATGATGTGGAAACCTAATCCCTTACAAGTAAAGTGATGCGCCTTGGGATGGTTGTGTGCCCCACAGAGTAGGTTACTCCCTATGAAGTTCCATGATATGTTCGAGAAATGGGTATTGATTTATAAGAAATGAAATTACATGTTTATGTGTAATACACAATTCCATATCTTATTATTATTTCATTCTTCCACGTCTCATACTCTTGATTACATTATAATTCATGTCTTATAAAATTCAAGTATATATTCCATGATTTACATTTATGATCTATGATATGTAGGGTATGATCTTCTAATGATATAATCACATTCTCAAACGCTTAGGATCATTATTATGCTTACTTATCTCTTTTGTTTACCCCTACTGAGCATCCAAGATCACCCCATTTTATGTTTCCTTCCAGAAGATATATATATATTTATTACATATGATGTCATAATATGGATTCTAGTAATGAAGAACGAAGTGGTTCATAATGTGGCTCACATATGTACCATTGTTTTTGATTCCATGTTTCCAAAGGCACCATACTAATATGGTACATGGAAATATATTTGGGTAGTGTATTGCGTAATCCAAAAAATCGATTTAATGTTAATGTATGAAAAGAGAGGGTCATTATAGTTTGTATCAGAGAAAACATTTAGTTAAACTCTTGATACTACTATGAAATACCTTAATTATAACTATAAGTACATGTCTAAGAAGAAGTATAAGGTTAAGAAAACTATAGAAAAAAGTCCTTCACTAAAGTTAAAGGTTTTAATGGTTGATTACCTATAAATGAATCCCAATTTGTATACTACAATTGGACATGGTTCTGGAATATATGTACCTAAGAGTAAGAACAATGAAAATGTGTGCCATGCCTAACTCATGTGTAACTTGGTTGATAATAATGGGCCTTATTATGCACCAGGATTAACACTCCTATGGGATATGATTATTTAATTCACAAAGTCTTCATGAACTATCCTAAAGGGTTTAAAAATAATATTTCTATGTATAACATAGGATAAATCTATGGTCTCATATATTATTGAAGGTGTAATTTTTTTAGACATCATGTTAGTTTCTTTTCATGATTATATGGTTCCTCTCTATGAAAAAATATTCTTACTGTATTTTTTTGTTTTATTCAATTGATGGAACCCAAAGGAACTCTGTTAATCGTGATTGAAATAAACAATTCACTGATTTTCCTCCTACTCATCTAAATGATATGGGATCTTGAATGAAAAATATCATTGTTATTATCAAAGAATATTCTCAAGATATGAATCATATTGAGCTTCCAAATAAGTAATGTAAGGAACTCTATTGTGTTTAGTTATTCCTGAAGCAATATCCACCTTCATTCAGTGGGTCTTATGATCTACTTGTTTTTGAACACTAGATTAGTACCACTGAAAATATATTAAATATTCCCCAGTGTTTGGAATTTTAGAAATTTATTTTTCTAGTTTATCGGTTAGAAGGTAAAGTAGAGTAGTGGTGGAATCTAATAGAAAATATGGGGAAGAAATATCAAATTGAATTCATGTATTGGTATGAGTTCAAGAACGTATTCTTCAACCAGTACATTACATGTTTTATTCATATGAAGATGGAAAATGAGTTCCTTGAGTTAAAGAATAAAGAAGAATAATATATTGGTATGTGTAAGGATAATTTCACTATACCGGTGAGGTATTCTTCTCAAATTATCATCCAACCCAAATTTAATGTTTATAGGTTCTATAGTGGCTTTAATCCATGTATTAGATGGTATTTTTCCATAAAAGACATTATTGTCTGTAAAGAGGTTGTGGGGTTTTCAATCATAGTTTTAATGGAGTTTGGGTTTACATATCAATCACAATGTTTTAACAAGAAAAAGAAATGGAATTAAAAGGAAAATTAAAACCCCATAGAGAAGAGAAGTTGATCTTACCTCTATTCTCTACGTGTGAAATTACTCATGGATGCAATTTTATTAGGTGGTATAGTAATTGTTTTAAGTGTGGTAGGGAAGTTCATCGGGTAATTTATTGCCACAATGATGTAAATAAGTTGGCTAATGATGAAAATGGAGGAAAACCTACGTAGAATGAACCTCTCAAACATTATTAATTTAAGTATTAGGAGGATGGGAATTATTCTACCCATAACCCAAACCTAAGTGTTGGTGATGATGATCATTGTCAAAAATCTCATAATATGGGGGAAAAGTGGAAATATCATGTGATCAATTCATCTTACGATGGGTTTGATTAATTCGTGCTGAAAGGTACACTTATTACCCACTCTAGACCATCAAATGTCTTGTTTGACTATGGATATACACACACTTTTTTGATCTATAGAATTTGATAGGGGAATTACGATTCTACCCAAATAATTAGATGAATAATTAGTAGTGAAAAACCCTAATGGTATGATGATTGCATCTTAAGTCAATGATTAATCTCTAGTTGATGTTTGTGGTAATTTACTTCCTTAAAATCTTTTTATTCTTCAATTAGTTGAATTTCATGTCATCTAAGGAATGTATTGGTTTTCTCGGCATAAATCCCACATCCATTTTCATGTAAAGGAAGTTTTATTTCATATTTCAAACCAAGCTATGATATTCTATGAATATGATGATTCATATAAACTTCCTATGAAGATTTCATCAAGTGTATGGGTCTTAATTCCCTATCAGAGTGTATTTTTGTCTCAAATGGTTAAGGGATACTTGAAATCTATGTAATTAATATTCTTTGGAATTTGTGTTTTTCCTACTATAATAGTTTCTTCTCCATAATCAAAAACATTATTTTCATTTCGCAATATAAATCATTCCTAGTTCCACCCAAATTTTAAAGTCTCTCTATAGAATGGACCCAATTGAGTTTATAGAATTAAAAAAGAAACACCCTGAAAACCATGATAATGGATTCATTCGAACAACTGTGTCACCTTGGAGTGAAACCATCCTCATTTGGAAAAAATTAAAGACTAATAAATGTGGTTATGAATTGATTATCATTACTTGAATAATATCATTTTCAAGAACAAGTATCATCTCCCCGGAATTGATGACTTCTTTGATCAACTGTGTGGAGATTAATACGTTTCCAAGGTTGACATTCATTCTGGATATCTCAATTGATTGTTAAGAAAGTGGATATACCTAATATGATGTTTTGTAACAATTCTGGAAAATTTGAATATATAGTGATGCCTTTTTGTCTTACTAATACCCCTGTTATCTTCATGGATTTCATGAATATGGTCTTTAGATATAAATTCAATTAGTTTGTGGTAGTCATTATATATGATATTCATATCTATTCAAAGAGAGAGGAAGAGAATGAAGGCCACATGAGAATTATACTAAATACCATGAGGAAGGATAAACTATTTGAAAAATTTACAATGTGTGAATTTTTTCTGCAAAATGTATCATTATTGGGTCACATAATCTCAATATATGGTTTAGCAGTAGATCCATCAATGACGGAGGCTATTGATTGTTGGGTTAGACAATCCATAGTAATAGTATGATGTTTTCTTTGATTATCAAGATACTATGGATGGTTTTTGGATAATTTATCACAACAAAAAAATCCTGTAACCAAGTTAAATTAGATAGGTATGATGTTCCTTTGTATAGATGAAGGTGAGGAAAATTTCAAGGAACTAAAAAGAAGGATGGCCAGCGCACCTGGTTTTATATTAACTATAGTAGATAAGGGATTTCAAACTATAGTGATTCATCCATGTATGTATTGGTATTTTTTATTACACAGAATAACATGTTTATCTCGTATGCCTCATGATAGTTGAAGATCCACGAGAAAATTTTCCCAACTCATGATTTGGACATAACATCGGCACATTTTTAATTAATGAAAACAATGAATTATCATTATGGATAAATGCGTAATTTATATATTAATCATAAAAGTATGAAATATATATTCATACATAAAGACTTGAAAATGAACCCGAGAAGATGGTTATAGATAATTAAGGATTATAATGGCTCAATACATTACCACCTTGGGAAAGAGGACAATGCAGATGATGCTTTGAGTCGAAAGAATGATACTATCTTGTCCATTATGTGGATTACAAAAGATATAATATTTCAGTATTTTCAAAAGATGGATATAGGAATCCTAAAGGAATTGAAAAATCATATCTTTCCCAATTTAATGTTCAACCGTCCATCTAACTTATGATTATAGAGGTGCTGAAGGAAGACATAGATCAGAAAATTAAGTTTATAAATGTCTTCATATCTAACTGTGATCAGGATAAAATGATAATCTTTTGGAACCATTTCTGTTTCCATTCTATACAAAATATTAAATGGAACTATTAGAGGAAACTCATTGTTCATCATTCTCTATTCCTCCTTGAATAACGAAGATGTATAGAGACCTGTGAGAATACTTCTGGTGGGATGTAATGAAGAGGGATATCACTGAGTTTGTATCATAGTTCTTGGTATTCTAACATGTTAATGATAAAAAACAAAATTATAAGGGGATTTTCATCCATTACCCATTAAAAAATGGGAATGGGAGAACATAACTATGGATTGTGTCATTAGACTCCCAAAACCCACTAAAGGGTTTAATATTATATGGATGGTATTTTGTTATCTTACTAAGTCAGCACACATCATCATTATCATAGAATACTTCTATCTATATCAGCATTCCATGATTTACATTAAGAAATCTGTAAGTATCCACTAAGTACCAAATTATATTGTATTTGATCAAGGATTGATGTTTACCTAAATGTCTTGGTGAATTATTCTGCATGAACTTGATACAGAATTCAGTTTTACCACTAATTTTCATCCTCATATAGTCAATCTGAAATAAAAAATCAAACCCTAAAGGATATATTGAGATTTTGTTCTTTGAATTTTGAATGTGGTTAGTACCAACACTTACATCTAGTTTATATTTCTTACAAAAATATATTTCATTCAATAATTCAGATGGATCCTTATAAATCCCTCTATGGAAATAATTTTTGAGTTCCAACATGTTGGGATGAAGATATATAATGAAAGCTATTGGGACATGATAGATCTAAAAAATAGACGAGAAGGTTAAAACCATTCATCACCATATCATTGCACCATAAAGTCGATAGAAAAGTACTTCTAATAAACATTAGTGAGATCTAGAATTTGAATTCTTGGAAAAAAATTTAATGAATCTCTTCGAGTGATAGGGTTCAACGCTTCGGGAAGAACGGAAACAAAGACCTAGGTATATCAGTCCCTTTGGTATTCTTGATTGTATCAAAATAGTATCATATCACATAGTACTTATTCCAAACTATCTCAAGTCTATGATGAGATCCATGTATCTCTCTTAAGTAATTTCATACCTAAACCTTTCACATATACTAAACTCAATGTTCGTATATTTGATGTAGGATTATTCTTTTGAGGAACAATAAGTAGAATTTATGGAACAAATTGAGAAAATTATATGAAACATGAGCACTCACCTAGTCAATGTTTTTTTAGAGAAAATAAAAGTTAAAGGAAGCTACATGGATACTTGAGGATATTATGGGTTTGAAATATCATCATATTTTGTATCAGAATAATGAATTTTTCGGGTGAAATTCGATTTAATGTAGTAGAATGTAACACCTAGAGTTTTCATGAACCTGTTTTTTTAATAAACTAATTTTATTTATTGATGTAAATTTTACACTACACAATTTAAAATACTGATTTCATTCTACTCTGAGAATCTCTTTCACCGTATGCAACACTGGAATGGCCTACGTTTCACACAAAACTATGTTTCTATGAAGCATCATTTTATACTATTATATATTTAAATGAGATATTTATAACCTAGCTGTTCAAATTTGTAACATGAATAATAAAAAATAATTTTGAAATTTTATTTATAATGGATTTGTATAAAAAACATATTGATAATGAAACAAATAATATTGTTAAATTCTTTATATGTTTGAAAATACTATTTTCTCAAATGAACTACTTTTTATGTTCTTATGTGAAAAGTAATAAAATTATTTTTATAGAATTTTAGAAATAAAATTTTTTGAAATAAAGAAAAAATTAATTAAAATTTTATACACTAGAATATGGTTATTTTTTGTGATATTTTTGAGAAACATCATTTTTAATGAATAGTGAAAAATACCAAATTTTAATTCCAAATAGTTTTTTCATCTAACTGTTTTATATAGTTAAATTATATTTTTATGTTGGTTTTAAAGTCACACTTTATAAATTATAAATCTATTAATCCAATTTAGTTCATTTTAATAATTTTAATATTGAATTTATATATGAATTCTTGATGAACATTTGATCATTCTCACTTAAGAACATCCTTCTCACCACAACTGGACGATTGACATTAAACATAATTTCTCCTCTTCTATGAACTGAATTTTGAAAAATATACATAAATGGTTATAATAAGTATAATATTTATAATCTAATAATATTAAAATATGTTTTTTAAAAAATATTAGTGAATTTTATTAAGATTAATTACAGTGATTGAGGTAAAATTAAGCTTAATATGGGAATAAATAATATAATTAAGGAACAAAATTACCTAGAAACTTATCCAACACCCATGTTATATCCATATATCATCCATAAAACTTATATTATTTTTTTTGGATTTTGATGAATTTATTTATATAAAAACGTGGTCACACCTAATCTTTTTTCAAAAATTCTAAATGTTTCCCCTCTCGCCCTTAGAGAAGGCCACCACCTCTCATCCTTATTTACACCTCCCAAACCACTTAAGATTAGACAATATCTTACCAATTCACATCCCAATATCTCAACCTTACTGTTTAATAGATCCCTTTGTGTAGAAATATGACTATGTATTCCCTTTGGTGAAAACTAAAAGGAGTTTCCTAAAGGATAGGAGGTTGGAACGAAGATGATTGGAGTCTAGACATAAGGTAAAATGATTTCAATTTGAACGTTTATTTTAGTGAGATATATGCCTTATTAATCATTGTTTTATTATATGTGGTGTATATACTACAAAAAAATATATTATATGTTCATTATACATGAATCGATGGGTATTTACAAATCCATTTTATGATCTATCTTTCATGAGGTTGATGTTTCAAAAGTTACAAAATTGTTAAAGTATATTGGTCTCAATTATCCTTCTTTGAGACATATTCCATGAATTTAAATAATACTCTTATTTCAAAAAAATTCAAATCTTTTTTTAAAGATGATATTTTATGCTCATATTTTATGAAACTAGATTTTAAATATTTTTTATTGTTTTCAATGAATCCTTTATATGACTTCAACATTTTTCCAATGAAATGGTTTTTATAAAAATCAATATTTGTTTATAAGATTTCACTATGTTTTTAAAGAAATGGTTTTCAAATTTTTTTCAATTTTCCTTTATAAATTTTTAATGTGTTTTAAAAGAAATGGTATTAAAAATTTTATGTTATGTATTTATATGTTTTAATAGTGTTCTCAAAGAAATTATTTTATAAAAATTTTCAATATTTCTTTATAAGTTTTCATTTTTATTTTTAAATAAAATTTCGGTTAATGTTTTTATGTGTTAAAAATATTTTTCAATGAAGAAATGATTTTTTTCTCACTAAATTATTTTAAGATATATTTAAAAATTATTTTACATCTAAGGTGACATATATTAGTATTACATATGACTTTATAGGGAAATGATAAAAAGGTTCCACTCATATTATTTCCACTAATGGTTTATGTTTTGATGGAATAGTGTTTATGAAACATGTTTCCCTTTAACAAGATACATTTTTATGAAACCCAATTCATCTTCAATGGTTATATGTCTATGAAATATTCTTTTTTCACATGTAATACGTTTGATGAAATGATTATGAAAAATGTATTTTTTTCACACGTTATGATTGAATACATATTTTTAAACCCCATTTCATTTCTATGGTTATGATATGATTGCTTTTGATTTTGTTGAACATGTATGAATGATTTCATTATGAGACGGTTTGGACCTATATATCTCTCCAATTAATTGGGTAATTATTTATATCTTATGAGATAGTGATGGGAATCAAGTCGATGGGCATGATCCACTATAAAGAGATGGGTAAACTTAATCCCTTATAAGGAAAGGACTCTAACTGGTGATGTTGGTGTGTCTCGCCTAGTAGGTGTTGTTCCCATGGGGACGGAAATATGTGGAAACATGATCTACTATGGAAAAATGTGGAATCCCAATCCACTATGAGAATATGGGGAAACCAGATCCGCTATGGAATAATGGGAAACTCAATCCCTTAAAACGGAAATAATATGACTAGGAATATTAGTGTGTCCCACAAAGTAGGTGTAGCCTCCATGAAGTGACTTGACAATTTCTATAAATGTGTCTTGAATTATAGGGAATGATGTTACGTCTTTTTTTGTATTCCACAAATCCATGTCTTATAACCATGTTATGCTTTCTTGCCTCATGCTCTTGTTTCTGTTATGATTAACATCTTATGAATTATAAATCTATATGCCATAATTTATGTGCATGATATTTGATATTCATGGTAGGATCATATAATGTTATGATCACATTGTCACACCCATATGCTTATGTTTATCCATACATATCTCTCTTGTCTACAATTACTGGGCATCAGAGATAAACTATTAATATGTTTCCTTCCCCAAGATATGAAGATACGTAATAAGAATTATGTGTCTAAGAAGGGTGTTATTCCTGATTAACCATGTAGAAGATAATATATCTTACTAATGTACCATTGTTTAGGTTTTCTTGTTTCAAAATCTAGTACAATAATATGGTCATTAGGCATCTCATTGGGTAATGAATAAGTATTTTTCCAAATTGAAGTAATTTTAATATATGAAAAGAGAGGATCTATATACCCCCTCTAATATATTTTTAAAAACAAATTTGGGGTGGTTAGAAACTCCAGTAATCTTTCATATTTTAAAAAATTCTCTAATATTAGAGAGGTTTATAACCCTATAAAATGTATACATTGTTAATAATTTTTGTGTTTTTACAACATCCACTAATGTTTGATATTTTTTAAAATTTCTTAACATTAGAGGGGGTTAAAATTCCCTTTAATATATAATTTTTTAACAACATAGATGTGGTTACAACCATCCATAATGTTTTCTTATTTTTTATTAAAAAAAATTACTCGCCATATCTTCGACCTCTCGCCACCCCCCTCAACTTGGAAGTCACATGCTAACCTATAAGGCGCCTCCCACATCAATCAGTCCCCACGTACAAACCTCCCCTCTATGTACATAATGTGTTTTGTATAATAATATTATTCAAAATAATAAAATTTTATTATTAAATTCACATCTATGTATACATATTCAATAAATATTATCTATAAAATTAAATACATTAATGTTATATATTATGTTGAATGATATATATAATATATATAAAATTAAATATATTTATAAAATAATGAAATATATAATATAATTAAATTATATAGATATTTCCTATGTTAATTTGTAATTAATATGATATAATTTAAGATATAAAATATAGTGGAAAAATATATATAAATTTATAATATATATATATATATATTCACGACCCACCCACATAGGGGCCTACCTGGCCAGCAGAACACTGATTTTGACAACCCAATCCCACTTCCAATTGGATAAGGGCTAGCGATAATTGTCAAGAGTCCATAACCATATATATAATGCATTAGACCAACGTATATGTGTGTATGCACCTAACTTCTTTAATGAATAAGTGTAAATGAATAATAAAAGAATACAACATCTGGAGTATAACTATTCATGGGATAACCTATAGTGAATACATTAATGTACAAAAATAATAAACCAAAGAATAAAAGGGTAAAATACACACACAACTAGAAATGAAGTCCCAATCGAAAAACAATGTGAAAAGGGATTAAACATAGATATCTTGATTCTTGTTCTCGAAGTCCGACCTCCAAATGCAGTCGATGTACCCAAGTAGCACTACAATCCACCGAGGACACTGTTAGCTTGTATATCATCTACACACAACAATACACATGTGGGAAAATCCCATGAAGTGTTGATTATATATATACCCAAAATGATTCCTTGAAAATCAACACCAAGAAATATAAGGATGAAACTATAGTCATCAAAAATCCAAAATCATGAGGGAAAAGATAAAAAAACATATTCTCATTAAGAAACCCTTGTGAAAGATAAAGGGGATATCAATCTCCATATCCCATCTAAGAATTATGACTCGGACAATAGCTCCAAAGTCTATCTCTAATGTCAAGCATCACACACTACCTCACAAGAATCTATTTTAAGGACCTACGTCAAATCACTTTTCTCAATGTTTGAGGGGGTAAATATTAAGTGGAGTACACACTCCCCTCAGAGATGAATGATGGGTGGTTACACCCTGTATATAGGGGACTCACATCTACTGTAGTATAATGTATTCCAATCGGGCCTTTGTGAAGATTATGTGGATATGTTCCCAAGTGAGAAGGGGGTTACCAACATCATTTTTTTCTCTTCCAATCATGCTCGATCACTGCCATGAATCATGGATCTCCTGAAGAGTCAACACTCTTTAGTAATCTTTCATCATATCTCAAAATACGATGAATGCTACCATACCTTCCATTGTAGAAAAACATATAGTATAAGATACTCACAATCCAAAATTAGAGCCCTAGATAATGAGATATTGAAATAATATGTCCTTCATAAAATTATATTGTGTGTACATGGGGTCACACGGTGTACAAACTATATTTTTCACGGTGGAGTATTCTTCCCTATAAATGGATTGTGAAGCCATGTCACACCACACGATGTGTAGGTAGGGTCACATTGTGCATGACATCGCCTCATCACATGGGTGTTTTCTCCCATAAACATTTCTTGGGAAGAAATTTCAAACCACAAAGTGTGTACATGGGGACGCACGACATGTTTTTTCACCAAGTGTCATATGTTTGTACACCTAGTACATGGCACAAATGGATATGTACAACCACACAGTCTGTTCGTAAGATGAAAAAGCACATATGACAACTTGAGTTCCTAGGATATATGTAGATGGAACACATATTATCCACCAAGGTAGGGTCACATAGAATTTTTGGCTGGGAACTGGATGTTTGAATTGTAACACATACATAATCCAAAACTTTTTACGTTTTCGATGAACATTGTGTGTGTTCTTCTAGACTACCTGGCATGTAGTGATATTTTTTATATGTAGTAATGTATAGTATTCATGAGGCCTTCCGATTAACCCTTTTCTCTTTATTCCATTCCTATTAGAATACATTAATAGAATAAAATTTAAGGGAAACATCTCCTACTATTGATTTCTAGCCTTCGGTGGTTAGAAATCAGAAATCTCTGTACCCATGATGAAATCTATCATGAAACTGCCTCCAATGGGGAATCAAGACAAATATTCATCACCTAAAACTGTTATTCCATCATGATCCATCCACAAATCATCAATCCTTGTATCATTCATTCCACTATCACATATTCAGATTCTTTATCGAGCTCAAATCCAACCTGATAATGTCAAAATATAAACATGTGGGTCAATATTAAATAAATTGAAGAATAATGTTTGAAAAGTACCAAAAAAAAAGGTGATAATCATTTTTAGATTATTATATCCCTACTAATAATCCTAATGTAAACAATCAAGGAGTTAAATATATGTATAATAAATATAAACTAGGATCAAAATTGATTTCATGTTCAGGATCATGTGATGAAAGAGTAATCAAATTTCAACCAATGATGTTAATAATATACATTCTTATCAATTATAATAATGGAAAAATTAGCACTAATTTATAATTAGATTTATCCCTAGTGATGAATTATCATACTAGTGATGTAGAAGATGATTTTTTTTGTTCATTTTCCATCACACAATTATCTTAAAATGTTTTTTATCTTTCATTGATAATGATCCTATAGTAAATAATTCCTACTCCTTCTCTTTAATCTTCTGGGGTTCTGTAGAAATATCTAATGAATTTACAAAACATTGTATTAATATAGGGGAGGTCTACATTATGAAATTTAAAATCAATCATTTAAAATAAATAAATTTATTTATTTACCCCACCTTCCAAAAACCATATTTTATGGAAAATCTTATGACTAGAAACCATATGTCGTTCCTAGAGTAAACTATGAGCTCATGAATCAACCATGGTCTCATAAATTTCATCTGAGGTCCCAAACAATTGAAAGTCCATTTATTTTTAAAGTAATCATGTTACTGATATAATATATTTATTATTTTTAATATATAATTATCGATCCCCTCCATGGCATAGAATATCACACTAACTCAGTACGTAGCTCTAAAAATATTCTTAAATGTAGTGTAAAGGATTAAAAGGAAAAAATGTTCATTAAATTATCCCCTCTATCATGGATTTTCAACCAAAAAATCATAATATAAATAAAATGGTGATGATATGGAACCCATGCCAATATCTCACACTCTTAAGATCTATCTTGGGAACTCTCATGAATCCAAAACACTGAAAAAAATTTGTAGTCCAACAAAATAGTCTCCTCTCCATCAAATTGTAACGCCCCGACCCCGGCTACCCTGTAACAGCCCGAGATTTTATGAAAAATATTCTTTTTATTTCACTAATGTCTTGTGTTGTACGCTACACCAAAAGGAGCTTGCACAACATGTATCCTTGACTTACCTTACATTACACGCAATCGCGACCTTCCTCGATAGCATTTGTAGTACGCAATAACGAGTTTCACTAAATAGCGATATGCTATTAAAATGTTCTTAAAACTAGCTGTTATGAATAGTAATAACCACTTTTTGAAATTTTGTAAATTTTATTTTTCAAAATGGATTTCATTTTTGGATTTGGAGTATCGAATTTAGCCTAAGGTGAAATTTTGGTACATTTCGGATAACTTTCATATTCTGATGAATAGTGAAAATTACTAAATTTTAATTAAAAATAACTTTTTTAATCGAAATAATTAATAGTGATAAATTATTAATTTCAGTGGTTTTAAATTATATTTAGAATATATTTTTACAATTAAATACAATGTTGGTCATTGGATGTAATTTCACATTTACACAAAACATAAACAAGTGTCAATCTTTTGATAGATATTGTTTCTTAAAAACACGCTATTTAACAGCGGGATTTAATTATAAAATTAATTAATGCAACTTCTATGTTATGAATTTGGTAAATTAGACTTCATTTTTGAATTTGGAATATGAAATATAGCTTAGGATGAAATTTTGGCATTGTTCTGAAAAACATCAATTTTTTATGAATAGTGAAACTACTAAGTGGTAGGTTAAAAACTGAATTTTGCATAAAACATAATTTTACCGCTTCTGTGAATGGAATTTTGAAACTACGATAGACACGGTTAATATCATGTACTAAAATGTGGTTCAATGAGATGAAAATAATTTTTGGTGAATAGTAACTTTTTACTTTTTTTTACCACGGTTAATAGTAAATAGGGTAACTAAGGGTAAATATGATATTACTATTACCCTAACACATGTCCTAATTCTATTAGATACGTGTAATTCGACCAAAAACAACCTTATGAATATAATATTACCATTTAGGTCCACTTGGATTAGATTATGACATTTAATATTATTTTATTTAATGAATAGTTAAAATAGTTAAAATCAATGTTTAATAACTAAAACATTTTTAATATGTGGTTATGCATAAGATAAATTCTACTATAAATATTCATTAGAAATATAAAACGATTTACTAAATAATGATATTTTACTTATAATTTTTAGACTTTAAATAAATTAATATATTTATGACACAACGATGATGCAGTAATTACCCTTTTAAGGAAATATTAACATAATTGATGTTATAAATGCTCAAATGAATGTAATTTAAGACTTTTTATTAATTACACTAATTTTCTAGGTTACTATGATATATTAGTGTTGATTTAATCAAATTGGTTCGAACATATAATTCTGTTATGACTTTCACAAAAATCATATATCAAATAGTGTCAAAATTGACACAAAATAGTTTTTAAATCAAATATTATATTATTAATTGTTATTTTATTCCTAAAAATCTAAGGTTCGGCCCAATGACTCATATAAGGATATATATATTAATAATAAACAATTTGGGGTTCGTTTGGCATGTTATAGTATGTTTATTAACCATATAGTGAAAGAAAACAAAAAGACACTGTAAAAGTTAAATTATTTAACTTAGAGTTAAATCTAATTGATAAGGTTAAAATAATACCCTAAACTTGTCTAAATATTATTGGTTGATATGATTTCGACCCATCCCCACTTTATCTCCGAAATAAGACCCTTTAGAACCATTTTAAACCGATTTTGACTTTAATATAAAATAATATTTTGAGGTATTCCTAAGATGCCCCTCTCCTCCCTTATAAAAGGACACCTCCCCCCCCCCCCTCCTCCTCACACCAATTTGAGCACTCAAGCTCGGCCAACCCCTGGCAAAATCTCTTCTCCACTTCCCTATCAACATCCTAGAGGTTCTCGTCTTCCTCAAAGACCAATTTTAGTGCCCTAAGAGGAGGTCTCAAAGAGGCGCTTCAAAGAAGATGTAATTACCTTTACCAATTCTTTCATCTTTATTTCTTCTTCCACTTCTTCTTCTTAGGTTGTTTCATTATGAAGTAATAACATCACTATCAATCATATACTGATATGTTATTTTAAGTATGAAACAACCCTATTTCACCATCTATCCATCCTACGGAAAAAGAAATCACCGCGCGTGCGTACGTACGGAATACCGTCTCCACGCCGTGGTGTAATCTATTTTCCACCACCACCTTACATGGATGGGTATAATGGTGTAAAGAATAACTATACATAGTTATTAAAACATCATATTGATTATGATATATTGTATAATCTACTCCAATTCAATTCAATAATTATGGAAATGATATCATCGCTCGTGCGTACGTACGGACTACCGTCTCCACGACGCGATGAGATTCATTCTTAATGATTAACCATTCATGAATGATTATAAAGTATATATAATAAGTACTAATGAAATATATGACATAATAATGATACTGGATTTATTTATATATATATATTTATGTCATCTACTTACTTCCATTCAAGACAATAAGGAACGAAAAACAGCGTTCATGCGTACGTACGGACTACCGTCTCCATGAACGGTGTTTTTCATTTTTTTTATCTATCTATTATATATATATATATACTGAATATATATGATATATAAATCATATTTTATATTCTGGAAGTAAGTAAATCATGATATAAGTAATAATTATGTCAAGAACAACAAGTCAAAACACCTACGATAAATGAAACGAATTTACCCAAAACGCTTCTTTAACATGGAATTTACAAAAGAACGGGTAATATAATGTCATAAGTGAACCATATATGATATCATAACAATGAATATGATTCTTTAATAAGTCAATGACATTATTTAAATCATTATACAGGAGGTTCGGACACATACGAAGAAAATCAGACCTAAGGTAAGGGAAATATCACAATCTCACTTTTATCCGAGATTGTTTTTACTTTGGTAATTACTGGGGTGCATTTTATCATCTGCATCCATGTTTCCTCAATATGTAATATTATTTCCATCCACATAAAATTTTTTAAATCCAATTTTACCCTTCTATGAGTTTTTAGTAAAGGATATGAAAGGAATATTTTTTCATTTTTCGTACGAGGTACTTTTTTGACTTTTCCGACAAAAGTACGAAGAATGTTTTTTTAACTTAAACGGAACGAACGGATTTTTACGGTTTTATAAAGCCTTATTTTCATGAAGCTTCCTCCAAAAGATTTCATGACTATTTTTAATAAAATCTCTTTCTTTTAAAATTGCATGATGTTTTGTGAAAAGAAATTGATTTTGAAGAAGAAAGGATATTTTCCTCAAGAATTCATTTCAAGTGTTTTATCAAAATTATTTTCCATCTAAGATAATAAAGGGTTCTGTTTCTATCCATATTTTTACATTGATTTGACTATGTTGTTATGGAAATATGTTTATGAATTCCTTTATCTTATATGAATGGTTTTATGATGTCATGTTGTTTAAGAATCCCATTTTTATTACATGGGTTATGAAATGATGTATGATTTATGATTTTGTGGCACACATAAGAATGGTATCATTATGAGATGGGTGGGACCTATATCTCCCTCCAATGCATTGGGTAAAGATTTTATATCTCATGAGATAGACATGGCTGGAATGGTAGGTTATACCAGTTCAGTGAAACAGGACTGAAACGAGGGTTACTCGATTCAGAAAGGAAGTTTTTTCCACTAAGATAGTCTTGGAAATGAGTCACGACTAACAAGAAATGATTATCTATGATTACGTGTGAATTCCACAAACTTTCATGTTTTATGTTATGATTATTGTGATTACATTTCACTTCCATGATTTACCCCATGTTATGAAATTATGATCTCTTTTGCAGGTTAAGATTTTCCAAAAGTTATGTGCTTATGTATATGATGTGATTGATATTTCTTTTGTTTACCCTTACTGAGCATTTGAGCTCACCCTTTTATGATTTCTTTTCCCCAAGATATAAAGAAAGGTATTAGGTAAAAAAATGGAAGATCTTTATGGGAGATGTTGAAGATCTTTCACCACGATTAGAAGATTTTATTCCAAGTTTCCAAAGACACTAAACTATTACGATCCTTGTGTGTGTGTTTTTGTTATGTACTAAGTATTCCACAAAAGTAAGGTAATGTCCATGTACGATAAGCTTCGGGTCTCTACAGTTGGTATCAGAGGGAGGTTTAGTCAACCTTTGGAAACTAGGATGCTAGAACTTTAGTGAGATCCCTAGAGATATTTATAAGGTATGTCTAGGGATATCCCTAAGGATAAGTATACGTATAGGATAGAGTCCTATAACTACGGTAACGATCTTAAAATTTAACCTAAGAAGTTAGATATTGAGGATACTCCCCTTTATTATGTTGTTTTCCCTAGCATGATTTTTGCCTCTCACACTATTCTTTTCAGGTTTTAGACGATGGCTGGAACCCGAAGGAACCGTGTTGATCAATGCAATGGACAATGCAATGATTGTCCTCCTAAACAAACAAATGTTATGGGAGATGTAGTGAAAAATCTTATTGCTATACTTACACAAGCTATGAATCATTCTGGACTTCCAAATGAGCAGAAAAGGGAACAATATTCTATTGAGTCCTTCATGAGGCAACGTTCACCTTCTTTTCGTGGGTCTTCTGATCCACTTGTTGCTAAACAATGGATCAGTACCACTGAAAAGATATTTTCAGTTCTTCAATGTTCTGAACATGATAAAGTCATCTTAGCAGTATATCGTTTGGAAGGTGAAGCTGATCAATGGTGGAATCTTATCAAGAATACAAGGCAAAGAGATGAAATTGAGTCCATGGAATGGGAAGAGTTCAAGAACTTATTTTTCAATAATTACTTCCCTCGTATTCTTCGAACAAAGATAGAGAAAGAGTTTCTTGAACTAAAGAAAAAGGATGATGAATCTGTTGGTATATACGAAGCGAATTTTACAAGACTTGCAAGGTATGCATCTGGCATTATCATCCAACCTGAATGTAAAGTTGATCGATTTTTCAGTGGCTTAAAAACCAAGTCTTCGAAGGGCATTAGCTATAAGAGACTTTAGTAGCTATGAAGAAATTGTGCGTTGTGCTATCAAGGTAGAAATGGAAGTTGGTGTTACATATCCATCTCATTGGTTTTGACAAGAAACGAAAGATGGAGTTCAAGGAGAAATCTCAGAATAATGGTGAAAATAAGATGAATGTTTCCTTATGCACAAAGTGTGGAAAGAAGCATGGTGGAGATTGTCTTAAAGGGACTAGAAAATGTTTTAAGTGTGGAAAATAAGGTCATCGAGCAGCTGAGTGTCGAAGTAATAGAAAAAGGGTTTCTAATGATGTGAATAAAGCAAACACTGCAGAGAACGCACCACCAACACTTCAATGCTTCAAGTGCAAGGAAATGTGGCATTATGCTAATAAATGCCCTAATCCAAGGGTTAGTGATGATCAACATGAGAAACCACTGAAGGCAAAGGACAAAGGGAAGTCACATGCGATCACTATTGGCAATGTTGAATATGACAACGATGTGGTGGAATGATTAAGTGTTTATGTAATGGGATTCCAAAATAATGTTGTATCATTGAGTATTGCAATATTTATTGATGTGGTATTCAAAGTGATTGAGATATTTTTTGGAAATAAGATGATATGCGCATAATGAAGGGATAAGGAGAAAATTAAATGTTTGATAGTATTCATGAGCTCATGACTGATATAAGGAGAAGGTTATATCATGGTTTGAGTATATAGAATTTTTGGATTTTGGTATGTGGAAAGAGTTAACTTTTGACAGCATTCATGTTTTCACTAAGGTTTAATGGGTATTCATTTCTTTCAAGAGAATACATCATTAAGGTATTCACATGATTGGAATGTGACCAACAAGATATATGGGGGATAAATGATGGTACTCACATGCTTGGTTGATGACATTTCAAGTAATCATTTTCTTTATACTATGAGCTTGGACCGAAGTATTTTAGATAAGCCTAAAGATTGTAATGGATTATGTTAACCATAAGTTAGTATTATTTAAGTATAGAACTTTTTTTTGATATTATTTATGTGATGTTATTGTAATTTAGTTTTAGAAAAAGGACAACCTACAGGACAGGCGACAGCCCATCGCTTCGGACAAGGCTATGGGAATCGAACCCACAACCGAAGTGCGACTGGCCTTTATCGCCTACCACTGGCCTACAGGAAGTCCCTGTTTAGTAGAAACTAGTTTTATTATATTAAGCAGTATGATATATGAAGTATAAGTCCATTTTAGGAACCATATATGATTAATCTCACTATAAACCGACTTATGTATATAATTTTTGCTAACCTTTTGTTTGAGACAGATGGAATGACCCGTCATTCTATCACATAATCTGCTAACACTTCACGAATAACAAATTCAACTTCATTTATTTAAGAGATGAAGTGGAAATTGTTCAAGGCATGAACAACAGTGAGATTGTACCCAAAATATAGTCAGTATTTATTCTAATTCAAATTTTCAACTTTAGGTAAATGATCTTGAAAACCAAAAATGTTGTCCTAGTGATCTTATACCTGATGAATCAGATGGTACCCTATATCATCACAAATCTATGGATTTGTGATTACTGGCTTTTCCATAGCCATTTCTCTACCACTCTCCATCAGAACATGATGGTTAGATTTCTCTTCCATATCCATATTTTTACCTATGTGGAAACCCAGCGATTAGTTTATTTGGGTAATCGTTAAATTTCATACATTAGTTTTTAAAGCCAATTTTTGGTATTCCTTTTTACGATGTGGGTTTCTATTAAAGAAACTTTCGAATAGTAAACCATTTATAACCCCGACGAATTTCGAGGGCGAAATTCATTTTAAGGGGGGTAGAATGTAACAGCCCGAGATTTTATGAAAAATATTCTGTTTATTTCACTAATGTCTTGTGTTGTACGCTACACCAAAAGGAGCTTGCACAATACGCATCCTTGACTTGCCTTACATTACACGCAATCGCGACCTTCCTCGATAGCGTGTGTAGTACGCAATAACGAGTTTCACTAAACAGCGATATGCTATTAAAATGTTAATAAACTAGCTATTATGAATAGTAATAACCACTTTTTGAAATTTTGTAAATTTTATTTTTCAAAATGGATTTCATTTTTGGATTCGGAGTATCGAATTTAGCCTAAGGTGAAATTTTGGTACATTTCGGATAACTTTCATATTCTGATGAATATTGAAAATTACTAAATTTTAATTAAAAACAACTTTTTTAATCGAAATAATTAATAGTGATAAATTATTAATTTGAGTGGTTTTAAAGTATATTTAGAATATATTTTTACAATTCAATACAATTTTGGTCATTGGATGTAATTTCACATTTACACCAGACATAAACAAGTGTCAATCTTTTGATAGATATTGTTTCTTAAAAACAGGCTATTTAACAGCGGGATTTAATTATAAAATTAATTAATGCAACTTCTATTTTATGAATTTGGTAAATTAGACTTCATTTTTGAATTTGGAATATGAAATATAGCTTAGGATGAAATTTTGGCATTGTTCTGAAAAACATCAATTTTTGATGAATAGTGAAACTACAAAGTGGTAGGTTAAAAACTGAATTTTGCATAAAACATAATTTTACCGCTTCTGTGAATGGAATTTTGAAAATACGACAGACACAGTTAATATCAAGGACTAAAATGTGGTTCAATGAGATGAAAATTATTTTTGGTGAATAGTAACTTTTTACTTTTTTACCACGGTTAATAGTAAATAGGGTAACTAAGGGTAAATATGATATTACTATTACCCTAACACATGTCCTAATTCTATTGGATACGTGTAATTCGACCAAAAACAACCTTATGAATATAATATGACCATTTAGGTTCACTTGGATTAGATTATGACATTTAATATTATTTTATTTAATGAATAGTTAAAATAGTTAAAATCAAAGTTTAATAACTAAATCATTTTTAATATGGGGTTATACATATGATAAATTCTACTATAAATATTCATTAGAAAGATAAAAAGATTTAATACATAATTATATTTTATTTATAATTTTTAGACTTTAAATAAATTAATTTATTTTTGAGACAACGATGATGCAGTAATTACCCTTTTAAGGAAATATTAACATAATTGATGTTATATATGCTCAAATGAATGTAATTTGAGACTTTTTATGAATTAAACTAATTTTCTAGGTTAATATGATATATCAGTGTTGATTTAATCAACTTGGTTCGAACATATAATTCTGTTATGACTTTCACAAAAATCATATATCAAATAGTGTCAAAATTGACACAAAATAGTTTTTAAATCAAATATTATATTATTAATTGTTATTTTGTTCATAAAAATCTAAGGTTCGGCCAAATGACTTAGATAAGGATATATATATTAATAATAAACAATTTGGGGTTCGTTTGGCATTTTATAGTAAGTGTATTAACCATATAGTGAAAGAAAACAAAAAGACACGGTAAAAGTTAAATTATTTAACTTAGAGTTAAATCTAATTGATAAGGTTAAAATAATACCCTAAACTTGTCTAAATATTATTGGTTGATATGATTTCGACCCATCCCCACTTTAGCTCCGAAATAAGACCCTTTAGAACCATTTTAAACCGATTTTGACTTTAATATAAAATAATATTTTGAGGTATTCCTAAGATGCCCCTCTCCTCCCTTATAAAAGGACACCTCCTCCCCCTCCTCCTCACACCAATTTGATCACTCAATATCGGCCAACCCCTGCCAAAATCTCTTATCCACTTCCCTATCAACATCCTAGAGGTTCTCGTCTTCCTCAAAGACCAATTTTAGTGCCCTAAGAGGAGGTCTCAAAGAGGCGCTTCAAAGAAGATGTAATTACCTTTACCAATTCTTTCATCTTTATTTCTTCTTCCACTTCTTCTTCTTAGGTTGTTTCATTATGAAGTAATAACATCAGTATCAATCATATACTGATATGTTATTTTAATTATGAAACAACCCTATTTCACCATCTATCCATCCTACGGAAAAAGAAATCACCGCGCGTGCGTACGTACGGAATACCGTCTCCACGCCGTGGTGTAATCTATTTTCCACCACCACCTTACATGGATGGGTATAATGGTGTAAAGAACAACTATACATAGTTATTACAAAATCATATTGATTATGATATATTGTATAATCTACTCCAATTCAATTCAATAATTATGGAAATGATATCATCGCTCGTGCGTACGTACGGACTACCGTCTCCACGACGCGATGAGATTCATTCTTAATGATTAACCATTCATGAATGATTATAAAGTATATATAATAAGTACTAATGAAATATATGACATAATAATGATACTGTATTTATTTATATATATATATGTATGTCATCTACTTACTTCCATTCAAGACAATAAGGAACGAAAAACAGCGTTCATGCGTACGTACGGACTACCGTCTCCATGAACGGTGTTTTTCATTTTATTTATCTATCTATTATATATATATATACTGAATATATATGATATATAAATCATATTTTATATTCTGGAAGTAAGTAAATCATGATATAAGTAATAATTATGTCAAGAACAACAAGTCAAAACACCTACGATAAATGAAACGAATTTACCCAAAACGCTTCTTTAACATGGAATTTACAAAAGAACGGGTAATATAATGTCATAAGTGAACCATATATGATATCATAACAATGAATATGATTCTTTAATAAGTCAATGACATTATTTAAATCATTATACAGGAGGTTCGGACACATACGAAGAAAATCAGACCTAAGGTAAGGGAAATATCACAATCTCACTTTTATCCGAGATTGTTTTTACTTTGGTAATTACTGGGGTGTATTTTATCATCTGCATCCATGTTTCCTCAATATGTAATATTATTTCCATCCAAATAAAATTGTTTAAATCCAATTTTACCCTTCTATGAGTTTTTAGTAAAGGATATGAAAGGAATATTTTTTCATTTTTCGTACGAGGTACTTTTTTGACTTTTCCGACAAAAGTACGAAAAATGTTTTTTTAACTTAAACGGAACGAACGGATTTTTACGGTTTTATAAAGCCTTATTTTCATGAAGCTTCCTCCAAAAGATTTCATGGCTATTTTTAATAAAATCTCTTTCTTTTAAAATTGCATGATGTTTTGTGAAAAGAAATTGATTTTGAAGAAGAAAGGATATTTTCCTCAAGAATTCATTTCAAGTGTTTTATCAAAATTATTTTCCATCTAAGATAATAAAGGGTTCTGTTTCTATCCATATTTTTACATTGATTTGACTATGTTGTTATGGAATTATGTTTATGAATTCCTTTATCTTATATGAATGGTTTTATGATGTCATGTTGTTTAAGAATCCCATTTTTATTACATGGGTTATGAAATGATGTATGATTTATGATTTTGTGGCACACATAAGAATGGTATCATTATGAGATGGGTGGGACCTATATCTCCCTCCAATGCATTGGGTAAAGATTTTATATCTCATGAGATAGACATGGCTGGAATGGTAGGTTATACCGGTTCAGTGAAACAGGACTGAAACGAGGGTTACTCGATTCAGAAAGGAAGTTTTTTCCACTAAGATAGTCTTGGCAATGAGTCACGACTAACAAGAAATGATTCTCTATGATTATGTGTGAATTCCACAAAGTTTCATGTTTTATGTTATGATTATTGTGATTACATTTCACTTCCATGATTTACCCCATGTTATGAAATTATGATCTCTTTTGCAGGTTAAGATTTTCCAAAAGTTATGTGCTTATGTATATGATGTGATTGATATTTCTTTTGTTTACCCTTACTGAGCATTTGAGCTCACCCTTTTATGATTTCTTTTCCCCAAGATATAAAGAAAGGTATTAGGTAAAAAAATGGAAGATCTTTATGGGAGATGTTGAAGATCTTTCACCACGATTAGAAGATTTTATTCCGAGTTTCCAAAGACACTAAACTATTACGATCCTTGTGTGTGTGTTTTTGTTATGTACTAAGTATTCCACAAAAGTAATGTAATGTCCATGTACGATAAGCTTCGGGTCTCTACATACCCAGAGTCGGTGCATTACTTCATAACATTGGCATGATCACAAAAGATCAATTCTCGAAAGACCGATTAGTTTAGTAGCCTTGGAAACACTAGATACATTCATAAACATTACATTACATCATAAAAATGAAAACTACAATAACATGGTCTCCCAAGTCCACACTCATATCCTCACCGACTATTCGTGCAAGTCAGTCATAATGCACTTCTTCACATCCTGGGAAAAATAAAACATTGAAAGGGGTGAGCTCAAATGCTCCATAAGGATAACAATATAGCGGAAACTTTCATAAGAAAACATAAGCATTTAAGGAAATGCATAAATAAAACAAAAGCCTTATTGAACTTGAACTTCAGCATAATATGGAAAAAGTAAAATAAAAATATGCCATTACTTACTCACATGGATATTCTACTAGACGAATAATCATGTGAAATATCAATAACCACTTTCATAATGAGGGAATGTATAATGCCAGACATTCTGAAACACTTTGTCAAGGCCTCGGCCAAGACGTCTAAAATGATTAAGGCCTTGGCCAAAACCATAAATCAAATTGGGAAAGGGCCTCAGCCAATTCCACGTCTAGTTGTCTCATGAGACCTACCGATGCATCGAGGAGCTATAGCGGGCTCCACCCGTCACATATTAAGTCCAATACATTCCTCATATGAATAGGTTTAAACATAACATAAATATTCGTATTAAAACTAGCATACGAAATGTCAACAATTTATCCATAAACTATGGATGGTATAAAAATAACACATCCACAGTCAAATATTTCACAAAATGTTCAATGGAAGTTTTGTATCATAAATCAATTTCAATTAAACTTAAAACCCATCAAAGGATGTTGACATGGATGAAATCAAAGCTATTTGAGAGTAATATCTCTCCTTTTTGAAATCATTTAAAAGTCCCATAATTATAAAATAATACATTTACTTTGAAGATATTCTTATAAGCTTGTTAGGGAAGCTTCGACGAAGTTATAATGGCGGAAAATAGCCGCACCCGCCGTATAAGTTAAAAAAACATTCTTACCTTAAATTTGACAAAGAGGTCAAAAAGTACATTGTTTGGAAAATGACGGTAAGATTCCTTTCAAAAATGTATAATTGTATAAATGACATTAACACATTTTCCATTTAATATTAAAAATGTTTTGAAAGACATTTTTAAGAAACATGGATGTGGATGATAATGAGGTCCCAGTAGATAATTATGTATAAACAACATTGGATAACGAAGAGGTTGTGAAGTAAACCCTTACCTTGTACTTTTCATTGGTTGGGGTAGGTTAACCTCCTGTATAATGGTGAAATAATTGTTATTAAATTATAAAATAATCATATAGATTCATATGATATCATATAGGATCTTTTAACATTGCTTTGTTAACAATATCTTAGATTTATCGTTGTTTCGGGTGTTAACTTACTCGTTTTCTTTTATATGTTTTGTTACGTAAGTCGTGTTTTTCATGGATAGTTTGTATCTTATTCATATCCAGAATGATATCATGTCCTTAAACATTATTTTTAAATCATCAAATGATAATTATACTTGAATGGATACGACGGAGAATGAATCTCATCGCGTTCGTGGAGACGGTAGTCAGTACGTACGCACGAGTGACAATATCATTATTTTGATATTAAAATAATATATAATTGGATAGTATATCAAATATACAGAATCGTTATCATGTTATATTTATTATTTACATGAATTAGATATCATTATTATACCCATCTAAATAATAATATATTGAATAACAATTACACCACGACGTGGAGACGGTAAGCCGTACGTACGCACGTATGGTGACATGTCATTCAAATGATGGTTAGAATACTGAATATGGTTGTTCCATACTTATGATAAAATCAAAGTATATAGAAGATACTGTAGTGTTAATTTTAGAATTGAAATAATAAACAAAGAGGGAGTGGAAGTAGAAAGAAACTTGAAAGAGGGTGATGAAAATGTTACCTCTTCTTCGGGTTCTTCCTTTTGATTTGATCAAAAGGACTCCTTAGGATGTCTTTCTGACTAAAGTAAAGCTTCTAGGATGAAGGGAGAGAAGTTGGGAGAGTATTTGAGCAGAGTTTGGCCGAACCAAAAGGCTTTAAAGTGTGAATAAGGTGGTAGAGGTGGGGGCCTTTTATAAGAGGAGAGGAGGGGATCTTTTGGATAGATTGAAATGTTACATTATTATACAATGCTTTTCGGATTCTAAAGGTCCCATAATTATAAAATTCGTGGCTAAGGTGATAAGGGTTCGAAATATCCTCATCCAATTGGCTTTGGACAAGTGTAGGCCTTGGATTTTTCATTATCGTCTCATTTTATTTAAATCTTTAAATAATGAGGTCATCGTTGCATCATCATGATGTCATAAATAATATAATTTATTTAATGTCTAAAAATTCTAAAAAAATACTATGATGTAGTAAATCTCTTTATCTTTCCAATGACTATTTATAGTCAAAAATATGACTTGTATAACCCCATATAAGAATTGTTTTAGTAAAACATTTCATGTTTGTGTCATTTTTTACTTTACCATTATATAAAAGGTATTTATGTCATTTTCCAACTAAATTGGCTCCATGGGGTCCCCAAGTTTACCCATGGATTTTCTTGGTCGGCCATGGCACATCCAATTAGGGTAGGACATGTGTCAAGCTCATCTCATATTATTAAAACATTATTTTTACCTTAAACTACACTAATTACCTCTAATCGCGATTAAGAACATAAAAGTTACTATACACCAAAAATTATTTTAATCTCATTCAACCACATTTTACTTCTTAATGACAACCATGTATGTCGGATTTTTGAAAATCAAATCACAGAAGTGGTAATATTTCATTTAATCGAAAAATCAGTTATTTAACTACGACTTAGTGGTTTCACTATTCATCAAAAATTGATGTTTTCCAGAACAATGCCAAAATTTCACCCTAAGCTATAATTGATTTTCCGAATTCAAAAATGATATCTATTTTACTAAATTCGAAAAATATAAGTTGCATTAATTAATTTTATAATTAATTCCCGCTGTCACAACAAACAGCGTGTTTTTAAGGAACAATTTATATCAAAAGATTGGCAATTGTTTATGTCCATTTTCAATGTTAAATTAATTCTAATGACCACCATTGGATAAAATGGTAAAAAAATATTCTAATTATACTTTAAAACCACTAAATAGTATAATTTATCACTATAAATTATTTTTATTAAAAAAGTTGTTTTTAAGTATTTTTCACTATTCATAAAAAATTAGAAGTTCTCAGAAAAATACCAAAAATTCAACATAGGCTAATTTCGATATTCCGAATCCAAAAATGAAGTCCATTTTGATAAATAAAATTTATAAAATTTCAAAAATTAGGTATTACTATTCACAACGGCTAGTTTAATTAGTTGTGGTGTGTGTTAGAGCTCGAGGTTGCGTACAACACACGCTATTGCATTATTCGAAGGGAAACGTACCGTGGAAGCTTGGGGTGTTACATTCTCCCCTCCTTCAAATAATTGCGTCCTCGCAATTTATAGGGTATTACTGCATAAAAATACTCGGGTGGTTCTTCATCATATGTTCCTCAGGTTCCCACGTTGCCTCTTCCATTTTATGATTTCTCCACAAAACCTTTACCAGACGAGTCGTCCG
This sequence comes from Viscum album, assembly GCA_963277665.1. Taxonomy (NCBI): domain Eukaryota; kingdom Viridiplantae; phylum Streptophyta; class Magnoliopsida; order Santalales; family Viscaceae; genus Viscum; species Viscum album. Next base: position 1,931,312,627 of record OY728161.1, on the reverse strand, counting down.
GTTTCTCAGCACCAACTCCCTCACATCAAGAATTCTGATGGGCTCTTCACAATAAGATAGATCGGGTTCCAGTTCTAATTCCTCAAAGGTAAGTACATGTGTTGGGTCGGGCATGTATTTTCTCAATAGCGATATGCGGAAAACATCGTGAACTTTGGAGAGATTTGGCGACATCGCCAAACGATAAGCTACAACCCCAATACGATCTAGAATTTCGAAAGGTCCGATGTACCTGGGACTCAACTTACCCTTCTTACCAAAACGTATAACTCCCTTCCATGGAGATACCTTTAGGAAAACATGATCTCCCACCTGAAATTCCAAAAACTTTCTTCTGTTATCGGCATAGCTCTTCTGCCTACTTTGAGCTGATTTGATGTGGTTTTGGATTACCTTCACCTTTTCCATTGTTTCTTCCACCAGTTCTGGTCCCACAAGTTTGCTTTCACCAACGTCATCCCAACAGGTTGGTGTACGACATCTCTTTCCGTATAACGCTTCATAAGGTGCCATCTGAATGCTTGAATGGAAGCTATTGTTATAGGAAAATTCTACCAGTGGTAAGTATTGATCCCACATACCCTGAAAGTCAAGAGAGCATGATCTCAACATGTCTTCTAAGGTTTGAATAGTCCGTTCGAATTGTCTATCTGTTTGAGGGTGATAGGCAGTGATCAAACAAAGTTCAGTATCCAAGGCCTTTTGAAGACTTTTCCAGAATCTTGAAGTAAAACGAGGATCACGATCAGAAACAATCGATAGGGGTACTCCATGAAGTCTTACAACTTCATTAATATATAATCTTGCTAGACGTTCAAGTGGTAGATCCTCCCGTATAGCCAGAAAATGTGCTGACTTAGTAAGACGATCAATAATGACCCATATTGCATCATTCCTTCTAGGAGTCTTTGGTAGTCCCATGACAAAGTCCATCGTAATATTATTCCATTTCCACTCAGGTATGGGAAGAGGTTTCAATACTCCACCAGGATGTTGCCTTCCAGCTTTCACTAGTTGACAAACCATACACCTCGACACAAAATCAGCAATCTCCCTCTTCATATTGTCCCACCAAAAACGTTCCTTCAAATCTCTATATATTTTGGTGCTCCCAGGGTGTATAGAGAAATTGGAACTATGAGCATCATCCAGCAATTCCCTTTTTAGATCAGGTATATCGGGAACACAAAGTCTCTTCCTGAACTTCAAAATTCCATCCTTATACACAAAGTCCCTCAATCTTCCATCATTCACATCTTTAATCTTCTTCTGTAATTCTTCATCATTGGTCTGAGAACTCTTAATCCTTTCAAGTAATGATGTTTTGGTAACCATTTGAAAAAGCATTGATGTTTCACCTTCCCTAGTTATTCCCATGTCCATCTTCACTAGATCCAAGAAAATTGGATCCCTTTCAATTCTCATCACATTCAAAACTCCATGGTCTTTTCTACTCAAAGCATCTGCCACCTTGTTTTCCTTCCCTGGGTGGTAATGTATCGTGAAATCATAATCCTTTAGTAGTTCAAGCCATCGCCTTTGCCTCATGTTGAGTTCTTTTTGTGTGAAAATACACTTCAAACTCTTGTGATCAGTATAAATCTCACATTTCTCACCATAGAGGTAATGTCTCCATATCTTTAAAGAAAAGATCATAGCTGCTAACTCAAGATCATGAGTAGGATAGTTTTGCTCATGAATTTTTAGCTGTCGTGATGCATAGGCAATGACCTTATCATTCTGCATAAGGACACAACCAAGTCCTTTCATCGATGCGTCACTATAAATAACAAACCCATCATTCCCCGATGGTAGAGTCAATACAGGGGAATTGACTAATCTTCTCTTTAGTTCTTCAAAACATTCTTCACACTCTTTTTTCCAGACAAATTTAATCCCTTTACGTGTGAGCTTTGTCAATTGGTTAGCCAATCTGGCAAAATTCTGGACGAAATGTCGATAATAACCTGCTAAACCAATAAAACTGCGTACCTCAATTATACTTGTCAGTGCTGGCCATTCTTGGATTGCCTTCGTTTTAGAAGGATCAATGGATATTCCATCCTTAGAGACAATATGGCCAAGAAAAGAAATCTCATGAAGCCATAATTCACACTTGCTAAATTTCCCATATAATTCATGTCTTCTAAGAGTCTTCAGGATAATGTGTAAGTGATTTTCATGATCTTCGTGGCTTTTGGAGTATACCAAGATATCATCAATAAATACCAATACAAAGTCATCAAGATATTCCTTGAAAACACTATTCATTAGATCCATGAAAACATAGGGTGCATTAGTCAATCCAAAAGGCATTACTGTAAACACGTAATGCCCGTACCTTGTTCGAAATGCTGTCTTTGGAACGTCTTCCTTCTTCACACACAACTGATGGTATCCAGACCGAAGGTCAATCTTTGAAAAGTATTGAGCTCCATGCAGTTGGTCAAACAAATCATCAATGCGAGGTAGGGGATACTTGTTCTTTATTGTTATAGCATTGATCTCCCTATAGTCAATGCACAACCTCATAGATCCATCTTTCTTCTTAACAAAAAGAACAGGGGCTCCCCAAGGAGAAACACTAGGGTGAATAAATCCCTTATTACTCAATTCCTCTAGTTGTTTCTTTAGTTCAACTAATTCCACAGTGGCCATTCTTTAAGGGGTCTTCGATATGGGCCTTGATCCAGGTATTAAATCAATGGAAAACTCAACTTCTCGTTCTGGAGGATGTCCAGGTAAATCTTCCGGAAACACATCAACATATTCTCTCACAATAGGTACATCCTCTATTTGAATATTCCTTTCCTCACCCTCAGTAATTTCCTTCTCTTCCTCCCCAATAATTGAATTTAGTTGAGCTACTGGGGGTGGATCTAGATAAGAATTATGTGGCGACGATTCGGCTCTAAAGATAAGGCGTTCCTTATCATCATCATCAAGAATCGTAACCTCTTTCCTCTTACAATAAATTTTTTCATCATGGTCTGAAAGCCAATCCATACCGAGGATTATATCAAATTCAATCATGGGTATGACGATGAGATCAACAGGTAAAGAACATTTAGGTGCTCTAATGGGAACTAATCGACAAAACTTTGTTGCAACAATACTTCCCTTAGGGGTTTTGACTGAAAACTCCCTTGTTAAATCAAATTGGAAATATCTAATTTTCTTAGCAAACTGGGAAGATATGAAACAATGCGATGATCCAGAATCAAATAATGCATTTGCTAAACTTGAGGAAACCATTAAATTACATGCCACCATGTCTTTCGGAGCTTCCACCTCAGCAGTAGTGATAGCATAAGCCTGGCCCTGATCCCTTGGCCTCTTCTGAGGTAAGTTCCCCTGACGCTTAGGACATTCATTTGCATAATGTCCCTTCTCTCTACAATTATAGCATTCCACGTTGACAGTCGCTTTCTTTCCCTTGCATTTATGAGCTTGGTGGCCTTTTTCACCACACTTGTTACATAATTCTTTTTCTTTTAGACAGGCACCAGGGTGCTTCCTACCGCAATTATCACAGGGTGGAAATTCATTTCTACCCTTCTTCCCTGTTTCCTTATTTCCTTTCCCAGAGTTTTCAGCGGATCTCTTCTTATCTTGCTTTAATTTAAAGTCATTAGACTTAGAGAATTCCTTTTCCGTCTTGATAGCGCACGACACAATACCTTCGTATGAAGAGAAGGTTTGTGATACTAACGCTCGACGGAGAAATGGTTTCAACCCATCAAAGAAATGATCAGTCTTACTTCTTGGGTTACGTATGTAATCTGCAGCATACCTTGCTAACCTTGTAAAGTTAGCCTCATACTTTGCGACATTCCCATCCTCCTTCTGACTCAGACTCAGAAATTACCTTTCCATTTCTGCTCGATGGTCTCGAGGAAAGTATTTTTCTAAGAACAGCTCTTTGAACTCCTACCATTCCATGTTTGTTAATTCATCATCTTCCTTTGTGTTTTGAATTAGTGACCACCATTGATCGGCATCTCCAGTGAGGCGGTAAACTGCCATGACAACATTCTCCCTTTCACTACTCCCCAAGGCATGGAATATTTTCTCTAAGGAATTTATCCATTGCTCAGCTACTATAGGATTTGTACTCCCATTGAATGTTGGTGGTTGTTGCCTCATGAAACGGTCTAGCATTGATCCTCCACGTTGCGGATCAGGGTGCTCCATACGAGTAAGGTTGTTATTCATAACCTGCGTGAGTTGTCCTAGTACGGTGAGAAGCTGATCAGCACCAGTTGTATCACTAGATCCACCATAATTATCTTGAGTAGGAGGGAAATCCCTACACGGAGTGCGTGCATTGATACGGTTTCCATTCATTCCACTAGGCGCCATTTCTAAATAATGGCATAAACTAGATTAGTTCATGAATCAAAATACATAATTCCATACTTGTAAAACACTTAACATAAATTGAACTCATTATGGATATATTACATAATTATAAAAATGTTTTCATTGAGAAAGTATATACTCGTAACCCTTCATAGTGGTTTGTAAAGGAAATGGGAATTGTCCAAAGCATATCCCCCAGGAGTGTCGTAACCAAGAGTGCAGCAAGGCCCATTTTCGTGCACCAGTTCCCGTTCGAGTCTAGCTCAAAGCTGTGTTTTCGGGTTTTACCCCTAGGTACATCTGTGCCAGAGCCGCCTCTACCCGCTCATATCCAGACAGGGATGTATTGCTTGGAAAACTCACAACATCTCTACAATACCAGAATTCTAGGAAGTTCTTCTATACTAATCCTCAATGTCTATGCTCGGGATATGTGCTCTAATCAGAGTTTATCTAAATCTAGCTTCCAAGGTTAGTACTAAACTGCCTCTGATACCAACTGTAACGCCCCGACCCCAGCTACCCAGAGTCGGTGCATTACTTCATAACATTGGCATGATCACAAAAGATCAAGTCTCGAAAGACCGATTAGTTTAGTAGCCTTGGAAACACTAGATACATTCATAAACATTACATTACATCATAAAAATGAAAACTACAATAACATGGTCTCCCTAGTCCACACTCATATCCTCACTGACTATTCTTGCAAGTCAGTCATAATACACTTCTTCACATCCTGGGAAAATAAAAACATTGAAAGGGGTGAGCTCAAATGCTCCGTAAGGATAACAATATAGCGGAAACTTTCATAAGAAAACATAAGCATTTAAGGAAAAGTATAACTAAAACAAAAGCCTTATTGAACTTAAACTTCAGCATAATATGGAAAAAGTAAAATAAAATAATGCCATTACATACTCACATGGATATTCAACTAGACGAATAATCATGTGAAATATCAATAACCACTTTCATAATGAGGGAATGTATAATGCCAGACATTCTGAAACACTTTGTCAAGGCCTCGACCAAGACCTCTAAAATGATTAAGGCCTTGGCCAAAACCATAAATCAAATTGGGAAAGGGCCTCGGCCAATTCCACGTCTAGTTGTCTCATGAGACCTACCGATGCATCGAGGAGCTATAGCGGGCTCCACCCGTCACATATTAAGTCCAATACATTCCTCATATGAATAGGTTTAAACATAACATAAATATTCGTATTAAAACTAGCATACGAAATGTCAACAATTTCTCTATAAACTATGGATGGTATAAAAATAACACATCCACAGTCAAATATTTCACAAAATGTTCAATGGAAGTTTTGTATCATAAATCAATGTCAATTAAACTTAAAACCCATCAAAGGATGTTGACATGGATGAAATCAAAGATATTTGAGAGTAATATCTCTCCTTTTTGAAATCATTTAAAAGTCCCATAATTAAAAAATAATACATTTACATTGAAGATATTTTTATAAGCTTGTTAGGGAAGCTTTGACGAAGTTATAAGGGTGGAAAATAGCCGCACCCGCCGTATAAGTTAAAAAAAACTTTCTTACCTTAAATTTGTCAAAGAGGTCAAAAAGTACATTGTTTGGAAAACGATGGTAAGATTCCTTTAAAAAATGTATAAGGGTATAAATGAATTTAAAACATTTTACATTTAATAGTAAAAATGTTTTGAAAGACATTTTTAAGAAACATGGATGTGGATGATAACGAGCTCCCAGTAGATAATTATGTATAAACAACCTTGGATAATGAAGAGGTTGTGAAGTAAACCCTTACCTTGTACTTTTCCTTGGTTGGGGTAGGTTAACCTCCTGTATAATGGTGAAATAATTGTTATTAAATTATACAAGAATCATATACATTCATATGATATCATATATGATCTTTTAACATTGCTTTGTTAACAATATCTTAGATTTATCGTTGTTTCGGGTGTTAACTTACTCGTTTTCTTTTATATGTTTTGTTACGTAAGTCGTGTTTTTCATGGATAGGTTGTATCTTATTCCTATCCAGAATGATATCATGTCCTTAAACATTATTTTTAAATCATAAAATGATAATTATACTTGAATGGATACGACGGAGAATGAATCTCATCGCGTTCGTGGAGACGGTAGTCCGTACGTACGCACGAGCGACAATATCATTATTTTGATATTAAAATAATATATAATTGGATAGTATATCATATATACAGAATCATTATCATGTTATATTTATTATTTACGTGAATTACATATCATTATTATACCCATCTAAATAATAGTATGTTGAATAACAATTACACCACGACGTGGAGACGGTAAGCCGTACGTACGCACGTATGGTGACATGTCATTCAAATGATGGGTAGAATACTGAATATGGTTGTTCCATATTTATAATAACATCACAGTATATAGAAGATACTAGATTTATAATTTTAGAATTGAAATAATAAACAAAGAGGGAGTGGAAGAAGAAAGAAACTTGAAAGAGGGTGATGAAAATGTTACCTCTTCTTCGGGTTCTTCCTTTTGATTTCATCAAAAGGACTCCTTAGGATGGCTTTCTGACTAAAGTAAAGCTTCTAGGATGAAGGGAGAGAAGTTGGGAGAGTATTGGGGCAGAGTTTGGCCGAACCAAAAGGCTTGAAAGTGTGAATAAGGTGGTAGAGGTAGGGGCCTTTTATAAGAGGAGAGGAGGGTCTCTTTTGGAAAGATTGAAATGTTACATTATTATACAATGATTTTCGGATTCTAAAGGTCCCACACTTATTAAATTAGTGTCTAAGGTGATAAGGGTTCGAAATCTCCTCATCCAATAGGCTTTGGACAAGTTTAAGCCTTGGATTTTGCATTATCTTCTCATTTTATTTAAATCGTTAAATAATGAGGTCATCGCTGCATCATCATGATGTCATAAATAATTTAATTTATTTAATGTCTAAAAATTCTAAAAAAAACTACTATGATGTAGGAAATCCTTTTATATTTCCAATGAATATTTATAGTCAAAAATATGACTTGTATAACCCCATATAAAAATTGTTTTAGTAAAACATTTCATGTTTGTGTCATTTTTTACTTTACCATTAAATAAAAGGTATTTATGTCATTTTCCAACTAACGTGCCTCCATGGGGTCCCCAAGTTGACCCATGGATTGTCTTGGTCGGCCATGGCACATCCAATGAGGGTAGGACATGTGTCAAGCTCATCTCATATTATTAAAACATTATTTTTACCTTAAACTACACTAATTACCTCTAATCGCGATTAAGAACTTAAAAGTTACTATTCACCAAAAATTATTTTAATCTCATTCAACCACATTTTACTTCTTAATGAGAACCATGTATGTTGGATTTTTGAAAATCAAATCACAGAAGTGGTAATATTTCATTTAAACGAAAAATCAGTTATTTAACTACCACTTAGTGGTTTCACTATTCATCAAAAATTGAAGTTTTTCAGAACAGTGCCAAAATTTCACCCTAAGCTATAATTGACATTCCGAATTCAAAAATGATGTCTATTTTAAAAAATTCCAAACATATAAGTTTCATTAATTAATTTTATAATTAATTCCCGCTGTCACAACAAACTGCGTGTTTTTAAGAAACAATTTATATCAAAAGATTGGCAATTGTTTATGTCCATTTTCAATGTTAAATTATTTCTAATGACCACCATTGGATAAAATGGTAAAAATATATTCTAATTATACTTTAAAACCACTAAATAGTATAATTTATCACTATAAATTATTTTGATTAAAAAAGTTGTTTTTAAGTATTTTTCACTATTCATAAAAAATTAGAAGTTCTCAGAAAAATACCAAAAATTCAACATAGGCTAATTTCGATATTCCGAATCCAAAAATGAAGTCCATTTTGATAAATAAAATTTATAAAATTTCAAAAATTAGGTATTACTATTCACAAAAGCTAGTTTAATTAGTTGTGGTGTGTGTTAGAGCTCGAGGTTGCGTACAACACACGCTATTGCATTATTCGAAGGGAAACGTACCGTGGAAGCTTGGGGTGTTACACAAATCCCCATAAATATTTGGAAACTCCACAATGAAATATTTTTCCTTGAAGTATATGTCACCCCAAGCAAGAACATGTCTCAGTTAATGAATGTAACTCATTATATGTGACACATGGAACACATCTTGCACTCAATCTAATAGTGGATTAAATTCCCAATGGTATTTAACCTCACCAACACTCCAAATTATGTGGATCGTCCCTTTGTACTTCATGTATAAGTTTCATCCGAGGAAAAAACTCTATAATCTTCATCTTAGGGAGACTCTCAGGAAAACACTATCTCCCAGATCAAAATTTAAAGGCGTATAATTTCGATCTGTTGAAGATTTTTCCTACTAAAGGTATTTATAATATATTCATGGATAACCATTAATTTATCTAGCACAAATATAAAATATATAGATTATCAAGAGATGTCTTGCCAATGTCATCCTAAAAAATGGTTGAACTTAATCATCTCCTATACATTACCTTGAATGGTTTCATGCCAATAGTAGAGTAAATGGTATTATTTTTATAAAACTATACCTATATAAAGTGATCCTATCAACTCCATCTATATTCAAACCCATATGCTCTGAACATATGCTCCAACACCTCGATGGTCTAATTGATCTTATAATCCCTTTTGGGGTAAAATGTTGTACCCACCAACAATTGGGTCATAAAGGCAACATAAAAGTCTCTCCACAACTATGACATGAACCGAGAATCACATTCAATCACAATAATCTTGGATTACTCATGAATCTGGAAGATATCCCACATGTACAACTACCACAGAACCTCCGTTGAACTCTTCTACATGTTGGGAAGAATGTGTACTAACATGGAAATTCAATCAATAATCACATAGATAAAATAATATACCTTATTGTATCTGAATTACCCATTGTAAATTCAATATATATTCCATCAAATTTCAACTTTCATGTTTTAATAGGGTGTTGAAATTATTCCAAAACCAAATGCTCAGCCATTACCTACTGACTAGTGAGACAACAAGAGAAAAAACTAGAAATTCTTTGACTCATGTCAACTGATAAAAAAATTACACTAATTGTCCTTGTACATATTTTCCATGCTGAAATTTGTATACAGGGGATATGTTTCAAACAATACCATAAAATCTTCTTGAAATATGAAAAAAACTACCGTACATCACTAGAAATGGATGACATGCTCCCCTCCTTCAGAAAATATACCGACTATATCTCTTGAGGATATTTGGTCACAGAGAAACCCATAGTTGATTTTCCCCAACAAATCCTCTATTACAATTTGATGTAGCAGATCTGTCCCCACCATATATTTAGGATTATTTTCTCCCTTCTCTTCAATCGGGGTCAGTTATAATGAAGAAAACTGATCAGATGCCTTATCTACTATGAAATAATAGTACTTTTTACTAATGGAATTAGCCACCATGTTTTCCTTCCTAGTAGTATAAACTATCACAATTTTATTGTCATATGATAAATATAACCAATTACACTATCATATTTTAATATTCCTTTGAGTAAATACATACCTAAGACTCTGATGGCATGAGTAAACAAAAAAATGCTCACCCATAAGTTAGTGTCTCTACATCTTCATAATGAAGACTCACACGTAAAACTCTACCTCATGAGTCTTATAGTTCTACTAGCGGGGTTTAAAATTCCATAATAAATGAGAGATAAATACCTTCCTAAACAATAACACACAAAACATTCATTCCACAAGAGTATCTCAAACCACTATATTCTCATTTCCCTCCTATTGATGTTTTAATACTAGATCATTGGTAAACCTCTTCCTTAGCTCCTAAAAGTCTCCTTGAAACTTATTTGTCCATCTAAAAACCTATTATTTCCCCATAAATGTTTTAAAATGATATATTTTCTTAGATATTTATTTCACAAATCACTATTAATACCCCACCAAACCAATTAAACTATGTACCTCTAACACACTCTTGGGTGGATCTAAGGAAATCAATATATCAATATTCACCATATCTATAGCTAAATCATTCTCTGAGATGGAATTCTCTAAAAATTGAACCTCGCAAATCAGAAATTGTTAATTATATATCTTAATATAAATATGGTGCTCCCAATGTATGTTTAAGACTATCCCCAAATGCTTCAAATTCTCCATCTCTGGAGAAGAGAAAATAAATATGTCATCGATGAACAAAGACATGAATTATTCCAAATGTATATAGAAGATCTTATTTATAATATCGATTAAAATAGTGGGAGAATTCATCACACAAAAAATATTCACAATTAACTTACAGTGTCTGTTGTAACATCGGAATTCCATCTTTAGAATGTAATCCCCTTGAACCCTCAACAAGAGGTATCCAAACCTGATATTGTTCTTTAAAAACAACCACATGCCTCTCAACTAGTCGAAGAGTTATTCAAAACTCAGTAAGGGGTACTTTTTATTTATTTTTACCAAATTTAGGAAATGTTAATCAATGAAAAGCCTCAAGCTCTGGAAAAAATTAGTCATGAAAAAATTGTAGGTGCCTAGGGGGACACTCAAGGTTTGAAAAATTTTATCTCAAAGGTCCATAAAATACACCCTCATTTCTCAAATCTCTATAAGGACCATCCAATATTTAACAAAATATATTGGGGTAGTCTTATTGTGTATTTCGATCAAGAATTCAATGAGCCTACATGGAGTTTGTCCCAAAACAACTTCATTAATGATATCTGTATAATCATCCACTACTTCCAAAATCCAAATGCCAATAGATCCCCCTGAAAAAAGGTCTAAACTAACCAACCTATCAGTGATATGTTTCAACTTCCTTCTTGTAATCTATACTTTTTCACCTTTGATGGAGAAGCTCGACACATCTTTATGAGGGAATCTAAATCATCTGTGATAAAAATATATCATTGTATGCACCATGGAAATCCATTCCATACTCAAGTTAATGTAATAAGGTTTCATTGTAATGAAAAAAAGTCCCATAATAATCTCTCTCCACAAATCACCATCTTGCAATGTTGGAAGATGTATGGTATCGAATAATCTATCCTTATAAGAACCTATAGAATGAGTTTCTAGGATTATATCTCTACAAAAAGCCTTAAATATCACACCAGGGATTTGTCGATGAAGTAATAGCATATTATTTTGTCTATAATTACTTTATAGTGAGTTGAAAACACACAGATCATATCTCAAATCCTTTAATGAGTATCTGAGTCTTTCCTCTCCATATCCTATAGCTTTTTGTGGACATATTCATCTTCTCTTTGAGTCTGGATTTATCCACCTAGTGCTTGGGGTGGACTTATCTCATAATGTATCATTTCACCTAATACTCCTATATCTATAGCTCCACTTACACCTCTATAAACATCGCCTTCATGTGAGCCTCCCTCAACATGCCGAGGTGATCCATCATCAAGGGTTTGTCTCTTATTTGGGGGTCTATCCACTGTCTCTCAACCATCACAAACACATCTGTTCAGGAAATCAAGTTCCATGTGATCTTTCCTTCACTCACATGACATCACCCCTCTCATAGTGGACTGGATCCCCAACATTAACCATAATCCGATGACTCACATGTCTGATTCTGGGAATAAGGATGTCTTATATACCTCTGAGACTGATGACTCCTAGTTTTAATAGATAACATGTCACAATGATGACAATAATTGGCTTATTCATCCAAAAATCCCTTTACTCGGAATCCCTCTATATTGAGAGCCCACTCCACTAATCCAATATAAGTGGTAATTCATAAGGAGACCATGATAGCATGAATGTCTCAGCAAATCCCCAGATCAAACTTTTTCACATAAAAGAAACCATACTACACCATATTGAGGGAGTAATGAGTGAGTTCGGTAAACCTTATGGAGTACTCAGAAACCAACATATCACCATTTTGCAGCTTGAGAAGATCTTGAATCCATAAAGGGAACCAAAATAATTGATAATTGTCATCACATAATAGATGTCAGTATTCTAACCATATGAGTGTATCCTCGTCATGGGGTCGGGTGATTAGACTGCACCAGCATCATGTGACTCCATAAATAAGACTAATTATGTGTGCAACCATCTAATCAGTTGGGGTCTGAACAAGCTATAAGGCACGGGTCACCAAATAAATACAACCCTACAATGAATGAGGATCTACGTCTCCATGAAACCCCAGTGGTTCCTATTATTGAAACTCACATAACGGTCTAATCCTAGTCATATATTTTTCTTGAACATTTAGAACCATACACTATTCATTAGGTAGTGATAATAATATTTTCCTTCCTAGAGGAAGAACCTCATTTGTGGGTCCCTGACCTAAGGCCTCATCACTCATCTGATCATCCTCATGATTTATTATCTACCTCTTGACTAGATTTCATCATGGAGGAATGATTTTTTTCAGTAATTACCAATGTTTGTTTAATATATATATATATATATTGAGAGCTTAATAAAAAAGGACATGACATTAAATCCTATATGATGAATTTACCAATATTCCCTACAACCAATGCCTCAATAAGCCAAGTTGAAAAGTAAGAATTCAGAGTCCTAGTGTATAGATAGGTTAATATTCACACCAACATAGGGTCCCCATCTTGAAATTCCCATCAAGACACATCAACGTTGTTTCCCTATGTTCCCAACAAATCTTAGCCATGGGGCCAACTCAACATCGACCCAAGGTTGAATCAATCTGTAATACCACTATTTCATAACACGACTCACTATGGCCCTCTAAACCCACATAAAGATGATTGTGATTCCACAATCATTCCTGTAATAAGATAAGGGATTGTAAATAGTGTTGGGAAGGAATAAATTAAATTTTGAGGCCTAAAACTAATTTTGTTATATGCACACACCCAACCATGTCTATCAAAAATTAATAAGGAATACTAAAATATATCAATATCTTGTGTGTAATTATATATGAAAGAACCTCAAAGGGAATACATTAGATTATTATAATGTAAAACCAAATCATGAAGAATCAAAATACATTCCCAAACAAAAATGAAGTACTAACCTGAAAATAACTACAAAAATGGAGAAATTGAGATATCACGACTCCTGATATCTAAGTCCAACCATCAAATATGGTCAATGAACCCAAGTACCACTACACTCTACTAGTGTTTCTATCGGCCTACATGTCCTGTGCATAAGACATGACACATGTAGTAAAATTACATATTGGGATGAGTTTACACATACATAGTTGGACACCCTGAAAATAAAAAAAAGAGTAATATAAGGAAGAAACAATAGTTATCTCAATCCATAAGCAACTTGAAAATGAACCATTATGGATATATAATCACAAATAAACATAATTAAAAGAAAATAGTATCACAATCTCCACAGAGAATCTAATAAAGATGATCCAGGATGTAGCTCCAAATGACCGTATCTTATATCCAACGTCACACACAACCTCAAAATAATCTATCTTGAGGAACTACACCTCATCACAATTCTCAACGGTCGAGGGGGCACAATCTCTGATGGAGTAAAATCTCCCCATGAAATCTTAAATACAAGAGGTTCCACCTCACAGATTAAAAACCAATGCCTAGTATAGTATGGTGGTTTTCAATCCAACCTATGTGAGGAGTATGGGAGACTCATTCCATGGTGCGATAGTGCAGTTATCAACCATATATTTTCTCTGATAATCATGCACGATCATGGCCATCAGTTAAGGGTTTCCTAAATAAGCTTTCTTCTTGAATCACCTCAAATCATATTTCAAAATCCAATATGAAGGATATCGTCATGTCCTATGTGTAAAACCACTTTCATGATAAAATTTGAGTTTCAATTAAGTAGATACGAAAGGTATAAGTCCTTGGGAAAAGTGTATGGTGTGTACATGGGGTTACAAGGCATCTGGACTCACCTTATCACCTGGGAGTGTTGTTCCTTATACACAGCATGGGAAACCATGTCATGTAACATGGGTTTTATATGGGGTCCCACTATGTTCTACCCCACGTCATCACCTATGTGTGTTATCCCCTATAAATGGATTGGGAACCTATTTCAAAACACATTGTATTCATGTGGGGTAACACAAAATATATTTCCATATGGGGACTTGGGAATGTACACCTTCCACATGGATCGTCTTTCCATGTACACCTACATGGAGTGTCCATAAGGTGACCCAGAATGTCTGAATACACAAGTTCTTAGGCCATGTGTAATAAGCACATGGGTTAGCCACCCAGTTAGGGTCCCACAACATCTAGGCCTAGGAACACGATGTGTGATCCATAACTTTGACAACACCCTATCCATCGTATGGATATGAAGAACATGTGGTGTGTTCATCCATTTTATACAACATGTAATGAGGTTCTTCAAAACCATTAAATCCTAAACATCACACGAACTCCAAATATTCCCTATGCGCAACTAATCATGCATGTTTGATAGGTCAAATATGACAAAGTATATGAGAAATGTCTCCATCCAAAAATTTCTATCTTCTGATGGCCATAAATTGAAAATATGATCACCCACATGGAAATCCATAATGTTACCACTGCCATTTTGGGTTTCAAAAACCATAGCCAACCCCCATAATAGTGATTTCATTATTATCTTCCTTCAAATCATCAATTATTCTAGCATTAATATCAGATTCATGTATCTGGGAGATTGGTCATGCTAGAATCCATCCTGGTAGTGTCAAACTATGATAGCATAGGCCATCATTGAATTTCATGATGAATTATGTGTGAAAAGGACATAGATAAAGGTGACGAGTATTGTTGGTTAGTGAAATCCTAGCCAGCGAGGATAGTGTATAGAATCAATGGGTGATATTTAAGGAATATAATCCATGCATGTCAATTAAATTAGGGATAAAACCTTATATAACAATCCATGGCTCAATATAATATTAATCTATGGTGAAAAACACAACCGCTAGAATTGTAAAAGATGATCTACTATGTTCTTCATCAATCTCATGACTAAGCTTGAACTATTTCTCATCATTATTAAATCTTGATTCTCCAAGGAATAATATATCCTCCTCTAGTATAATATCCCTAAGTTATTCATCTAACCCTATTGAATTTGAATAAAAGAGTGTTAATATGTGGTAGGGCTAGGTCCTGGTATTTAAAATTAATTTATTAACATTAATTTATTTATTTAATGCACCCACCAATGTTCGCCTTCCATGGAATTTTTTATGTTGACTAATATTATTTCATGCCTAGCGTAACCCCCACATTTTAGAATCAATAGTGTTCTCAAATTTTTAATACAACATCAGGATCAATGGGAAGGAAAATTATTCTGAAAAGATATGTGTGTGTGATATGATAAAATTAATGTTGTTAATATATCAATACCAGACCCCTTTATTCCTCGGAATCTCAGACTATCTCATCTCTTGACGTTGAAATTGTTTCTTAAAATATTCAGAAATTCTTATAAAGTAAAAACATATTCATTGAAAATATCTTTATATAAGTATTCTTATATACTATAGTGTGCATGTGTGTGTGTTTATGACAACAGTAATATTGTTAACAATAACTATTATTTTTACAACTATTTTGTAAACTATAAAAATTATATTTTGGTTTTACAAATACTAAACATTTTTAATTACTTTTTTTATAATTTATATTATATATATGTTATATTTAATATAGTTTATGCTACATCTCTATGTATGTAATTATATTCATTTATATTATATTATGTATACAAATATATATATATACACAATGTTAAATTCATTCATATAATTGGAAATATATAATATAATTAAATAATATATATTTAAAATATTAATTTATAATTAATATGATATTCCTAAATGTATATAATTTATAAAAATTTACATATAATAAAATATTTAAATTAAAATATACATAACATAATTTATATAATATGATACATGTAATATAATTATAAAATTTTTATATTGATATTTATATATCATTTTTGTCTATTTTATATATATTTTTATACATAATATAATATAAATACATTTAACACATAAATATATAATAAAAATGTATTTAATATAATATATTTATAATATAAGTCATAATATAAATGTATTTAATAAATGTATAATATTTATAAAACCACATATAATTTCTATATTTTTTAAAATATTTAATAAATATATTTATCTGTATATTTTAATTATATATATATTATGTAAACCAATATGAAAATGATTATATATTTATATATTTATGTTTATATGTATAATTATTTCTTTAATTTATTTATATAATTTATATATTTATCTGTATGTTCATTTATAATGTATTTCAATAAATTTATATAATTTACTTTTGCAATATATAAACACACACACACACACTCACATACACATACCCATATATTTTAAAAAATATTATTTTTCAAGAATAATAAAAGATAATACCGAGTGTAAAAATCCCCTTTATTCTAAGAAGTATACATTAGAGGGGGTTAAAACCCTTATATTTTTAATATTTTTTAAAATAAATCTATTATATTTCAGCGTCGGGTTTGTCAAAAACTCTACTGAATATTAATTTAGGGGTGGTTTTCCAAAAACCGATGGTAATATATATTGGATTTATTTAAAATGAAAAAGAAAATATGGGGTTTTAATGCCATGTAATATTTTTATTTTTTAAAAAAAAATATCCAATATATTTTAGTGGTTGTATTCCCACAACCACAAATACGTTTTATGAATATTTAATTTAGTGGGGGTTATGAAAACCCCCGTATAAATAAATGTTGTTAAATACACTATTTTTATTGAAAAATGGGTAAAAACTAGGGGATAAGACATTGAAGTCAACCAAACAATTACCCAAATTCTATTAGATGAGTTGAGATCATCCATCCGCATCGAATTCTAAAAAATATGGCATCATTTTCCTATTTATCATGGATAATGAGGTATATAGTATTTATGTAAAAATGTAATTTGAAACTCTATTTGTTTTAATAAACATATATTTTTTATCCCATGGATTAAATTTTTTTGAGAATTATACAAATTTATTACATTTATTATTTAGATATTAAAATTTTAATAGTAATTTTTTTGATAAATTTTATAGTTACCAAGAATTTTTAAACAATGCTTTTGCAACTCTTGTATAAGCTGATAAAATATAAAAGTAAAAAGATTCAAAAGTATTATATTTGATGGGTTTAGAGTAGGTTAGGATCATGAATTATTTTTATAGATCTAAATAAAATGTAATTAATGTTTCAAAAAAATATTCAAATCCAAATATTTTTTATGAGTTTTGAAATTCATATTTAGGTGAATATTGAACGAATCACATTTTTAGTGACATGAATTATATTTTATGTTATTATTATAACATAAATATAAATTTATATATCATATGAGAAATCTTAATTAAGATAAAATACTAACAATATATTTATAAAATAATTCAAAACATATACTTAGAATTTTTTTCATTATAAATATAAAATTATTTTCAGTATCAACGTCATACTTGTATAGCTTTAAAAAAGTCAAATTTGGTGTTCAAATTTTAATAATTGAGAAGGAAATATAATTTTCCGGAATTAGTCATTATATATTATGTATTAATTATGATTTTTTTGATAGTTTCTAACTATATAGTTATATTACAATAATATTATCCAAATTCTTGTGTAATGTTTGTGTAAGGTGTGAAAAGTCAAAATAACATATTAAATATTTCATTAAAGTGTGAATGAGAATAGATATTCCTTCTGAATGAATTAAATGATAAAAATTATTTATAAAAAAATTATATTAATAATTAAAATTTTATTTTAAAAATTATTATAATTTTCTAAAACATTTACACCATGATGGTGCGACATATATGAAAATAGTAAATGAATAAAAAAAAATATTTTTCTTAAATATAATTAATGTTATAGTATTTATAATATTTTTTGTATCCCATTAATTTTATAGATAAATTAGGTGTATAAGTGATAATATAAGGCATTATATTATAAATTTCTTGTTTTCATTTTGTTCTAAGATTTCATGTATTGTGAATTGTGATGAAAAACCCATAAATTATATTAAATGTTTTAAAAAAATTAAATCATTATAAAATTATAGAAATTATATCATGACTCATATAGATATTATATTTTCAAAAATATCATAAATATTCCTTATGTGTTTCACTTTTCCATTAGAGGATTACAACTATGGTCCTTAAAATTTTAAAAATTATGAAAACGCCATTGATTTTTCCCATAAAAAGTGAGGCACATCATCTATTTCTAGACAACTCGAATTAATTTTTTCCCTCAAACCTCTCCTAAAACACCCAAAATAAGCATTGAATCTCACACACCCCATCCGGTGGGATGATCATAAATCTCTTCTACAATGACCATAATTTCAATCGAATGGAGGTGGCGCAATGGGAAAGGTAGGTATTTCCTCTCAATTTCATTTCATTAAGGGATATTTCAATTTTATACACTCAATTTATTTTATATGGGGTATATAAATCCCTTTAAATTGTATATCATTACTTGTTCAGACTTCATGTTAATTTAATTCTCAAATGAATGTATTTTATCAATGGGTACTTGACAGTAAACATACCCTTGGTAAGGGATTTCTTAACTCAACCTTCTTTTATTTGGTAATATCTCATTTTCATTTATTATATTATTCCATTATTATGTGTAAAATTAAATTTCATTTTCTTATGTTTTACTTCAACTTATTTTATGTGGATTTACATTTTTACACATAATCAATCCATTGATTAGTTCTCACTATAATGATATGATCATTTTATAAGTTCTTTATCTCAATATTATTTCTTTGATACATAATTGATGTTATAGACCAATTTATTTTTAGGTGATTCATAAAATTCCCCTATGGTATTCTATATCATTGATACTTTATATACCATGGTATGTAAAGTTTCAAATAAAATTATTTCATCTAGGGGTTTTGATTTAAAAAATACCAAAGTAGTAAGAGTTTATTTCATAATCTCATCATTATTTGTAATTATTTATATTTAAGTACCCACTAGCGGAAAAATTATGTCTTTATATCTTTAAGAAAATCTATTTTTTATCTGATTTTTTATATAATTTTTTTTTCTTTTAATTTATCTCTTTTTAAGTACTCAATATACACAATTAATTATTTTATGAAAAATTGACTTCTTTATACATAGTCGAGAATATTTTTATTCCATATCATTATTTTATTTAAAATGTTTAAATTATTGTTTTTAATATATACCAATGATTTATTAAAGAGAATTTTTCTATGTTTCAATTTTTAAATAACAACTTACAAATAAATTTCTTTTCATTTATGAATAAGTTAATTTTGACTTTTACAAAAAATGTGAAATGAATCCTTGTTAACAAAAATGGTATAAAAAGATTTTTCGTCTCTCATGACCATAAAAAGATTTGATGCATCCTTTAAATGTTCATTAGGTTCCTTTCAAATAAATTTTTATCATTACATCTTAAAAAAATTTATATTTAAAATAAGAGATTTCAATGTGAAAGGGGTACTTTTCTATAAAAATAATTGATCTTTTTTAAATTATTATTTATGTCAATATAATTTGATTAGTCTTTTGATTTTATAAGGATATAATATAATGATACAATCCACTATATTTCTCTGGATTGTTTTTTCATCATTTTTACTAGGGAATATATTAGCATTCCATATGATAGTTCATATAATGTAGACATTCATTGATTTCTATGGCTTACTGGTAATGATTTATTGTTTAATATTATAATGTTTTCTTTTAAATTTTTTCGTGATGGTTGGGGATAAGAATTAAATAGCCCCTCAATGCATCAGAATGTCTCATAATATAAAATAGGTTGGGTGTTTAGCTGAGGTCTTACCCATTTATATAAGATATCATGGCACAAGGCCTTGATGGTATGTTTATGATGTCTTGGAACGAGGCCTCGATGGTATGTTTAAGATATTCATCATTAAAAATTACATAATTTTAGAATTAATTATTAATGTCTGTGTGATTATTGGGGTATTTATTTTATCCATGCATAAGATTCAATCTTGTGTGATTATTTATATGGAATTATTTGATAATCATTTATTCTAAACATATTATTGTTTTTCATTTATTCTATAATAAATTTATTCATATATGTTCCACTACTGATCATTTAATCTCACCCTTCTTATATTTTCTTTTCCTCTATGTTGAAATGTATGGTTTTATGTCTTTATTCATAAAATATTTTCTAGTTGTGAATAAATTATTTTGTGATGATATATTATTTTTTGAACTAACTCTTTATGAATCCATGTTGTTATATAAATTTTTATTAATTCTCAACCAAACTAAACCCAAATGGTCCTTGGGTATATATGTGATACAATATTTTTTTTATGTTATATGTTTTGAAGCATTAATATTGGGTCATTTTTTTAGTAGAAATTTTACAAAATGTAAAGTCTATATTTTATCATCAGATCGTGGAATGTGGGTTCAGACATTTTATAGTTGGTATCAGAGAAAATATTTATATAAATTGGTAGATTATAATGTTTTCATGATATGATAAATTAAGAGTTCTAGATACCATCATGTGTGTATGATCCATCCCTTTTATAGAGTTATCTCGGGTGTGATTTCTGGTGCTTTTTTTCTTTACTTAGGTACCTTTGATAGTATCTATGACATAGGTTGCGTTTGGATGAATTCTAAGAAAATTTTTCTGAAAAAGGAGTTCTTCATAGTTGGGACATAGTTTGAACAAACCATGAGGGTCTCTAGGAGAAACTATGCCTTCTCTGGTCATTTGAGGCAGTATCTTCAGTATGGTTAAAGAATGGTTTGGTAGGCCATGTGAGGAGACTATGTGAGGCCCCCTTGAAATAGTGGTTAACGAACGCTTATCTCATAATTTTTCTCACTATTTGAATAAACCATATGTGGACCAGCAGTGAGATCCTGATATTTTGGATCTCACTCATTTTCAACTTTTAATAACCTATTTTACCTCCTTTATAGCCTTGACTAGGGATTTTTCTTTCTAATGGGCGTGGGAGGGTTCATCCATCAACTCATATGGATTCCAAGGCCATATAAACTCCTTTAATTGAGATTGAAGGCTCTAATCAAAGATTCTCTCTCTTCTCGGAATGTGGATCTCATCCCAAGGATTTTTCTATTCATTCTCCTCTCACCCCTTTATTATATAGTAGAGGATATCTTCGATTTTCATAGATCTAAAGTCATGTGGTGATATCAAGATCTATGATTAGAGATCTAGATATATGTTGATTATATTTTGAAATCATGATCTTGATTTAGGTATTTGTAACTGGAACTCATATTTATGTCCTTATGCTACTCGGATTTTGGGTATTTTTTTGGGCAGACGCAGGTCAATGAATTGAGTTAGATGGTATTAATATAATTTCCATATCCATGGACATGATATGTATATGAAAATATTTATAATTATTAGAATTCATTAGCAATTTATTTTCATGAATTGGTTTTATTAGATTGACCAATTGATTTTTCATATCATTGATGAAATATGTGGTTAATTAGGGAATTAATCATGATACTAAGGGGATGCCCTATTATATAATTAATTTTAGGAATTTGATTATATGTGTTAGGGGTTGTAATCTATATAATTAATAAATGTATTAATTATTATATACTGAAATGGTTATGTAGAGATAGTTAATTGCGGAATGATTATGTGCCTTTGATATTATGATCTTGATTATGAGTTGTAGGATTAATTGTGGAAAATTGATATTAAAATGAGACAATTAATTCTATAAAATTAATTATGGAGTATAAATTATGATATTGATTAATTAATTAACTAATTTATTAATGGGTTGAAGAAATTATTCAATTGTTGAGTTAACTAATAAAATAGTTGTGTTTAAGTAATTGTTGAATTAGTAATGATATTAAGGTATATAATTAATTATTAAAATAATTATGTTCAAAAAAAGGGAATATGATCATTTTAAATGGAGAAGTACAAATGGTAACATGGTCATCATACTTATGAGTAAAGAGAATTTGAACATGGTCATTCTAAATATTCAATTATAATTGGTGACATGGTCATTATACTTATGCATAAAGTGAATGGGAACATGATCATTAAATTGAGGAGTAAGCATGGAAACATGGTCGTCTTACTTATATTTTTTATATTGGTAACTTTGTAAATGTGCCTTATAAATTTGAAATTAAAGAATGAATGTAGTTAAACTCTAATTTATATACTCTCATGAGAATATTCAAACTTCGAAAAGAGTATAATTAGGTAATGAGATATCATATCACTCTTGAATAACTAATGCTTCAAAAAGAATCAGGTATTATGATATGATGCTTCCTAGGGAACACGTTGGGCTTTAGTATGAAATGAAGTTAGTATTAAGGTACATGTCTCCTTGGGAACCCTATAGATGATGTAGTTAGATAAAAATAAATTATAATATAATGAATTTTTATTTATTCATTGTAATTATTTATTATAGAACTGAATGAATTATCTTTTGAATGGAATTATTTTAGACACCATTGGTGGTGGCCAACTATGTTATACTAACACCCTACATGGGCAGCCCGATCTGTACCCAAATAGATTATATTGTTTTAGGATAAATACACTGAGATGGATTTCTTATCTGGGATGGTGCTTGGATGAGGGGACTAGACATGGATTGGATCCCACTTGGGGAGTTATAGTATCATTGTTTTTAGTTGCATTATAGACTCTTGACACTTATATTGGTATAATATCTTTTCACATCCAGATGTGTTTTGTATTTTCTGTTTGGTTGTCTTATGAGATGAGTATTTTTTTGGTTGTATACTCCTCCACTATTTCTAAGTTACGTCCACTAGTGATTTACTCTAATAAAGTAGGGTATAGTCTTCCCACAAATGACATACCAGACCCTCACTATGCATTAGCAGCCTCTATCATATGAGTAGGCGCACTTGAGGTCATGTTGTGAATTTTCATGGGATATAATTGCATGGCACTAGGGTCAGGATTTTAGAAAGTGTTAATAGACATCATGCTTTCATTATTTTTATTTTGTCTTACTATTTTGGGAAAGGTATATAGGAGACTATGAAGAGTCATGGCTTGGTAATGATCTCATTCATGGGAGTTGTAAACCCATGTATAGGGGAAACCCGAGTACTCAGGGTGGTATTGTCTTTATTGTTCTTTGCTGTTACAGATGAATATTATTTCACCTTGGGTGACGCACTTGTGACGTGATGTGATTATTGTTTTTGAGAATTTTGATTGTTGATTCATGTCCCAGAATGGCATGAGATTTCAGTCTGTACACATCATTTTAGGCACACAGGGTTATTGTGAAATGCATAATTTTAGCTAAACACAGTAAAACGGTTTATGGGTAAGTTGTTAAACATGAACGATTTTACTTTTTTTATATTAAAATTAAAAATGGTGGCATACAGAAATGAAAAAGGTTTTAAAAATAATGATAATAGAGAATAATTTTGTGTCTAAATGAGAATCTTGAAAAAAAATTCCAATAGTGATTATTTCTTCTTATTTAAATATCATAAGGTTATGATATGAGACATGAGATGTGTGATTGGAATTTTTGGGAGGATACTAGCAGGAAATTTATTGAGGGGATGATTTATATGAATTCATAGGACTTTTTTTATAGTTGGGTAACTCGAGGAACAGATTTATCCAATTAAATATGAAAGGGGTTATTTTTTATAAAACTTTACTCACCTCATAATATTAATTAAAAGAAACTCAGGGCGAGTTTTGTAAAGTATTTCATTGTTGACAAGGGAGTTTCAGTTTCAAAACCCATCAACTTTTACTTGAGAGGGTGGAAATGAAGGAGGTGAATTATGGGTTGAGTCCATAGATATAATACCTGACCATATGGTGATTTTTTCTGAAAGGAGGGTCAATTTGGCCGATTTTATGCTATGGGGATTAGGGAATCACAGGTGGGACATTCAGACGTGAATTGGAAAGACTGGCGGTATGTTATGGAATGACATCTTAGATAGGTTCCTACAACACATTTATCTATAGATGTTGAGAAAATAGAAATCTACTTTGTTCATGTATCTGACATAGGGGAGAATGTCAGTGATTTACAATGTTGGATGCTACACCGATCTGTAATGCTTTGCAACAATTTTAGCTGGAGATTATTAAGATATGGTGAAATGTTTTGTTGATGGACTTAATTGTGAGAATATGTCCTAGGTAAACATGTTCACACAAAAGAATTTTATATAAGTCATTGCTCGAGATCTCATAGTTTATGGTAACCTAATGGAGGCTTCTAGTGCTGGAAAAGGGGTTTTTACAAGATGACCAGGAGGTGAAACATCCCAGAGAATGAAGTATCATTATGAAAACTTTATCCATGCCAGTGGGAAGTAGAGTACATAGACAGGATGGTTGGTTGTAAAAGACCTTATGGCTATGGTTTTTCATCAATGTTGTATTTTGGGACACTATAAGAAACACTATTCTGGACCACCAGTAGAGTGTAGATCTTATTTAAATATGGGACTTTTAAAGATATTTTGGACGTCTTAGTAAAATAATTGTACTGAAGGAGTAGTTGGGTAGAGTCAGTGTATTAGAATATGGTATTATACACAATATTAGGTTGGAAGATATTGTTATACTAGATGAGGTGGTAGAGGTTGTGGACGTGTACTTCTGTGTAGGAGAGTATGCATCAGCTGGGTGGTGTTACAGAGGGGAGATAGACAACATCACATGTAAAAGGGGAAATATATTTTGATGCAGTATATCCTACAATTGTGGATAGTGAGGTTGGAACATTGATAGTAAGAGTTACTATTCTAGTATCTTCTACTTTATGTAGTGTCTTGTTTGATATTGGTGACTCTCATTCCTTTAAATCTAAAAATGTTTTTGAGAGTTTGAGGCTAACTGTGGACATTGTGAGTGGGGTAATGAATATAAAGACACCATTGAGAGGGTGGTCAAGAAATACCTGTATATGAAATGGTTGTTCACTAGAGATTCCAGAATATCATTTTCTTATGGGATCTCTATGTTCTTGATATGATGGGCTTTGATATGATTATTGGGATGGATTGGAATGTCGCCTACCAAACCCACATAGATTTTTACCATAGGAGAGTATACTTTGTGTCTCCTAAGGGTAAACAGTATATTCATCATGAATAATAGGATATCTAGGAATGTCGACCAAGTCTAATTACTCCTCAACTAGGAGAGATCACAACCCATGTTTCTAAACTATTGATTGGTGATGGGTGTGTTAGGAAATATATCATTCCACCAGTATTGTAAATGGTTTAGGATGCCTTTCCTGAAGACTTATCAGGGCTATCACCTAATAGAGATATAGAATTCACTGTTTATATCATGTCAGAGACTGAACTAGTATATATTCCACCATATAGAATGGAATCAGTTGAGATTAAGGAGCTTCAGACTCAGTTGTAGGAACTAAAGGATAATGGATTTATCCATCCATGTAAATTTCCTTGTGGGTAACCTATTTTGTTCAAAAAATAAGGCTAGTGGGATTTTATTCCATTGTTTTGATTATCAAAAGTTGAAAAAAATTAATGTGAAGAACCAATAACTTCTTCTATGTATTGATGAACAGTTTTCCAAATTTAAGGGAGCATGTATATTCTCAGGGCTATCACCTAATAGAGATATAGAATTCACTGTTTATATCATGTCAGAGACTGAACTAGTATATATTCCACCATATAGAATGGAATCAGTTGAGATTAAGGAGCTTCAGACTCAGTTGTAGGAACTAAAGGATAATGGATTTATCCATCCATGTAAATTTCCTTGTGGGTAACCTATTTTGTTCAAAAAATAAGGCTAGTGGGATTTTATTCCATTGTTTTGATTATCAAAAGTTGAAAAAAATTAATGTGAAGAACCAATAACTTCTTCTATGTATTGATGAACAGTTTTCCAAATTTAAGGGAGCATGTATATTCTCAAAGATTCATTTGAGATCATGGTATCATTAGTAGATAGTAAGGACTTCTAATATTCTGAGGAATAATTTCAGAAGTAGGTATAACATTCAAGATTTTGTCATAATATCGATTGGGTTAAAAATAACCAGCATTTTTTATTACTTTTATGAATATGGTATTTCATTCGTATCTGGATCGATTTATTGGGGTGTTAGGGGATTAAATATTAGTGTAATCTCAGACTCATGATGATCATTCCCAATATCTTGACATCATCCTGAGTAAACTGAGAGTGCATCGATTATACATCAAGCTATCTATGTGTCAATTTTTGATTGACCACATACACTTCATCAGTGAAATCATCTTGGAGTAAGGTGTTTTAGTGGACTGAGAGAAAGTATAGGTAGTTGTTTCATGGGAGTAGAATAAGAATTTATTAGATATCCAATGCTTTCTGGTATTAGCTAGATAATACAAATATTCAACTAAGACTTTTTCAATTTCCTTGGGCCGCTTTTGGGCATGACCAAAAAGGGAGTAATGTTTGAATGATCAGAGTCTTGCGAGAAATTTTTCAAAAGTTTAAGAAAAACATAACATTGGAACAAATGTTTATCACATGTGAGTCATGTGAGGAGTATAATGTTTATTTTGAGGCTTCTCGAATTAGACAAGAAGTTGTGTTGTTGTTTGGTGGTTGAGTTGTGGCATATGGGTCATGGAAGTTGGGGCCTCATGAATGAAATTACCCTACGCATGACCTTAAGTTGGGAGCATTGTTTTAGGAGCTTATGTGTTGGTGACAATATGTTTAGGGAAAAAAATTTATAGTTTATATTGATCATTAGACCTTGAAGTATATATTTTGACAATGTATATTGAATCATCAACAGTGGATATGTGTGGAGTATATGTAGTAATTCTATTTTTAACTTGATTACAATACATATAAGGGAAATAGTGTGGTTGATCCCCTGAGAAAGAGTACTCATACTCAGGTTGTTTAGGATTCGATTGCAATGTGGAATATGATGGACCTGCTAGCTAAAATGCATGTGGTGGATCAAGAGAGTAAATATTAGGTGGCTCTGGTTTTAGTTTCATTAGAGTCTATAATTTTTAGATGTTTCATTCAAATAAAAAATTTGGATCCATAGTGGTTAGTCTTGAGGGAAATATTTGATGGTGGGGATACATCTTTAGACTCGTTTGATATATTAGGATGATATCATATATGTGAATAATCTAGTTGTTGTACCTATTATTATTCGAGAGGATCTCATGCAAGAATTTCATGCCTCAAAATTGGTGGTGCATCTAGGTGTAGCCAAAATGTAACATGAACTACGATGAAATTTTTAGTGGATTTCCATGAAAAAAGAGATTGCATGGTTTTTGAAATGATGCTCTGCTTGTTAGTAGGTAAAGGAAGAGAATTAACGGCCTGGATATTTACTACAACCGTTAACTATTACGTAATGGAAGTGGGACAACATGACCATGTATTTTGTGGTGGTTATCCAAAATATTCATAGGTAGAATGATTCTATTTGGTTCATTTTGGATCAACTAACATTGGTAGCACATTTTCATCCAATAAGGGGGACCTTTACAGCAGAATAGTTTGCTGAACTATACGTTTAGGAGATAGCCCATCTAGATGGAGTTCCATGGACTATAGTTTCATATCATGATTTATGATTTACATCATGTGTCTGGAAGGTCTTGCAAAATGTTCTGGGTACACATGTATTTTTTATTAAGGCATTCGACCCACAAATCGATGGGCAGTCAGAACGTACTATATATGTGCTTGAGGATATTCTATGGGCATGTGTGCTTTTCTTTGGTGATTCTTGGTAAAGGAACATGTCTTTAGTGGATATTTCCAATAAAATAGATATCAAGAAACTATAAATATAACATTGTATGAGGCTCTTTTTGGATGTCCATGTAAATAACTGCTATACTAAATTGAGGTTGGTTAGCCATAGTTGTTGGGACCATTTCTTTCCTAGTTTGGGTCCCTAAAGGATATAGAGGTAGGGCTATTTGGCACCTAGGTTTGATGTAACCTTCGAGATAGTGGATTGAATTGGGTTTGTATCGTACTGATTGTCTCTTCCACAGAGATATAGTGTTGTGCATTATATTTTCCATGAATAACAACTTCGATGGAATCACCTTTTCCATTCTCATGAGATCGATGTAGATGAGGGTGACCTTGAGATAGATGTGTCCTTTTAGGAGCATCCAATATGTGTATTGGATTATAGTAAGAAATTTTTGCGGAAAATTCTGTGTCGAATGTTTGTGTGTTGTGGAATCATGGGAATGAGAAGCACATATGAGGGTTAAATGGACTGATATTTTTTTCTGGGAATCCTTGAAAGCCTTGGAGGTGCAGCTTCAAGATGAGCTATTATCAGGTGGCGATATTGTAAGATACCTACCTTTTCTAGATTTATCACACGTGTAATTTTGGGTACTTTTTGTTTTCACATAAGTACTTTTGATGGGAGTTGTGGCTTGGGGTGCTTTTGGGGGAAGTATAAGATAATTTTTGAGTAAAGGCACTGTACATGATTGAAGCATGGTTTGAACAAACCGTGTTACTCTCTAGGAGAAACCATACATTCCCTACTCATTTGAGGTAGTATCTTCCGCATGGTTGAAGCACGATTAGGGAGGTCACGCGAGTAGACCATGTGATGACCCCTATGAAGAAGTGGCTAACACACTTCTAGTGAATTGTTTGTATAACGGTGTGACTAAACTATGCTTGTACCAACCATGAGATCCTAAAATTGTCGATCTTGCTCATTTTTTACTTGTAATGCCCTTTTTACCTCATATGTAGCACTAACACAGGATTTTTCTTTCCAAAGGGTAAGGTATGGTTCTCCAATAAACTCAGAGGGATTCCAAGGACATACGAACTCCGCTCTTTGAGATTGAAACCCTGAATCGAATATTTACTCTCCACCCAGCACGCGGATCTCATCCCAATTCTTTTTCTATTCATTCTATTTTCTCTCCTTCATCCATTGGAGAAAGATATACTATGTTTTCTTAAATATAAACACATGTGGTGAGATCTATATCAAGAATTAGAGATCTAGATCTAGTTTTATTATATCTTGATAATGTGATCTTGATTTTGGGATTTAGATACAGAACTCATATCTATGTCGTTGAAATTCTCAGATTTGTGGAATTTCCACTAGTAAAATACCATCAAAGAATTGACTTTGGTGGTCTAAATCTAATTGTAATAGTCATGGAACTAATATGTATATGAAAATTTGTATAATTTCTAGCATACTTTAGCAATTCATTTTTGTTTATTTTACTAACCGATTGATTTATCAAAGATTTATTGAAATGGGTGATTAATTAGGGAATTAATCATGAGACTAAATGGATTCCATATTAGATAATTAATTTGGTGAAATTGGTTATAAGAAGTTGGGGTTTTTATTGAGATAATTAATTGGGGGATTAATTATGAGATATTTAAATGGTTAGGTTGAGTTAATTATTTGATGATTAATTATGTACTTTTAATAATAATATCTAGAAAATTAATTGTGGGATTAATTATAGAATTTTGAGATTATAATGAAGAAAATAATTTGGGAAAATTAATTATATAGTATGAATTTTTATATTGGATAATTAATAGATGAATTAATTAATTTTTTGAAGCACTTAGTTAATTGTTGTATCGACTAATGTAATGGATGTGTTTAACTAACTTTTGAATTAGTAATAAGATTGAGGTGGATAATTAATTGATAAATTAATTATGTAATAAATAATGGGAACATGATATTTATAAATTGAGAATTACGAAAGGAAACATGGTCATCATATTTATGATTAAAGAGAATTGGAACATGCTCATTCTAAATTGAGAAGTAGACATGGTAACATGGACATTATACATATGAGTAAAGATAATAGGAACATAGTCATTCTATTGAGTAGTAATCATGGTAACATGGTCATATTAAATATGTTTGTGATACCGATAACTTTGCAAATGTGCTTAAGAAATTTGAAATTAAATTATAGAAATAATGGTACTCTGAGTTTTGTCCCCACACGAGAATATTCGAACTGCGGCATGAGTCTAATCAGGTATTGAGATATCATTTAACTTTTGAATACATAGATATTCAAAAATAATCGGGTATTAAAATATGATATTACCTAGGTAACACTTGGGCTCTGTTAAAAGATAAAGTTAGTGTTGAGGTACCGGTATCATTGGAAACCCTAGATTTAATGTAGTTAAATTAGAATAAATGATAATGTAATAACTGATTATTTATGCATTTTACTTATTTATTATTGTATTGTATACATTATATTTTGACTTGAATTTTTTTAGGCTTCATTTGTTGTGGACAACTATGTTGTACTCACACACTACTCAGACTGCATGATCATTACCTAGATATATTTTATTGTTGATGGATAGGATAAGTTTAAAAGACATAAGATAAACTGCTAATTTGGGATGGAGAATGGATGAGGGGAACAGACATGATTTAAAACAACATTTGGGAGTCATAGTGTATTTATATTTAGTTTCATTAAAGAAACATCACACTTATATTGTCATATCATTTTTTCATTTCTGTTGAGTATTGTATTTCATGTTTTGTTATCTTGTGACAGTAGTATTTTTCTTGTTAAATATGATTCTAATATTTCTTATTTTTTTATGCTAGTTATTGACACTAATAAATGAGAGTATTTTCTCCCATGAATGACTTACCAGAACCACATTGTTAGTCAGTAGTCTCTAGCGTATGGGGAGGTGCGCTTGAGTTCATGTGGAAACTCACCTTTGGGCACCGTCGCATGGAACCCGTTTTGGGTTGTCACAATGTGGTATCAGATATCTAATTTTGTTTCTCTTTTTTTTATTACTATTTTTGGAAAGTTTTATAGGAGACTCTGAATATTCAAGGCTTGATAATGATCTCTCTTATATGAGTTGTGAACCAATTTATAGAGGGAAACCCAAGTACTCCGGGTGGGATTGTTGTTATTGTGGTTTACTATTATTGTTGAATATTATTTCAACATGGGTGATGCACTTGTGGTGTGATGTGATTATTATTTCTTATAATTTTGTGTATTGATTCATGTCCGAGAATGGCATGAGATTTTGTGTCTGCATGCATCATTTTAGGAACTAAGGGTTATTGTGACATGCGTCATTTTAACTATGCATGGGATAACGGGTTATGGGTAACTTGTTAAACATAAACTTTTTTCCTTGTTTGAGATATTAAAATGAAAAATGGTTCCTAAAATAAATTTAATTTTTTTAAAAAAATTATTCAAAATGAGAAAAATTCAGTGTCTAAATGAGAAACTTGATTATGATATTGTGTTTACCCTTGTTAACAAAAACCCAAGAGTATGATGGTTAAGGGAAAAGATAGAGCCTCGGATTGAACATGTGGTTATATTTTTGTAAAAATATGGTTTTTACCTATAGTGATTATTTCCTCTTATGTAAATGTTGTAAGGTTGCGATATGTGACCTGAGACGTGTGTTTAGAATTGTAGATAGTATCCCTCCATGATGCTTGTTGAGGGGACAACTGAGGGGCATGCCTAAGAATGTTTTTCTAGTTAGGGAACATGAGGTACTGATTGTGCGAGCTGAAGATGGAGGAGATAAGTTTTGAGAAAACATTTCTTGATTCATGAAATTCTTGGAATGTAACCCAGGGCGAGTTATGAAAAGTATGTTTGAGTTGACAAGGGATTTCAGCACCCTCCGAATTTTACTGGAGAGGGTGGTCCCGTGGGAGGTAAATTTTGGGTTGAGTCCATAGAGAAAATACTTGATCATTTAGAGACTCTGACTGAAGGGAGGATCAATTTGGCCACTTATATTCTATAGGGATCAGTGAAGCAATTGTGGTGTATTTAGGCATGAACTTGACACAATGATGGTATGATAGGGAAGGACTTCTTGGAGAGGTTCTAGGAGCAATTTTTTCCATAGGCACTGATACAACAGAAAGATATTGAATTCTTGTGCCTAATATAAGGGAATATATAGGTGATGGACAATATTGGATGCTAAAAATATGTACAATGTTAGCAGGAGATAAGGAAGCTACTACAAAACATTTTCAGGATGATCTTACATGTGATATTATGTTCTTGGTAAATATCTTCCTGAACAAGAATTTCATGGATGTGGTGGAATAGGTTCTCATAGTTGAAGGAAATCTGAGCCAGGATTCTAGTGTTGGAAAATTATTTGTTACTATATAATCAAAAGGTGTGAATTCGAAGATCAGGGAGCTCTATTATGACAACTTTAGACAAGGAAGTGGGAAGCATAGTACGCAGACAGGAGGGTTGGATGGACATAACCATACGAGGGTGATCAGTCATCAGTGTGGTAGGTTAGGAAACTATAATAGGAATTTGGAGTTCTACTATACAAGGTGGTATAGGTAGTGGATATGGTTCTTCTGGGAAGGAGCACCCACACAATTATGGTGGTGATACTCAACTGAGTAAGAATATATCATAAGGAAGAGGGGAAACACAGTTACATGCAGTA
The DNA here is from genome assembly GCA_963277665.1 of Viscum album. Classification (NCBI taxonomy): domain Eukaryota; kingdom Viridiplantae; phylum Streptophyta; class Magnoliopsida; order Santalales; family Viscaceae; genus Viscum; species Viscum album. Next base: position 1,931,279,546 of record OY728161.1, on the reverse strand, counting down.
AAACATACACATATGGATAGTGAGGTTAGACCATTGATAGTGAGAAGTAATATTATTGTATTTTATACATTTTCATGTGCATTGTGGGATACTGGTTCCTCCTATTCAATTATATCTACAAAAAAATCAGGGTTTGATCCTGATAGTGGAGTTTCTGAGTGGGGTAATAACTTTAGATACCACATTGGGAGTGTGGTCTAGAGATATCTGTCTATAGAAGGGATGTTCACTACAGATCTGGGAATATCGTTTCATATGGTATCTTTATAATCTTGATATGATGGGATTTGACTTGATTATATGGATGAACTTTCTAATCTCTTATGAATCCCACATTGATTGTTACCTTCAGAGAGTGAACTTTGTTTCTCTTATGGGTGACTAGTATATTGATCATTGAGAGTGTGATATCTTGGTTGGCTGAGCATGTCCTATTACTCAGTAGCTAGGAGCGAAAAATCCCATGTTTCTATCCTATTATTATATGACAAGGGTGTTAGGAAAGATGTCCTTCCACCAATAGTGTAACTGTTTTAGGAATTATTTCATTAAGAAAACATAGGGATACCACCTTAGAGGGATGTAGATTTCACTGATGATCTCATGTCTAGGGCTGATCCATTATCTATTCCACCATACATAATGTCACCGACTGAGCTTCAAATTATTAAGACCCACTTAGAGGTGTTTTAGTGTAAGGGATTTTTTGTCAAATTATATCACTATATGGATCACCTATTTTGTTGGAAAATAAGTTCGACGGGGTTTTATTCATATTTGTAGATTATTGAAAGTTGAATAACATGACTATGAAGAATTGATTACCTCTTTCGAGTATCAGTGATGTATTTGTCCAATTTAATGGAGCTTTCAGGATTTCAAAGATTTTTTTTGGATTACGGTATCATCAGTTGAGAGTGTGGAATTTTTATATTTCAATCAGTACATTTAGAATAAGGTATATCCATTGTGAGTTTTTCATAACACAATTTGGGTTGAAAAATTCACCAAAATTGTTTATGTATTTCATGAACATGATCTTTAATTTTTATCTAGATCTGTTCATGGGGGGTTTTTTCAATGAAATCTTGGTCTACTCCATGACTCATGATGATCACTCCCAACATCCTAACATCGTCCAAAGTACACTGAGAGAGGATTATTTATATGGAAAGATATCTAAGTGTCTGTTATGGGTTGACTAGGTACCCATATTAGGGGCCATAATCATAGAGGAAGGTGTGTTAGTGGTCCTAGAGAAGGTTTTAGGTAGTGGTTTCTTGGTATCATACCAAGAATGTTTTTCATATCTGAAGCTTTCAAGGATTTAGTCGATATTATAGGAGAGTCATCCAAGACATTTCCCTTTTGGAGGTGCTGATTTTGGGCATGACTAAAAGGGAAGTTAATTTTGAATGATCAGAGGATTATGATGGATATTTTTAGAATTTGAAGAAGAGTATAACATCATGAATGATTTTAATCATACCTAAGTCACGTGAGGAGTATAAGGTTAATTTTGATGCTTCTCAGATTAGACATGGAGTTGTGCTGATGCAATGGGGTCAATTTTTTGTTAATGGGTCATAACAGTTGATCCCACACAAATAGAATTAACCTATGCACAAACATAAGTAGAAAGAAATAGATTATTCTCTTATGTGTTTATGAAACTATATTTCTACAGTAAATTTTACAGTTTATACAGATATCGTGAGAATAATGTATATATTTTCAAAGCTTGTATTGAATATTTTGCAGTGGAGATGGATTGAGTATATGTAGTCTTTAAATTTTCAACTAGCATATACATCTAGGAAGGGAAATAGTGTGGTTGATTCCTTGAGAAAGAATAATAAGACTCATATTGTTTAGGAATCAAGCAAAATGTGAAAGATGAAGACCATGCTTGCTGAAATGCATGTAGTGGTTAATGATATTCATTAGGAGATGGATATGGTTTTAGTTATAGTAGAGTCTACACTTTTGAGACAGATCATGGATAGACTGTATGAGGATACAAAGTGATTATCGTTGGGGGAATCCTTAGAACATGGGGAGACATCCTCAGGCTAGTTGATAGATTAGGATGAGATTATCTATGTGAAGAATCAATTTGTGGTACCTATGAACATACGTGAGGATATCATGTGGGAATTTCATGCCTCAAAATTTTCAGGTCATCTAGGTGTAACAAAACTATACCATGACCTATGACGATGGATTTGGTGGCCAGGAATGAAAAATGAAATAGCAGGGTTTGTGATAAGATACTTAACCCATCAACAGGTGAAGGTAGATCATTAATGACCTTGAGGTTTACTACAGCCCTTTACTATTCTATAATTTAAGTGGGACGATGTTTCCATGGATTATATGTTAGGTCTCCCACATATCTATAGGAACAATGATGCTATTTTTCACATTGTGGATTCAATGACCAAGGTATCTCATTTTATACCTATAAGGGTAACCTTTACAATATAACAGTTGGAAGAAATATACATTTTAGAGATAGAACATCTGCATGGAGTGAAACATACTATAGTTTCATATCATTATTCACACTTTACATCATGCTTCTGGAAGGGTTTGTAGAATGTGATTGTCACACAATTATTTTTGAGTACAACTTTCCAACCCCCGATTTATGGTCATTCAGAACATGCTATACAGGTTCTCAACAATATGCTACGGGCATGTGTACTTGACTTCAGTGGATCAGGGGAAATGAAATTGTATTTAGTAGAGCCTCCCTATAAAAAAATTCATCAAGAAACTATAAAAATGACACAATATGAGGTTTTTTGTACTAGGCCATGTAGATCACCACTATTTTTAAGGGAGGCTGCTGAGTTAGAGATGTGGGGACTGAGTCTCATATAGGAGACATAGGAGAAAGTACAGTTGATTCGAAAATGTATTGATATGATTAAAAATAGATTGTATTCATATGATAATAGATGGTAAAACCCTTAGAGTTTATAGATGGTGATCATGTGTTACTCCTGGTATAGCCTAGGATGGTCTACCCCTGGATACAGAGGTATGGCATGTTGGCACTTAGGTTTATAGGTCTGTTTGAGATAGTGAAGACAATGGGCCAATGTCATACAGATTGTCTCTTGCACAAGATATAGAGCTATTCATGATGTTTTCCATATATCAGAACTTCATCGATATTACCACTACCATTCTCATGAAATCGATGTGATGAGGTTGATCTTGAGATAGATTTGTCCTTTTAGGAGCATTAGATATGTGTGTTGGATTGTAGTGAGAAATTGTTGCAGGAAAATCTCTTGATGATAGTTTTTTTGTTATGGAAACATGGATGTTTAGAAGAGGAACCATGGGAATGAAATGAATATATAAGGGCTTAATGTCATCATATTGTTTTCATAGAATCTTACAAAGGCATGGAGGTGAACCTCAAGGAGGAGAAAATATAAGGTTGGGGGATTGTAAGATCATGACCTTTTCAAGAGTTATCTCATATGCGATATCAGGTAATTTTTTTTCTTAAGTACCTTTGAGGGGTTTTCTGACTAGGGGTGCATTTGGGAGAAGTATAATAAATTTTTGGAGAAATAATTTTTCTTGTGTGGTTAAAGTGAGATTTGAACAAATCGTGTAACAGTTTATGAGAAATCATGCACTCTCTTGTAATTTGAGGCAATAGATTCAGCATGGTTAAAGCGCAGTTTGATAAGTCATGTGAGGATAACATGAGATGCCCCCCATAAAGTAGTGGACGATGAATGGATAATGAATATTTTTTCAAAATATTCAACTAAACCAGGAATAGACTGACAGTGAGATCCTAAATTTTTGGATCTCACCTTTTTTCAAATTTTAATGCCCATTTTCACCTCCTATGCGGCCCTAACTCGGTATTTTTATTTACAAAGGGTGGGGGAAGGTTCTCCCATCGACTCAGACATATTACAAGGCCATACAATCTCCATTATTCGATATTTAAAGAAAAAATTAAAGATATTCTCTCCGCCCAGTAAGTGTATCTCATCCTAAATCTTTTTCTGTTCATTCTCCTCTCTCTACTTTATCCTTTGGGGGGATATCCCTTGTTTTATTATATCTAAACAAATGTGTGTTACATATATCGAGTATTAGAGATCCCTATCTTGTTTGATTATATCTTTATATCATGATCTTGATTTGGTGATTTAGATTTGGTACTCAAATATAATTTATTATGCTTCTCAGATTTTGGGAATTTTCATATGGAAAATTTCCATCAACAAATTGAATGAGGTTGTATAAATATAATTACAATAGTCATGGAATTTATTTGTATATGAAAATTTTAGAATATATTGTATCCTTTAGCTATTTATTCCCTTTAATTGGGTTCATTATATTGTTCAATTCATTTTTCAATGCATTGTTAATATTGGTGACTAATTGGAGAATTAATCATGAAACAAAGGGGATTCACTATTAGATAATTTATTTGAAAAAATTAATTATATGATGAAGGGGTTTCAAAATACAAATCTAATATGGGGATTAACGGTGTGATATTTGAATGGTTAAGTTGAGATAATTAGTTGTGGATTAATTATGTGTCTTTGAAAATATGATCTAGATAATTAATTGTGGGATTGATTAATGAAAGTTGAGATTAGAATGAGATAATTAATTATGTAAGTTTAATTATGGAGTATTACTTGTGATATTGATTAAATAATTGATGAATTAATTAATGGTTTCAAGAACATAGATAATTATTGTGTAAACTAATGGAATAGATATGTTTAACTAATTGTTGAATTAGTAATTATATTGAGGTGTATAATTAATTGATAAATTAATTATGTGATAAAAAATGCGAACATGATCATTCTAAATTGAGAAGTAAAAATGGAAACATGGTCATCATAATTATTAGTAAATATTTTGGGAACATGGTCATTCTTAGTTGAAATGTATACATGGTAACATAGTCATTATATTTATGAGTAATTTTAAGAAGAACATAGTCATTATATTGATGATTAATCAAGGAATCATGGTCATTTACCTTACATTTTCAGTATTGAGAACTTTATAAATGTGGCTTGTAATTGTGAAATTATGGTATAGAAATAATGGAACTCTGATTTATGTACTCACACGAGAATATTGAAACACTATCATGAGTAGAATCAGGTATTGTGATATCATATCACCTTTGAATACATCGAGCTTCAGTGGGATGAAGGTATTAAGATATGATATTAACTAGGGAACACATTGGGCTCCAGTATGATATAATGTTAGTATTGAGGTATGGGTATCCTTTGAAACCCTGGAGTTAAATTAGTTATATAAGAATAAATGTTAATTTATCAAATGTTTATTTATGCATTGTACTTATTTTCTTCAGAACTGTATTTACTATCTTTTCACTATAATTCTTTAAGAAACTGTTGGTGGTGGATTATTAAGTTGTACACAAACATTACTCGGGATGCCTGATCAGTACCAAAATAGAATATATTTTTGCAGGATATGATAAGGGTAATGGCCCTTGTATGGATTATAGATTTGGGAAGAAGCATGGATGAGGGTACCAAACATGGTTTTGAACCCTCTTGGGGTGTCATAGTGTGTTTATTTTCTGTTTTATTAGAGACACATAACACTTATAATGGCATTTCATGTTTTTCATTTATGTTGATTATTTTATTTTTTGTGTGGTTTTATATTGACATGAGCATTGATCTGATAAAATATGATTTTGGTACTCCTTATTTATTTATTCTAGTGATTTAATCTGATAAATAAGTTTATAGTCTCTCCATGAATGACTTTTTAGAACCATGATGTGATTTAGAAGCCTCTAGTATACTGGGAGGGGTGCTTGAGGTCATGTGGTGAACTAGCTCAAGGCACCGTTCTATGGAACCTGGGTCAAGATGTTTCAAAGTGTTATCATAGGTCAAGTTTTCTTTCTTCTTATTTTGTATTTCTATTTTGGGATAGGTAGACAGGAGACTAGGATGATTCGGGGCTGGTAATGAGATCCTTCATATTATTTGAAAACCCATGTATGGGGGATAACCCAAGTACTCAGGGTGGTTTTTTTATTGTTGGTTGTTGTTAAGGTTGAATATTATTTCACCTTGGTTGATGCACTTGTGGTGTGTTGTGATCATTGTCTCTCAGAATTTGGAGAATTGATTCATTTCCCATAATGGCACATGAGTTATGTCTGAATACATCATTTTAGGTACTTAGGTTTATTATGACATGCATCAATTTAGGCATTCATGGTGAAATGAGTTATCGATAAGTTGTTAAACATTAACTATTTTTCTGGTTTGTGTGATTAAAATGAAAAATTGTCCAAACATGAATTGAAATTTCTTGTAAAAATGTAGTGAAATTGGAATAATTTGGTGTCAAAATGAGAAACCTTTATATGATATTGTCTTTAACCTTGTTAACCAGAACCTAGGAGTATGTTGATTAAGGGTAGTAATAGAGCCTCCGCTTGACCATGTGGTGAGATTTGGGGGAAAAAGACTTTTTGTAAACTATGGTAATTATTTCCTCTTATGTAAATGTTATAATGATGTGATATGAGGCATGCGACATGTTTTTGGTATTGTATATAGTAATCCTCCACAATTCTTGTTGAGGGAATGACTGAGGGGAATTCCCATGAATGTTTTTTCAGATAGGGAACTAGAGGCACAGATTGTGCCAGCTAAAGATTAAGGGGTTATGTTTCGAGAAAACTTCACTAACATAATGAAATTCATGGAATGAGACCATGGGAGGGTTTTGAAAAGTATGTCTACGTTGACCATGGATTTTTAATTGCATCACCCACTAAATTTTATAGGATAGGGTCGGCCTGAGGGAGATGAATTCAGAATTGAGTCCAAATAGACAATACTTAACCATTTGGAGATTCCAGTTTAGAGGAGGGTAAATTTGTCCACATATATGCTATAGGGTTTAGAAAATTACTGGTGGACCATTTTTGTATGAACTAGATATATTGATAGTATGTTATGGGAAGACTACTTGGAAAGGTTCTTGGATAACTTTTATCTAATGATACTGAGAAAAAAAAGACAGATTCTTAGTTAATGCATCAGATGTAGGGGAGAATGTCGGTGATTGACATTGTTGGACACTACACAAGTCTACAATGCTTTTCTCCAATATTAGCAGGAGATGAGGAAACAATTGAGAAATTTTTTCAGGATGGAAATAAGTGTGAGATTAGGTCCTGGGTAAATATCACACTAATGAAGTTTACAAAAGTGGTGGATCAAGCTCTCATATTTGAAGGTAACCTGAGGGAGGCTTCAAGTTCTAGATAGGTAGTTTTTTTCTAGACGATAAGGAGGTGAGAATTCTTAATGAAGGAATAATCATTATGAAGCCATTTGATAAGGTAGCAGGAAACATATTTTTTAGATAGGAGGGTTAGTTGGATAGGACACTACTACGGTGATCTGTCGGTAGTGTGGTTAGTCGGGACACTATCCTTGACATTGTTCTTGAACACCAGTAGAGTTCCAATATTGTGATATGATAGGAAATCTACAAAAATTTTGGAGGTCGTAGTGACAGACTAGTACTAAAGGATATGTTGGGCAGAGTAATAGTATGAGAAGAGGATATTTTACACCATATCGGACTGAAAGCTATAGTTCTACTAGCTGAGGTGGTTGAGCTAGTGGACATGGTTCCTCTAGATAAGAGAGACTACATCAGTATGGTTGTTCTACTCAAGGGAGTCAGAAAACATCATAGAGAATAGGGGAAGCATATTTACATGAAATGCAACCTACACATTGGGAAATTGATGTTGGACCATCAATAATGAGAGGTACTATTCTAGTAGTTTCCACTTTACCTAGTGCCTTGTTTGATCTGGGTACCTCTCATTCCGTTATATCTGCAAACATTTTTGATTATTTTAGCCTGATAGTGGATTTTGTGAGTGGGGTAAAAACTATCAATACATTGTTGGGAGTACGGTCTAGGGATATCATTCTATGAATGGGATTTTCACTAGATATCAGAGAATATCATTTCATATGGGATCTCTATGTTCTTGATATTATGGGATTCAAAACGATTATAGTTATGGACTTGATAGCCACCTACTGATACCACATTGATTTCTACCAAAGGAGGGTGAACTTTGTGTCTCCTAAGGATGACCAATATGTTCTTTGTGGAGAATGGGATATCCAAGATGGATGATTCGATCCAACTACTTAGCAACTGGGAGAGCACATGGCCCATGTTTCTAGTCTATTATTGGATGACAAGGGTGTTCGGCATGATGTGATTCCACCAGTGGTGGAACTATTTCAGCATGTCTTTCCCGAATATTTCTCAGGGCTACCACCTAAGAGAGATGTTGAATTCACTATTGAGCTCATGTCAGGGGATGAGCTAGTATATTTTCCACCATACAGAACATGACCGACTATGCTTCAAAGGTTTAAGATTCAATTGAAGGAGTTGGAGGAGAAGGAATTTATTTTTCCATGTATGTTGCCTTGGGGATCACTTGTATTCTTCACAAAGAAGGATGGTGGGAGGTTATTATTATGTGTCAATTACCAAATATTGAACCAAATGGTAGTGAAGAACTGATATCATCTTCCATATATCGATGATCTGTTTGACCAATTGATGGGATCATGTGTGTTCTCAATGATCGATTTGAGATCAGGGTATCATTATTTGAGAGTACAGACTTTTGATATTCTGAGGGCTGGTTTTTGATGTTGGTACGACCTTTAGGACTTTTTTGTAAAGCTCTGTGGGTTAAATAACCAACTAGTAGTATTTATTACTTTGATTAATAGGATAATTCATATATATCTAGATCAGTTTGTGATGGATCTTGTGGACTACATCTTGATGTAATCCAAGACTCATGGGTATCATACCCACCATCTTGACATCATCATGAGTACACTAAGAGAGAATCAATTATACACCAAGCTATCTAAGTGTCAGTTTTGGATTTACTAGGTACACATCGTGGGGAACATCATCTCCAAGGAATGTTTTTGTTGGACCCATAAAAGGTTCATCCAGTGGTTTTCTGGGAGCAACCCAAGAATTTTTTTGATATACAAATATTTCTAGGATTAGATGGATATTATAGAAGTTTCATCCAGGAATTTCCTATTTAGTAGGACCGCTTTCGATCTTGACCAAAAAGGGAGTAATTTTTGAATGGTCAAATTCATGTGAGGGGGATTTTTAGTAGTTGATGAACCACTTAACATAAAAACCAATTTTGATCCTACCTAATTCTGGTGAGGAATATATAATTATTTTGATGCTACTGGGATCAGACATATATCTATGATAATATAGGGAGATCGAGTAGTGGAATATGGATCTCAACAGTTGATGTCTCATAAATAGAAATAGCCTACCCATGACCTCGAGTTGTCAGAGTGGTTTATGATCTTATGTGTGGGAGAAAAAATATTTTGGGAGAAAATTTTACAGTTTATACAGATATTAAGAGATTGAGGTATATATTTTCACAGTGTGTTTTTAATGTTCAACAGTAGAGATGGGTTATATATATGTAGCCTTTAAATTTTGTACTTGAATTTATGCTCGAGAAGGGAAATGGTGAGCTAGATGCATTGAGTAGTAAAACTCATATTCATATTGTTCAAGAGTCGAGTGAAGAGTGGAAGATGATGACCTTTCTGGTTGAAATGCATGTGGCGAGTCAAGAGAGTTAGGACCAGATGTGTAACACCCGAGATTTTTATGAAAAATATTTTGTTTTTATGTTATATACATCATCAAAGTAATCTTTCACTACACACAATACTAGCATGGCTTTCTTTACATGCAATCGCGACCTTCCTTGATAACTTGTGTTGTACGCAAAACCGAGTTTCACTAAACAACGATATGCTATTAAAATATTATTAAACTAGCTTTTATGAATAGTAATACCCACTTTTTGTAATTTTATAAATTTTACCTTTCAGAATGGACTTCATTTTTGGATTTAGAATATCGAAATTAGCCTAGGGTGAATTTTTGGTATTTTTCTAAAAACTTTTAATTTTTGATGAATAGTGAAAACATTGGGTTACTATTTAAAAACTGAATTTTTATTTAAATAAATATTTATTTTATTTATATTTATTTTAGGTCAAAATTGATACAAAATATCTATATATGTTCAAAGTAATTCATTGGAGTCATTTTATAATAATTTTAGATATAAAAATTGTTTATTGAACTTTTCAACGTCTTTTACCCACATCCTATGAGAGTTTGAAAATTCACATAAAACATAATTTTACCACATCTGTGAGTGGAATCTCAAAAATCCGAGCGAAACTCTTAATATCAAGGAGTAAAATGTGGTTTAATAAGATAAAAACAATTTTTTGTGAATAAAAACTTTTACTTTTATTTACCACGGTTAAAAGTAAGTAAGGTAATTAAGGGTAAAAATCATATTATTATTACCAAAACACATGTCCTAGTTCTATTGGATAAGATTAATTGGACAAAAAACAACCTTAGGAATATAATATGACCATTTAGGTTCACTTCAATTAGATTTGGACATTTTAAATTATTTTATTTAAAGAATAGTTAAAATAGTTAAAATCAATGTTTAATCACTAAAACATTTTTAATATAGGGTTATAAAAACGATAAATTCGACTATAAATATTCAGTACAAAGATAAAAATATTTCCTACATAATGGTAATTTATTTATAATTTTTATACTTTAAATAATTTAATTTATTGTTGACACAATGATGATGCAGTAATTATCTTATTAAGGAAATATTAACATAATTGATATTATAAGTACCCAAATAAATGTAATTAGAGAATTTTTATAAATTAAACTAATTTTATAGGTTAATATGACATATTAGTATTGATTTAATTAACGTTTTTAGATCTAATAATTCTGTTATGATTTTCACAAAAATCAATTACCAAATACTATCAAAATTGACATAAAAGAGTTTTTAAAACAAATACTATATTTTTAATTTTATTTTTATTCCTAAAAATATAAGGTTCGTCCAAATGACATAGATATGGTTATATATATTAATAATGAACCAATTGGTGTTTTTTTGGTTTGTAATAGTATGTTTATTAACCATATAGTGTAAGAAAACAAGAAGACGCGATAAAAGTTAAATTATTTGACGTAGAGTTAAATCTAAATGATATGGTTAAAATAGTAACCTAAACTTGTGTAAAATCTATTGGTTGAGATTATTTAGACCCATAACCACTTTATCTTATATATAAATCAGTTTGGAGCTATTAATAACTGAATATGACTTTATAATAAATTAATATTTCATGTTTTTCCTAGAGTACCCCTCTTCTCCCTTATAAAAATGCACCTCGTCTCTCTCCTCCTCAAACCACATTGAGCCTTCATGCTAGACCATCCCCGTCCAATTTCTCTTATCCACTTCCCTGTAAACATTATAGAGGTCCTGGTCTTCTAAAAAGGCGATCTTTAGTTCCCTAAGAGAAGGTTAAGAAGAGGCTGTTCAAAGAAGAGGTATTGTCCGTTACCGATTCTTTCAACGTTATTTCTTATTCTACTTCCTCTTATTTAGTTGTTTCATTATGAATTAATAAAATAAGTATCACTCATATACTTATATGTTATTATAAATATGAAATAACCCTATTTCACCTTCTATCAATCTTATAGAAAATGAAATCACCACACATGCGTACGTACGGACCACCATCTCCACGTCGTGGTGTAATCTGTTTTCCACCACAACATTACATGGATGGGTATAATGGTGTAAATAATAACTATATATGATTATTTTAAAATAATATTGATTCTTAAATAGTATACAAACACTTCAATACAATTCTACGATCATGGTAATGATATCATCGCTCGTGTGTATGTACGGCCTACCATCTCCATGATGTGATGCAACTCATTCTACATGATCTTCATTGAATAATGATTATATAAATAAATTTAATGAGTAAATATGATATATATTACACTAATACACTTCTTTAAATGAGTTATCTATAACCTAAAAAGAATAATAATAATTTATTCGACAAAACATGAATAAGAACATAAAGCAATAAATACCCTGAATAACAAGTAGTAGTGAAATGTTACTAATAAGAAGATAAGAATATGACCATATATGAAATCATAACAATAAGTATGATTCTGGAATAAGTCAATTACATTATTTAAATCATTATACAGGAGGTTCGGACACGTACAACGCATATTGGACCTAAGGTAAGGGAAAATATCACAATCTCATTTTTTATCCGAGATTTCTTATACTTCAGAATTTACTGGGGAATATTTATCATCCACATCCATGTTTCCTCAATGTGTAATATTATTTCTATCCTCCTAAAATTGTTTAAATCCTATTTTACCCATTTGTGAGTTTTTAGTAAAATATATGAAAGGAATCTTTTGTCGTTTTTGGTACGAGGTACTTTTGGACTTTTCTGTCCAAAGTACGAGAAGAATGTTTTTTAACTTATATGGCATGAATGGATTTTTATGAATTCATACTACACTATTTCCATGAATCTTCCTTTAAAAGTTTTCATGTTTATTTTTAATCAACTAATTTTAGTTTAAAATTTTATGACATGTTAAGAAACGAATAATGTTTTTGAAGTACAAAGGATATTTTTCTCAAGAATAGAGTTCAAGTGTTTTATCAAAATTATTTTCCATATAAGATAATATAGGGTTCTGTTTCTATCCCTATTTTTACATTGATTTGATTATTTTATTATGGAATTAATTTTATGATGTCATTTTATCTTACATGGATTATGTTATGATGACATGAAGTTTAAGAATCTCATTTTTATTAAATGGGTTATGCTATGATAGATGATATATGATTTTGTGGACACATAAGAATGGTATCATTATGAGATGGGTGGGACCTATATCTCCCTCAAATGAATTGGGTAAGGATTTATACCTCATGAGATAGACATGGCTGGAACGACAGGTTATTTCGATTCAGTGATACAGGACAGAAAAGAGGAGTGAACTCGGTTCAGAAATGGACTTTGTCTGCTAAGATTGTCTTGGAAATGATTATTGACTACTAAGAAATGATTCTCTATGATTATGTGTGTATGCCACAAAGATTCATGTTATGATTATTAGGATTACATTTCACTACTATGATTTATCCCATGTTATGAAATTATGATCTCTTTTGCAGGTTAAGATTTCCAAAATGTTATGTTTTTATAAATATGATGTGATTGATATTTATTTTGTTTACCCTTACTAAGAATTGGAGCTAACCCTTTTTTATGTTTTCTTTTCCCCAGGTCATGAAGAAGTATATTAAGAAGGATATGCCAAAAATGGACTCTAGATATGATGAAATAAACAAGATACAATGTAGTTGATTTTATGAACCAGCTGTTTAGGTTTCCCAGTTTCTAATGACACGATACATATACGGTCCTTTCATGGTTTTTTTATATATTAAAATAAATGTGATTCAATTATGAATTAATAACAATGTATGTAAAGTATGGGTCGTTATAGTTGGTATTAGAGGAAAGGTATAGTCAACCTTTTGAAACAAGGATGTGAAAGCCTTAGTAAGAACCCTAAGGATAAGTCTAAGCATAGAACACAATCTTAGTGTTCTAGAAATGTCCATGAACAATGTATGATAAGACCTTAAGTGTGAAATTTTATTCTTGATTAAGTGGTTTTCCTATTATAGTTAGTGTTTCTCACACTATTCTTCTTGGTTTTAGTCAATTGCTAGAACCTGAAGGAATGATGTTAATGAAGTATGCGACGAGCAATGCAATGATTGTCCCCCCTGAGCAACCAAACGTTATGGTAGATAGAATGGAAAATCTTGTATTCATTTTCACACAACTTACTCAAGATATGAATCATGCAGGACTTCCAAATGAGAAAAGGAAGGAGCAACATTCTATTGAATCCTTCATGAGGAAGCATCCACCTTCATTCAGTGGGTCTACTGATCTATTAGTGGATGAACAATTGATCAGTACCATTGAAAAGATATATTTCCTTCTTCAATGATCTGAGCAAGATAAAGTCATCTTAGCAGTATATCGTTTGGAAGGTGAAGCTGATCAATGGTGGAATCTTATCAAGAATACGATGCCAAGAGATGAAATTGAGTCCCTGTAATGGGATGAGCTCAAGAACTTATTTTTCAATAAGTACATCCCTAGTATTCTTCAAACAAAGATGGAGAAATAGTTTCTTTAACTGAGGCAAAAGGATGATGAATTTGTTGGTACCTACGAAGCAGATTTTACAATAATCTCAAGGTAGTATTCTAGGATTATTGTCCAACCTGAGAGTAAGATCGATCGATTCTTTATTGGATTAAAACAAAGTCTTCGAAGGGCGTTATCCATAAGGGACCTCAATAGCTACGAGGAAATCGTTTGATGCGCTCTTAAGGTTGAAATGGAGATTGTAGTAACCCATCAGTCCTATGTGTCTGATATGAAGAGGAAAATTGAATTCAAAGGGAAATATAAAGACCACACTGAAAAGAAGATGAGTTATCCCTTATGCCCAAAGTGTGGAAAGAAACATGGAGGGGTTGGTCTTAAAGGGACATGTAAATGTTTCAAATGTTGAAAGGAAGGACATCGGGCATTTGAATGCAGCAATGATGGGAAGAAGATGTCTAGTGATAAGAACATAGAAAGGGATACACAGAGTGAACCTCCTACACTTCAATGTTACAAGTACAAGGAAACAGGGCATTATTCCAATAAATTCCCTAATTCAAGGGTTTTTTATTATGATCAACATCAACAAACTCTTAAGGATAAAGACAAAGGAAATTCACATGAAATTTCTATCAGCGATGTGGATTATGATAACGAAGTGGTGAAAGGTACACTTACCATCAACACTAAAGTAGAAAATGTTTTATTTGATTCTGGATACACCCACTCTTTTATTTCAGAAGAATTTTCTAAGTGTATCGCCGTATTACCTCAAAAATTAGATATTGATTTAACTATGAAAACCCCTAATGGCACAATAGTCGCATCAAAAGTTTATAATTATTCTTTGTTTGAAGTTTGTGGGAATGTGGTTCCTGAAAATCTTGTGATCCTTCCTATAGTGGAATTTGATGTGATTATTGGCATGGATTGGCTTTCTTTATATCAAGCCCATATCTATTTCCAAAGAAGGGAAGTCACATTTCATATTCCAGATCAATCTATGATCATCTATCGAAGCAAGGATGAACAAAATCTTCCTGTGGAAATTTTTTCAATTCTGACGGTATTGATTCAACTAAATGAAGGTTATTTACCTCAAATGGTTGGATAGAAACTCACGATTAAGAATATGCCCATTGTACGGGAGTTTGATGATGTCTTTCTGGAGGAATTACCAGGTCTTCCACCAAATCGTGATGTTGAGTTTTCAATTGAACTCATATCGGGTGCTATGCCCATTTCAAATACACCTTATAGAATGGACCCAATTGAGTTTCCAGAATTAAAGAAGCATCTCCAAGAGAATCATGATAAGGGATTCATACGCCCTAGTGTGTCTCCTTGGAGAACATGTTCTGTTTGTTAAGTAGAAATATTGATCAATGAGACTTTTCACTGATTATCGATAACTTAACAAGATCACAATCAAGAACAAATATCCTCTCCCATGCATTGATGACTTATTTGACCAACTACACGGAGCTCAATAATTTTCCAAGATTAATATTTGTTCAGGGTATCATAAATTAAGATTAAAAATGGAGGATATACCAAAGACAGATGTCTGTAAATGGTATGGACACTATGAATTTATAGTGATGTCATTTGGTCTTACTAATTCCCCTGTTATCTTCATAGATCTAATGTATAGAGTCTTTACAGAATATATTGATCAGTTTGTGGTAGTCTTTATAGAAGATATTCTTGTCTATTCAAAGAGTAATGAATAATATGAATATCACTTTAGAATTGTATTGAAGACCCTCATAAAGGAGAAGCTTTATGAAAAATTTCCCAAGTGTGAATTTTGGCATATAAAAGTTACATTTTTGGGTCACATAATCTCAAAATAAGGGAAATATGTGGATCCAGCAATAATAGAGGTTATCGAAAGATGGTCGGGACCATCAACTCTAACTGAGATCTGAAGCTTTCTTGGTATGGCTGGATATTATCGATGTATTGTGAAATATTTTTCACGATTATCTAATCCACTCACCAGGTTGACTCAAAAAGGAGTTATGTTCATTTGGACGGAGGAGTGTGAAGAGAATTTCAAGGAGTTAAAAAGAAGGTTATCCAATGCACCTGTGCTCACAGTGACTTGTATTGGAGAATGGTTTTGGGATCTATAGTGATGCATCCAAGAAGGTATTGGGTTGTTTTCTCATGCAAAAAGATATGGTGATAGCTTATGCCTCATGATAGTGGAAAATCCAAGAGCATAATTACCCAACTCATGATTTGAAGTTAGCTGGGGTAATCATTGCATTTAAAATATGGAGAAATTATCTTTATAGTGAAAGGTGTGATATTTATATTGATCATAAAAGTTTAATGTATATCTCCACACAAAAGGATATGAATATGTTCCAAAGAAGATGGTTGGAGCTGATTAGGGATTACAACTGCTCAATTCCTTACCACCCTGGGAAAGAAAACATGGTGGAAGATGCATTAAGTCGACAAGACCATGCTAGCTTATCCATGATGAGGATCACCAAAGATCAAAAATTTATGGATTTACAAAGGATGGATCTTGGAATTATAATGGAAGGGGGGAAATATTATCTTTCTCAAATGATTGTTCAACCATCTATACATGTGAAGATTAAAGAGTCACATAAAGAAGATGTTGAGTTAAAAAATAAGGTGAGAAATGTTCCTGAATTCAAACTTGATTGTGATGGGATAATGATGTTCAAGAATCAGGTTTGTGTTCCTCCCATCACAGAATTAAAGAAGGAGTTGCTGGATGAGGATCATAGTTCTTCATTCTCTATACATCCTGGAAGCACGAAGATGTATATAGACCTGAAAGAGTACTTCTGGTCGGATGGAATGAAAAGAGATGTTGCTGAATATGTCTCTCAATGCTTGGTTTTTCAGCAAGTTAAAGATGAGTGAAAAAAGTCTAAAGGGATGTTACAACAATTACCCATACCCGAATGGAAATAGGAAAACATCACTATGGACTATTTCACCGGACATCCTAAAACATCCAAAGGCAATAATGATATCTAGGTCATAGTTGAACGTCTTAAAAAGTTGGCACACTTCATTGCTATTAGAGAGGATTTCTCTCTGGATCATCTTGAGAGGATATATGTAATGAAGTGGTAATATTGCATGGAGTGCCACTTTCCATTATATCTGATTGGGATCCGAGGTTTACCTCAAAGTTTTGGTGAAGTCTTCAGCATACTCTAGATACAGAGTTGGGTTTCATCACTTCTTATCATCCTCAGACAGACGGTCAATCTGAGAGAACATTTCAAACTCTAGTAGCTATGTTAAGATCTGACTCTATGGATATCAAAGGTGTTCGGGATCAAAACCTACTTTTGGTGGAATTTTACTCTAATAATAGATTTCACTCCAGCATTTAGATGGATCCTTATGAATCTCTCTATGGAATGAAATTCAGGACTCCAATTTGTTGGGATGAAGTTGGGGAAAGAAAGCCATTAGGTCCTGATCTTGTTGATGAGATAGCAGAAAAGGTCAGATATATTCAACAACACATAAGAGCAGCTCAAAGTCGACAAAACATTTATGTCGATAACCAAATAATAGACCAAGAGTTTTAAGTGGGTGATAAAATTTTCTTACTTATATCTCCTTGGATGAGAGTAATGAGATTTGGAATGAAGGGAAAGCTGAGCCCTAGGTATATCAGTCCATTCGAAATACTAGATCATTTTGGGAAGGTCGCTTACCGATTGGTGCTTCCACCGAATTTCTCTCATGTTCACGATGTGTTCCATGTACCGCTCCTGAGAAATTTTATACTTGATCCTTCACATGTACTCACTTCAAAATTTTTACCACTGGAGCAAGATCATTCTTATAAAGAACAACCGATAGAGATTCTGAATCATATCGAAAAAGTACTATGGAACAAGACCACTCTCATGGTGAATGTTTTATGGAGGAAACACCAATAAGAAGAAGCTACATGGGAGCTTGAGAAAATGATGAGGGAGAGGTATCCTTATCTGTTTGTTAAGAAGTGATTAATTTCGAGGGCGAAATTCATTTTAAGGGGGGTAAAATGTAACACCAGATATTTTTATGAGAAATATTTTGTTTTTATGTTATATACATCATCAAAGGAATATTTCACTATGCACAACACTAGCTTGGATTGAATTGCATTCAATCGCGACCTTCCTCGATAGCTTTCATTGTACGCAATACCGAGTTTCACTAAACAATGATATGCTATTAAAATATTATTAAAACTAGCCGTTATGAATAGTAATACTCACTTTTTGAAATTTTATTAATTTTACCTTTCAAAATGGACTTCATTTTTGGATATCGAATATTGAAATTAGCCTAGGGTGAATTTTTTGTATTTTTTTGAAAAAGTTCAATTTTTTATGAATAGTGAAAACACTAGGTTACTATTTAAAAACCGAATTTTTATTAAAATAATTATTTATTTTATATAAATTAATTTTAGGTCAAAATTGATTCATAATACCTATATAAGTTCATTGTAGTTAATTGGATTAATTTTATAATAATTTTAGATATATAAAAATATTATTGAACTTTTCACTGTCTTTTACCCACCTCCATGGAGAGTTTGAAAATTTACATAAAACATAATTTTATCGCATCTGTGAGTGGAATTTATAAAATATGGGAGACACTGTTAATATCAAGGAGCAAAATGTGGTTCAATAAGATAAAAATAATTTTTGATGAATAGTAATTTTTTACTTTTATTTACCACGGTTAAAAGTAAATAATGTAATTAAGGGTAAAAATGATATTATTATTACCCTAACACATGTACTAATTCTATAGGATAAGTTTATTTCGACCAAAAACAACATTAGGAATAAAATATCACCATTTAGGTACACTTGTATTAGATTAGGACATTTAATATTATTTTATTTAAAGAAGAGTTAAAATAGTTAAAATCAATGTTTAATAACTAACAAATTATTAATATAAGGTTATAAATAAGATAAATCATACTATAAATATTCATTAGAAATCTAAAAATATTTCCTACATAATGGTATTTTATTTATTATTTTTATACTTTAAATAAATAATTTTTTTTGACACAATGATGATGTAGTAATTATCTTATTAATGAAATATTAACATAATTGATATTATAAGTACCCAAATAAATGTAATTTGAGACTTTTTATGAATTAATCTAATTTTATAGATTAATAAGTCATATTAGTACTGATTTAATTTACTTTCTTCAGATTAATAAAACTGTTATAATTTTCACAAAAATCGATTACCAAATTGGGTCAAAATTGACATAAAATAGTTTTTAAAACAAATATTATATTATTAATTGTTATTTTATTCCTAAAAATATAAGTATCATCAAAATGGCATAGATAAGGTTATATATATTAATAATGAACCACTTGGGGTTCTTTTTCCTTGTTATAGTATGTTTATTAACCATATAGTGTAAGAAAAAAAGAAGACACGGTAAAAGTTTGATTATTTAACTTGAAGTTAAATCTAAATGATAAGGTTAAAATAATAACCTAAAATTGTCTTAAATCTATTTTTTTAGAGGATCTCGACCCATCCCCACCTTATCTTATAAATAAATCAATTTGGAGCTATTAAAAATCGAATATAACTTTATAATAAAATAATATTTTAAGTTTTTCCTAAAGTGCCCCTCTCCTCCCTTATAAAAGGGCACCTCCTCGCTCTCTTCCTCACACCTCATTGTGCCTTCATGATCAGCCAAACCCAGCCAATTTTACTTCTACACATCCATAGATACATCCTAGTGGTCCTGGTCTTTTACAAATACAATCCTTAGTGCCCAAAAAGATGTTTAAGAAGAGGTGCTTCAAAGAAGAGGTAATGTTCGTTACCGATTCTTTCAACTTTATTTCTTCTTCTACTTACTATTATTTAGTTGTTTCATTATAAAGTAATAAAATAAGTATCACTAATATACTTATATGTTATTATAAATATGAAACAACCCTATTTCACCTTCTATCCATCCTACAGAAAACGAAATCACCGCACTTTCGTACGTACGGAATACCATCTCCACGCCATGGTGTAATCTGTTTTCCACCACCACCTTACTTGGATGGGTATAATGGTGTAAATAATTACTATATATAATTAGTGTAAAGTGATATTGATTCTGAAATAGTATACATACACTTCAATACAATTCCACGATCATGGGAACAATATCATCGCTCGTGCGTATGTATGGCCTACCATCTCCACGATGTGATGCAACTCGTTCAACATGATCTTCATTGAATAATGATTATATAAATGAACTGAATGAGTAAATATGATATATATTACACTAATCTGTTAATGAGGTATCTATTACCTAAAAAGAAGAATACGAATTTATTCGACAGAACACGCATAAGAACATAAAGCAATAAACACCCGAATAACAAGTATCAATGAAATGTTACTAATAAGAAGCTATGAATATGACCATATATGATATCATAACAAAAATTATGATTCTGGAATTAGTCAATGATATTATTTAAATCATTATACAAGAATTTCATACACGTACAAAGAATATCAGACCTAAGGTGAGGGACAATCTCACAATCTCATTTTTTATCCAAGACTGTTTATACTTCAGAATTTACTGGGGAATATTTATCATCCACATACATGTTTCCTCAATATGTAATATTATTTCTATCCTCATACAATTTTTTAATTCCAATTTTACCCATTAGTGAGTTTTTAGTAAAAGATATGAAAGGAATCTTTTATTGTTTTTTGTACGAGGTAATTTTTGACTTTTCCATCAAGGTATGAGATGAATGTTTTTTTAACTTATATGACATGAATGGATTTTTATGATTTCATAGAACACTATTTCCATGAAGATTACTTTACAAGTTTTCAAGTTTATTTTTAATCATCTTATTTTAGTTTAAAATTGTATGACATGTTAAGAAAGGAAAAATGTTTTTAAAGTAGAAAGGATATTTTCCTCAAGAATAGATTTCAAGTGTTTTATAAAAATGATTTTCCATCTATGATAATATAGGGTTATGTTTCTATCACTATTTTTACATTTATTTGATTATGTTATGATGGAATTAATTTTATGATGTTCTTTTATCTTACATAGATTATGTTATGATGGCGTGAAGTTTAAGAATCCCATTTTTATTACATGGGTTATGCTATGATATGTGATTTATGATTTTGTGGCACACATAAGAATGGTATCAATATGAGATGGGTGGGGCATATATCTCCCTCCAATACATTAGGTAATGATTTATATTTCATGAGATAGACAAGGATGTAATGACAGGTTAATTCAGTTCCATGATACCAGACAGAAACGAGGAGTGAACTCAGTATAGAAGTGAACATTGTCTGCTAAGATAGTCATGGAAATGAGTCTTGACTACTAAGAAATGATTCTCTGTGATTATGTGTGTATTCCAAAAATATTATTGTTTTGATTATTGGGATTACATTTCACTACTATGATTTTTCCCATGTTATGAAGTTACGATCTCTTTTGCAGGTTAATATTTCCAAAATGTTATGTTATTATGAATATGATGTGATTGATATTTATATTTCTTACACTTACTGAGAATTTGTGCTCTCCCATTTGTATGTTTTCATTTCCCCAGGTCAGTTAGAAGGATATTAAGTAGTATATTCAAAAAAGGGACTCTAGAGATGATTAAATAAATGGGAGACAATGTAGTTGATTTTATGAACTAGTTGTTTATGTTTCCCAGTTTCTAAAGACACTATACCTATACGTTTCTTTCATGGTTTTTTTATATGTTAAAATAAGTGTGCTTCAATTATGAAGTAATAATAATGTATGTAATGTATGGGTCATTATATGATGAGTTTGGTTTGAACTACAGTGGATTCAAAACTTCTGAGATAGATCGAGGATATATATTGTGAGTATTTAGAGTTCATAGACTTGAGAAAAAACTTTGAAGGTCATGAGAAATCTTCAGACTTTTTTATAGATGAGGATGAGATCATTGATGTGAAGAATAAAGTTATGGTGCCTACAATCATGCAAGAGGAGATCATACAAGAATTTTCATCTCTCAAAATGCGTGGTTCATCTTTGTGGAACCAAAATGTATCATGACCTACGATGACCATTTTGGTGGCCAGGCTTGAAAAAGGAGATAATAGGGTTTTTGATAATATTCCTCACCTTTTCACAGGTGAGGGAAGAGCATCAATGACCTAGATATTTAATATAGTCATTGCCTATTCTGGAATGAAAGTGGGATACCATGACCAAGAATTTTTTGGGGGATCTACCTAATATTGGTAGGTTGAATGAAGTTATTTGGGTCATTTTTCAACAACTAAAAAAGGGATATCATTTTATGCCTAAAAGGGAAACATTTATAGTAGAATACTTTGGAGAACTCTACTTTCGAGTGATAGTGCACCTGCATAGAGTGCTATGGACTATAGTTTCATATCATGATTCACTATATACACCATGCTTCTGGAAAGGCATGAAAAATATCTTGGCACACAGGTATTTTTTAGTATGACTTTCCACCCAAAGATAAATGGGAACATGGGACATGTTATATATATTCTTGAGGATATGTTATGGGAATGTGTGTTTAACTTCGATGGATCTTGGGAAAAGCACTCATATTTAGTGTAGTTTAATTTGTACAAGTCTATCAAGATTATATATATATATATATATGGAACCATGAAAGGATCTTTATGGTAGGCCATGCAGTTCACCACAATGTTGAATGGAGGCTGGTTACTTATAGTTATTATGATAAAGTCTCATGTTGGATACATCGGAGTTGGAACAGTTGATTCCAAAATGTAGGTAATTGGATCAGGGTAGATAGAAGTCATATTTTGAAAGATTAAGATGACCCATATTGTTTTTATAGGTATATAGTGTGTTTATTTTAGTATCACCATGGTTAGGTCAATGTTGGATACAGAGGCAGGGAAAGTTGGCACCCAGGTTTGTTGGGCCCTTTGAGATAGTGGAGAGAATCGGGTGTGTGGTGTAGCGATTGGATCTTCCACATAAATATAGTGATATGCATCATGTTTTCTATGTATAAAAACTTTTTCGGTATCACCCCGACCCATCTCATGTGATTGATGTGGATGATTTTGACCTTGATATAGATGTGTCATTAAGGAGAATCTGATATAAGTGTTGTATCCCCGTGAGAATGTGTTTTCGGAAATATACATGTTGATATCTTATGTGTTGTGGAGACATGGACGTGTGCAAGAGGAAATATATAAAAGATTAGAGGATATGAGTGCACAATGGCCTGATCTTTTTGGCTAGGAATCTAGTAAAATCATGGAGGTGCAGAGTGAGGAAGATTTATTATAAGGTGGGTATATTATAAGATCCCAACCTTTTATGGAGTTATCTCAGGTGTGATTTTAGGTTTCTTTTGTTTTTATTCAAGTACCACTGATGTGTGTTGTGACATGGGTTGTGTTTGGTTATGACTAAAAAACATTTGGATATTAGTGGGTTGTTCATGATTAGTACACAGTTTGAACAAACAGTGATACTTTCTATGAGAAACAGTGTGTTCTATGGTCATCTGAGATAGTAGCTTCATCATTCTTAAAGCACGGTTTTGGAGGCCGTTCATGAAGACCTTGTGAGTCCCCCTTGAAGTAGTCTTTAACACACAATTTGTGCACGGTTTGTCTAACCGTGTGACTAAACTATGTTTGGGCCAATAGTGTGATCCTAAAATTGTGGATCTCACCTGTTTTCAACTTTTAATGACTTGTTTGACCTCCTATGGATTACTAAATTGGGATTTTTCCTTTCAAACAGTAAGGTAAGGTTCTTCCATCAACTTAGAGGGATTCCAAGTCTATGAAAGCTCGGTTATTTAAGATTCAAAGCCCAAATCTATGATTTTATCTCTGCTTGGTATGTGGATCTCATCCTAATTCTATTTTTTTCATTCTCATCTCTCTCCTTTTTCCTTTGGTAGAGGATGTCCTCTATTTTCTTATATCAAAACCCATGTAGTGATATTTAGATCTATGATTGGATATCTAGATCTAATTTGATTATATCTGGATACCATGATCTTGATTAGGGATTTATATCCATAATTTGAATCTACGCCATTTTTCTACTAGGATTATGGGAATTTTAATTTGGAAAATGTCTATAAAAAATTGAGGTAGGCGGTCTAAGTCAAATTACCATATCAATGGACATGACATATATATGAAAAATATTATTATTTATAGCATCCTTTAGAAATTTATTTTCTTGAATTGAGTTTATTATATTGACCAATTTATTTATCAAATCATTGTTGAAATGGGTGATTAATTGGAGAATTAATCATGAGACTAAGGGGCATCCCAATTAGATAGTTAATTTGGGGAAATTTATTATAATTGGTAGGGGTTGTAATCTAGATAATTAATTAGGGGATTAATTATGAAATATATAAATTGTTAATTTGAGACAATTACTTGTGGAATAATTATATGCCATTGATTATATGATCTAGATAATTAATTATGGGATTAATTATAAAAAGATGAGATTAGAATGAGGTAATTTATTTTGTAATGATAATTATGGTGTATGAATTGGTATATTGATTAATTAATTGACGAATTAATTAATGTTTTGAATCACTTGGTTAATTATTGAGTAAAATAATAAAATGGATGTGTTTAACAAATTGTTGAATTAGTAATGAGATAAATGTGGATAATTAATTGATATATTAATTATTTGATAAATAATGGTAACATGATCATTCTAAATTAAGAAGTACAAATAGTAACATGGTCATCATACTTATGATTAAAGAGAATGGGATCATGGTCATTGTAAATTTAGAATTATACATGTTAAAATGGTAATTATACTTATGAATAATTATAATGGGAACATTTTCATTATATTTAGCAGTAAGCATGGTATCATGTTCATCTTACATTCATTTTTGATTTTGGTAAATTTGGAAATGTGTCTTATAAAAGTGAAATTAAAGAATGGAAATAATGGCACTCTGAGTTATGGACTCACACAAGAATATTCAAACTCTAGCATGAGTTGAATCCGGTGCTGAGATATCATATAACCTATGAATACATAGAGCTTCAGCAAGAAGTAGGTATTATGATATTATATTACCTAGGGAATGCTTTGGGATCCAGTTTGTGATGAAGTTAGTATTCATGTATGGCTATCCTTGGGAACCATGAAGTTAATGTAGTTAGATTAGAATAAATGATAATGTAATAACTTGTTATTTATTCATTGTAATTATTTACTATAGAACTGAATACACTGTCTTTTGACTATAATTATTTCAGACACGATTGGTTATGGCCTACTGAGTTTTACTCACAGCCTACTCATGCTGCCTAATCGTTACCCGAATAGATAATATTGTTGCAGGATATGATAAGGGTAAAGGCCCTGAGATGGATTGTTGATTTGGGATGGGGATTGGTTGTGGGGATCAAACAAGGTTCATAACCCACGTGGGGAGTTTTATTTTCTTTGTTTTCAATTGTATTAGAGACACTTGACACTTGTATTGGAATAACATGTTTTCCCTTTCAGGTGAGCATTGCATTTCTTATTTTGTTATCATGTGATATATTGTTCTAGTTGTATATGATTTTATTATAGCTTATTTATTTCTTTTGTCACTTTATTCTGATAAATGTAGGTATTGTATCTTCATTAATCACTTACCAAACCCTCACTACAAGTTGGTAGCCTCTAGTGTATGGTGAGGTGCGCACAAGGTCATGTGGCGAACTGGCTTATGGAATCATTGTGTTTCACGCAGGCCATGACATTGCAATGTGTGAATAAGGGTAATTTTTATTACTGTTTTAAAGGTATAGGTACACCTTTTAGGTTTTATATGATTGTATTATAAGTTTATTAAGTTTAATTTCAGAATCATTTATGGAATTACAACCCTAGGGTTTAGTAAATGTTTTAGTGGAAATGATATTTAATAAATTTTGATTTATAATCATAAATTTAAAGGTATTGAAACCTTTAGGGTAAAGATAATATTTGATGGTGAGTTAGTTTTGGTTTATTAGGATAAATAGGATATTAAATATTTGGTAAATATGATTTATTATATGGTCAACCATTGGATTTAAATTGTATTTGGAGGCTATGTGACTAATATTATTCTTGAAGAAGTTTATTATTTCATGGACATTATAAGATAAATTTAAATAGAAATATGTTCTCTAAGAAGGGTTTGTATTTGAGGAAGATAGATTGATTTATATTTTTGGAGGCATATATGATTTAATTGTGACTTTATTTTGGTAATATACGGGTATATTTTGGATAATATATGACCATAGCATATAAATTTTTGGTATGAGACTTTAACAATAAATGATTCTATCTTGACATAAATGTGATGATTATTTTGGGAGAAAATGTGATCAAGTCAACATAATATATGGGTTTCAAACTTTTCATGGAATATTTTTATGAATTTTATGTATATTTATTTATCATATGACAAAATTTGAACATTGGGTACTATTGTTGAGTCTTTGGAGATTACTGTTGTATTTCCTCAAATGAAGATTTATTCTTATTATATTACCTTATTCTCACCATTTTTTAATATCCAAATTTAGGATGAATAACTTTTTATATTTTTAAGGAACATTTGGACCATTTGAAGCTATTTTAGTGCATTAGGCATGGAAATTAATCTTGAATACTCATCATTTGGAAAAAATGAGATTGTGATAGATATTGTTTAACTGATTAAATTATACTTTTAGAGTAAGTGTATTATCTTTTTTAGTATATATTTTAATGAAAATACTCTAAACTATGAAAAGGATATTGAAGTAAAAAATTTATCCTATTAACTTCATTTTCAAGGAGTTAATGATCACATTCACAACATATTGATTTAGGGTTATCTGGTCCATGACTTTTTTATAATCATTCAATTTCTTGTTATCAATGTTCTCTATCACTCCCCATCACTATTTTTACATTATTTTTTCTCTCCATGTATATATTTTAAAATCCAACTAATGTTACCCAATTTGGAATCTTCCACATGTGTTATTACAGATGACATTCATATTTCCACTTCCCTCTCTTCAAGAGGATATTTTATTAACCCTTTTTACAATTTGTGTTCTCAACATATGTATTTTAAAATTTTAAAACCTTGATTACACAGATCAAGTTCAAATATTGAGTATTGAATTTATTAAATGGATTGAGAATCTAATAACCTGATATTTTATAAAAAAACACTTTATTTGATAGTATATGTAACACAAAACATTGAGCATAAATGAAGTATGAAATATTATTATGTGACTACTATCACCTAGACATTAGATTCTCAGGTATGTATATTATAAAACATATGTATAAAGATTTTATATAATACAAATATATTTATTATTTCATAATAATTATGTATTTCATTTTTATTAATGTCATTTTTTGCATTAAAAATAAATTTTCTTTAAAAATGATATTTATTGATTTTTTTGCAGAGATAAAAAAATTTCTAAAAATTTAGAAATTCTTTTATATAATAGGGTGTAATATTTGAAAAAATTATATAAAAATTATCATTAGGTAGAATTTTGGTATTTTACTTGAAGGATATCTTTTTCAGTAAATATTTAAAAATATAATTTTTTTAATATTAAATTCATTTTATTAGAAACACTTATTATTAGTTGAATTTTAATTCAAAGTAACTAAATTATTATTTAATTATATATAATCTTGTTAATTACATTTGAATCTTTATTGTACCTAATTTTGGAATAAGATCGTTTTAGGCTTAAAAATTCAGTTTTCTAAATACAATTTTTCATTGTGTTTCACGCACTTATATGAATTTTTTTATACACATATAAAAATAAACTATTGATAAATTTTTCCCAAATTTTGGAATCATAAAGTTCATATTTTTTATAAATACCCCATTCATTTTTTTCACTATGAATAGTAACCATGGTAAATTTTATCACTTCAGTAAGGTTAAAATAGGTAATACTATATTAAAACTATGGATTAAGGTCAAAAAAATCTCCCAAAAACAAAACCCAGTAAAATTTTAATACAGGAGTTCATCCATCCTGAAATATTTAAAGATAATATAGCAACTTTAATATATTTTTCTTTGACAATGACTTAAATATTATATGAGTTCAGTACAAAAACAAAATGTCACAATCTCAGTTTTAATAAACATTAAAATAGTATCACAATGATTAAAATAATATATCAATAAGAAAAAAAATTTACATTTACTGTGAAAATATTATATTTATGATATTAATTTAATTTCAATTATTAAAAATTATATAATTAACTATATTTCTTACACAATACCCATGTAGTACTTGTACAAGATTGTAAAAATTTAAAGTAAATAGACATAAATGTATCAAATTTGTTGTTTTTTGGATAATTTGGGGACTTGAATATTTTTATTAATCAAAATAAACATTTATCAATGTTTTTAAAAATTATATTATAATTCCATTATTTTCAGAGTGTTTAACTTCGTATTATTTTTTGAATAGTAGAAAAACACAGTTTTTATGAGTTTTTTTATAATTTTAGATATTATCATTACATATATAAAAATATATGAATCCTATGAAAAACTATTGAATGATAACATACTACAAGTGTCATACAAAAATAATTCAAAACATATAAATTAGTATTTATTTCATGATAAACATGAAAATCATTTTTAGTGTTAATGGAGTACTAGAGCAGTATCAAAAAGGATAAATTCGGTGTCCTAATGATAATAATGGATAATTAAAAAATTATTTCCATGAAATAGTTATTGAAAATTATATAGAAATTATAATTTTTATTCATAGCATATAATATTTTAGTTATATAACGAGAATAGTTTCCAAATTATTATTGAATGCTTATATAAGCTGTGAAATGTCAAAATAAGATATTAATTGTGTATTCATGATATAAATGATGATATGTAAATCCTCGACCCTAGTTACAAAGAGTCGGTGTATTATTACATAACATTGGCATGATATAAGTAATCATATCCTGAAATACCCATAATTTTTGTATCCTTGGAAGTACTAGATACATTCATAAGCTTTACATTACATCATGAAATAAAATAATCAACAACATTTTGTCCCCTTTTTAAACACACTTATATCCTTAGCCTATCCGTGTAAGTCAACCATAAAATACTTCTTCACATCCTGGAAAAAATAAAACATAGAAAGGGGTGAGCTCAGAAGCTCAGTAAGGGTAACAATATAGGAGAAACTTTCATAAATATGCATAGACATTAAAGGCAATGTATAAGATTAAAAAATCTTGCTGAACATATACTTGAGTATAATATGGAAAAATAAAATAAAATAATTCCATTTAATTATCCACATGTATATTCTACTAGTCGAATAATCACATGAAATATCAATAGCCCCTTTCAAAATGATTAAATGCATAATTCCAGACATCATAACCCCAAAGTCATGGCCTTGTTCCAAGACTAAATAACAATAATACCTTAATATTGTCAAAAAAGGTCATAAAGTACCTTGTTTAAAAAAAGACAAGAATATTCCTTTAAAAAAAATATAAGGTCAACTAAGGGTATTAATGACATTAACTCATTGTGTAGTAAATAGTAAAAATGTGTTGAAATATATTTTTCAAGAAAACACAGATGTGGATGATAATGTGGTCCCAGTAGATACTTTCGTATTAACAACCTTGGATAAGTAAAGAGATTCTAGAATTAACCCTAACCATGTACTTTTCCTTAATATATGGTATGATAACATCTTTTATAATAGTTAAATTTTTTTATTAAATTATAAAATAACTATATACATAAAAATGATATCATATATGATCTTATAATATTTCTTTGTTTGTAATATTTTAGTATTATCGTCATTTCAGGTGTTAGCTGATTTGTTTTCCTTTATATTCTTGACTACATAAGCCATATTTTTATCAATTAGAGTATTTAAATCATATAAAGAATGATATAATTTTCATAAACATAATTTTTAATCATAAAATGAAAATTATTCTTCAATGATTACGATGTAGAATGAATCACATCGTGTTTGTGGAGACGGTAATCCGTACATACGCACGAGCGACAATATCAATATATTGATGGAGAAATCGTATGTAATTGAATGATATATAATATATAAAGAATAATTTACATATTAAGTTTATTATTTACATCAGTTATACTCATTATTATACCCATTCAAATATTGAAGTTTTTAAATAACAAACTACACCAAGACGTGGAGACGGTAATCCATACGTACGCACGTATGGCGACTTTTTCATTTATAGGACGGGTAGAATAATGAATTTGGTTGATCCATTTTTATAATAACATCACAGTATATAGAATATAAATGAGTTATAATTTAATAATGGAAACAACAAAAAAAGAGGAAGTGGAAGAAGAAAAGAACTTGAAAGAAGTGATGAAATATTTATCTCTTCATCGGGTTCTTCCATTTGATTTGATCAAAAGGGCTCCATAGGCTGGATTTCTGAGCATAATAAGGCCTATAGGATGAACGAAGGAATGTTGGTAGGATATTTTTGTAGTGTTTGTCTGGGCCAAAAGTCTTTGGATGTCTGAAATTAAAAGAAGGGGAAGTGTCATTTTATAAGATATGTAAGGGTCACATTCGGACAAGGTTAAAATATTATTTCATAATAAAATGATTTTCAGATTATAATGGCTCCAAAATAAATTATTTAAAACCTCTCAACCAATAGGTTTTAGTTAGGTTTAGGTAATCATATTAACCTTATCTTTTAGATTTAACTCTTAGTTAAATAGTTTTACATTTTTCATGTCTCTTTGTATTTTTCTGTTATATGGTTAATAAAATTACAATAACAATCCAATAGAACCCCATGTGGTTAATTATTAATATATATAACCTTATATAACTCATTTGGACTAAAATTAGAATTTTCTGAATATTATATCAATTAATAATATAATATTTCTTTAAAAAACTCAATTATGTCAATTTTGGCACTATTTAGTATTTGATTTTTGTGAAATGCATAAAAACATTATCACTTCGAAACAAATTTATTTAACCAACATTAATATGTAATAGTATCCTATAAAATAATTTTAATTCATCATAAGTTTCAATTTACATTTATTTGGATATTTATAATATCAAATATTTTAATATTTCTTTAATAAGGTAATTACTACATCATCATTATGTCACAAATAAATTAAATTATATAATTTATAAAAATTAAAAATATATTACCATTATATAGGAAATAATTTTATATTTATAATTAATATTTATATTCAAATATATAGTGTGTGTAACAAAATATTGAAAATGGTTTAGTTATTAAACATTGAATTTAACTCTTTTAAATCTTCTTTAAATAAAATAATAATAAATGTCCTAATCTAATACAAGTGGACCAAATAGAATAAAATTTTATTAATAAGGTTTTTTTGTCTGATTATACTTATCCAATAGAATTAGGACATGTGTTAGGGTAATTATGATATCACTTTTACACTTAATAACCCTATTTACTGTGAACCCTGGTAAATAAAAGTCAAAAGTTACGATTCACCTAAAGTTATTTTCATCTTATTGAACCAAATTTTACTTACTGATATTAAACGTGTCTCTATAATTTTTGAAATTCAACTCCTGGAAGTGGTAAAATTATGTTTTATACAAATTTTCAAATGCTCCTAGAAGGTGGGTAAAAGACGGAAAAAAGTTTGATAACATTTCATATATCTAATGATATTATAAAATGACTCCAATGAATTACGTTGAACATATATAGGTATTAGGTATATAGTTTGACCTAAAATAAGATAAATTAAAATAATGAATTATTTAAATAAAACGTCGTTTTTAACCAATAACGCAGTGTTTTTCACTATTCATCAAAAATATAATGTTTTCAGAAAAATACCAAAATTTTACCCTATGTTATTCTTGATATTACGAATCCAAAAATGAAGTCCATTTTGAATGATAAAATTTATAAAATTTCAATAATATGGGTATTAATATTCATAATTATAATATTGATTTGTCGCGGTGTGTTAGAATCTCGAAGTTGCGTACAATGCAAGTTATTGCATTATTCAAAGGGAAACGTACTGTGAATGCATTGGGTGTTACATTATTCCTCCTTCAAATAATTTCGTCCTTGAAATTTTTATAATACTACCACAAAGAAATTTTTGGGTGGTTCTTCATCATAAGTTCCTCTGGTTCCCACATTGCATCTTCCATCTTATGGTTTCTCCATAGAACTTTTACCAGACGAGTGATCCAGTTTCTCAGCACTTGTTCTCTTGTATTTAAAATTTCGACAGACCCTTCATAATAAGACATTTTAGGTTCTAGTTCAATTTCCTAATAGGTTAGTACATGCATTTGTTCAGGCATGTATTTTCTCTACAGTGATACGTGTAACACATCGTGAACATTGGAGAGACATGGTGGCATTGCAAAACAGTAAGCCACATCCCCAATTCATTCTAGAATTTCAAATGGTCCAATGTACTTGGGACTTAATTTACCTATCTTAATGAGTAATATGACTCCCTTCCATGAAGATACATTCATGAAAACATGTTCTCCTCCCTCAAATTCCAAATCCTTTGGTTATTGGCATAGATCTTCTATCTAAATTTAGCTGCATTGATGTGGGTTTCGATAATAATCACTTTTTTCCATTGTTTCCTCAAAATGTTCTGGGCCTACGATATTTCTTTCACCATCATCACCACAACAAGTTGGTGTGCATCATCTATTTCCATATAATTCTTCATATAGTGCCATCTAAATTTTTTAATGGATGTTATTATTGAAGAAATTTTTTACTGGAGGTAAATATTGATCCCACATAACGTTAAAGTCATGTGAGGAAGATCTCAACATGTCTTCTAAGGTTTGAATAGTCGGTTCTGATTGTCCATCAGTTTGAGGGTGGTAGGTAGTGCTCCAAAGAAGTTCAGTATCCAGGGATTTCTGAAGACTTTTCCAAAATTTTGATGTCAAATGGGGTTCATGATCTGATACAATCAATAAGTGGACTCCATGAAGTCTTACAACTTCATTAATATATATTCTTGTTAAACGTTCAAGTAATAAATCTTCTCTTATATTATGAAAATGTGCTGACATGGTATGATGATAAAAAATGACCAATATTGCATCATTCCTTCTATAAGTCTTTGGTATACCCATCACAAAGTCCATCATAATATCATCCAATTTCCACTAAGGTATGGTATGAGGTTTTATAACTCTTCTAAGATGTTGTCTTTCAGCTTTCACTTGTTGGAAAACCATACATCTTGACACAAAATCAGATATATCTCTTTTCATGTTGTCCCACCAAAACTTTTCCATTGAATCACAATACATATTAGTGGTCCTATGGTGAATAGAGAAATTGGAATTATGAGAATCATCTAACAATTCCATTTTAAGATCAGGTATATCAGTAACACAATGTCTCTTCACAAATTTCAAAATTCCTTTTCATATACCATGTCACTCAGTCTTCCATCATGTACAACATTAATCTTTTTTTGAAACTCCTCATAATCAGTCCAAGAACTCATTATTCTTTCTAGAAAATATTTTTTGGAAACCATTTGAAAATGTAATGATGTTTTATCA
Source organism: Viscum album (assembly GCA_963277665.1). Lineage (NCBI taxonomy): Eukaryota > Viridiplantae > Streptophyta > Magnoliopsida > Santalales > Viscaceae > Viscum > Viscum album. Next base: position 1,931,245,503 of record OY728161.1, on the reverse strand, counting down.
TCCATGTTTATTCTCATATCTATCTTTTCTAGATCCATCAAAATAGGATCCCTTTAAACATTAATCTTGTTCAAAACTCTGTGGTCCTTTGTACTCAAATAATCTACCACCTTATTTTCCTTCCTTGGGTGGTATTGTATAGTTCATTCGCAATACTTAAGTAGTTCAAGCCGTCTTATTTGCCTCATGTTGAGTTCTTTCTATGAGAAAATTTACATCAAAATCTTGTGATTAGTATAAATCTCACATTTTTTCACCATAGAGATAGTGTCTTCATATCTTCAAAGTGAAGATTACAGCTTCTAACTCAAGAGTGTGAAGAATGTTTTGAAGCGTCACTATAAATAACAAACCCATTGTTACATGATGTTTAAGTCTAGGTAGGATCATTAACTAATCTTCTCTTCAGTTTTTTAAGCAATCTTCACAGTCATTTTTCTAGAAAAATTTAACCCCTTTATATGTGATCTTGGTTATTGGGTTATCCAAATGGGGAAAATTCTAGAAAAAATATTGATAATAACCAGCTAAACCAAAAATAACTACATACCTCTGTTATACTTTTTATTGCTGTCAATTTTTGGATTGCCTTGGTCTTTGAAGGATCAACATAGATTCCATACTTAGATACAATATGTCCAGGAAAAGAAATCTCCTGGAGCTATAATTCACACTGGCTAAACATCCTATATAATTAATTTTTTCTAAGAGTTTTCTGAATAATATGCAATGGATATTATTGATCATCATAGCATTTGATGTATACCAAGATATCATCAATAAATACCACTACAAATTCATCAATATATTCCTTTAAAACTCTATTCATTAAATCCTTGAAGACATAGGGTGCATTAGTCAATCCAAAGGCATTACTGTAAACTCATAATGCCCGTACCTAGTTCAAAATGCTGTTTTTGGAATGTCTTAATTCCTCACTCACAACCTATGATATCTATATTAAAGGTAAATATTTGAAAAAACATGATCTCCATGAATATGGTCGAATAAATCATCAATGAAAGTTAGGGGATACTTGTTCATTATTGTTATACCATTGATCTCCCTATAGCTAATGCACAACCTCATAGATCTGTCTTTCTTCTTAAAAAAAGGAGAGGGGCTACCCATGGAGAAACACTAGGGAAAATAAATACCTTATTACTCAATTTATCTAGTTGTTTCTTTAGTTTCACTAATTTCACAGGGTCCATTCAAAAATGGGTTTTTGATATGGGCTTTGAACTAGGAATTAAATCATTGGAAAACTCAATTACTTTTTCTAGAGAATGTCACGGTAAATCCTCTTGAAACACATCAACATATTCTTGAACAATATGTGTTTTCCCAATTTGAACATTCTTTTCCTCACCCATAATCATTTCATTTTAATCCTCCACAATAATTTAATTTAGTAGAGAAATTGGGGGTGGATCTAGATAAGAATTTGGTGTTTAATTTTCTACACTAAATATAAGGTATTTGTTATCATCATCAAAAAAATTAACCACCTTCTTCTTACAATAAATTTTCACATCATGGTCTAAAATCCAATCCATTATTAGGATTATATCGAATTAAATTATGGGCATGCTGATGAGATCAACAGACAAAGAACATTTATATTCTCTAATAGGAACTGATTCAAAAAACATTGTTCTGATGATACTTCCCTTAAGTGTTTTGACTGACAACTCTTTTATTAAGCTATATTGAAAATATCTAATTTTATTAGCAAACTGGGAAGATACAAAACCATTCCATGATACAGAGTCAAATAAAGCATTGGATAAACTTGAGGAAACCATTAAATTACCTGCCACCATGTCTTTAAGACCTTCAACCTCAAAAGTAGTGATTGAAAAAGATTGGACATTCTCCCTTGTCCTTTTCTGAGGTAAATTACCTTGGTGATTAGGACATTCATTTGCATAATGCACCTTTTCTCTATAATTGTAGCATTCAACATCCTCTTTCTTCCCCTTACAATCACGAACATGGTGGCCTTTTTCACCACAATTATAACAGACTCTCATTACCTTCAGGAAAGTACTGGGGTGTTTCTTCCCACATTTACCATAGGATGGATATTCAAATTTTCCCTTCATCCCCTTATTTTCATTTCCATAGTTTCAACAGATCTCTTCTTATCCTGCTTTTCTTTAAAGTCTTAAGAAATAGAGAATTATTTTTCTGTCTTGATAGCACATGAGACAATATCTTTGTATAATAAGAAGGATTGTGAAAATAATACTCGCTGGAGAAATGGTTTTAACCCATAAAAGAATTGATAAATATTACTCATTGGGTTACGTATATAATCTGCATCATGCCTTTTTAACCATATAAATTTAGCCTCATATTTTTCGACATTCTCATCCTCTTTTTTCCTCAGACTCACAAATTGCCTTTCCATATCTTCTTTATCGTCATGAGGAAAGTTTTTTCCTAATAAAAGTTCTTTAAAATCCATCCATTCCATATTTTTTACTTCATCATCTTCCTTTTTGTTTCGAATCAATGACCACCATTGATCTGCATCTCCTATGAAGCGATAAACAGCCATGACAACTTATTCCATTTTGTTACTCCACAAAACATGAAATATTATCTCATAGAATTTATCCATTGATCAGATACTAATATATTTTCACTCCCATTGAATGTAGGTGGTTGTTGCCTCATGAAATGGTCTAACATTGATCCTCTGCGTTGTGGATTAGGGTACTCTATATGGGTTAGGTTTTTATTCATAACCTGATTGAGTTGTCCTAGTATGGTGATAAGTTGATCAGCATTAGTTGCATCACCAACTCCACTATAATTATCATCAGTAGTAGGAAAATCACAACATGGATTGTGTTCATTTATACAGTTTCCATTTCTTCCAGTAGGTGTCATTTCTAAACAATGACATACATTATATTAGTTTATAAATCGCAATACATACTTACAAACTTCTAAAACACTTAACATAAATTGAACAGTTAATGTGTATAATCTATAATCAAAATAATTTTTTTTAAAAGTATATACTCATAAAACCTTCATAATGGGTAGTAATGAAAATGATAATTATCCTAAGCATATCCCCCGGGACTGTCGTAACCAAGAGTGAAGCAAGGCCCATTGTCGTGCACCAGTTTCCGTTCGAGTATAGATCAAAGCGTTTTTTTTCATTTTTTTACCCCTAGGTAAATCTGTGCAAGAGCCTCCTCTACCTACTCATATCCAGACAGGGAAGTATTTCTTTGAAAACTAAAAAATTTCTATAGTACCAAAATTATAGTAAGTTCTTCTATACTAATCCTCAATGTATATATTAGGACAATGTTCTCTTATCATAGTTTTTCTAAATCTGGTTTCCAAGGATTTTACTAAACTTCCTCAGATTCCAATAGTAATTCCCCAACCCTAGTTACCCAGAGTTAGTGCATTATTACATAACATTTTCATGATACAAGGAATCATGTCCCCAAAGACTGATCAGTTATGTAGCCTTGAAATCACTAGATACATTCATAAGTTTTACATTACGTCATGAAATAGAATAATCGACAACATTTTTTCCCCTTTTTAAACACACTTGTATCCTTAGCCTATCCCTATAGGTCAACCATAAAATACTTATTCACATCCTAGGAAAAATAAAACATAGAAAGGGTGATCTCATATGCTTAATAACAGTAACAATATAGAAGAAACATTCATAAATAAGATAAACATTTAAGGCAATGTATAAAACTAAAACAAAAGACTTTTAAACATAAACATCATCACAATATGACAAAGATAAAATCAAATAATTCCATTTACATATTCACATGGATATTCTACAAGGAAAATAATCAAAGGCTATATAAATATCCACTTTTATAATGATGGAATTCATAATACCATACTTTATAACCCCATTGTCATGGCCTTGTGCCAAAACAAAAAATATGATTTTTTTCTAGGTCGTGTGCCAAGACACTAGTTTTTCTCATGAGACCCACCAACGCATCGAGGAGATATAGCAGGCTTCACCCACCACTTACTAAGTCCAATACATTCCTCATATGAAAGGATTAAACAAAACATAAACATTCATATTAAAACTATCATACGAAATGTCAATACTTTATCCATAAAACCAGAATGATATAAGAATAACACATCCACAGTCAAAAATATCACAAAACCATAAATACAATATGGAAGATTTTTGTCATAATAAATCAACTTCAAACAAGCTTAAAATCCATCAAAAGATGTTGACATAGATGAAATAAAAACTTTTTTAGTGAAATATCTCCTTCTATTTTGAAATCATTTAAAAGTCATACAATAATAATAGAAAATTTTAATTTTTAAAATATTCTTATAAGCTTGTAATGGAAGCTTTTATGATGTTATAACGGCAGGAAATAGCCGCACTCTCCCTATAAGTTAAAAAACATTCTTACCTTAATATTGTCGAAAATGTTATAAAGTACCTTGTTTGGATAATGATATAAATATTCATTTCAAAACATATAAGGTCAAATAAGGGTACAAATTACTTTAACCCATTGTCTAGTAAATAGTAATAATGTTTGAAATACATTTTTTTATGAAAACATAGATGGGGATGATAAAGAGGTGCTAGTAGATACTTACGTATTAACAACCTCAAATAAGGAGAGAGATTGAAGAATTAACCCTTTCCTTCTACTTTTACTTAGTCAATGGTATGTTAACCTCTTGTATAATAGTTAAAAAATTGTTATTAAATTATACAAGAACTATATACATAAATATGATATCATATATGATCTTATAATATTTATTTGTTAATAATATATTAGTGGTTTCATCGTTTCAGGTGTTAACTGATTCATTTTCCTTTATATTCGTGGTTACGTAAGACATGTTTGTTATGTATAGAATGTATTTTATTCATATACAAAATGATATTACGTTCATAAAAATTATTTTTAACCATAAAATAATATTTATTCTTCAATGATTACGATGGGGAATGAATCTCATCATGTTCGTGGAGATGATAATATGTGTGTACGCACGTGCGACAATATCATTATATTGATGGAGAAATCATATGTAATTGGATGGGATATCATATATATAGAATCATTAACATGTAATTTTTTTATTTACATATGTTATACTCATTATTATACCCATCCAAATAATGATGTTTTTCAATAAAAAACTATACCATGATATGGAGATGGTAATATGTATGTACGCACGTATGGTGACTTTGTCATCTATAGGATGGTCTGAATAATGAATATTGTTGAACCGTTTTTATAATAACACAACAGTATATATAAGATATTGGAGTTGTTATTTTAAAATGGAAACGAACAATATAAAGAGGAAGTGGAAGAAAGAAAAGAACATGAAAGAGGCGATGAAATATTTACATATTCTTCAAGTTTTTCCTTTTGATTTGATCAAAAGGGATCTTTATGTTGTCTTTAGGACCAAACGAATCCCTCTATATTGAAGAGTGGAAAATTGGGAGGATATTTGGCATGGGATGGCCAAGCAAAGAGGGTTGGTTGTGTGAAATTAAGAGAAGGGGAAGTTCACTTTTATAAGGGATGTGAGGGTCAATTTAGGAAAAGCCTGAAATATTATTTTATTATAAAATAATTTTCGGTTTCTAATGGCTCCAAAATGAATTATCTAAATTATACGGTGGGGATGGGTCGAAAAACTCTCAACTAATAGGTTTTAGATAGGTTTAGGTCATCATATTAACATTATATTTTAGATTTAACTCTTAGTTTAATAGTTTGACATTTACCAGGTCACTCTGTATTTTTATATTATATGTTATTAAAACTACTATAACAAGCCAAGATGACCCCATTTGGTTCCTTATTAACATATATAAACATATTTAAGTACTTTTTAAGAACCTAATATTTTTATGAATATTAAATCAATTATAAATATAATATTTGTTTTAAAAAATCCATTATATCAATTTAGACACTATTTAGTATTTGATTTCTTGAAAGACATAAAAACATTATCACATTGAATAATATTTATTTAGCCAACCCTAAAATCTCATATTAACCTAGATTTTTTGTATTCTTCATAAGTCTCAATTTACATTTATTTGGATTTTTATAATATCAATTATTTTAATATTTTATTAATAAGGTAATTACTACATCATCACTGTGAAATAAATAAATTTAATTATGTAATTTCTGAAAATTATAAATAAAATAAAATTATTTAGGAAATATTTTTATATTTCTAATGAATATTTTAGTCTAATTTATATTATGTGTAACCCTATATTGAAAATGGTTTGGTTATTAAACATTGAAGTTAACTCTTTTAACTCTTCTTTAAATTAAATAATAATAAATTCCCTAATCTAATCCAAGTGGAACAAAAAGGATCATATTTTATTTCTAAGGTTGTTTTTGGTTGAATAATACTTAACCAATAGAATTAGGACATGTGTTACGGTAATTATGATATCATTTTTAACCTTAATTAACCTATTGACTTTTAACTGTGGTAAATAAAAGTCAAAAAGTTACAATTGACGAAAAAAATATTTTAATCTTATTGAACCACATTTTTCATACTGATATTAACCGTGTCTCCCAGATTTTTGAAATTCAACTCATATAAGTGGTAAAATTATGTTTTATCTAAATTTTCTCCTAGGAGGTGGGTAAAAGATAGTAAAAAGTTCGATAAAATTTTATATATCTAAAATTATTATAAAATGACTCCAAAAAATTATGTGGAACATATGTAGGTATTATTTATCTATTTTGACTTAAAATAAATTAAAATAAAATAAATTATTATTTAAATAAAAAGTCGGTTTTAACCAATAACGTAGTGTTTTCACTATTCATAAAAAATTGAATTTTTTCAGAAGAATAAAAAAAATTCACCCTAAACTAATTTCGATATTTTGAATCCAAAAAATGAAGTCCATTTTAAAAGATAACATTTATAAATTTTTAATAAGTGGGTATTACTATTCATAACAGCTTGTTTGATTGGTCCGGTGTGTTAGAATCTCGAAGTTACGTAAAACGCAGGCTATTGCATTATTCAATGGGAAATGTACCATGGAAGCATGGGGTGTTACATGATAGATATTCATTATCAATGAAAATAAATTATGAATATTATTTATAAAAAACAAATATGTGATTTATTTTTTTAAAAATTTTAATTTTACTATAGTCTTCTAAAACACTATCGTCAAGATGGCACTACGTTTATGAAAATAGTAAAAAATTAAATATATAATTTTTAAATAATTAAAAATGATAAAATTTAAATGTTTTTGTGTATCCCATGATTTTTATAGATATTCATGAATGGTAAGCGTTTATATAAAATATTATACTCTAATTTGGTAGTTTTCATGATGTTTTTAATGTTGCATATTTTGAGTTATCATGAAAAAAACAATGAATAGTATTTAATATTTAAAAATAATTTTTAAATCATTATAAAATTATAATAATTATATAAAGACTCATATAGATATTAAATATCCAAACATATCCTATATTTTCATTATGTGGGACCTTTTTCATGTTTATAATTACCTTTATGACCCATAAAGATTAAAAAATTGTGAAAACCCAATTGATTTTTGAATATAAAAAGGGGCCAACTTCAACATTTTTCAATAAAATAAAATTATGTTATTAAATCAACCTATCCAAAATAGAACTATAAACACATATTAAATAATCAACCAGACATTATCGTTATCATAAATCTCTCCAAAAAATGCCTTAAGATCAAAAGAAGGGAGGTGAGACAATGTGGGAAGTAAGGGATATAATATCAATTTCCTTTCATTGAGGATTGTTTTAATATTATACACGTAAATTATTTTATATGGTTCATTTAATTCCATTTAATATAATTAACATTAAATCATAAAAATTCATTGTATTTTATGTTACAGATGAAATTATTTTATCCAAGCTTATTTGACTTGAAAGTTGCCAACTGTTAAGGGATATCATAACTCAATATTCATTAATTTAGTTATATATTACACACCAAAATTTTACAGTATATTTATTTTAAATAAATTTTATCTATTTTATAACTTCGAGTAAAAAAAATATAAATATTCTAAAATAAGAATGTTATGTTCAAAAGCGTAGATGACACACAACACCGATCATAAATGACCCAAAAAATATAAAATTTAAATATTATTGTTATAGCATAGTAGTTAAATTAGTGGACATAAATAGGATTAAATACTTGATGAAATATATATAAATTCAGTTCCCAATATATATTTATTTAGAATTTATTAATAAATAATAAGTCAATATTTAATAAAGATATTTTATTCTATAAAAAATATATTACCTTCAAAAATTACTTTTTTCATTTTTCAGAAAAATATTATAATATGGTTTTGGATATTTTTGGAAAGATATTTTATGAAATAAAAATCATTTTAAAAGTAAAATTAATTTTTTAATAAAATTTAAATGTAAAATATGTACTTCTTTCTCCCATTTTAATAAATAATTTACATTTAAATCATATTTAAATTTTATTTGAATATATGTTTATTTTTAGTTTTTAAAACACAATTTTTTAAAATTGTTTAAAAGTGATTAATGTTTATCTATTTTACCTAATACAAATTACCCCTAATAGGGAATGATTTAAAATATATATAATTATTATAATTATTTTTATATAAATTTAAATAAAATAAATAATGAATGATTATCATATAGTTATTATAATGTCATCTAATTCTTAAAAATTACTTCTTGAAAACATGTTTTTTTCAACACATTTGTGGGATTAATTTTAAAGAAAAAGAATACACTTATATGAATTTCTATGAATAAAATGGATTACATACTTATAATCTATATAATTAATATTACATAATAAATTAATCTTTATTTTTTGTTATAATGAATAGAAAAAACAATAAAAATTTGTTAGCAGTGTTAATATTAAAACCATTTTACCAGGGGTTAAACTGAAGAGGTAAGTGGGATAAAATATTTAAAACATGTTTATATTGAATTATATGTGTTTTTATTGGACTTATATCTCCTCAAATATTTTTTTTTGTATTTTTTATGTACTTTGATTGAGAGTGACTTCCATTTTTGAATGTTTTGGGTATTTACAAGAATGCCACCCCTCCTATTTAAAAGGGAAACCCCTCTCCTCTCATTTCCACACATAAAAACCCATTTTAAACCAAGAACTACCCAAATACCATCCTTTATTATATACCCACATCCTAGAAACCTTATAATGATCAGAAATACAATCTATGGAGGCTTCAGTTATAATCATTAAAAGGTGGTCCGAAGAAGAGGTAAAGTTCTTAACCAAGAATATTTGTTTAATTTCTAATTAATACTACCTAATATCTAATTAAATAATGCTAAAATAGTAGAAAAAGTATCTCATATATATTAAAATTTTATTTTATTTATATCATTCCCTAAATCCATCACCACTTCCATCAAATATGAATCAAAATCACCATTCGTGTTTACAATGGAGTTCCTCCTCATGAATATATGTAATTAATTTTACATAATAACCTCTTATAGATGATTAAAATGATGTATTTAATGTTTTTATATTATATTAATTACAAGTTAATAAATATATAAAATTAATAAATCATATACTCTCTTACCTTACAATTAATTGAAAAATGATAGCATCGTTCATGCCTACAGCAGACTACCGTCGCATAAAACAAGGCAATTCCACATGGATGGTATATGTAAGTGTATCTAAAGAATAAGTATGATATTTAATATATAATTATGATTATTTAAATATAAAAAAACAATAATCTTCTTTCTATCATGATCGTCGAAAAATAGAAACGTAACCCATGTGTGCATACGAACTACCCTCTCCATGATTAAAATTTTGTTATTTATAATTACTAAATTTCATGGTTGGTTTTTAATGTAAAATTGAAGTATAAAATGATAATTATTTCATAATTATTATTATGGATATGATGGATCAATGACCAATTTTAACATGGTCATCATGCTGATGTTATTTTAAAATTATGAAACAAGCGTCCTCAAAACAGTCATCATGGGCATAACTGAGTAAGTAATTAAACACATCATTAAAATATATAACATAAATACTTTAAGTAAAATGTATCAAAAATTAAAATTTTATTTTGGAAAAAAATAATTTTTAATAGTTCATTATATAGTACATAAAAGACATACAAAGCCATTGTTGGACTCAAGCACTACTTGAATTTTACCCTTTACAAACGGTTCAAAATCATTGGTAATGTCTTGGAAACCGTTGGTATATTATATAATAGTGGTTTCCAAAACCGTGGACAAGTAATATATTTATATTGTCTTATACCAATAGTTCTATGTAATTCGTTGGTATATTTGTTAAAGGAAGAGATATACCAATGGTTTCACAAACCGTTGGTATATGTTACCATTATACCAATGGTTTAGAACCATTGGTATATAGTGTACAATAGACATGAAAAGGTTTTACCAATGGTTTTTATAACCGTTGGTAGAAGTTTATACCAACAATTATAACAAACCATTGGTATAATATATATCAAAAGTATATACCAACAGTTTTGAAAACTGTTGGTATACGTTTGTTGAAGCTCCACAACAACAGCAGCCAGCAGCCACCCCCAACCTGCTCTCTATGACCTAAAAGAACACATACACCCCGAATCCAAAAGGCTACATGGATTGATTCTAATTCATCCAAAATTCAGAAATTTGGAAATCTATATTTCATTCCTCACTAAAACTACAACACAAGAGAAAAATGAAGAATCCAATACATCCACAATCCAATACATCAAGAATTGAAATGCAATAACACCCATAACACCAATAAAAATTTAAAAACCAAAACATCCAAAATCCAATACACATAACAGTATTCAAAATTTATAATTCATTACCAATACAAACAGAATCCAATACATCTATAATTCAGAAATTTAGAATTTAAAAGCAATAACACCAATAATAGTATTCAAAATTTAGAATTCACTTCTTACTCAAACCACAAAACCAATACACACAAGAGAAAAACCTACATGTTATAGGAAGCACGTGGAATGAATACACATGGTCATTGGTTGAATATCATAAAATCAACAGAAAAACATTGGTAGAGTGGATGAGGATCATTATACCCATATAATATACAATGGTAGTGGTCATGTGCATAGAACTAGGATGAGTTATAGGAAGAGCATGAGATGTTTATATTCCTCTAATGACTATGTATCCATGTATAAATGGATACTGATGTGTTTGTGGAAAACATTGTCCAATATCGATATATGAGATGGGTTACGAGAATAGCCTTCATGATTTTCATAGACTTTTCAATTGGAATAAGGGTGTATGTGGATAATTGTAATTTGGTATTCTAGGTGTGATGTGAGATGAATACCCATTTTGGGTAGTGGTTATGAATATTCAATTATGTCTTTGGTATTGGGATCCCAAAGGGACTTTGGGTTTGTCCTAGAACCCGCTATTTAAGGATCAAATTGGTATATTAAATGTCATGTATTTTAGAATAGGGGCTGGAGTTCCTCATGTGAGAAGTGGATTGTGTGAGGCCAGAACAAGGATCCTTGTGCTAAAGTATCAACACAATCCAAATATGTTTTTATCGGTTTTCTGTATGCAATTTTTTGTTTTCACATAAAATACTGTCCATTTCAAATTAAAGTGATTCAGTTTGAGTGGTACCGGCCACACCGTGCCTTGGATTGAGTCAGGTATTACTCGTAAACTACAAAAATGACCCATGGATCATTTTCATAATGTATCAATAGAATAAAAATGCGTTTAGTCAGTTTTTTGTATGCCGGTTGTTCTATTCAGTTAAAATGTTGTCCATTTCAAATAAAAGTGAGACACTTTGAGTGTTATCGGACACACCGTGGCTCAGATTGAGATGAGGTTGACTTGTACATGTCAAAAATGACTCGTGGAGCCTTGTGATAAAGTATCAACACAATAAGAATACGTTTGGTTGGTGTCCCGAATGTCTGTGGTTTTTACTTAAAATAGTGACCACTTTAAACAAACTAGAGACACTTTGAGTGATACTGGCCACATCGTGCCTCATATTGAGGAGGTGTAGACTCGTACACATCACAAATGACCCATGGATAATTTTCCTAACGTATCAATACAATCAGAAGGCGTTTGTTTAGTTTTCTGTATCCAAGTTGTTGTTTTCATTTAAACGCCTATCCATTTCAAATGAAAGTGAAACAATTTGTGTGGTACCAGCAACACCATGCCTCAGATTGAGGAAGGGTTGATTCATACACGTAATAAAAGGACCCATGGATAGGTTTCATAAATCATCAACTGAATCTGAATTCTTTTGGTCTATTTTTAGTATTCCAGTTGTTGTTTTCACTTAAGATTTTGTCCAATTCAAATTAATGTTAAACAATTTTATTGGTACGGCCAAACTGTGCATCGGATTGAGGCGGACATGACTTTTACATGTCAAAATTAAACCATGGATCCTTGTGCAAATGTATCTACACAATCTGAATACGAATGGTTGGTTTTCCATATGCTAATTGTTTTTACATAAAAGGGTGTACATTTTAAACAAAAGAAAGATACATCGAGTGATACTGGATGCACCGTGCCTTTGATTGAGGCGGGGTTGGCTCGTATACGTCACATATGACCCATGCATTGTTTTCCTAAATTATAAACACAATCCAAATGCATTTGGTCGATTTTCCATATTCCAATTTTTGTTTTTCACTTAAAATATTGTCCATTTCAAATAAAGGTGAGCCACTTTGAGTGGTACCATCCACACCGTGCCTTGGATTGAGTCATGGATGACACGTACATGTCACAAATGACCAATGGATCCTCGTTCTAAAGTATCAACACAATTAGAATAAATTTTGTCAGTTTTTTATATATCTGTTGTTTTTAATTAAAATATTTTCCATTTTAAATAAAGGAGAGACACTTTGAGTGATACCGGCTACACCATGCCTCAGATTGAGGCAGGGTTGACTCATACACGTCACAAATGACCCATGTATCGTTTTTCTGATGAATTTATACAATCAAAAAAGCGTTTGTTTAGTTATTTGTATGCATGTTTTTGTTTTCACTTAAAATCATATCAATTTCAAATAATAGTGAGATAGTTTGAGTGGTACTGGCTACATCGTGCCTCGGAATGAGGTAGGGTTGACTTATACATGTCACAAATGACCCATGGATCATTTTCATAATGTATCAATAGAATCCGAATGCGTTTGGTTAGTTTTTCATATGCAATTTTTTGTTTTCACTCAAAATACTTTTTCATTTCAAATAAAAGTGAGACAGTTTGAGTGGTACCGGCCACACTATGCCTTGGATTGAGGTGGGGTTGACTCATACATGTCACAAATGACCCATGGATCCTTTTCCTAAGGTATCAATCGAATTTGAATGGGTTTGGTTGGTTTTTTGTATTCTAGTTGTTGTGTTCACTTAGAATGTTGTCTAATTAAAATAAAAGTGAGACACTTTGAGTGGTACCGGCCACACCATGCCACAGATTGAGGCATGGTTGACTTGTACACATCAAAAATGTCCCATGTATCCTTGTGCTAAAGTATCAATGCAATCCAAATACATTTGGTCAGTTTTCTGTATTCTAGTTTTTTTACTTAAAAGGGTGTCCATTTGAAAGAGAGCATAGATTGTGATCCAAGACGCCGAATAAATAGTGTGATTATATTTGAAATCAAGGTAGGTGGTCCTTAGCCTTTCGTTAATTGTCATGAGGTTTTTATATACAGAATTGCCACTAGCCCAATGATGGGATGTCGGGTCGGGGTGATGTCCGGGGTCTAGGGAAGAGGATGGGGGGAATTTCTGGGGTCCAGGGAAGAGGGTTGGGGGCTGCTGGGGAACTATCCAGGGTCTAGGGAGTAGGGTAGGGGGGATGTCTTGGGGGGGGGGGGGGTTGGGGGATGTCTAGGGGCTGTCCTGGGTCCAAAGAGAATGGTGGGGGTTGTCCAGGGTCCAGGGAGGAGGGGGGGGGGGGGTTTCCAAGGTCTAGGGAGGAGGGTGGGGGGTTTAATGAGGTCTAGGGAAGATGGTGGGGGGTTGTCCAGGGTCCAGGGAGGAGGGGGGATGTCCGAGGTCCAGGGCGGGGGGTGGGGGCTGTCCGGGTGGCTTTCTGGGGGCTGTCGGGGGTCCAGGTAGGAGGGTTGGGGGGCTCTCCAGGGTCCAGGGAGGAGGGGGTTGTCCGGGGTCAAGGGAGGAGGGTGGAGAACTATCCATGGGGCTATCCGCGGTCCTGGGAGGAGGGGGGGGGGGGGGGGGTTGTTCGGGGGGGGGGTGTAATTGATTGTTGTATTAGAAATCCCATACATAGTTTTTCCATGAAACAATGGGATTAAAAATTCTACCTTTTTTATTTTATGGCACTGTCAATATACTGGAGTCATGGAAGCATGAGTCAATTTTTTCACCCTGACAATATCATCATTTTGATTAGATGCATTATATGTCCTCATTTAGAAGTCTTCTTGAGTAAAAATCCTTTCTTTTTCATGATACCTATTAAATAGAAACTGACCATCCAACATATTCTCCAGTCCAGTCTATTCATTTTGATCATCAGCAATTTGAGCTTTCATTTTCTCCACATTGTGAAAACACACATAGTAGTTAACTGGAAAACAATATTTTGTTATATGGGAGCTAACTTCTTCACATATCAACCATGTTCTACCAACAAAATTGGAATGTGGGCAGTATATGCAACCACTATTTGAAGCATTGTGAAATTAAAAATTAAATAATATATTTAAATTGATTTGAAAATCGCTTGAGATCTGATAAGTTTCATACATCCATCTTCTATCCATTCTGTAAAAAAGAGTTGATATAAGTCATTTCGTCATAAAAAATTTAATAATATTGATGTTTAATTGAAAATATATTTAAGTAAACGATAAAGGAAGGAGTTTCTAGTTATTGTAGTGAACTGTTTAAACAATGTAATGATATACTAATTAATTCAGTTATGTGTTCCTAAATTCACGGTGAGATGTGTTTTGTAATTTTTTCATTTTTCACATACCAAGAAGACACCATACACCTGGTAAAACATTGTTCAAGATATTACAAAGTGAATTATCTTCATGAAAGGTGTATAATGTGTAAATAGAGTTTTTTAAATAAGTTATTAATGCTGAAAAATGGAAATATTTTGAAAAGTTAGTACATTTCATGACACCCAACCTAAAGTACACAGAATGTACCGTATCACTCCAATAAAAAAATGAAAACCACATAAAATGAGTGGCTATGAAGACTTCAAATCATGATGATTCATATAATCACGACACTTGAGTTGTAAAACGAAAATAGAAAAAAAAGTGAATTACACTTATTGGGAGGGTTATCCAGGGGGTGGGAGGGCTTTACAGGTGGTGGGGTGGTATCCAGGGGGGTTTTCCAAGGGGTGGGAGGGCTTTCCATGGAGTGGGGGTTGTCCAAGAGGGTGGGGTGGTGTCAAGGGGGGTTTTCCAAGGGTGTGGGAGGGCTTTCTAGGGTGTGGGGTGGTGTCCAGGGGGGTTGTCCAAGGGGGTGGGGGTGTCTAGGGGTGGGGGTGTCCAGGGGGGGATATCCAGGGGGTGGGGTGGTGCCCAGGGGGGTTGTCTGAGGGGTGGGGATTTCCAGGGGGTGGGGTTTTGTGGTGTCTAGGTGGGACTATCATGGGGGTGGGGGATTTCCAAGGGGGTGGGTGGTGTCCAGGGGGGTTGTCCAAGGGGTTGTGGGTGTCCAGTGGGTGGGGGTTGTCCAGGGGGTGGGGTGGTGTCCAGGGTGTTATCCAAGGGGGTGGGGGTGGAAAACTCCCCTTCCTCTCGGGGCATCCCACACCCCTCCTATATGAAATAAGTATAAGAAAACCATCATTAATTTTCTTATCCCATCCGACCATATACCATACCACCCATGGAATACCCTATAACTAATTAATATCCTAATGTTATACAAAATCCCATAGGTCATAATCGATATATGGAAAATATCATTAGCCATCCTCATCCACATCCCAGCATAACTCCCCTCTAGGTTGTAACCATACCCCATAGGCCACAAGGAACTCACATAACAATTTCCAACATACCCAACTCACTCAATAATATAACCCCAATGAGTCACTCAGACCATTATCCCTTTCAAACACTTTCCATGTACTACTTGAATAAAAAACTAAGTATATAACCATATATCTTCTTATTAAGAGGTGTCACACAAAACCACACTAAGACAACATATGACATTTATCAATAGAGATAGCAAGATAAATAATACAAATCAACGAAATAGGTTATCACATTATACATGAAATCAATGAATCATATTTATACTACACTATACACGAAATACCCCATAAAACTAGATTCATTATACAACCAATAACTCTCATAATTGAGATAACATAACAGACAAAAACTGAACCACACTTATTCAACACCTCAAATGGGATTTTACTATCCCCACGACACACTAGAATGGCTTACTGTACAAATTGAAAGGATTCCACTTGAAGAAACTTCTACACAAGGCCCCCATCACATTAAATAATATAAAACCTTACTCTCTTGATCAGATCTTCAAGAAATGACTTGTTTAAAGGGAAAATGATAGGAGAAATAGAAATAGATGTAGACCACACAGTTCTTGTTTAGGAGAAATCAAAATAAATAATAAACAAAAACAAATGCATGAAATTCCACTTATAGATTATATGTGTAGAATAAAATAATTACCTGATTTCATAGAGGGATTTGAGATATACCTTGGGGTGAAGAGAGAGTGTCGACAATGATTAGGTTTATGGAAAACTGGAAGAGAGATTGCAATCAGGTAGAGGGATTCTGGAAGTGATTCTATTTGGGGGAAACCATTGGGAAAGATTGTATTTGACAATGGTTTTTAAAAAGCGTTGGTATATATATAGTTTTTTCAAGATTTTCCCAACGGTTTAAGTAAACTGGTGGGAAAATCAAATTATCATCCCATTATCCCAACAGTTTGAAGAAACCGTTGGGAAAACTTATGTATTCCAACAGATTATTCAATACATTGGTATACAAGTGTTGGTAAAACATAATTTTCTAGCAGTGAAGGTAATGGAATTCATCTCAATTTACTTCTTTTGAAAAATATTTTAATATTATAGAAAAATTTATTTTATATGTGGTATGCACTGCACCTTTTACATGTAATAGAAATAATCCTTCATGATGAATTTTATTTTATGTTTAAATTATAATTACTTAATGCAATGGCATTTTACTTTAAAGTAATCATTTCGTAGGATATTTTGATAACTCAATTTATTTTATTTTGGTTATTTACTTATCAATTGTCATTGATAGTGTAGGATTATGTGCATAATTATTTTTTTATTTTATGTTATATTTACACATATTTTATAATAATTTACACTTGACACAAGTATTCTATTATTTTGATCATTTTCACTTCAACATATTATGATATTTGAATGGGTTTATTTCATCAATTTTTTTTAATCGAGATGGTTTTTTCTTAAATTTCCTTTAAAGGAAATTATCTAATCAATGATAAAAAAATCCACATCATTTTATTCTCATTTTTTATTCATGAAAATTTCAAGTAACAGTACAATTTTAATCTCCTTGGTACTTAATCTTATTTATAAAATGTTTTTAGGAAAATCTTACTTTATTTCTCTATTTGATCAAAAATCAGTTCTCTTTCAAAATAATATTTTATATAAATGTTTTCAATAATTCCTTTAATATTATTTTATTGTTTTTTAAATACATTTGACTAATTTTTATAATTTTATAAAATGTATTAAAATAAATATTCGTGTCATTCTATAAAAAAGTTTCTTATGACTTTTCATACAAAACTTCAAAATGAATCTTTGTTTTAACATACTTGGGAGGGAAAAAATTTCCACTATTATATAAATTAAATGATTTAAATCATATTTTAAAACTTTTAATAGAATTTTTTAATAAATATTATTTCCAAATATTCTATAACTTTTTTTTATTTTTATATGTGATTTTTAAAGATAAATGGGTATTTTCCTAAAAAAATTGTATATATCTTTATATGGTATTTCTATTCTTTAATAAAAACACCTCTTTATTTTTTCTATACTACACTAGATATATTTTTAATTATTAGATCCTAATTAATTCTCTAGATGGTTTAAAATTATTTTTAACATTTAATGTACTAGAATTATAATTATTTTTTAAATTTTGTTATCATTAACTTTTTATTGAAGTATGCACTTTCTTGTGATCATGAAAATTTTCATTTACCCAAAATATCAATATTATTTATCATGGAAGAGTTTATTTCTTAAAAAATATATATTATATATTCATACAGTTATAGACATTGAAATTTATTTTATTTATTGGTTAAATATTGACATATTGTATTATTTATTAAAAATAGACAATTATTGATAAGGTATTTCTCTCCAGAAATAATTTTTTCATTCAATATATAAGTAATTCATTGGTAATAAAGTGATGGGTGTGGACCATAATTATATATCCCCTCGATTCATCAATATTCTCATAATGAGAATCATTAAGTTTTAATTAAGAGGGTTTTACACATAGTTTTAAATAGTCTTATCAAATGTATTGAAGGTATATATATTATATACATGAGATTATGACATCTAGTATTAAGAATTTCCATCATTTTGAAATATTTTATTATTATCTAAGATATCATTGCATTAATATTATCCATGGATGCATTTTTTTCTTAATTTATTGATTAAATGGAATGTGTGTTCAACTATTTACCTTTGAATATTAATTATGACTTAACTAATCAGGGAAATAAAGTTATAGGTTAAATTTAATGTGTATTTTAAAATCTATATTTCCATATTGATTATGATTTATTTATTTTGGATAGCTTCCCTTTATGTAACTCATTCTAGGAATTTGATTTCACCCTTATATTTATTAATTTTTTTTGGATATGAACAAAGAATCTTTAAATGGGTGGAAGGTTGAAGAATTATTAATTACAATATGTTGTATTGCATGTTTTCTAGTATAATAATTGACTCACGTATGTATCTAGTTTACCAATACTACTAAATTATTCATTCCTTTTGAATGTGATCACATATATCTTACAATAATGTGATCATGTAACGATAAACTCTAGGTTACTAGGGTTGATTTATTCAAATTATTTCACTTCTTCAATGATGATATTATTCTATGATTATGTGAAATTTTCATTTTATTGAATCATTCTATATTTACCCTTCTTGTGAAGATTTACATTTTATACATATAATTTCTCAATTTATTAATTCAATCTTAAATGATATAATATCTATAAGGGTTATTCCTCTCAATATTGTTTCATTGAGACATGACTTTTGTTATACACCTATTTATGTTAGTGAGGTTTATATACTTCCTCTTTTTCATTCTATATCATTTAACCTTCTAATGTTATGATATTAAAATCTACAACCTAAATTATTTAATTTAAGGGTTTTGAACGTAACCATAGTGGTAAGGGTTATATCATAATTTTATCATTCTTTGTGATTGTTTATGATTAATTCTGTGTTGGGGGGGAATTATTCAATATGTATACGTTAAACCAATAATTTTTTCTTATTCTATGGTTATTTCTATAAATTAAAATTTCTTCCATTCATTTGTCTTTCATTATGTACCTAAGATACCAAAATAATGTTTTGAAGGAAAATAGACTTTTTTTACATGGTCAGGAATCTTTATTTACGTATATATTTTCCAAAAAAATAACAATTTTTTTAATATTATCCAATAATTTATAAAATAAATTTTTATCCCTATTTTACTTTTTAAAAAATTCATGTAATTAATATTTTTATTGTTTTATAAACATTGAAATTTTGACTTTTTAATAATAAGGTAAAGATAAAGTTTTTTAGTACACATGGTGTGAATATTATTTCCCACCATCATGACATCCAAATAATTTTAATATTCCTTTAAAATATTCAGAGGTTCCTTTTAAAGAAATTTTTTCTTTAATATTTGGAAAAAATGTATATTTTAAATAAATTTTTTCAATGTGAATAGGGTATTTTCTTCTTAAAATGCTATAGGGGTCTTTTTAAAAAAAATTATACATACATCCATTGATGAGTCTTATTCTTTCCCAGAGATATACACTAATTTTACCATCAACCATATTTCTATTTATTGGACTTATTAAGTGATGGGTGGGTCTTCTAATTACATATCATTTTAATTCATCTTTAGGTATCATTAGATAAAACATGATAGTTATTTAGAAAATGCCTTACCCATTTATGTATGATGTGTTGGAAAGAGGTATTTACAGTACTTTTATGATTTCATTGAATGAGGCCTTGACTGTAAGTTTAATATATCTAAAATTATTTTTTAAAAAATAATTAAATTATTTAGTGATATATATTTGATTATTTTATTTGATATTTAATTCAAATAATAGATTCAAGCTCATGATATTATTTATATGGAATTATAATATCCTCATTTATTCCATCCATATTATTCTAGATTTATTTTTTATATGATGGCTTAGGTTGTACATATTTTTTTAACAGCATTGTGATATTTGATGTATATTTTTGTGTACCAGTTACTTATGCATCTATGTTTTATTTATGTATTTTTCCTTATTCTATATAATAGTGTTCGAGGATGTTCTATCCATGAATTTCATATGTTGTTTTTTAGATACATTTTATATCTCCTATTAATCAAAGTATTATGATTAAATCCCCC
Organism: Viscum album; assembly: GCA_963277665.1. Lineage (NCBI taxonomy): Eukaryota > Viridiplantae > Streptophyta > Magnoliopsida > Santalales > Viscaceae > Viscum > Viscum album. The sequence continues at coordinate 1,931,224,604 of OY728161.1, read as the reverse complement.
TACCCTATGATTATTAAAAGTGTCCAATGTATTTATTGGGCGTATATATTCCTTGAAATCTAAAGTAACCACCTGTAAATTCATGTCATAACTCTTATTTAGGTTACATGTCTATTACCATATTTGGAATAAAACTCCAGACTATGGTTTGGGATATGCATCTAAAGTAAATTCATATTTATTTATGTCTTCACTATTGAATTTCTTCTTACACTACAATATAGACTATGAGATAAATCAATTTTTTGTGAGGATTAATTTTATATTGTGTAGCCTAATGTAGTTGACCAATTATCAAACAATATCTACATGATATCCTCTATAAATCCTCCAAGATTTTTAAAAGATCTCTCTAAACTTATTATATTACTAAATTAGCTATGATGAAGTCACTTCTATTTTGTCATGAGATCCAACAAGATAGGATAAAAAATTATTTTCTACCTCATTCAAAATCATAATATAGAAAATTTGTTCTATGGTATAAAATCTATAGTTCAGTTGGGCTTCAATATTTTTATCTCTCTATAGTGTATTCACCCTTGAAAGTCTAGTGAAATTGATTTTAATATTATAACCTCTTACAGATTTTTTTTTTCTACTATGATGAGGTTCCACATAAAAATTTCCCATACTCCTACTAAATTATATATTGTGGCCTTATAAATATTATTTAGTCAACTTAGGTCTTAATACACAATAAAAACACTTTTTTATTCACACTGATTAATAATAAAAGTTGATTTTAAACCACTAACATAGGTTTTAATGCCATTAGTGATTTCCTGTAACCTCCCATGTTGACTTGTATATAATAGGCTACGTATTATTTTCCCCTTGTGCATACTTTCATTTATTCCTACCTTTATCTGCACTTTTCCATTCCCACATGGGTTATCACATGAAATATTATCCTACCACCTATCTATATATTTTATTCTTTAGATTTACCACTAACATATTTATAAGATACAGAAGAGGGTCAATCCTTTATCTAGCTATATGTTTCATTTTTTATAGATTTATTTGTGTAACAACTATGATCTTTGTGATTTGATTAGTAAGATTATAATAATTTCTCAAGTCGTGTGAATACCTTTAACTTATGTACTATAGTTTAATATCTAGAAGTGTAAATGGAAATTCTTATATTCAAAAGACAATTCATTCCACAATTATTATTTGTTGCAACCATGGAAACTATGACATGGTTTGGTATTTCAAAAAAATATCATGGGGTATCCTATGTTAAGATGATGTAGATTCTATACTCTAGATATATTTTCCTCTAGCATATATTGATCACACTTTATCTATCCTCCATACCTTATGGACAAAATCATCCCATAAAAATCATCCAATAATTCATATTACCAACACCAAAAATTTGAGTAACTATAATTCCACATGTATTGTGTTAATAAATCAATCACTTTTCATGTCAAAAAAATTACTTCTGAATAATAATTTCCTTTCAAACAATACATCAAAAACTACTAGGGTTTAAAAAATATTCCCTTTTTTGACATGATTCACTTTTATTTGATACCCCCCTTTGTCAATGAAATAAAGTGGGTAAATGTTTCTTCATTCACCCCCATTGTTTCAAAAATTCTTGGGATTATTCTTACCCTACAAAATATATATTATTAAAATTTACTCTATGAAAATACCTCAATCATCTTTAACTTTTCACCCCTGAAAGTTTTGAGTTCCCTAAGAAGAAATTCTTTATTTTTTCGGGGGAACAATTACACTATGTTCTCCCCCTTTTAAAATTGTGAATTTTCACTACTTCATCATACTAATTGAAAAACATTATGGTTGGATTTTCCAATACCATAATCTTTCATGAAGTGTGTTTCCAAGATAGTATCTTAAATTCAATGAAATACATTGAGGGAATTTACCACTTATAATTTGGACTATAAAAACCCATCTAAACATACTGATCCTGGACTTAGTGTATGAAAGAAGTATTTATGTTAACCTTCAAAAAAATTCCCATGCATATAAAGAATATCAATAAAATTATAGAATTATTTTTTATTTCCACAATCCTATAAAAACTATTATTTCATAGGATTAATTATTAGAAAATTATGATTGATATAAATTACTGTTTTATCATAAACATAGACTGAATTTATCTTCAATTGTAAATAATTATTGAGATAAAATCCATCTTTGGGAAAACACTTGTTGAGAAAAAAATCACTCTCACTAAATTTTTTTAGTATATTATATCACGCAATATATAATACTTATCATTCGTTCATAGAAAAATATACATGAAATTCATTCCTGTTCTTACTTCCATATTTAATCTATCCTTCTATTTAGTGGTATGATTACACTATTTCCATTTCATTATATCACTTGTAACACACCAAATTTAGTCTGAAATTTATCATAAAAGTCCAGAATTAACATGATTTTATTGATTGTATTACACAGGACCAGAAATCGTTTTCTTACATTATTTAGTTCTTTTAAATTACATTTTTATCACAAAATCTTCACCCCTACCTAATGGTTTAAAATTTTTAACATTTATGGAAACAATTAATTCAAACAGTACTTGATCCATGAAAAAATATCTCAATAAATATTGTCTTTCATCTCATACTTATGAGAATCTCAAGAACACTTTCCCAATGTATTATGTCTCCTTCGGAAAAATGTACCTTTTAAAATATTTTTAAAAATATTAAATTATATGGAAAGAGGGGATTCATTCCATTTTTCATAGGTTAAAGAGGTTAGTAAGTCACTATGGACCACCATTTTCCATTTTCCTTCAACTTGGTGTCCATTTTAAGATCTTAATTAGATTTAATTTAATAAAATCCATTCCCAAATTACTTTTTTATTCCATTATTCACAACCAAAAATAGAACTTTATTTATGGGGACAAATTTACAAAAAATATTTTCATTCTCTACTACACTCTGCATTTTCATTTTCTACACCTTTTTAGAAGTCAATTTTCCCCTACAATTACGGTATGATGTTTCAACACATAAATATTCTGGAGAAATACATTTCTGATATTATTTTTTATTATTCAAAAAAATGTGGAATTTTTTAAGTCTCATATATTATTATTTTATCTCTTAGAATTTTTCCCTTGAAAATAGTTTAGGGGACCATGTTCTCATTACCTTCTATATGGATATCATCTTCATTCAGCCCATAAAATATATTTCTTAATTGAATTGATTTATCATTATATTAATTTTGATTTCCTCCTTTAATACCTAATAAATTTCATCCAAAATTTCAACTTGAGGAATGGTAAATATTATATAAATTATTACGATGTTACCCAAATATTTTCTAATGTTCCTGTAAACACCATCGTTCCAAATTATCACCATATTTACAACATTTATTTTATTCGCATTCCGCGATAAAAAAATGAGATATGTGTCCATGATTCCCAAAAATGTAGAACATATTTTTAAACATTATTATAGATATCATCAAGCTCAAATTGCATCTTGATGTAAATAAATGGTTGTTTCCATCACCTCCTAGATTTTCCTGTTTCTTGAGAATACATATGGTTATGTTATTCACACTCCTCTATGAAGTATCAAAATAAAAGATACCAATTTTCCCCAAATTTCACGGGCTTTGGGACAACACAATATTCTCATGATTTTCCTTAGGTAAAAATGTTTTCCTTTCATGTTACTATCCCCAACTGAAGGATGGTTAAATAATATATTAAAATCCTTTCTATGTTTAGGCATACCCTTCACATCCAACTTCTTCTTGGTTAAATTTATCTCATATTCCAAATTTTGAATCTATTTTTCCTTAACTCAAGTTGATAATTTAGATCATCTTTTACCACCTTCCATGTAGAAATTTCATATTCTTAATAATGAGCGGTTTTCAAAACCATGTCACTATTCGCTTTCATATTATTACTCATTTTAAAAATGGAGTATTTAAGTTAAATTTTTTCTAAAATTCTTTTTCTCTCTTTAATATCTCCTATCAGATGTAAAGTTAGTTCCTCATTCTTGGATTTCCAATTCGAAACTTTTTTGAGTTAATATTATCTCCCTTGATATCAAATTTAAGTTTTTCATCATTGGAATACATCACATCCCATTTTATTACATGAAAAATATTATTCTTGCTCAAATATATGGCCACATAAACAATCATTTTTATAGGATTTTCAACTATTCAATTTTGATTTCCAAAACCTTGATCATAAAATATTTAGACTCTTTTTGTCTTAATTGCTATTCCATATCCTTTAATAGGTTGTAAAATTCAAATTTCATTCTTTTTTTTAATTCCTCGCCATTATTAGTCCTAAATTTATTTATCCAAGCATCATATTCATTCATTAATATATCATAATTAATTATATAAAAATATCCACGCATAGAATCATTCATACTTCATTTTATATGTTGCTAAATTCCTTTAGTAGGATCCCATTTTTTTAAAAATACTCCATAATATAGAATTCCGCATTATATTTTCGTCTTAATCTATTTATATTTTAATATAAATAAGTTTTCATGTGACCTCCATTCATTGATAAATTAATCTTTCAGCATTGTCTATATATATTTAGATAACTTTCCGGGATCAATTTTCTGATAATAATATTCTCTAATAGAACACTTTAATGGCTTCTTGAGCGATGCATCAATCCATTTGTTTCTTAGGAACATTTCAATGATCATTCCAGGAGGATTAATTGAAAAATTTCTTATTGAAAAAATTATCTAGAAACATCAAGAAAACCAATCATAAATGTAATGATATCTATTTCCTCCTAAAATAAGTTCCCCCAAAAAAAGTTACCTTTCACAATTAATTCTATTTCTCTTCAAAATATACAGATCTTGTTAGAGAAAAACAATTCAATAGAAAATATAACCATTTTCTAATACAGGTTTTTAGGTTCCTTAAGGTACATTGGTGAGATATACCTTGAGAGGGGGTGAATTAGGGTATGAAATGAACTTCCAATTTTAAAATATTTACTTTTAAACTGTTAATTTCTTAATGAAATTTAACTCTTACATAGAAGGGTCACATATATTCTTCGTGATGATTATATCATCTAATTCCCAATTTACATGACCATTCATTCCAAAGATATTATTTATTTATTCTTGAAACCTTTTTTAAAGTATTTTATTGTATATATAATATAATAAATTAATCAAAAAGGAATTATAATTTTGAATTGGTTCACCACTGTAGGTTAGTCTAACAGTCATGTGAAAAAAATTGTGTATATAAACATAAACACAATAAGATAACTTCTTTGGGTTTGTCTGGGTAACTTCTTCATAGGCATAGTACACTCAAAAATGTATTTAGTTATTTCACTACCACATTTGGATCACATCCAATCCCTTCTTTCCTTTGGTTCCCTGCTCTAATAAGGGGATTATAATTTGGAACAAAGGGTAAAAAAATTTCACCATGTTGTTGATGATTGCCACATATATGGATGGGTTCCTTTCAATCACCTCTTTATCCTTCATTTTCTTGCTATGTTTATACTTTTAATAGAATATATTTTCCATGAGAGGTCATGGAATCACCTTCTTCCTCTTTCTAGAACTGTGTTTGAATTCCCAATTTTATTAGGAAGCATTAATATCTTATCTGATTCTACCTTGGAATGTTCATCAAGAAGTAATAATATATCTTCTTCCTTCTTATTAATTGAAACAAAATTTCATCTCTTATTAAAATATACGATCATAAATATTCACTATTTTCAGGGATTCTCTTATAAAAAACACCCACATATAGTTTTATAGAGATATATTATCTTTTCATTGAATCTAAGTAAGAAAATGCCTCTGTGATTATTCCAAGTGTCTCATGTATTATGTGAGGCCATAATATGATATTAATTCTTAATTAATCACAACAAAATTTATGTTATAAATCCACTATCAATTACTAGTAAACTATTTCATCTGGACCAAAAATAATTGGTTGTGGCATGGCTTATACTTCCACCACAAATTTATCACTCTTCATTACTTCACTATAGTGTTTCTTAGAAAACTATAAGGTAAACAATGTTCTCAATCAATGTTTATGGTAAAAAATTATTCAATGAAATTTAACCTAATATAGTTGACCATATCTAGAAGCCCTATATGAATTCTTATCTACATAGTCTCCTCCATAATACTTAAATTATTGTGGCATCATCTTCTTTAAATTTTTTGACACACCAAAATAGCCACAGTGTAGTCACTTACACAATAGTTTTATATCGAGTATGAAAGAAAATAATAATTCATTAGTTCCACCTTCTTCACACTATCCACATCATTAACTGTTTCTTTGAATGAACTCCACAATTCAATATGGCCACAAAGTATTCCTCCCTCTATGGTACAATAACCCTTTATACTCTGGTTATATAGAAGTTTGAATTATTACTTTCTATATTGTTTTACTTCTTACTATGGTCAGGTCATGCATATGAATCAAATATAGTACACCAACATTATATGTTATAGTCTCCTCTTTGCAACATTGTCTAGTTGAGTCTTGTCCAATATTAGACGTGCCTTTTTATTCACACTACATAATAGGAATGGATGATTCTTGGCTATTACTTCATGTATGAATGGTGTGGGTTCTTACCTACAGCCTCTTCTGTTGACCCGCATGTGATAAGATAAGAACCATTTTCCACTACAGTTCACCTTTTCTCCTACCTACCTTTATAATCACATTCTATTTCTTACATATGTTCTCACATTCATGTTTCTCTTGCCTCTCACATGGCTATATCATGCCTGACCTAGACCACAAGCATAAATGGAGGCTTCTTAAGTGGCCCTAGCCTTTAGTTGGATATACTTTTCATATTCAAAAATAAATTTATGGGAAAAACATTCCCTCTAGGGTGTAATCAGTGAACTCAAACTACTTTCACATGTCATAGGAATACCTTGATAATATGTACTACAATTTAGAATCTAACTATGGTGTGGAAGAGTATAATATTCTAGAGATAGGTCTTACCAAATTTATTCTATTTTGAAACATTAAAAACAATATTATGGTCCACTATAATAATTAAATATCATTGTGTAGCCTTTGGTATGATGAAATAGATTTTTACATGAAGATATATTTCTCTTGAACAGCTTCTAATAACTCTTTATCCCTACTTAAAATGTTATGGACTTAATGGGTCTATATAAATCCTTCAGTAATCCATAATAGACCTCTATGAAACCATATTTATATCAAAAAACATTATGATTCCATAAATTCTACATGTATTTTGTCAATAAATTCAACACGTGTATTTTCAAGAAACATGGATTTTCTATAAATATTCCTTGTCCATAAAATCAAAAAAACCTATTCGGGATCCAATATGGGGCATGAAGGTAAGAAGAACTAGAGAGGATAATATGGTTCCATGGTAGTGCACCTCAGTATCTTGAGTAAGGGATTGGATATCCCTCCTTTAAAGAAGATGTTATATTTATCCCTATAAATTCTTCTGACATATTCCTTGAAAATCTAAAAAAATAAATAAGATAATAATAATAATAGATAACACAGGGTAGGTAGGATGGGTTAAAAACCCAAACCATAATAACATACAAACACACATACATGTAATAAGATATTTTGGATCGAAACTTATTCCCACTGTAAAAGTAGTTCCACCTATCAACATTGCACATCTTATTATATTTTAAAATTCCTTGTTAAGACCCCTAGTACATACTAATAGACTATTTTTTTATGTTTTCACACCCACACTTGATCTTTCCACCCGTATGAATTAGTGACGCTTATTATAACATATTATAAATGGTCATCTAATCTACATATATGACACTTATCAATGATACAACTATTAAAAACCCTCAATTATATTTATTGAAAAGCAATAATTCACTATTATTCTACAATGAATGACATCTTCATCTCGCCATTTTGTGTGTCTGAATATTCCAACAAATCAACCCAATGTCTTCATATGTTAGGAATAACCACACCCTTTTCATTATAAATTCTAAAAACACCTACACACACACAATCCTAATTCACATGATAAAAAAATATATCCTTTAAAAAATTGGTAAACCCATAGTTGGGGGTTGAACACCTAATTTCTAATATTCATAACAGTATACATAAGACACAATCATAAAATTGTATCCATAATAATAATATTAATAAAATAATAATAAAATAATAATAATAACAAAAAATAAAAATAATAAAAATGATATAATATATTTATATATATGTAATTAGGTATAGATTGAAATATAAAGAGTTTTTATATAAACACACATTTGAGGGATGGTGAACCAGGTTTTGTCCACTATTACCAAATTTATAATATCCCATCATATATTTTACCCATGAGATCATTGAATATTTTATATCAATTAAGGAAAATGTATCACTTATACTTTAAAATGGCATATACCTATAATAAATGCAGATAAAAAGTAAGTATGATATTGGTTTCCACAACGTTTGTTATCAATGTGAGCATACTCCTTACAATAGCCTATTATTAATCTGGTCCACATATCTTCCACCATGATTCTTATGATCAATAAAACTTGAATATTATTGTTTATCATAACCCATTCACTCTCCATATTACAAAATTTAAGAAGTTCACAATATACCACATATGAGAAATGCACCATCCCACAACACACCTTCATCTTGGAATCACACCAACTAGCCATTCATCTTCCTCCTTACTAGAAGAATATCAAAATATATATATATATGTTTCTACACCCATAAAAGTATTTACTTCCTCAAGAACAATGTGACATTGATTTCATAAATTTCATTATCAATTTTTTTGGAATATATGTCTCTGAATCAATACACAAACCTCAGATTCTCAGGGAAAACTACTAATAGACCCCCTCATATTAAATTATATAGAATAAAATATAGAAAATATATTATATTGAAAGTCTAAAAAATAAATAATAGGTCCTAAACAAGTTTCTTGTAGATTTTTTATAGAGAATACACTAGAATTCTATTTTCTCATAGAATGAAATACCATGAAATGTCAATTTCTACTCTATAATAATAATAATAATTATTCTTCTATATATTTTATAAGATAAATATGAATAGATTCTTATTCTATTAAAAACACATATTTTCATAAATTATACATATCTTTAGAGAAATCATCAAATCCCTCTTCATGAGAACTTATTTTCTCTCAGCTTATCTTAGATTTACTTTTTTTTCATGTGTCTGGATTCTCCTCTCAGTATACTCATTCCTCTTATCAAATTCTTCAAGAGGTTTATTTTCTCTCTATGAACTCTGTTATATCCCCTCTAATAGTGGCGAACTGAAACCTTATCTATTTTATTCTTCTTTGATATTTAGAACTTATTATATAACTACATTAAATTTATCCAGTCATATTTCATATCTATAGATGAATTATTCAAATGAAATTCTTCTTTATAGCTAAAAAACCTAGGTATAAAATAACTATATTTGGGTTCTCAGGATCATTGGTGTAGTTTTTAAAAAGATCCCTTGTATCCCTTCCTTTCATAGATTTCAAACATAGTTATTCCATTCTCTTTATTTCTTATTTTTAAACCATGGACCAATGTGTCTTATCCATTATCTTTAGTAGACTCAACTTCACCTTCCTCAAAAAATACATTCCACAAAATCTTTAATGAATCACTCATCAATTTTTGTATTCAATATAGAAGTAGTAGATCATGGATGTGAATTTTTATTTTTGATATTAAGAATATCCTATGAAGGTATATACAAATTCAAATTGAATCTATAAACACTATTTTAATCTTAGATTGACACTCATCTTCTAATCCATGAATCACAAAAATACTTGTTTTATTCATTTTTCTCATCAAGAAGTTAATATTTTTAAAACACATATTTTAGAGCTTAAAATGATTCAAAACTAAAATATGTGGTTATATATATAGGTCATTATCTAGATAAAAGGATATAACCAAAGTAATGGATATTATATCTATGAAATCAATTGATATATGCTCATAGATATAGCCATAATCAATGCATGTGGACATATCCCTAAGGAAATATAAAGCACCACATGGAGCATGGTCATTAAAATACACTAATCACCACTTTTTTTTATCATGGATAATGTTTCATCCATATTAGAAAAATATAGATACAACCATTTATTACCCTGGTTGGAGGGTTATTTAAAAAAATTAAGAAGCTTTTGGGTTTTGAACTCAGGCCTGGAACATATATTTCAAAGTACTCTTCAACTACGATGCCAATATTTTTTTATAAATATATGGGGAAATATATATATATATATATATATATATATATATATATTCTTATTACGTTAATTCTTTTTTAATTATGTTTGTAAAAGGATATAGACACTGTATAAGATTCCCCTAGATATAAAATGCCTATTGACACCGTCTTATATAGTCATGACTATAGGGACAGTGCGGAAATATTTTTTCTATATCCCTATAAGACTGTGGATAAAGGTTTTTGGTGAAATGTCTTATGACATAGGTCTTATATAACCATGGATATAGGGAATAGAAATAAAAAACTATATCAACATCCCTATATGGCCATGGATATGGAGAATGGATGTAGGTCTTATAGTGACAATCCAATAAGATCATGGTTAAAAGGTCTAACTATGAAGGATTATAGCTACAGTCTCATAGGATCATGGAGACAAGGTCTATGTGTATGGATTATAGCCATTGTTCAAGAGGAACATGGCGAAAGGAGATGGTTGTGAATTCCAATAGTCACAGTTATATAGTTTCATGACTATAAGATCTCCACCATTCCCTTCCCATAGAAAAAACCAAATATAGAAGTATTCTCATTAAAAAACATGTGGCATAAATCCATTAGAATATTTTATTGTTTTTATATACTACCAATAGCCAAAGACATGGGATTATTATGTCAAAAAGTATTCAATCACCATTTCATTCCACACCTGGATATATCCATATCATATAGTGGTATCTCTTAAATATTATCCATATTTTTATCATATTCTACAAGATTTATGATCAAATTCTATCAATTTTCTATCTTGGAACGCACACCCATTTTAGTGTTTTTGATGTTTAAAACATTGTAAGACATACATAGATCATAATAATTTGATTTATTCCTTTATATGTTAAATATTGAAACTTCATATTTCAATAAATATAATTATTATCATTTATAAAATTCTGGATGGTTTTATAGATAGTATATAACTCTTACGATCAAGGCATTCATCCCTATAGTGAACACAAATATTGTGATCATGATTTCGAGGATCAACTGACACTTTTAAATATGATGCTTCTACAAGTTATTTTTACACATATTAATTCATCATTATGAAATATCTATTTTATCCATATATAGTTTAGAAGATGTATACACAACATTGAATGATGTTTTTATAGTTTAACATGATGTTTATACAGATATTCATTCACTCCTGAAAAGCCTATGGATTATATCCATGTTGCTACACCTTTTCCATTTTTCACTCAACTATACTATACTTTCCTTTAAAAACTCATGAGATCATCATTACGATCTAATAGATGGTGTTTAAATAAGATATAGATCATTTATTCATTTTACAGGGAGATGACCATTATAGTTCTAGACTTTAATAACATCACCAACACTTATAAATTGTTGAATGCTTCAAATCAAATATAACCCACTTTAAATGAATTTATGTCATATCAAATCTTCTAAAGACATCATAAAAGAGTGAAATATAAACTACATGAAATTTAATTAATATAAGTTAAAAAAGAGATGGATTTTCAAATTTTAGTTATCACTTCTTTAAAAAATTGAACCAATTTCATTAAATTTGAATATATTGTTACAATATATCCAGAAAAGTTCATCTTCCATATTTTCACCTATGGTTTTCCATATAAATTAAATGATTATAGATAGAAACTTCTAACTTTATCACCTATCTTTTGAATACATACTAGCTCTCAAATCTTTATATATAATGGATTACTCACCACGAAACCAACTTTATTCTTCTTAACCCAAAAAATTGGTAGTAATATCACTTCATTTTTTAATATGAGAAATATCCATGAGATAAATACTTATTTACATATATAAATACATTCCACCCATTTTCATTTTGACAATAATAATTGTTCAAAATTTATTAAATATAGTGATAACTCAATCTCTTCATTGGGGATTGTTTTAAATAACAATTTACTTACAAAGGTGATGAAACTTATTTATCGTCCTATTAAATAATAAATGAAAAGTGGGATGTTTTTCTACCTCTTGTTAGAATTATAGGGAGGATTTAAATCTTTTTATCCTCTTTTATCAATTCCGCAACTCAAAGGGAAATATTTCTCTTATCAAACTAACTATTTTGAATTTATGATACTCATTATCTTCCCATATGTTCATACAATTTATAGGTTTTCCATTATTCCCATGATATAATGGTGGCCTCACAATATTGGTCAATTTGGATTAAAAATCTATCCATAATTTCACCACATGTGATGCCAACATCTAAATTTAAATTCTTTTGTGTTGTTTGTATAAATTTCTAGGAAATGATTGAACTTACACAATCTTGAGAAAAAAAATAAAAATAATTTTTGTTTATGTTATATAATCTCTATTTTGTCATATAATCACGTCCTATTGTTAAATATAATAAATATAGGCCAATAAATTGTCTGTAGAATAAAAAACAATACTTTTCCTTTAATTTTAAAGTGGATTCCTATATATTTGTATTAAATTGTAAGTAAATAAACTTTGGTTGTCTGATCATTGTTTATAAATTATTTTTAAAGGGTATATTCCTTTATTCTAAATAGTTGTTTCCAAGTATGAATGAAAAAAATGATATTTCTGATAGTAATTGTGAGATAAACCCCAATTTATATACTCTGTGGTGAAGAATCCTTTAAGCTATCTAGAATTTAAAATTTTAATTATGTCACCCATTTTGACGATTCTACATCAATTACCACTTTTATAATGAATAGTTCATAAAATAAGGTAATCGGGTGGATCTTCCATTGGGTACATCATTCCTTTAATGTCTATAGTGCATTGACGACTTCATTTATACTCCCCTTTTTATTCAATAATATTTTTCATCATTGGGAAGCATAAAATTATATTCCTTTTAAACTTTCTTCTTAGGTGGATTTTTTTTCATCAACTTAGTAATTAATGAAGTTCATTTTCTATCAGATTACTCAATCCTACTTTTCTTTTGCAACTAATATATCCATATTATAATATATCCATGTCTCACATAATCAAATTTCTTTTGTTGTGTTAACTAATTTAGTATAGAAATTTTATTAATAGTATGATTCATTAAAGATTAAAATTTTTCTTCTATTTTTCATATAAGAACAGTCATACAATTATATCCACATGTTTTTTCATAATTCACATTCCAAAAAAATATTTCTCATCCTTAGATTCAACCTTTTTTGGAATCCTCTCAACAAAATTATCTTGAGTGTCAACCACCATACTGATCTACAATTTTCTTTCCGGAATTGATTCCCTTGGTGTTTTAATATATCACCCTTATTTCATTAAATCCTTCTATGTTTTTTCATTTTCCATGATTTGGACTATATACCCACGATATAAGTATCTTTTATATGTATTTTTAACATTATTCTAAATATTCTTTAACGACATCTTGTGATGATTTAATTTAGAAAACATAATTTAATTATCTCCCAAGGATGAATTGATTTTATTCTTAACCTTCCTTTTTCTTTGTTGGGAAGTTTTCTATCAATAAGAATAAAGGTTATTTTGCGTTAGTATATACCAAAAATATTTATAATAGTGGTCTAATTGAAAATTATGTTTTTTATTATATAAAAACTTTGAAATAAAATGTGAGAAACCATTAAGAAGTTACTCCCAAAAATCATCCACATACATACCTTCAAAAAAATCCTACTCCCTATCAGATTTGAGATCTGAATCCTCAAGAATGAGACTAGATTAGAGGCTAAAGGAGTGAGCGTGCATCCTACCCAACATGCTAGACACCTCCTACCTACTGAAGACCATAGAGGAAACACTATGGTTGGAAAATTATCTTTCTTTTCATCACATTTTTTCTTTTGAATTGTTTGAGTGTCATCCCCAAGGGTTCCAAGATGATTATGCTAAACCAAAGGTGAATTTAATTTAGCCTGATCCCCCATGCCACCATTTGATGTGAAGAGCAGAAAAGTGAAAACAACTGCTACAATTTCCCTAGGAGAACTAACAACAGTAGTGGAAATCCCTTTGGTGTTAGGTTTATCTACTACACCTTGAACAACATTGGCATAGAACGGTCAAGCACGCCCCCCAATAATTGTGGTGACCTTACGTTTACAGTCACCACTCAGTGCCTATGGAATAAAGGGAGGAGAAAGAGTAGCTAAAACTGGTAGACCAAAAGCAGTGGGGGTTGTTAGGGGTAGGCATGGTTGTATCCCGTCGGACCCCTGAGATAGTGGATAACACTTGAATGCAGAATTATCCTACCACTTGATGGAGGCATTCCATAAATCGTTGGCACCATGGAGATAAGGGTGTAATTTTTTTGGGCTTATGATCCCTTGTAACCACTCCTCCCACATCTATGTAAAAAAAGATGTCCAGTGGCCATCTCGACAGCAAAGAGAACAAAATCCAATGGTTTCCTCATAATTAATGTCCCACAAAAAAACAGAAAAACCCTGCACCAAGACATGAAATCATTTCGAGAGATGCTCTGATAGGTCCATATTTACACATAATCGAGCTAATCCATCTTTCTTCATAAAAAGGGTATGCTCGTTAATCTGAAGAAAACAGCTGATGATGTCACCAATACCTTTTAGAACACATGGGTTATGAAAGGGTAGTGGAAGATTTTGATGTTGAATTTACACCACCGCATTCTTGTAGTCACGAAAGGAACCAAAATAAATTTTCCATTGAATGATAAGGAAATGTATGTTATCACACATGCGCTATTCTGATGACTATGCACCGAAAAAATCTTCATTAGAAAATAGATGAATTCTCAAGTTCCAACGATCCTAGGTCATTAACTGCTACTCCAGAACAATGATCCTATGTCGATTTAAAGAAACCATCTAACTATATCTCTTTTATATATAAATTCAGGCCTTCCAAATCTTGTACATGCTAATAATATGTGCCAATAATCAAAGGAACTAAGTCCAAACCTCCATAATCATTATCATCATCGAGTTAATCTCATTATTTTACTAAAAAAAATTACTCTATATATTGAATGACTTTTATTGTTGGGCCGGAACCCCAAATTGTTTGGATCCACTTAAGGGTGTTCTGGGAACAGCACACCGCCAAAATTGATGATGTGGTGGGTGTTTACAAATTTTAACTCTATTATATTTATACTATTTTTAAATTTTCTCATTGTATTTAGAAAAAATAATTTTTGTCCAAACTAATTTAACTCGATAGTGGGTTAACTTGTTTAAATTAGAGTGAGCTGAATAATTCTCTAGATGATCCCAATACAATATTGATACCATGTTTAATATTTTTTGATGTGATAATGCTTTCATAAGTACCATTTATTTCTCTTCTCATCTCATATTATTGGTAAATTTTAGGCAGTTTAGATTCCATATTTCTAAACTAAACTTATAGCTCATGGAAATTTATACTGAGAGGATTGTTTTCATCCTGAGCTGATCTCAGCCTCTCCTCCCAATATTTATTTTTCATATTAATTTGATCCCCATTAATTATATTTCCCTACCAAATCATCTGGTTAAGATCCACCAAATTCTTTCACTGAATTAAATTTGATCATTTTTTCCATCCACATAATATTTTTGTAGATTTTAAATTTTTTGGATCACCACATTGATAAAAAATATTAAAGAAAACTTTATCACGAATAACTAATTTCAAATCATCACTAAATAAATATATATTATCTTTTAAAATTATGGAATAATATTCTTTGTATAATATAATATTTTTTAGGGTGTGGAATCTTTATAGTTTCTTAACCAATATATCTACTCTAGCATCTTCTTCTAAATCAAATTGTTAATTTTTATCAGGAGGTCCACTAATAATGTAAATACAAAAATCCTCACATCAATAGTGAAATTATTAAAATAATCCTGGACCTCAAACAATAGTTCTTCAAAAAATTATGTGAAGACATTCTTATGGATAGATCATTATATATAAGGTAAATCGCATCCAACAACTATCATGATCTTAATTTTACCTATTTCTCATCGAATAATATTATAACTATAACTCATTCTAGATAGGGAAGGACATATATTCATCAATCTGAAGAACATTTATTTGAAAATTTATCTTCATGTAATCTATTACAAATATCTATGAATGTATAATTTTTTTCAAGTCAAATATATAATTTTATCTTATATGAATTGAAAAAAAATTATATATCATAATCAGATCCATTCTATTATCTTCTACCAGTTGTATGTTCTAGTGGATCTGGGAAGACACACTTAATAGGGGAGGGGTGAATTAAATATAGCATGCTTTTTTACTAAATTCCAAATTATCCTTCAATCTCTTAAATAATTTGGTGTTGCAAGCCCTAATTATAATTATTAATAATGGATATATAATATTTTAACTTAGAATACATCCATATAAAATTATTATAGATAAGTAAAGATAGTATAGTTGTTTTTATATGGTTCGGCCTCAATGTGAACCTAATATATACTAAATTTTCTTATTATCTCGGCACATGGTGTTTTAAATATAAATATTAGTATAAATACATATGTTAGTGTATTGTGTTATCCTAAAATACTCTCTCATCATATTATATATGTGATGATGTTCAAAATATTACACATAGGAATAATATAGCATACCATTGCCCTCTTTAAAGATAGAATAACACCAAACGGTCTTGTAACATCTTCATTCATAAAATAGATAATAATTTTTTTACTGATATATCTACACCTAAATTTTTAATTTTATTTCTCATGGTTAGAGTTAATTTTACTTCTTCAATGTATTCAACAAATACTATTGTAACTTGAGATCTAAATATCTATATACCTTCTAGATTGTCTATAGAAAAAAAATTATGACTCTCTCAACACATGTCCCCTAGAATATAAAAATTTTCATTCATTTCAGGCCCATAAATAAATTTACATCTCCTAAAGATATTTAGTAATGAAATAACACAAAAAATAAAAAGGGTTGATTTATTCTCAAAAAATGTACTACTGAAAATGTATGGTCTCACAACTTATTCTTCATATTACATTTATATTCCTTCTTATTCTTCCTTTTGGTATTCTTGTTATTATTATTTTTATTTGATTGACACTACTAGGTCAAATAAAATTTTTATTTGAAATCAGACTTGTCTTTATTTTTGTGTATGTTCAGGAAACTCTTCTTCTTTTTCTTAGAGAGAGACTCTTCTCTCTCTGATTATCTTAAATAAACTTATTTCATCATGATATATTCTTTTTTTATATGAATACTCAGAGATAAAATATACCTTTTTGAGAGGACTTTTTTCTCTCAACTAACTCTATTAAAGCCCTTTTAGCTCTGGTGAATAGAAATATTCTATATTTTCTTTTTCATTAATATTATCGTTTTCTCTTATGAATGTATCAATTGTATCCTCTTATTTTCAATATCCATAAATTAAATAATAAATATAATTTCTTGTTTATAACAAAAATAATCATGGTTATATAATAGATATATTTTGGATTCTATGATCTTTGGTTCGCTTCTCAAAAAATCGCATGTGAAACTACTATTCATTACTTTTAAACTCATCTGAAAGACATACCCGTTTCTTTCTTTCTAATTTTTGAATCTTGGATAAATATGTCTTCTAATTTAATTTACAGTTTACAAAGATTAATTCTTATCATATAATTCTTTCCACAGTATCTATAATAAATCACTCTTCACTGGTTTCATTAAAAATAAAAGAAACAAATCATATATGTGATGTATTTCTTTAAGTATGGATCTTATCCCATGAGGACTTATATATATTCTAATTTAATCTATAAACAATAACATCTTACCAGCTTTATACTCATATTATCATGATTAAATCGCTATTTTTATTGTGATATTTATTTAGCTCTTCAGAATTTAATATTTTGGATACTAAAAATTTCATGCTTTAAAATTTCTCTAAAAAATTCACTTTTAATTTATTTTATTTTCAAATCATGAAAAATAATCTTAAAATAATTTTCTATCTTGAATCACACAACCATTTGAGTATTTGTGATGTTTAAAACATTTAATAACACATATGACATCCTTATAATTTTATTATTTTTCCCTTAGAGGTTAAATTTGGAAAGTCCATATTTCATTCTATAAAATAATATAAATATATCTAAGGGATGATGTTTACATTAATGATAGTGGAAAATTATAATTTTTACATTTATCCTTATATTGCACATAATCACAGCGTTAATTAGGAAATAGTTAACATGACCCTTACTAACATGATTCTTTCAAAAATGATACTTACGTAGATGATTATATGCTAAATATTTATCCAGTTCATCTATATTCATGGAAGATAATGTATATACAACACTTGATTAGTTTTATGAAATAATTCATGATGTTTAGGAATATTTCTATTCATCCTTAAAAATCCACATGATAATTTATACCTAGATCTATCTTTTCAAATTTTCACTCAACTGCACCAGATGATCCAGAATAGACTCAAGAAACCAACCTTATGAATTCTTGGATGATGTTTATGTAGGAAATTAATTATTCTAATGATGAATAGGGATAAGATCCTTATGTTTTCATGATTTTCAAATTTCATTAACACTTTTGAATTCATAAATGGTTCAAATGATGTCTTAGCAACTTCAAATGACTTTAGTCTATCTCCACTCTTTCAAAAAATAAATCCCATAGTTATTTAAACACCATTTTCTCAATACTTTTTAAAAAATAACATAGTAATGTACTCCCATACTTTATCTATCTTTTCCTTCAAACATTAAACCACTTTCATTCATCTGTAATCCATCATTAAAGGTTGTCCATTTATGTTCTTTTGCTAACTTTTTTCCCAATGATCTCTATTTAGTTAATATTTTTGTTGATGCTACCATAAACATTCTAAAAAATTCTTTGAAATACAAATTTACTCTCCAGTCATCATATATAATGGGTTTCTCACTAAGAAACAAACTGAGTTATCCTTTACTTCAATACATGGGAATCATTCTCACTTCTATTTACAACATGATATAAATCCATGAGATAGATCCTTCTTTTCAAATACAATGGTATCCAACTAAATCTTCTTTATCACACGTAGATTTACATCATATTGACAACACATAAATCTCAATATTTTTAAAATACAAAGGAACTTTATAAATTTAATTATAATAATTTAAAAATATTATTACAGACACAAAATAATTAATTTTTGTTATGTATATATATTTTTAACTTATTATAAATACATAAAAATTTAATAATAATATAATAAAAAGTGTAACATAAAAAAACACCCACAAATAAATATATAATAAAAAATGATTATATAGTTACATATTGAAATTATATATATATATATATATATGGTTAGACATACAACATATAATAATACATCGTTAGATATAATTTGAAATAAATATAATAAAAAATAAAATTTGTAATTGAAAAATGTTACATATAAATAAGATATAATAAAAATTATAACATAATAATAACAATATAATAAAATTATTATTAATATAAATAATTTACTTGGATAAATAAAACAACATAATAATAAATAATAATAAATAATATAAATATATACTAATAATATCACTATCAACTATTATTAAAATTTTATTAATAAATATTTTTCAAAATTCCTAAAATGGAATTAAATTGTTAAAATAAATTAAATCCCTAAAAATAATTAAATTAAAATAATAATAATATCATATAAATATGCATAATTTTTAATAAAATCCATCTATATCATGCCAAAAATAATGTTGTAGCCTCTAAAATTCTCAAAAAATATACGCATTTTTTAACCAAGTTAGAAAAAACTTATTAGAGTGTGATTTATGAATTTTTTTGGAAAGAGTCTTCATATTATGGTTTTACCTAATGATTTTTTTAGCCATCATGGACATATATTATCATTTCTTATCATGTAAAAAATGTACTACAATTGGGATTCCATGGAATTGGAATTGATTTATGTGATTATTAATTTTTTTTGTGTTAAAACGTATTTGAAATTGGATATAAGTTAATGTTATTCCATTGTTATTGAATTTCGATAAATAAATTATTTTTTGTATCATATTTTATATCTTTATTCTATGATAATGGTTGAAATAGAAAGTTTCATTTACATACAAAACTATAAAATAATTCATGGTGATTAATAAATTGTTGATTGCTATTAATTTTTGTACATCTGTAATAGCTTTCATATTATGTATGATTTCAGTGTAGGTTATCTTTATTACTGATATGGGAATTAACCAATTAAAAATTAAAAAAATAATACATATGTAGTGTTAAATAGTTAATTCTCTGATTATATAATTATTTAGATATCAAAGTTCTACTTTATAATATAGATGGGTTGGATTTTATTAATATCATTATAAAAAATTATAATGTTTTCTAGTGATTTCTAAAAAGGTATTCCTTGGTTTTAAATGTTTTTAGTGTCGATTTTGAATAAAAAATGTGATTTATGGAATGAGGTTCTCTGTATTATAATGATCTTTGTTTGTAAAAAAACATATAGTTGAAATTTTTTCAGTGATCCCAAATTCAAAAATGATATACGATGTGGGTTTTATAATAAAATTTGAATTAGTTTGCCTTTTGGGGTGAGGAGGATGTATTTAAATAAATTATTTTTGGTTTAAACAAGTTCTTAAAGTGGAAAAAATATTTTTAGATAAAGATGTTTTTCATTATGATTATTTTCATGAATTTTAATGAATCTACTTAAATTTAGAATACAAAAAATTGAATTTTTTTGGTTAAGTTTCCCCTATTTGGGAAATAATTGGATCTTTCCAATTTGTAGTGTGTTTAGCTTCCTATCAAAATTATTGTACGAATTTCATTCTATTTTAGAAGAGGGTTGTTTATCCTAAATGTATTTTAAGGGGAAAATAATGTAATGGAAAATAAAAATTTATTTATAAGGATTTTATAAATTTTAGAAGGGTGTAAATTTTAAATTGTAATTTTATATTAAATAGGTTATTTTGAAATATTTAAAATAAAATGTACTTGGTCTGAAAACAATTTTTTAAATTAATAGTTTTCTTTGAAAATGGGTCTATAGAAATAATTAGTTTTTGTTAATATCATATAGTCTTAATATTGGGGCTTTTTCCAACATCCATAAATAAATTCGAATTTAGTAATGAATATTTTTACAACTATGTAAGTTGTAAATTAATGAATTTAAAATGGATCAAATATTTTGTAGATAGTTCTTTATGTATTGTTTTCAAAATTAAAAAAGTTTATTGTTAATAAATGGGGGAGGGTTAATTTAGTTAGAAGAAGCATGAGTCATTATTGGTTATATGGTGTAACTCAATACATAGATGGGGGATATGAATACATAGCGTTGTTATTTTGAAGTTTTAACCTCATTGATATGTGAGGAATATAGGTACCCAAATTTATCATTTAGTCAATGGAACCCCAGGGATTGATGGGGGATCAAACAATATGTGGAATGGGTAAGGAGTAATACTATGGGAATAATATTTTGTATCGTTTCCCATTGTGTTAATGTAGAAATCCATAGGATATATATTTTATAGGGAACCAATCTAACTAATTAAATTGTTATGATCTAGGGGATATGAATGGTTGATTTGGGATGTATTGTATCATGTAATACAGTCTAGTATTGTAGTTAATTTATTAAAAAAAATTATCTTATTTATTATGTAATTATGTTGTTTGTTTATGTGTCCCGTCAAGGAATTACTTATCAGTGAATAATTTATGTGTCTTGATTAAATATGTGAGTAAAACAAGTGGATTTATTTTTATTTTTTATCATTAGCTGGGATTGAATAATGTTGACGTATTAATTTATAACCTTCTCTGTTGGATTTTCGTTTTGGTAAGGGTATGGCTTGGGTTGAGTCATAGAAATGTGTAGGTTAAATTTCACATAAATAAATAGATATATAAGCATAATTTATTTATATTTCGATACATGTATAAAGGTTTTAGAGAATCTTTTCATGATGAGAATTTGGCATGATACATGGTTTACAAAATTGATATAGTATTTATAGTGTAAAAGTATTTATTTTGGAGAATAAATAATGGTTGATGTTTTTGTGGAATGTTTTGGGATTCATTGGTGGTGTAGTAATTCCAAGATATTTTTATGTTTCTCTAGGAATAAAATGTATATGTGTTGTATTTTTATTTTGATATCAAATAAAATGGTTTATATGGTGTGGATAATTTTTCTAATGTAATGAATCTAAACATAGTTGTGGCAATGGGTTTTAATGGATTAGACTGTACAAGGTGATGTAATAGATTTAGGGGGTACTCATGATTCATTTAAAGTATGAAGTCAGATTATGTGTTGTGTTTCATGTAAATTTTGATGGGTTTTGGATTTTTTAGGTGATTGTAATATAGTTTAGGAAATATTTGGTTCATTTTTATTAAGTTCCTAATTTTTTAGGTGTAGGATATGATATGATTAAGTAAAATTTGAAACCATATTTTTTTTATTGTAAAAAAAATTCGGTGAGTGGGAACAATTGACAAGAACATCAAGGGAATAAACCCCTACAAACAAAGAAAATGAAGAAAAATAGAAATTATGACTCATAAGATCTTGAGACCCAAGGGACTCACCAATATTTCTCTGATAAGTCCATGATCTAAATTCAATATTTTTTTTGAAGCTTCTCTTCAATGTTTTGTTTAAGGAAATTCATAACCTCTAGATATTATTCATAAGAGATATTATCATATTACCACTCCTCAAATATTAAACCAAAAAGAATTAAACCCCACTATATACTGTTACCTTTGAAGCCCTAGGAAGTTTCTTATAGTAGCACATTGGTTTGATCATAATGGTATAAGACATTGGTCTTTTTATTCAACATAACATATTCCTTATATGTGACTTTTCAAAATAAATCAAATATGTTCTTTATCATTTTAGATAAATGATAATGGTGTGCTAAGAACACCATATATTTTCTAACTTTGTCAATTAATTCATCATAATTGTGATGGATTTCCTAGTTAGCCTCTTTAATTAAATAATTAGACAAAAAATGTTTGCATGATTATTGAAATTCTATCTCCTATGTCACCCCACAGATTCTCCCTCAGGCTATCAGGGTCCTATGATCCTGCCTTTTGATTGGGTCCTCATTGGGTTTTAGAAGATTTACAAAATCCTTGCACATTATTATTTTCTTCTTATTAAAAATTAATAATTTATTAAATCAACCCCACCATTATTACATTTATTTACCAATGAGTCTGAATGATAATATTAATGAACTTGTACCTATTATTTCTGTTATGGAATATAAAGATATTTCATCAGTTATTTTTCCAATGTTGTTAGGACCAGGAGTTTACACTATTACCGAGTCCTTATGTTATTGATTGGGATCTAAACTAATATCCCATGAGACTACTTCTTCTTCTTTATACCCTATGTTTAAATTCTTTTTTATTGTATAGGCTCACCTATATCATTATTTTAACATATTATGTGAATAAAATCTAGAGATATTTCATTGTACTGAACATAGTGGGAAATTTTTCCCCTCAGAAACACACAAGGCCTTTCCACCTCATCCGACCAAAAACTCGTAAATTAGAGTAGTTTTTATATCTAAAGTAATCATGGGGATTACAAAATTAGAGGTAATTGTTGGATTTTTTTTCGAAACTAGTGGTTTTAGAACCTTCTTTGGAGATTTCATACTTCAAAGGTGTAGTCCTGAATTGATTTTCACCTCCTAAACCCGCTATGACCAATGAACTATATTTTTCCTATATGGGTTAAAAAACTAGTTAAACTAGAAATGTAACTTGAACCCTACACCATTATAACCACCCCATGGACATTTTCACATCCACTTCCTTCTAAAAAATCAGATTCTTTCCCTATATTTTAGAATCAATGCATATGAAAAATGTATAGTTTATACTCTCTTATCGGAAGACTAATCAAATTGGATAATTCCAATCGATGTTTTTTACTAGAAACCTCCATGATTATTTTCGCCATAAACATATCAATATATCCAATATAAAAGGAAACAACTTCATCCATTTACTGTAAAATAATTAACATACTTATAAGGAATATTAAATCAATCTACCATAGTCTAAAAGCTTTGAATCTCTTTCTTAATAGACTAATGATAGGGATCCATCCATATAATAACTATTTCTTCATAAAAAGACATTTTAATTGTGACCCATCTTGTTAAAATAGGTGAAAATTAACCCAAGTGCAAAATATCACAACTTTATTAAATATTTATTAATTCTCAATATTAATCCAAACGTATTAAAATTTTTTCATTAAGACATCCATTGTTAAAAATTTGTGAGGGGATTTGGATAGAAAATGTGATCTGGAAATATTTTTGAAAAAACACCTAAATCATACTCCCAATCATCTTAATGATAGATAATTTTTTGATAGAACAAGAAAACCCATTGAATATAACCCAAATGGAAGAGGTATGTGGATCCTAATTCAGTGGAAATCATTAGACCCCTCAAAGAGGGTGAAGTGAAACCAACTAAAGGAATATGATGTATTGTACTGAGTAGAAACATGATCATTTCCCTTCTTGAGGAAAATCTATGTTCATCTGTAGTTTATAATCCGGATGAAAATGCATTACTCTAAACCCCAAGAATCAAAGATGGACCCATAAAATCATAAAATGGCGTATGATTCCAACAAAAATAATCAATTTGAGAGTGGTTGTGAAAGAAATATTCTTCAGTGAACTCCACATATTTAAAGGAAAACATGGGGAAGAAATATACAACTGATTTATCCATCACGATTATAGAAATTTCTAGTAAAAGAAGTAGATAATAATGTTCTATAAAAGGAATGTAGGTATAAAAGAAATCCAATGGGGGAATCATTAGGTTGAGGTAAAATCTATAATTAATTTATCATATAGGATTTCCAATAGAATTGATGTTTTGGTTATGGGATATAAATTATGTTCTTAGTAAATGATTGTATTAGAGTCACTATTTAGGTTGAGGGTAAATTCTTACATATGATTTAACATTGAGTGGATATTTTTATTTTACCATTTGGTTCCTTGGTTTGATTGTGTCCAAACAAGGGTTGAGATAAAGATCATGTGGTATCACTATAGAATGTTATGAATTTACTATGATATAATTATTCTTGATTGGAAATAAGGTATTGATTTCACACCATTGGGTACCTTTGGAATGTAAAATGGAATTTTTAATGGGTGAGTGCTTAGATGATTCTAACATCTATGAGAGAATAATTTTTAATGTTGACATTATTTATATAATTTTAGGGGTGAAAATTTTCATGGTCATGTGTTTTTTATACCTTCCTTTTTATGATTATTTAATGGATTATCATATATCTAATCATTTAAATAAAAAAATAATAATGTATAATAAAATTGTAAATCCCATTTTTTAGATTAAATGTAAAATTTTATTTTCTATCAAGTTAAACCATTTTGGGGGTGTTTCATAGAATTTAGAGGTTCTTTAAGATATTACGAGGTATTGGGAAGGGTTGAAAGTTGATTAGAGTAATTTATAGGTGAAATTTAGAATCCATGGATAAATTCATGGTCGAGAACCACATCTGATGGACCATGTAGTTTTAGATTTTCTAAATAGGGGACATTCATGTAAATGTGAACAATCATGGAAACTAAGATATTGAACTATAAATATTTTAAAAATTACTTAAAAAATAATATTAAACACAAACATATTCATTTCTCCCTCATTACAACTATAATTTGGATGAAATATTTCTTTGGATTATTTTTTTGTTCTCTCTTTCCAAATTAAATTGGTTTCCACATTATATAGATTCAAAGTTCAAGATCAATTTTATATCTCACTTTTAAAACTATTTTAATATTCATATTAGTTATCATTTTATGTGAAATCTATTTTTCAAGATTTAACATGAAGGATTCTATAATTCATGTTAAAAAAATTGAATGATGTAGTATTCCCTAAAAAATTCTAGTGGTTAATGAGGCAATGCTTATTAATATAATTTCATTGATTAAAATTATCATTGTGGTACTCGACGAGTATTTGGAATTTTTTTTGTATAATTTGGGTTAATTTTCTAGAATTGTTTATTATAAATATTTGAGGTTTTTTCTAGGATGGTATAATATGATTATTGTGATTCTTTAGATGAATTTATATGATATTGTGGGAGAAATAAGAGGTAATTGGTTTCTCACTCGTATTATAATCTTACAAAAAAATTAATTCCCTATAAAAATATATATTTTTAAATATAATTTAATTGACTAATACATATATATTTGGTGTGATTTATTTTTTAGAAAAAAAATTTTACTTACTATATTTGTATTATTTTTTAAAAAAATATTGGATCTGGGAAATTTTTGTTTTGGGATTGTGTTATTTTAGTCTGAATTTTGTGAGACGTATGGTAAATTATTATGAATTTTGTTTTTTAAATCTTGATGGGAATTGGTTTTTAAAAAATTCATTGTTTAGAAAACATTATTTAGTTTGGGTGATTATTGGAAAGAAAATTATTTAATTGGGAAGATTTTTCCAACAATTATTATATATTATTATATCCAAACTCATATTATAGTGAGATATTGTGAGTGTGTGTGTGTATTGTTTTTCATGGAACTAATCTTGTCATGACATGATTAGCAAGTGTTTTAAGAAAACATGTAATGTGATTATGGTTGATATATTTTGTTTATTGTGTAAATAAAGTGACCCCAGCCTTTTACAAGTATTATTACATGGTTTTATAAATAATAAACAAAAATAAATTCAAGCCAAGGAATATAAATACTAGGGTATTTGTAAGATTAGTTACATAATTAGAAAGTATTAATAACTTTTTTTTAATCTCAATAAATAAATCCTAATTTCATTTAATCTATTACATATTCATAGAAAAACATAGAATATACATAATCATAGGGATTATCTAAAACCCCAATGAGGTAATAAAAATTGAAATAAATCATAACACAAGGTTTGGAAGTAATAACATGATGACATAAAAAATCTTGGGATATAAAAAAAACATGAAAGAAGTGAAACATGTAGAACAAGTGATCATGTAATAAATTCAACGTAGGAATATAGAAAATATATAAAATATTTCATAAGAATGATTTATGGCTAACTGATAAGACCATTACGCATAGAGGAGTAATAGTCAATGCTTACTTGTAAGACCAATGCGCATGCAAGACCAAGTCCCATAAATAAATTAGTTTTACTCCCTTTTCCATCATTACATCTCATGAGACTAAAAATTACCCAATGAATTAGATATTTATCTAGTTGAACCCATCATAACATGTTCATATACATGTGTACCACATAGATAATTAAAAATAAATATAAAGGTTACCAATGGAATGAAATGGGTATCATAATCATACTATAAAGAATAAACAATGGGTGTATCATAATGGTTTTCAAAAAGTGTTAGTTTAAATCATATATGAAAATTCATAAGGAAAAATAGGCATAGATTGGTATAAATGAGGTTAAAAATAATTTAATACATCCAAAATATTGTTTAATAAATATTAGAAATTATCCACTTCGATGCCATTTAAGGGAAAACATAAAAGATACTTTAAACTAAAGACAAGCATTATTATTTTTAAAAAACCAAAAATTAAAAATATAGTTTTTCAATAAAAAAGTGTAATTTTTGAAAATATTGGCATCTTATAATATATAATGGAGTGTACTTGAAAATTGGTAAGGAATGAGGAATTTTCATTTATTCTGGATTACATATTAGGAGGAATTGAAATGGGAACCTTATAAAACAAGTATTTCCCCATCACAAATAGAATAACTGATCTAGGGTAATATGTTTTGAGAATCAAAAACAGAATTTATGAGGAGTATATAAGACTAATTAAGAATTACATTGAGTTAAAGTTTGATAAATTGTAACCTGAAAGAAAAAAAGGAGGTTCAGAAAGAATCCCTTACATTATTCCTGAAAGTGTTTTTAACTTATAATTAATGTCAAGAATAATTAAGATTTGTTAATTAATAATTTAATTCAAAACCAATTCAACAAGTATTTGATTTATTATAATTTTATTAGGTTCATTTATAAACATTTTAATGAGTTATAAGATACAATTTTTTCATTCGTGTGTGTTCATCTCCTTAATTTTCAAGATTAGTTCACTTGTATATGTGTATGAAAGATAATGTAAAATGAGAATAGTTAACCAAAATTGAAATTATATGATATTAATTAACATACATAATATTAAATGATTTTTATGTTATTATTTTTAGATATTAATATGATTTATTTTCTAAAATGTGGATGATGACCATTTTGATAATTTGGGTTTCTTTTCCATCATCATGAACCAGTTTTATTTAATTATTTAATATTATCTATATATAATATTTACAGAACACTAAATAAGTTTTAATATACATTTAAAAATCTGGTTTAATTATTATAATGGTTTTTTACCAGACCTGAAGGCGGTATTATAAAATGAAAAATTGGTGTCCCTGAAATTGGGGAATCGACACCTCATAGATGATGTATTAATTTTTAGAAACAAAAGAGAAGAGAATTGGTGTTGGAGACACCATTAACATAAAAAATTACAATTTATAAAAGATATAGTTTTTATCAAGACACTTTGGGATATGTTGGTGATGAGAGGATAAGAAAATAAAATAAATAGAAAATAAATTTAAAGAAAAAAAGAGGATTTTACCTCTTGAACATATTATCCTTGAGAACCTCCTTATAGAAAATGGGTTTGGTATTTTGTAAATACCATAGGCTCTTGGAAATAGGGGAAAGTCGTGGGATAATATTTGGAAAAATTTGGACAATATTCATGGATTTTGAGGTGTCTTGAGAAGGGGTCGTGAGGGAGTTACTTATAGTGGGAAGAGGGAAGTGTTTTTTATTATTTTATTCATTTTTTTATTATTTTGGATCACGACTATAAATAGTGTAGAATAATGTGACTATGTACAATAAATAGTGAATATGATTTTACTCCAAATGAGGTTCTATCATCTATATGTCCTCTATGACCCCATAATTCTTGTATTTGTCTTATACCCTAAATTATTGCAATTCACTAATCACCAAAAATCAAACTATTTTAGAAAAATCCACAAAATAAACACAAACATTTTTCAATGATTATATTAAAAAATCAACACCATTTTTATAAAATAATTTTTTATATATGTCAATTTAAATTTTTAATTAAAATTATCATTTATTTGGAAAATAACATTTTTAAAATTATAACTGATTTTATGAAATTCTGAAAATTTATTTAATGTCTAATAAAATTATATTATAATCATAATACAAAAATATATTATTTTATGGATATATTTTATAAAAATAAGTTTTATTTTAAATCATATTATAAATTATAAAATTGTAAATAAATATTTAAGTTTCACCAAAATACGAATAACTAATTTACTATTTTTAAAAAATTTATTTACTTATTATAATATAGAAATATATCATATTATCATTTATAAGATACCCAAATTTTATTTATACTTTTATATGTGTGTTTTATATTCTATTGGCCATTTTACTATTTTTAATGGTCACATTACTATTCTAATGGTCAAGTTACTATTTGATTGTTATGGTTTTCTTAAATTATATAAATATTTCTTATTTCATTAATTATTTATGTATAAGGTTTCTATTGTGTTATCTATGTGACTTTAAGGGATTTATACTATATTATATAATTTTATGAAAGGAAATTTCCTTGATATAATTATAAGTCATTACATTCTTCCCCCTTATGATATTTCATACTCGAAATTTCTTTTTAGATAAAAAGTTAAAAATATTTGAGGGTATTTATCTTCATTACTACCTCTTGTTCCCATGTTGAATCTTTGTACTTATGGTTCCTCCATATTACATTGACCAGGTGAGTGGCCTTGTTTCATATAACATTGTCTCTATGATCCAAGATCATCATCGGATCCTCCTCGTAAGATATATCATTTTCCAAATATACCATCTCTAAATTAGTTGCATCTGGGGTATATTGTCCGTACTTCCTCAAGAAGGATGAGTGGAATACATATTATACTTGAGACATGGTTGGTGGAAGTGCTAGTCAATAAGTCATAGGTATGACCAATTCAAGAATCTCAAAAGTACCAATGTACTTGGGATATAGGTTTAATTTATTCCCAAATCTCATGATCATATAACATGAAGATATGCAGAGAACTACCATATATCCAACCTTAAAATTCAATTCTTATTGATGATTTTCTGTCAATTTTATCTATTTATATTGGGACGCAATGATGTGATTATGTATAGTCTTCGCCTTTTCAACAACCATTTTATGTCCTAGTAACATACATTCAATAAATTCTTCCCAACATGTTGGTGTTCTATATAATTTCCCATAAAGGGATTAATATGGATCTATTTGGATGCTCGAGTGGGAAAGGTTTTTTTAAGAGTACTTGAATAGTAGTATATGTTGGTCCCATCCTCCCTTGAAATCTAGACAAAATTCTCTCGACATGTATTCTATGGTCTGAATAGTTCACTGAGATTGACCACAAGTTTGAGGATGATAAGTCATACTGATGTTAGACTTAGTGTTTATTAAATGTTGGATACTTTCCAAAACAAAGATGTAAATATTAGATCTTGATCAGATATAATAGATACTGGATCTCCATCCATCCTCACTACATATTTGATTTATATCGATGAAATTTGATAAAGAGAGAAGTCCTCTCGAATTTTAATAAATTTACATGTCTGTGTAGGATGATCTGCAATGACAGAGATTTGAATTATTTCCTTTGGATGTCTTTGGGAGCCCATTGAAAAAGTCCATGGTGATGTTTTACCACTTCCATGTTGGTATGGGTAATGGTTGCATAATCCCCTTTGATTTTTTTCATTCATCATTCACTTGCTATGATACTAGAAACATTTATATGCATTCAGTGATCTCCTTCTTTATATTGCCCCACTAATAGTGCTCTTGGAGATCTCAATACATATTTGTGCATCGTTGGTGAACAAAGAAACCTGAGCTATGTGTGTTATTTATAAGATCATTCTTTATCTATGAATTGGATGGTACACATAGTCCTATCCCAAATCATACGACTCATTCCACATCAATTTAAAACACTAAATATTTCTCATTCCTAATTGGTTCTACCTTTTTTAATATTTCCACATCATTTTTTTGAGCATCCATAATTTTATATATATGAGGTTTTAGAGAAATATTTTGGGAACGGATTTATGGTGTTCTTTATTTAAGGATTCCTCTGTCCTTCCTTTCAAAATCTAGGAAGATTCCACCCTTCTCAATTCTCAACATTGATAAATTTGCTGGATCTTTTCTACTTAGAGAATTTTCTACTTTATGCTCTTTTCCAGGATGATAGTAGATTTATTAGTCATAATCATTGATTAGATATAAACATATTAACTAGAAAATATTAATATCCTTATGTGTTAATATATTTTTTAGACTAATTTTATTATTATATATATCACACTAACCCCTAAAAGGATAATGACACCTGATTTTCAATGTGAAGATCACAGTTGCCCACTCTAGATCATGAGTGGGATAATTTTTATCATGAATTTTCTACTCACCTGAGGCATGGAAAATCACATTATCATGTTTCATTAGTAAATAGCCTAAAACCTTCTTTCATTAATATTTGTATACAAAAAATTGTTCCCCAGTTGTCTATATTTTGAGTAATATTACAATGATAAGTCAATTTTTCATCTCTTTGAAGGATTCTTCACATTCACTCATGTAGATAATCATTACTCCCTTCCATTTCATCATGGAATGTGGGTTTCAAAATCATGATAAGTTCCTCATAAAATGATGGAAGTACCCAGAGAGACCAAGGAAGCTACATATCTCCAAAATATATATTGTCCTAGGCCACTCTTCAATACTTTTTTCATAGAAGGGTCCATAAATAACCATTTATTTGTGATAACATGATAAAATAATGATACTTAATCTATCTAGAACTCACATTTACTATAATTTACATATATTTTCTCTATTCATAATGTATTTAACACAAAATTCAAATTCTCCTTATGTTCATCATTTCTTTTGGAGTATATCATAATATCATCAACAAAGACTACCAAATTTTTTAAGGTAATTTTTAAATACTCTATTCATTATGTCCATGAAAATTATTCGAGAATTAGTGAGTCTGAAGGGTACCACTCTATACTCATAGTGACTATACCTTATTTGAAATGCAGTCTTGGTAATATCTTCCTTCTTCTCCTTTAATTGGTGATATCTCAACTAAAGGTCCACCATAGAGTAATATTTTTATCCCACATAGTTGATAAAAAATTTCATCTATCCATGTAATTAAATAATTTTCATTATAATAAAATTTTTAGCTCACGATAATAAATCCATGGGTTCATTTATCCATCAATCATCTTGATGAATAATATTGCCTCAACCCATGGTTAACCACTCATGTATATAAAACCATTTTATATATTTTCTTTTAATTTCTTTTTCAATTCCATCAACTCATTTGTTTCCATTATATAAGGCCTATTTAATATAAACATAGATCCAATAATAAGTTCAATTGAGAACTCATCTTCTTGGTCAGGAGGAAAATAAGAAATTTTTCAGGGAACACATTCATGTATCACTCACAATAATCTTGTCTTCAAGAATTATTATCTCCATTATCTCAATCATTTAATATTGATATTAGTGATCTTAAGGAAAAAAATATTAGTAGTTGCGATGATGAATCTATAGTAGATTCATCTTCCTCCTTACACAGGTACAAAATTAGATGCTACTTCTGGATGTGAAGAGTGATCCTCCTTTCATGGTAGTTGTAGTTAGCATTTTATAAAGATCGTAAATCCTTATCATATGTTGCATCAAACTCCACCAGTGGAAGTATGGTAAGTTCTTTTGGGACGTTCAGTCCAAAAACGTTAACTGGGGAGGTGTTATATACAGTGGAATAAATTATTTCATCATTTTTTATTCTCTAATATAACTCAACCTCCATATTTTGATGCAGTTTTTAAATAGTTCTGCTGATCATGTTAGATATGTAAGAATTAGAGGAACTAAAATCATATAGTATATTTTTTATTCTTGATAGAATAACCAATGTACAAGAAACCACATCATTTTTGGGCTATACCTCAATAGTAGTGGTAGAATATTCCCTTCATTACTTCCTTATAGGATGTTGTTTTGGATGATATCTTCCAACAAAGTTTGGCTTCGAGAAATATCTTGTATAATTCCAATGTTTCCTATAGTGGAAACAATGAACTACAAGCTGAGTATTGATATAAACCTTCTTTTATTCATCCAAATTTTTTAGATTCTTCATATCCCTTAGACATTTTTATCCACATTCCCTTCTCTTCTAAATTTTATGTATCTCTCGGTCACTTTAGATAGATCCTATTATTTTAATTCCTATAGCATTAACATGTGGTATGTTGGGTTCTATTTCTATCATGGAATTTATGTATTGATCTGCCTATATAATACTCTATTGTTTGATTTTATCTCTATAACCATGTGACCACTAGGAGACTCGAATCAATATCTCAACCATGATTTCACAATGGTAAATCTATTAATAGCTATAGAATTATTCAGTCACCAACCCTTTTCATATACAAGGATTTAGTATGTTAAATAAGTGAGCCACCTTGATTTTAGTGTCCATTATAAAGTCATAGGTGTGTCATGCATGTATTTTGAAGTTTTCTACAAATTCCCTAATATAATCATCTTCCTATTTATATACACCCAGTTACTCCCTTTCCATATTAAGAAATAGGGTATTTGGAAAATATTTTATTTAAATATTCCCAATCCATACAATCAATTTCCTCCTTGGACATTCTGTTCTGGATTAGTTTACACCACTGATCTGCTTCCCCATTAGAACAATAGACCCCCATCATGAATTTATATTATTCTTTTCACTAGAGGACATAGAATATATTCTTCAATATATTCAATCCACTATTTTTACAATCAGTGTATTATAAGATACAATAATGAAAGAGTCATTTTCCACATAAATTATTCGACCAAAAAATTATCTTTATTAGGAGAAGGATGTCATCCCATACAATTCATGTTATTTTTCATTAATTGGTCCAATTGTGCATGTATTTTGATGATGGTTTTATTTTCCATTCCCAACATATTTTTCATATCATTTGGTAAATCTCATTCTCTATCACATTGATTTTTGGCATGGTTTAATATTTTCTTATACATTAACTAATAAAAATAATGTATAATTAGGGGGCTTGAAAACATATCTAATAATAATAATAAAATCAAACATTGACCATAATATGATAAACTTGTAAATTAAAAGTATATTCTAACTTATAATTCCATAGTTTCTAATCTAGGTTATCCATGGGAATATAATGATACCTTGGGTTATTACTAAATTTTTGTAGTCTTAATCTCCCAAAAAAACTAGATATCCTTATGATACCAACAAATGTGACCCTAGTATTTTATAGATCTTATTACATGATTTAAAACATAATTAACCAAAAATTATAACTCAACGATTGTAAATACTTGTGTCATTTGAATATTAGAAACATAATTAGAAGGTATGAAAACATATTTTATTTAGTCTCTATAAAGATCTCCTAACATAATTTTATCTCTAAAAACAAAATAGTATAACTTTGGGAATACATTAACAAAGAGAAGAGATAAATATCACCATAACAGAAGAAACATTGAAATAATGCATAAAAAATTGGTTAGAAAGCATAACATATTGACATAAATATGAACAGATCATGAAGAAACATATGGAATAATAATATGTAAAACAATGTATCATGTAATGAAGGAATCATGGGAATGTGGAAACAACCTATAACATGAAATAATAATGAATCAAGGATATCATTCCTAGCCATTTCACATGGAGAATCATGAGTTAAGACTTCCTTCCACGATTATAGCACATATCAGACCATGTCCCTAAAGGAATTAGGTTTATTCTATGTCCCAACATGATGTCTAATGAGACCGACCGTTACCTAATTCATTGGAGAAATATATAGTCTCACCCATATTATAATTTTCATTCATATGTTTTTCACATGAACAATAAAACATAAATATAGGGCATAGCCATGGAATGAAATTAGTATCGTAATAATGTCGTAAATCATAACCAACGGTTGTATCCAAATCGCGTAAAAAAAGAATGGACATAAATAATAAATGGAAATTATTAGCATAAAATATGCATTGATCATATTAAATTATCTCCAAATAAATTGAATACATGTAATGGAGTGTTTAATAAACTTTATAAAAGAGCCACTTCTATATCGTTTAAGGGGAAATATAAAACAGTCTTTAAAGTATTGAAAAGCATTATTTTTTGCATAAATATGTTAATGAGTAGTGATATATATTCATGATAAAAATATTGAGTTTATTAAAATAATTTTTCATTTAAATATATTATGGAGTGTACTTGAATATGGTTAAGGAATTGAGAAGTTCCATTTAATGAAGATTTTTTAACAGGACGAATCGAATAAGGAAGCTAATAAAACATGTATTTCCTCATAAAATAAAGAATAATTAATCTTGGTATATTTTTTTTGACCATAAAAATTGAATTTAGGAGGAGTAATTTATAATGATTAAGAATTACATTGGGGTAAAGAGAGATAATGTGTAACCAAAATGAAAAAATTATTATTCGGAAATAATCCCATACCTTATTTCCAAAATAACTTTTCCCAAATATAAAACATCCTTGCTAATAAAATTAGATTCATTATTAAAATTATTAAAAACCTATTTAAGATGTATTTTATTTATTATAATATTATTAAGTTCATTTATGGTCATTTTAATGAGTAAGAATATTCAATTTCATTGTTCGTGAGTGTTTGTTTCCTGGGTTTTCATGATTGGTTCACTTGTATACATGTATAAATGATCATGTAAATGGGAATAGGTATCCAGAATTGATATTATATGTTATTAATGAATGTTAATAAAATTAAATGGTATTATATGTCTTTTTTTAGATATAAGGATGATTCGTTAGATAAAATGTTAACGAAATCCATTTAGATTATTTTGGCATCTGTTTTATTATTATGAATCAGTTTTTGATTTATTATTTAATATTAGTAATATATACTCGTCTTAGAAAACTAAATATGTTGTTATATACATTTAAAAAAAAATTTATCCATTTTAATGGTTTTATGACCATCCTTGATGGTACTATTTTCAATTGAAAAATAATCATCCATGATGGTGGTGAATCGACACCTCACAGACGATGTTTTGATTTTAAGTAAAAAAGGTGAATAAGAGAGAATTTGTGGGTGATAAACCATTAATATAACAAAATTAATGTATATAAAAGATATTGTAGTTATCATTCCACTCTTTTATTGGGAGGTGAAGAGAGTATATGAAAAGAAAAGAAATTTAAAACAATTTAAAAGAAAACTGAAGATGATTTTATCTCTTGAACTTATTCTCCTTGAGAACCAACTTAGTTAAAATGAGTTTGGTATTTTTATGTGGTTTTTTTACACACACTTTTCAACATACTTTTTTTCATTATATTATCAATTCAGTGTTTTTTAATAACATTCAGATATTGTTAATTTTAATTTAAATTGTTATAATTGTTAATTGTTGTTAAAAAAGTTTTTTGTTGCTTATTTTTTTTATTTTGTAGAATTTAAAACTAATTAGTTAATTATTTTAACATTAAATATTTTAATCTTTTATTTTTATATAAATTAGAATTTTTTCATTATTTTTATTCATTCATTATATCATTTATTTTGTTTTTTAAAATAAAAATTTCATTTATTCTTTTTTTTATTAATTATATATGTACTTAATTTTCAAGTCATTAGTAATCAATTGATTAATTGAATTTATTCATTATATTAATTAATTTTTTAATCAAATTTATTGAAAATAATTTAATATTGTTCCTAATTTACTATTTTTATTTTTTCATTCTTATTATCTGCAAATTACTAAATTAAACGTTTTTTCAAACTTTAAATAATTAATTTTATTTTTAAAATTTTATTCTTTTCTATAAGACTTGTTAATATTTTATTACATTTTAGTTATTATATTTTTTCTTTTTTAAATAATTAGTTTATTAATTTCATAAAATTGACATAAATTTTTTGTTTTAAACTGATTTATATGAAAACAAATTTTATACTTAAAAAATTATTTATTGAATAATCTATGATGATTTTTTTCCTTCACAATATTAACATGTGTATTAGATTTTTAATTTTATTTGTTATTTTAGTTTATCGCTTTAGATTTAGTTAAATTAATTTATTCCATTGATTTGCTTCAATTATTTTTTTGTTTGTTTTCTAGATGTTTCTTTTCCTTCAACCCACCATCACCACAACCCGCACCTGGTCCTTCACCCACTATTGGAATTCTTTAACGGTAAATCAAATGAGCCACTATTAT
Organism: Viscum album; assembly: GCA_963277665.1. NCBI lineage: Eukaryota > Viridiplantae > Streptophyta > Magnoliopsida > Santalales > Viscaceae > Viscum > Viscum album. Next base: position 1,931,186,604 of record OY728161.1, on the reverse strand, counting down.
CCCCATTCTCATGATTTCACCTCCTCTAGTGGTGAATCATTAAGTCACCACAACACCCACTATTCCCTTATCCTGTAGTCTCTACTCGCACTTGACCCCCCCCCCTCTCTACTTCTTTTCTTTATTTTTTTATTTTTATATTTATTTTAATTTATTTTTTTTATATTTTTATATATAATATAATTTATAAAATTAATTAATAATATATACAGATATAATAAAAATTATAATAATCATCATTATAATTACAATATTAATATATATATATAATCAGAGTAATATTGAATAATTTTTGTAAATATATTTTATTATTTTAAAGTATTTATTTTTGTGTGTATTTTATAATGTTAATAATAATAATAATAATAAAATATTTTTTATTAATTTAATTACAATAATTAAATTTATTTATATCTAATAATTTTATGTTCATATTTTGCTAAATTTTTTTTTCATAAATACTAATTATAATTTAATATAATATATAATAATAATTTCATATTCTATTTTCAAATTTACATAATTTAATTATTATTTATAGATATAACAGCATTCTATAGTTATATTTAATTTTAGGTAGTTATTTTAAAAATTTTATAGATATAAATATATATATTATTAAATGCTTATAATATATTAATTTTACAGTTTTAATAATTTAATTTATGATTTTTTGTAGGAACTAATGGTTTCATTGAGAATGTTCTGCATGGAACAAGTCATGTTCGGGGAATTCAGTAGATAAAAACATGATTCTTGAAGGGGATACACATTTTAAAATCATCTAGACCAAATATGGAGAGCATCAACATTCACTAGTAGCACAGGTAGGTGATATCCTGGTGTAGTACATCACATTAGGAGCATATGTAGAGAGAACCATAATCTATTCCTCCCGATAATACATCATAAAAATCATTTACAATTCATTGTAGAACATAGAGAACTGATCAGAAAACAGAGAAGGAGCAGAGCATCAGAGAAAGAGTATAAGGAATTGAGTAATCTCTCTAGAGATTCCCCTGCATCCCCTTCATTTATTTCTTTTTATTTTGATTTTACATAGCATGTGTAGGTAATTTTCATAGTGTAATTGGAATGTTATGACTTTAATTCCTTAATATGTTATACTTTTAATTTTCTGAATCGCATTTATATACCATTAGTTCATACATCTCTCTACTTCTCTTTACGAGCATTATTTCTCCTCTATTCTATGTGCTAACCGGTAATAATAGATTTCATTTTTTCCTTTGAATTTTAACTGAATAACTAAAAATGGAAAAGATTGTTTTTATCTTCTTCACTAATAGAAATTAAATTTCTTATTGAGGATCCAAACAACATTTTTATGGAAAGATAAAAGAGATTTGTTTTTCTTCTAAAGAAAGATCTTAGTTGATCAATATCCTTTTTTTCATCACTAATTAAACTACAGTTAACTAGAGTATAAATAGACATATCATAATAAATTCATGAGAGCATGATCTCCCTAATATCATCCACTATTTTTCTCTCTCTCTGTCACTTTCATTCACTGCTTCCGTTTTCATCTATCATTTCTGTATTTTTATTATTTTAATTTTAGTTTTTTACTGTTTTTTATACTTTTTGTTATATTGGGTCTGGCACAACATAAGTCCTTCTTTGTGGTTTAAAACCAATCTTAACCCAGTACTAGAGTTATTATGGTTTTATAAATTTTAAATCTTCTCGAGTCTACCTACCTCGCTATAAAATATTTGGGATGTTACCGATGAAGGAACATGAAAACAAAAAAAAATTATAAAAATGACTCAAAAACAATACAATCATAAAAAAATAAAAATATAAATAAACTATATAAAAATCTGAAAAATCATCTCCATTGTATGATCAATAATGTATCTATGTTATAACTCATAACTCCACTATCTTAAATCAATAATAATTGTTTTTTCCTTAGGAAGCAAAAGAAATTTGATGTTTGAAATTTGGAAAACCTTTAAGGGAGAGCTAATAATCAAAACCTAAATATTACAAAAACCATAGTGTCTACCCCTAAATTACAAAGACTTGGGGAATTTAAAATTAAAACTATGTCACAAAAACATATCTTTTATTAGTGTGTTCCCTTGGTCTTGTATTAATGAGATCAAATAGTATCTTCACTCTCATCTACCATCATTAAGTGGTCTACTATTAGAGGGATCAGTTAAATCCGTTAGGTATTTTTATGGTTCTATATAGAAATTAAAACTATGAGATATGAGTCAGGAGGAATGATCATAAGTTTGATTCCATTATGTCTTAAGGGAGGGTATGAATTTTGTTTCAAAATATAGATAAGGAAATATTCCAAACCGAGGATGGCGTTTTCTCTACCTTTGTGTCTTTGTTCTACCCCAAGAAGACCACCATTATGGTTATTCATAAGATCATCATATTTTTTCAGCATGAGGGAGAGTTAATTTATAAGGTATGGGATAGGATAAGAGTTATTCATAGGAAATATATCGGCCATCAATCAGCTCCCAAACTATTCATGGATACCTTTTTACAATTCCCGCCCCCTTACAACCAAAAGCTAGTTGACCGATATTGTAGGGTTGGATTATCTTACTATACTACTGGTGAGATTAAACCCTTGTTTGAAAAACATTCTAAGAAGTCCCAATGCATGTGCATAAGAAAGAGAGTCATTCATAAAGCTGAAACTAGCCCCCATGACTCTATTATTGATTATAGGGTTCTTGGGGCGTAGTGTTTTCTTTTTGGGATGTTTAGTCACACTCAAATATCCTTCCCAAACATTGACCACCTTGTCTAATCTATTTAGAGTGCTCTGTTATTAGATTTTTGAACTAGTAACCAACGGGCCATTGATCCTTTCTCAAATCAATTTAACGATAGATATAAAAATCACACAAACCTATCCTATAATGAACAAAGATTCATGAAACATACAACTTCCTCAAACTACCAGCCACATCCCAATAATTTTCTCCAAAATAAATATGGGGTTGACTTACCTAGTTCTTGTGGGGAATAATGAAGGATTTTGCTGAAGGTGTTGGGTGAGAGCAGTTCAATAACAAGACATACAGATTATATGATTCAAAATTTAGAACATAAAATGGGTCAAATGGTTCAAATTGATTGAGATAAAGGTGTTAGGGACAACGTAAATCTTCCCAACACAAAAAGACCTAATAAAAGATATAATTAGATGGTTTATAGAACTGTATATGGCCTTCCAACATATGAAAAACAATGTAACCACCTGGAGAAGCTAAAACTGATAAAAATACTGAATCCAAGAATAGAAATATTGAAAACTCACAATATGTAATTATAGACAACAAGGTCCAACATGAACAAAATGATTACTACATATCTGAAAAATATAAAGAAACAAGAAAAATGAAGTGGGAATTTATTAAGGATATAAATAACGAAGTTGGGTTTGAGGAACAGGTGAATAACCAACCCATTTTAAATCATTATTCCCCTCTCACTCCCTTCTCTAGAAGAGTGAAAAAGTGTGATGAACCTGACTACCTGAGGTTCTAGAAAAGTATTATAAGATTTATCATCAACATTCCTTTCTTATAATCCTTTGATAAAATCTCATCATATGTTAAATTCACCAAAAACTTTCTAAAAAAATTGGAATAAATTGGATACCCTCAACTTTAATTATTAATTTTTTGTGGGTCTATTGAGGATATTTCCTCCAAAATTGAAGGAACATAGATGATTTATTATTCAATAGAGGATATGAGAAAGTGGGAAACTGAATTTTTTGTGTTGTTTAAGAGTGATTATAAATCTAATGACCAACTCGTTTTTTTAAATATAAACCTTAGGGATTTTAATCCTACTACTAAATCTCATTAATTTTTTCATAGGTCACTTACTCATCTCTATGGAATGTTGGATGACCTATTAGTGAATTAAATATAACTCACACTACCCAAATATTTTCTTATCATTTATATGGAATGTAATAAAAAGTCTCAATCATATTAGGTAGAACATTCCTTATTATAAGTAGATATATCATTGATGTGTCCAAAGGAAAACATACCCTCCATGTGGCGGATAATTTGGATGATATTTTGGTTTTTGAACATCCCTAACATGAGTTCAGTTTTGATCTGATTGATGTTTCTATGAATTAATGTTTTAAAATTGACCACATGGATGAGTATTATTCCTTCTCACTCGAGTTCACAAAAATGAAGACTTTCTATCTAGTTGAGAACTTCTATTCGGCTAATTATCCTTCCAAACATATTTCTATTAATAAAAAGTTTCACTCCTTATAACCCATTTTAAAGTGTAAATCACAACTTTTTCCAAAAATTATTTGGGATTGTTCATGAATTATTCCCTTCTGAAGCTAAATATTTTAATGATCTTGAATTTATATTAAATGTTATGTCTGATGAATTATATGTAGGCCTAGAAAGGTTTACATCATTTGAATCCTATGTGACATTAATAAGTATCTATTGAAATATGAGTTTGAATCCTTCTTTTAACACTATTCTGTGCTTGCATATTTATAAGATATTATGGGAACAATTTCTGGAAATATTGAGGAATGTAATATTGATTTTTCTTCCATTTATGATCTTGTGAAAGCTTGAAATTAGGTAATAATATTGAGAAAAATTCATCATCAGTTAAGTGATTTTTTGGGATTTTGATTATCATTTTAATATATGACTTATTCGATTTTTGGGGCTAATCTAAGTTGGACATCAAGATATCTACAACAATACAGAAAGAGTTTTGGAATGATTTTCTAAATGTTGATGAATAAAAATGAGTTGGGAGATCCTGTTGTCCTTCCTATAGACATTACTAAATTCCAAAAAATTAATAATTCATACCAATTGAATGACCTTTATTAGAAATTTTTTAGAATGATAATATCTAGTTGTGGACTTTAATTCCAGAACTTTATGTTAGGAAACCCATGGTTTTCCTATTTTTTGTTTTTAAATTTTTAGTACGAATAAATGAACCTTGATCGGTTTTATGTCTCTACGGATTGGTAAACCGGAATTTCGGAATTTCATTTATGTATTTTTTTCTCTCGATAGATAGATTATAATTCACTAGTGTTTGTTACATGTTGTCTTGTGGTGTAAGTTTTATGGTGGTCTCGGTTGGCTAGGAGAACTTTTTCCAATGGTAGCCTCATTTGGAACATCCATTTCAGAAGGAAGCTACTAGTTGATGAATAGAAGATAACATCCCTTACTCACCCTTTCGTTTCATTTTAATTTAATCTTCAATTTGTTATGTATAATATAAATTTTTATATATCTGTAGGGACTTGAACTAATCATCTAGGGATCTTGTAGAAAGAACCTAAATAGAGTCTTAATTTGGATGAATTTAAAAATGAAATGCTTCCACACTCAAGAAAGTATTGTTATTAAATTTTGGAAAAAAATATCTGTATATTTATATTGTATGTTTCCAGGACTTAATTGTGGGTGATTCCTCATGGTTTCTTGTAAAAAAATTGAATCTACTTCTTTTATTGGTTTCTCAGCTCACCAAAATCTATAGAATGGGATATTTATTATGAGATGATTTTTGAAACATTCTTGTATCCACTTTTTTCATTATTAATCAACTAATGCTGAAAAATATTTATATTCATTCTTATTATAGAACTAAATTTAGAAAAAATATTTTAATATTTATAACATCTAATATCATGACATTTTTTTCAAAAAAAAATTTTCAACTGTTTGTTCTAAATTTATTATTTTCTTTAAAAAATCAATATTATGTTACACACTGGGGTTTTTTTTCATTAATCTGAACATAACTTCTATGTTGTCTCATGCATAACTACTTCTAGTTATTAAGGCTTTCATTGAGTCTTAATTTTTTGATGATGTAAGATTAATGAGTGGAGTGGCACAATGAATTTATAGTTATTTATGAACTAGAGAAGATAATTTGATAGGATAGTTTTATATAATTGTAATCATGAATTTGGAAACTTGATATTTTAACTTCAACCTATGGGAATCATATTTCAAATAAAAATTAATCTCATTTTAGAGCCAACTCAAATGGTAATCCTAGAAGTCCTTTGAAACTGTATTAATGTAGGTGAATGGAATCCCATAGGGAATCTCAAAGACTTAAAGAATTGGGTATTTTTTTATCCCCTTATACATACCAAGATGTTCATTTTCAAAATGGATTTCACACACATGGTTGGGTATCATTACAAAAAATTCAAAAAAATAAAGAGCTTAGTGGTCAAAAATCAATTTATAATGGTGAGGAGAATTTTAAACCTATATGAAGAAGGGGATAATTGACATGTTTGAATATCATTTGAGTTGTATCATTATAGTGATATATAAAAAATCATCTTTTTGGAACGTAGAAAAGAGTGAAAATTGAATATGACATTTGTTAATTTTTTAATTTCACTTTATATAACATATCACCACTCATAGAATTGGAACATGAATTGGAATGGAAGAAGGGAAGAACATGATTTCAAATAAGATACATGACATCATTAACAATGAATGTTTATTTTTGTTCCCTTGATTTATAGTGGGTGTTTAAATTTAGGAAGGACCATTTTTTGAGATTTTCTATGAAATGCAGGACCAACCTCTAATTCTTCCTTATTTTTAAAATTCATCACATGCTCATTTTGAACTAAAGCATTAAAATCATTACTTATATTTTATAAAGTCAAAAACCTGCATTTGTATAACATAAACAAACATTTAAGTGTGGGGGAGTTTTATATGGTTGTGTTTACACACACTTTTCTGCATAAATTTTTATTTTTTATGGACTTTATATTATTACATAAGTTTTTTTTGTTTAATAATATCAAGTATTGTTTATTTTTATTATAATTGTTAAAATTTTCAATTATTGTTAAAATATATATATTTTGGATCATTTTAATCATTTTGTGTAATTTAAAACTGATCAGTTAATTATTTTTTAACATTCATTATTTATTATTTTGTTTTTATTTGAATTATAATTATTTCCATTATTTTTATTCATTCATTATTTCATTTATTTTGTTTTTCAAAATAACCTTTTAATTTATTCTTTTGTTTAATTAATTCATATGTAATTTATTTCCAATTTTTTCGTTTACAATTAATTAATTTAATTTATTTATTATTTTTATTAATTATGTAATAAACATTATTTAAAATAATTTACACTGTTTTAAAATTTATTATTTTGATTAATTAATTATTTTTAGTTTTAAATAAATAAATTAGACTTTAGTTTTTGAATATCTAAATAATTAATTTAAGTTTAACAATTTAATTATTTTCTAAAATACTTTGTAATATATTAATTTTATTTAATTATATTATTTTTTAAATTATTAATTAATTTACAAAAATTAATTTAGTATATTTTTATTAAATTAATTTATATGTTAAAAAAATTTAATCATTAATTATTTCTTTATTAAATAATTTTTGTCTATATTATTTTGTTTTCACAATTTTAAAATGTGAATTCGAAATATAAATTCACTTATAATTTTAGCTAATTAGACTATTATTTGTTCAATTAATTAATTCCACTGATTTGTTACATTTATTTTTTGATTGTTTTTCAGGTGCGACTTTTGCTTCAACCCACTATCACCACACCCACTTCCAGGTTATGCACCTATATTAAGAATTTTCCAAGGAGGACTCAAATGAGTCACCTCCATCTTCTTCAATGGTGACTCAAATGAATCAATGCCACCCCATTATCACTATTTCGGATTCTCTAATGGTGACTATTTGTGTCATCCCCACCCCCCAAAATCCATTCTCATGTCGTCTCAAATTGCACCAAACCCACACGCCTTCTCTACTTCTTTTCATTTTAATTTAATTTATTTATATTATTACCTATAACATAATATATAAAAATTTATAATAATAATATATATAATAATATATATAATATTTATAATCATAAAATTAGTATGTATATATAATCATAGTATTACTGATTAATTTTTGTAAATATTTTTTTAAAAGTATCTATTTATAGTAAATATTTTATAAATTTAAAAATAATAATATTAACATTTTAATATTATTTGAATTCAATATATTTTTCTAATATCTTGATATATAATAATATTATGTACATTATTTTTAAAATATTTTTTTCTTTAATTATGATTTTAATTTTTTAATATAAAATATTAATTGTATTTTTTATTTTTAAATTTAAAGACTGTAATTATTGATTATAGATATAATAACTGTCTGTAGAGATGTTTTGTTGAAAGTAATTATTTTTATGATTTATTTATACATATTTATATTTAATTAATTACTTGTAGTAAATATATTATTATAGTTTTCATCTTTTAATTTATGATTTTATCTAGGAACCAATGGATTCATTGAGGATGTGTTGCATGGAAAAGGTCGTGTGTGGCACATTCAGTTGAGAAAAATGAAGATTTCGTAAGGGGATACAAGTTCGGGAACCATCTAGACCTATTACGGAGACCATCAACATTCACTGGGAACACGGGCATGGGACCTCTAAGACGAGACCATCACTTTGGGAGTAGGTTCAGAGATATCAATAATCCATTATTTTTTCTTATCCATGAAAGAAACCATCCACCATTCATCTAAGCACACAGAGAACTGATTAGGAAACAAAGATAGTTTATAGCATTAGAGAAGGAGTTTGAGGATTGAATCAATCTTGCCAAATACACTCCTTCGTCTCTTTCGTTTTTTCTTTTCATTTCTAGTTTCCTTAGTATGTATAACTAATTTTAATAGGGGAATCATATTGTTATGACTTTCATTTTCTAATATGTTCCCCTCTTAATTTACGCAATTTCATCGGTGTACTTTAAGCTCAGAGATCTCTCTTAACATTTTAATGCGAATAATTTTTCCACTATTCTATGTACTCATAGGTGATGATATTTTTCATTTTTCCTTTTAATTTTAACTAATGTACCAAATATGGGAAAGTATAATGGTCTATTCTCCATTAAGGGAAATTAATTTTTTTAGAGATTATCGAAAGATCATTTTGATGGAAAGATCAACGAGAACTATTGATATACTGAACCAAGATCTCAGTGGATCAACACCCTTTTTTCATCTCTAATTCAATTTCTATTAACTAGATTATGAACAAAAGTTATCTTAATCAGTTCATGAATGTCTGATCTACATATTATCATACACTACTTGTCTCTCTCTATATCTATCATTCATTATTTCTATTTTTCCATCATTTTATTATTTTAATTTTTTTAGTTTGTGTTACTATTTTAGATTTTTTTTTGTTTTTTTGGTCTTTCACAACATAAGTCCTTCTCTTTGTTTGAATACCATTATTACCACAGTACAAGAGTAAGTATTATTTGATATATTTTAAATTTTCATCAGTCCAAGCCCCTCACCAACATCTTTAATTGAGACCAATGGTTCTTATATATAGTGGAGAGTCTTGGTGGTTGATTGGGAAAATTTTGGAAAAGATTCAAGTCATTGAAGGTGAGTGGAGAAATGGTGGTGTGGTGTTGTATTTATAGTGGGGGGAGAGGAGTGTTTTTTATTATTTTATTCATTTGTTTATTATTTTGTCTCAATGAAATCGATAGTATGGATTCTTATGACTATGTATAATGAATCCTGCATGTGAGTTTGAACCAAAGGTTTTTACATCAACCATACATCATCCACTATAGTATAATTCATTTATTTATCTTATACTATAATTTATCATACGTAATTATTTACAAATAATTCAACTATTTTAGAAAAATCCCAAAAAATCACTGTAACGATTTTTCGATGTGTGGATTTAAAAAATAGACTCCATTTTATGAAAATATTTTTTTATTTATGATAGAATTAATTTTCTAAAAATATATTCATTTATTTCTAAAATATTTATTTTACAATTATAAATAATTTTATGACACTTTGTAAAATTCTTAAAAGTCTAATAAAATAATATTATAATAATAAGAAATTAAAATAACAATTTTTTAATCTATTTAATGAAAATAAATTTTATAAAAAATTAGTTTATTAATTGTAAAATTACAAATAAATATTTTGGCATCAAAAAAATAATGATACTTAATTTAAAAAAGTTTAGATATTTATTTAATTATTCTTAGATAAAAATATATAATATTTTCCTTTATAAGATACCCAAATTTTATTTATACTTTCATAGGTGAGGATACCATTCTATTGGTTGGTTTGCTATTCTTAATGGTCATAATACTATCTGACTGGTAATGATTTTATTATGTTGGTATAGGTTCATTAATTTCTATAAATTGCAATTATTTCATTCATTATTCATTTATAATTTTCTATTTTGTTCATTATGTGACATTATGTGATTTATACCATATTACATAATAATAAGAAGGGGAATATCATTGATATAATTATGAGATGTTGTAAGAAATTTTCATGGGTGGAAAATGTCGTCATAAAACTGATAAAAGATTCTTGGATTTCATGTGAATGGATTGTATAATAAATCATTAATGAAATTCTTAAGTATTTTTATAATCACCCCCATTATATGAATCATGGGTTATATACAAGGATTTTTTGGATTGAGATATAGGTTATAGGAATCATTACTTCACAGGATTGGATGAAGTAATGTTGGTTGATGAGAGGACAGTAATATATGTGGTTACATTGGTGATAGGATTGGTATTCATTGTGATGTTCTGGACCTGGTTCACTCATAATTAACCTGACCTAGTGGTCACATGACCTCATATGCACCTCACAGTATGCGAGAGTCTACCGACTAGCAGTGAGGTCTTAATGATGGTACATTGGGGATACTATACCCACTTGATCGATAGTAAATAGACTGAAAAAATTTAATAATATAAATAGTTTAAGATAAAAATAAGAACAAGAAATAATAAATTTATATTCTGAAAGTTCCAATAAATGAATAATTCTTGAACATGTTATGTCATAAATTTAAATTTGTCAATATATAAGAGGTATCACAAATAACAAGGCTAGATAGATAAAATATTTAATTAATAAAATACTCCAACACTAGAAGACAACTTAGTACATGCTCAACCTGTACTCCCATGTTAATTCCGACACTATATAATATATTATCAATGAAGGATGATCCGAATCCAATCATGTATTTAAAATATCATTCTAGTAAAAAACTGTGTCTCAAACATGTTGTGAGTATAATTTATTTTCTACCACCAACGGTGTCTAATGATAATTAAGCCTATGAAGAAAAAATTTAATAGTAAGTAGGTATATCAATCATAAGCCATTAAAATAAATATAAAACCTATAGGGATTAAAATCCACATGTGATACCTAGTCGATTGTACCTACTTCATCCTAAGTAGGATATATTTGTACATAGTAATAGTGAAATAGATATTGTACCCAGGAATATAATCTAATTAATCTTCAAGTAACTCTAATCTTGTGGGGCCTAAAGAAAAACAAATTCATCCATATATAATAATTATTATATAAGGTTATACATGTTTTATGACATCAATGATTTATTCATAAAGTTAAATTCAAATAGAAATCATTCATTCTATAATATAATTTTTTCAATTTATCCCATTAAAGGAATTCTGAATCATAACCTAACAATCGTCCAATGAATTATATAATTTTATATACCAATGATCTTGTCCAATTAATACTATATCCGAACCAAAGTATCTCTCAGAGATTAATATAATATAATTTAATCTATAATAATGTCCAAGGAATTCTGTAACGAAAATTGAGTATCGCCCAAGGAATAATATAGTGTAATTTAACCAATAAGATCATTCAAGTCTTCTTATATCTGAACCCATGTGTCACCCAATGCTTAATGTAATTTCATTTAACCTATGATCCCATCCAAGTCATTCTATATCCAAACCAATGTATATCCCATGGATTAATATAGTAATATGGACCATTTCATTCAATAATGAAAAATATGCCATAATAAATATCTATTGTTTTTTTATGATTCATCATGACCAGTTTCATTATAATAATCATTACCTTTTCATTCATCATTTAAAAAGTATTGAATTAGGTGTATGTACCATTAATCAATTCAACTAATTGTTTCAAGTACCATGTAATATATATATATATATATATACAACTTCATAATTCAATTTCATTATTCGTCTCATTTACCAATGATAACGAAGTCAAGGGATAGTAATATACCATTTAAAAATTAATTTACTCTTATTATAGCTTCCACTAACATTTGGTGACATCACCAAACACCAAAGAAGTTTATTAACAATAAAATATTAGTAATATTTATATTTAACATAGGGAATTTACGACTTGATATACTGATTCCATTTAAAAAATAAATTCATTTCATTATTCATCTTACACATAAGTGATAAAAGGACAAGTAAGTATGTACTCCCTAGATTAATTTAATTAAGCCACTAGTTATCATTTAATCAGTTCGCTTGTATGCGTCTAACCAAAAACACCTAGGTCATTTTTTGGGAAATTACAAGCACTAGCCCACAGGGATAAAAAAGAGGACAGACCAAAAGAAGTGATCTATGTTAAGGTTACATCCCTCATGTAATATCATTGAGTCTAATGGGGGGACTTGTTCATGTTATATAAAATTAAAATAAAGAGTTACAAAATTTAGGATCAATTAATGGGAGGTTCGGAGTGCAGCATAATGGAAAATTTTATAAATCAGTATACATTAAGGGAATAGTCATAGATTACCTCTTTCATACTTATAATTATTCACTCAACTGATATCGGCCTTGGTATAAGGAAAAACAATTTTAAATTAGAATCTAGATAAATTTTCTAAAATAGGGAATAAAATCTAGCATGTAAATATCATCCAAGATGATATTAGAAGTTGTGAAAATGATCCTGTGGACAATGAGACTTACTAATGGGTATCATTCATCATATTAAACATTTAAATTATATAATTTTAGTGAAGAAATATCATTAAATCCATGGTGTGGGAGAGAATGATCTCTCACACGGGAGTAGGTGTTGGGAGTTTGACCAAGACGAAAAGAGGGATTAGGTGAATATAAAGAAGATAAAAAATATAATTTCACCCATTTTAATATGGTTGAGATTTGGACAAGCATGAATGCCCCTAAATACATATATAATTCATTAAGAACATTAATTAACATAAAATAAATGGTTCAGGGAAAAATTTAAAGGAGTCATACATCTATGAAAAATTGGGATCTTACTTCCTCCCATCCTTAGAACTTATCAACCTTGAGAAGCCTTGGATTTCAATAAAACTTACAACCCAACCTACATAGGTAAGGAATTCCTTCTCAAAGAGACACATTTAATTTCTAATCACCAAAAAAATACTCTAATTTCCACTTAAACATATTGAAAATAAACTGAAAAAACCCAATCCAATGCTTACAACCACTATCAGACATCCAGATGGCACTTACTTGAGCCTTCAAACACTTAACCATGATCACATCATCATTTGGTTCTGGAATTGAACAATAGTGATCCCTATAATAGTTTCTTTCCTTGAATGGTAAATTTTTAGACCTGGATCATCCAACATAACAATCGCCAATTTAAACATGTCCACAACGCCTTAACGATATCTAGGATATTTTTGAGCTTGACAAACCTGATCACACATCAAGAAACTTCTCTCAGTCCTCAATTTTATCTAAATGGTCAATATCCAATTGACCTATTCTATCCTATTCAAACCATATTTTCCATAAAAATCCACGAACAACCATTACCTAGAATACATATCATTCATACTTCATGACATATATGGTTTCCCCTGACTGTATACATATTCTCAATAAAACCCAAGTCAAACCACATCCATTTAACAATTTTCAAAAAATGCTCAACTCCAACAGCTGACACATCCAAAACCAGATTATAATTTTTTTTATAAGGCACACCATGTTCACTTTGATAATATTCATAAAATCCCAAAACAAACTTCTAGTTAAATCTATCTACTAGAACATCCCCTGATCATATAATTTATTATACTACAACATGAATATTTGTGTATTTCTAATATAGCACCCATGGATCGTTATAAGATATCCATGTCCTAGAACCCAACCATGAACTTCACCAAATCCATATTTAATCCAATACATAGCTCTCATTGGGGGAACTAGTAGTCCCCATTCTATTATACAATAACATCAAAATCCAAACATTCATCCAAATATCATCCAAAATAAGCAACACACCTTTCCCACATGATTCTTATCTAGTAACAGTCTATGGTGACTTCCTCACCATAAGAATTTATTTAATCCACTCATCATGTGAAACTCCCATGCATTCCATCTTTTAAATTGGAAATATATTTTTTATCTTAGCATATAGCCAATCCACTCTTGGTATTATTTTGAAAATTTCACGATATCAAGGTTGATCATCACTAGAATGGGAGTACAATAATATGTTCTTATGATTACAACTTCAATCCAACCTTCTATTGTTACAAAAGTCCGAATTTTTTAACCAGGAAATTGATAACCATAGAATTTATAAACATTCCATCAATAAGAATTTATCTATCTCCTTGAGCCATGCACCTTTCAAAATAGGTTATACATTCTTTTTACCTACTACTGGCATTGCATCGCATGGAATTCTGTGTCCAGGTCTAACCACAGGGAAACCGCCTCACAACAGCCAATTTATTTCTTGAATAGAACTTTTCACCCATTCCTTGGATGATCATATTCGAATTCCATCAAAATACATTTTCCCAAATCATTGTACCCTCCTATATTCTCCAAAACAATGTTACCAGAAAGGTTTCAAATGACCTCATCCAACATCATGTATACAAGACCGACGAACCACATGTAGCCAACATTCCAAAAAAATATTTGGTTATGCACATTTTCACTTCATACCTACTCAACCAATATGTCTTTTCCACTAGATAAATCCTAGGAACATTCACGAATACTTCTTGAATTCCATTCCCTACATTCGGTATGATTATTGGTTGTAAACTCAACTAACCATTCCATCATTTTCCATCCTTGTGATCACATATTTTCTATCGATCCTTCATTATCAAAGATTTATTATAAACACTGATCCTGAATCTATCATCTTGAATTTATTCGAACTCATACATAATTCTAAACTCAATTTCAACTTCCTAAAATAGAGATATCAAACATACATGTTTACCAGCTTCCAATATTAATTCTAACCATTCCCAAATTGTTATCTATATTCAAATTCTCTTTAACTTAAAAGGTACACTTTTCATGATGGATAGGCCTCTCCCCACTATAGCGGTTTATGGTTTATCACCTTACTATGTATAAAATCTTAACCCATGACACACAATACATCCACCATCAAACACTAATTCTGGATATGTCCAACATACTCCTACCAAGTTACAACCCAAAGAGAGAGAGATACCAAACGCTTAAAAGCATTCTAGATAAGGGTTAAATAAAAGAAAATCATTGATTCACTTACCAATCCATTATCAAATTCATCCTTTATATTTGATACAAAATTCATAACCAAATAGGATCGGTGGTGTTATATCACTCAATCCTTTTACAACATCATCCTAAGTATTAGGATAACTCATCCTTCAAATAATTTTAAAAGAATTGATTCTATCATAATATTCTCTTAATAACCATGCCACTCTAATCCTGATATTCCCCATGAATGTATCATTCAAACAATAATGATCACTTATAATTTAGAAAAACTTAAAACAAAATAGGGTAAGTAATTATATAACCTTACTTATCAAATTATCTAAAGGCTTGAACAACAATCATCAAACTGAATACTATTTGTTTCACCACTTCTGGACTAGATTGAAACTCCATTTATCAACTCTTACTATCATGATATCACAATAGCGTGACATACATAACATCATTTTTAATTAAATATCCCAAGGTAGACTAAAAACCAAGTTTGTTTTAAAATATTACAAAGATCCAACCAAAGTCGTATTACCCCATAAAGATATCAACTGTCTGATGACCCTCCATGACATGTATCACTAAATGAGGACAACTCACATGATCAACAAAGGCACTGATCATTCCCTAGGAATTTCTATCCCTCTAAACTTGATTATTAAATGATTATACTATCCGTATCAAGGATCAACTTACCGAATGAATATTTATCTACCCAGGGATTTTTGTTTCACCTTTAAGAATCCTACCCATGTCAAATGACACCTAAAAATCACATATTTCCCAAAAAATAGCACAATACATTACTAATGTTTTTACCTTTATGGGTTATAGAAAAAAAAAATTAGACTCTAAAATACCATAATTCATCAAATCCCAAAAAAATGGTCATGCCTAAAAGGTCACGTGGCTCTACCCGCTAACCACTAGGTCCAATGTAATAGAAGAAGACATTTGATACCCATGTGAATCATTCATATTCCCATCCTAGGTAACTCTTATAGAGAAATTAAAACTACCCATTCAACTAGGTCCAACATATGAACACCACTTAAAGGATTCATTTAAGTTATTATATCAATTCATATTTATTATAATCAATAAAGAGACTTAGATTAATGAAATTCCAACTACCAGTTACTGATATAATATATTGTACACTTTGTTCAGTTGATGCCTCCAATAATTCTATAGAAATTATCACATAATTTATATTTTAAACCATTTATTTATTTAAAATATCTCCCAATGATCATGTTTAATGAAAATTTCAATAAAAACATATACAGAAAAACACCGTTTAGTTTTAAATAGGAAATTAAATTAACTGAATCCTCGTAAAAAAATATACAAAATAAAAAACAAGTCTTATATCATAATAAGAGGGTTAGTTAAATAATATTTCACCTTAAAATGATACGAAACACTAAATAAGTGGTTGATAATGCATTAAGTAACCATCTATATTTATCATAAACATACCTTCAAGGGGTTATGTAATAAGGAATATAAAGATAGAGGTGACCAGTAAGGATCATGTCCTTCCAACCTAGGTTCAATCAGTTAAGAATTCATTACTAATTTAGTGAGTTAATGGTCAAAAAATTACAATTGAAATCTCATTTATGTGAAACTGATAATAGTTAAATTAATATAATTTCAAAACCCACTTAGTGTATTTCTCTAATAATAATACATTAGTAATCTTGACCTTCTAGGATCAAATCAATAATATAAGGACTGAGCTATATTAGTCATTATTCCAATGTTATGAAGGTACAATCCATTACATGTTTCAATTGAAACCCCAATTATCTTACATCCAATATTGAAATTAAAATATTTCATTTATGTTAATTTATTATCTTATTTAAAACCATTTCACTTCATTAACATAATTTTTGCTGGTTAAATAGAATATCAACAACAAGAAATATTGTCAAATATAATTTAAGATGAAGAAAACACAATATAAAAATAACAATATTCCATACCATAACATAAAAATATTCCACATCAGTAGAAAATATAAGAGTACATGGAAATAATCAGATAAACATGGAAAATAGATAATCATGCTAATAAAGGTTTAATCTTATGGGTTGTAAATGATTCAAGAAAAACTCCTCTCTTATAATACGACGCTAAGAGATAAATCCAACAAATAAACACCTAGTGAAAATAAAATTTTCAATCATGGGGAAATTATATTCAACCCTAATAATGAATATCAGGAAAAATAGTCACATATTTGGAAACTTGATCTTCCCCCATGTGTGGGTTTTACATTCTCAAACAGAAGTTATTTTCTATGTCTCGACACATCCCTACGAGCCAAAATCAAATGATTGTATGGTAGGAATACTATTCCCACAAGATTGGTACTAAACATAGAGAAAAAATAAATGAAGAATACAGATAGTAAAATATAATGTTACTGAATATCAATTTTAAACTAATATCTCAATAGTGCTAATAATGCAATCATGAATGAACACACTATGTAAGAAACAAAAAATAGTAAATATATAATATGTAACACATAAAGTATGGATATAATAACTAAATAATAAATAAATAAAAGACTACAACACTCGAAGGAAGCCTAAGTACATGCTCAGCTGCTACTCCAATGAAAAGTCCTAACATAGAAGATATAAAAGTAAACAAGAACAATCCAAGTACTAGCCTGTGATAGTGAGATCTTTCACGGCACCAAATAGTGGCCCGAATAGGGTGTGAGTAAAACATAGTAGGCCACCACTAATGTTGTTTAATTATAATAAATCATGTTAATATAAAATGTAATAGTGTACAGGTATATCAAATGTGAGGCAGTAGAATATTTATAAACCATGTCAGGCCTCCGGTACAAATAGAATGCACGGTTGACTCTACCAGCTTCTTCCAAATTAATATTCCTCTAAACATAAGAATAGTAAAGTATAAATAAAAACCATTGTTCTATTATTAGGCATTCATATGCAACAATACTCATGTGAGACCCAAGAATAAACTAAGGAATCTATATATAATGGTGATCATATATGGTTTTAAATGTTTCAAGACATTACAAATTTTGCAATCAAGGTTATTTTGAATAGTAATCAACCATAATATAATATCATTTGACTTTTAAGACCTTTAAAAGCATTATAATTAGTGACTAATGTATCATCCAATGCATAATAAATTTTTATTGACTTATGATCCAATCCACGGTCTTCATATAAGAATATGAGTATCACCCATATCATAATATAGTTTAATTTAACATATGACTCCATCCACAGAATTCCATATATAAACATGAATATCAACCAATGGTTAAAATAATTTCATTTAACGTATTATATCATCCATGTAATTCCATATAGGAACCTGAGTATCACCCAGGGCTTATTATAATTTCATTTAACATATAATCATATCAGAGGAATTATTTATTGAAACACATGTATCCACTAACGCCTAATATAATTTTATTAAACCAATTTTCAAATCCAAGGAATTATATAACAAAATAAAATTATCTCCCATGGTTTAATATAGTAATTCGTCACATTGTATTTAATTATAAAACAATAGAAATGAGAAATATTCTTGCCTCTTTCTGATTCATCATGATTCAATTCATTATAAAAATCAATTCCATTTTATTAATAATTGAAAAATGGTCAAAAGAGGTGTTCAAACCATTAATAAATTCACCAATATGTGTCAAGTGAAAAGTAATATATATATATATATATATATACAGACACATGCCTCTTCAAAATTCAGTTTCATTATACATCAAATTTATCAATGATAAAAAAGTAAAGTGGTGGTACATAACCATTTAAATATTTAATTACTACAACTAAATATTCCACTAATATGTAGAGATCTCACCAAACCCCATGGTGGATTAGTCATGAGGAAATATTTAAAACTATTTATTTAACATAGGGAATGTATGTCTCTATTTACTTTAGAAAATTTATTCATTTCATTAATAATATTACTGACAAGTGATCAAAGTACAGGTAATTATATATTCCCTATTAAAATTGAATTAATAAAATATTTATCATTTAATTAACTTCTTTTTTAGAATTCTGAACAAACACACCTAAGTGGTTTTTTGTCTAATTATAAGTAATGTTTGATGAGGTTACATAATAGGAATCGCATAAAGGAGTTATTTAATTTTAGGTCACAACCCTCTATCAATTACATCGAGTCTAATGGGGGGTCTAGATCATGTTATAGATAATTAAGTTAAGGAGTTCAATTATTTATGAAAAATTCACATAACTTCCAGCTTATGAAAGAGAAAAAAAATCAATATTGAGACTGTGAGAAGAATTTCATAGAACACTAAACTTGTGATTAAGAATCTTTACTTCTCCAACATCGACCATTCGATTAAGCTAAAAAAAGTAGAAACAATAAAATAGAAAATATCCCTAAAAATTTTCCATAAGATCTCACTTTTAAATATCATCCTAGAAAATAATAGAAACTAATAAAAGAAGAATGACTAATAATATACTTATTGAGTTGGATCAAACATGATGAGCATTGTTTGAATCAGAGCTCAAACAAAAAATGATCATCAAATCCTAGGATAGGGAGAGGGACAGCTCGCATGCACAATGAGTTTTTATACTTTTAAGAGAGGAGGAATGAGTATTTACTTTAAAATAAAGGATGTGAAAACTATAATTTTATAAAATTTAATAGGGTTCATGGTTTGGATTCATGGTTAGGAAAACCATGCACCCCTAATGTCCAAGTGTCACATGACTTATTATAGCTAGCCACACTGATAAAAAAAATTGTGTTTACCCATTGTGGATACACTATCAAAATGATTCAACCCATTGTAAATTTTTGCAAACAGTTAGTAGAAGCCATGTTCCAATCCTGCGATTCACATACAATTAATTTCATAGGGATTCATGATTTTATAGAACCCAATGCATGGTTTTCACAAAATGTGCTCCCTTATTCTCTGGGTCACACACTTTCTGTAAATGGTTATTAAAAATTTATTCAGACTCTATTCCTCACTCTGGGTCCATTAAAACCATTACTCAATGATATAGAAATATTGAACTCCCCAAAATTCTACCTTAATCCCTAAGGAACTTTTATTAGAGTAAACCCAGTGGTTTAGGATAAAATTTAAAGGATTCTTACCTCTATGAAAAAATAGGATCTTAAATTTATAGCAGGATTCATTTGTACAATATTTCATATTTTGATAACTTTTGAATGTATTATTTTATGTATTAACATTCTTGATATTCCACTATATATTTTTTGTTCAAGGATATCAGTGTTTTGTGAGTTGGAGTTATATACCATTTATTAAGGATTTTGTTATATGTTTTATGTTTAGTATCAATCTTTTATCAGTTAGGGGATAGTTTCAATGGATTTATTCAATTTTGATTTGGCTTTATGTTGGTGTCAAGTGGTCAATTCATGTTTAGATGTTATACTTCTGACCATAGTCATGAATTAAGTGGTTCTTTAATATAACATGGTTTATTCTTGAGTATTTTAAAATATTTAAAGATAGATATTGTAAAAAAATTATCACATATAATCATAACCATAAAATATAATATCTCAAATTTACTAATGTCTTGTATTATTCAAAGACTCTAAGTATAAAAACTAGTAGTACCCATGTATTCATCTTCTGGTGTTGATAATGTAATGGGATATTTCTTTATCAAACATCCACATACTAAATAAGTTCCCAAAAGGTGTCTTATTCCACTGTAACTCTTCATGTATATCATAAAAACTCAAAACCATGAATCCAAGTAACTCTTGAGCTTAAAAAATCATGGTATGGACCACATTTTTTTAAATAAACTATTCATTTAACCAACTTTATAATTATTTTAGTAGGAGTAATATTAGACTCTTTCAGATAATATTGATAATTTAAACACATAAAATAATTAATAAAAAAATTAGTTTCTCTATTATTGAGATAGAAAATGAATTAAATCCTGCCTCTATTAGTGTTTGGATGCTATAACATTCTTTCCAAGTCCTCAAGTAACTTTTATCTAGACACGCATGGATTTCTTCATGAATTATCTAGAGTCAAAAAAATTTTGTAAAATTATTTGAATACATACATTGATTTCAGAATATCCCATTATTTATTTAAATGATATGAAATCTATTAAGTAACATGAGTTAGTCAATAAGGTTCATATAAAATTCATTAGATATCAACTCAAAAAAAAAACTCATTATAAGGGGATCGATTTCTAGGATCAAAAATAATTTCATCAATATATATATATATATATATATATATTAATATAATCAATGTGTATTTAGAGGATCTCTTAACTGTTAAGTTTGAATCTAGGATACCTTTATCAAAATGATATTGTAATCCCCAATGTTTGAGTAAGCATATTCTTCCCATAAACTATATTTTCTAATTATAAACTCTTTATATAGTTTTTTAATGTAATAAAAATATATTAATAAATATGTCATAAAATATTGGAATTTAAATAAAATCACCTGATTCATTTATAGTAAAACATTAAATCCAAATCACATGACACCATGTTTTACACACCATGGAATAATAATCTCCATGGATTTTTATATCCATTAAAAATATATAAATTAAAGGGGAGAATAAATAGAAAATAACAAACCCTTTGCATTTGGACATCTCCTGGATGATCTCCGCACATGAGATTCACCAATTTCCAATGAAAACCTATAATATGGAATAACATCAATAAATAAGAAATCATATAGTGATAAGTGAAATGATAATTATAAAAATTAGATGTGTGAGTTAGAAGTCTGAATGAAATTTATGTGAATAGTAGGGTAGACTACAGGAACTAAAGATGGTAGTTATAAATATGGTTATAAGAAATATGGTCATTGATAATATGCCCATCATAAATATTATCATTGGATATTCATGTCACCAATAAGTATACTAATTTTTTTAATTTCTAGTATTAAATTTACAAATTATACAATTCATTAATAAATAAGAATAAAATAAAGGTAAAATATTATAAAAATAAAGACATTTATATGTTATTTTTTATATATTATTATTAATATTAATAATATAAAATTATGATATTATGTATTTATAAAATTCAATGAAATATATTAATAACAACTTTAAAGTAAAAATAATTTTTTAGTATATAAAAAATTAATTTTAATGATATTTGTTAAATATTATTTAATATAAAAGTAATATTGTCAAAGAAAATTTTTTAAAGAGTTTTTTATTTTGAACTAAACTTAAATCAATAATGATTATATTTAAATTTATTTATATTAATAATAAGGAAATTAATTAATTATCACCCAATAATAATTACTTGTAATGTAATAAGAATAAATTCATTTTACCCTTAAAATTTTATTTTTTTCTCAAAATGAATTTTTATGGGCTATGAATTAATATTTCAAAAAATAAATATAATATAGTAATATAGTGATAAAATATATTTTTTAAAATAATATGTTAACACTAATTATTATTTGATAGAAAATAGGAATAATAATATGTTGAATTCAAAAAAAACCCATGTTTAACATTTTGAAACTTAAGTAATCTTTAATTATAATAAAAACGTTTTTACATCTTTTTTTATAATTATGTTATCACAAGGTAGGTATCTATTTTGGTTTTTTTTGTAATAAATATATTATATTAATAATAATCCTATTAATTTTCTGGTAAATCAACAACATTTATAATTTTTTCATAAATGTTATTTTTAAACTTATTATACACTTTTTTAAAAATAGTTTTCCAATCATTATGTGCGCTAATATTAGAAATAATTTTCATCACCGTTAAAATTTTTATTTGGAGAAAATTGATTTTATATATGTAATCCTTAGGTCAATATTTTTTAATAATTTCCATTTTATATTTATTCATAATAAATTAAGTACATAGTTTAAAATTAGTTACCTCATTAATGCGGATTTAATTTAAAAATGATTTATACAAGGATAAAACAACTAAAACATATTAAATTTTTTTATTAAAATGATTGTAAAACAGGTCACTAAATATTAAAATTTTTAAAATTCATTATTTTACATTATTTAATCCATTTTACCCTTGAATATTGACTTTCCGGTTTATATTATTACAATAATGGTACAAATATTACTTATAAACATTGTTTTTCACCTACCAATTTATGCACACATTCTAAAGGGTTAAATCGATGAAAAATCTCCCTTATTATCTTCAAAATCTTCTCCCAACATTATATAATACCTGGTATTTCCAAAAGACTAATATAAATATCCATAAGGTTTTACCCAAGGGAGAACATCCAAATGGAATGTTGATGTTCCCAACCATGCTCTCTTCATTGTTTTCTTCATCTACCCCCAAAAATATATTTTATGCATGAAAATATGAGAAAATTAGTATTACTAATATTTTTATTGTTATAATACTCATTTATTAACAATTTTATACCTTCCACCAAAGTCATTCGTAAAAAATGGTTAAGTTGTCATGCGTTTTTTATAGACTACCAACTCCATGAATGATATTTTCCATTTTTCATCACCAACATACCCATTAGGTTAAAAAGAGTTATTTAATGAAAAATATAAAATTTATAACTTCATTTATATTGTGAAATGATAAATTATTTTATTTTCCAGCTCCCTCTAGTTCTATGAAAAACTATATCATCACCCATAAGTATGTATAGACTACCGCCTCTCGAGAATAATATATTTCAACTTCTATTACCCCAAAATATGTATAGAGATAAAAATGTATTTAACATATAAAAACTAAATTTATGAAACTATTTATATGCTCTAAATATTATATTGGACATTCTATAAGTGATATTAACAACAAGAATAGTAATCTTAATCACCTTAAATACCCATATTGAGGAACCTTTCTAAATTTGTTTCTATTTTGGAAAAAATACTACGAAATTGTAAAAATTTTGTGCTAATAGAAAAATAAAATACATAAACTCTAAAATGATGTCAATAATGGATATTCTTTAAAGAAAATTTTACCAAATTAAATATACCTATGAATTTTTAATGAATTTTCCTGAACCACATCATGTAATTGATATAATCAAAAAATATTTAATATATTATTAACATGTGATAATAAATTGTGATATTTCATATCTACACTCCCAAATATGTTTCCTAAAACAAATAAATTACATTTTTTTATATAAAAACTATATATTCCTGGATTGAGCTATCATATAATTACATGAGTTAAAGAAAATATGAATTATATTTATTCTCAAGAACATTTAGGTATAAATTTTTATAGAATTATGAAAAAATAGTAACTCACAAAACAAATATTCTTGGTATCAAGAGGGCATTTTTTCTATTATTTGTTAAATTAATTAATAAATAATAATTCTTTAATATCTCAAAAAAATTCTTTATACAAGCTATCTAGTTAAACATATAATTTGTAAAAATTTTCTTTATAACATGGTGAAATTGAAATAAATGAATGGGGGAAGTAAAATTCTCAATAAGGGTAAACTTAAGTAATGAAAACCAAATATAATAAGTAATCACAAGTTGAGAATAGATATTATGTAATTACTATGTAATCATAAATAATTACATTCTATATTAAAACTTAAACCATAATATATCAATGAATAAAATTAAAAATTAAAATATCACATGAATAACAATAACTGGTTCAATAATAATAAAATTAATTATACTTGATATATAATTCAATATGATAAACCAAGTTATCATGATCTTATACAACAATATCTTACTATTAAAATAGATTCTTATTCTGAGTAAGAATACACCAAAATACCCCAAAAATTATTTCCTCATAAAACATACCAATGCATCGAGGGTCTATATAAAATTGAGCCCCACCCATTACTTTTTTAATTCTAATTCATTCATTACATGTCCAATAATGATCTGTATTTGAATAAAAACATAAAAACCCAATATAATTCAATATACCAATAAAAAGTATAACATTATCAAAACCCATATTGTGAAATAAGTAAGATGGTTAAACAATACCCAATCAACTTTTCTAAGTAATCAATAAACATTAATATTTGTATAACAAATATTTGGATTTTTAATAATTCTAAATAAGTAAATGGAGTATATTTTTATGTAAGCTTCCCTCAATATAAATTTTTATGGTGTAATGGTAAATTTTTAAGTAAAAAATTTACACAATAAATATATGTTTTGAATAAATTTTAACACCCTTAAATCGGTGATATAGAATATAAGCTATTCATAAATTAAAGGTGTTGGGTGAAAAATTATTCTTATTATTTGTGGATGGTTAGGGAAGATTAAGGCAGTGATAGAAAAATCTGTTATATAGAATAAAGTTTCATAATATATTTATAGAAAACATGTGAATTGTTTCAAAGGAACTTATCCCAAGTGTAACAGAGGATACTCATCTAGATGTTGATATAAATGAATAACATCCATGACAAAAATTACATCGAATGCTATCACAAAAAAATGATGAAGAATTGTATTATTTTATATCTAGAGCTTAGTCCCACTTATTATCAATATATATATATATTTTCAAGAGAATAAATCCTGAAAAAGATAACCCATGAGTGTAATTAATTTTAAATATTAAAAGGAAAATTGAGTTTAAAACATATATTAGAATTTAGAAAATATTTTTAACAGTATTGTAAAATGAAAACATACACATCACAATCAAATGGTAGATTTGAAAATATTAAGTGAAATATTTTGAAAATATTTATTTCATTAAATAATATACATTATATTATCCTATAAAATTTTATAAATAATTATATGGTAAATTTGGATCCAATGAAAAATTATTTGATAATGAAAGGAATGGATCCTTTTTAATACATTGAAAATTCTTTTTTTGAAAACTCACATTGAAAATTGTGTAATAAAACCTTATTGGTTTTAAAACCTAATTTTCCAAAATTAAATTATACCATACCACATAATAAAACTTTTTGGTGGTATTACCCAAGAAAGGAAGATCAGTGTTCAAGATAAAACATTATAACTCAAAGAAATGAGATCTGAGCTATCAATATCCACCAAGGGGAACATTCTCTCTATGGTAAGATGTATTTGACAAGGATATAAGTGGTAAGAATTTAAATCAAAATAAAATAGTGATAAAAATGGCATAAGGTTATAAATGGTAGAATTTTCCTAACTTATATGATATAATTTCAAGATAATGATCAGAACTCAATAAATCAACGTTCAGTTAAGAAAAATGCTTACAATCTTGGTAATAATTGAATAGATAAAAATTTTAAGATAGGAATGTGGTTTGGATATGTGTATCACATGAAATAAAATAATTTAAGACAAAAATACATCCTTGGTATGTAAATAAACTATAAAAGGAAAAAATGGTGTACAAAATGTATTATTTCTCAAAGAATCCAAATTGAGACCAAGAAAACCCACACATCTTACCTTGATTACCATGAACATAATTTAAACATATATATCTGAAACATATCCATATTTATAGATTAATTTTTAACCATGATAATACCAATTTCCATTTATAATATTCATATATATATCTTAAATATATAAATTATAGTTAGTATTTTTATGTATTTTCAATATCTGGTGTAGGTAATCTCAATATTTTTGAACTAGTTTTATAAAAACAAAATTACAATTATTTATTGCTACAAATTTCATCATTACAAGATCATTAAATCAATTAGAATATATTTTCTTTGATAGTTATAAAAATATTATTTTATTCCATGGTATTTTTTATTACAAACCATGATGATGAATGTGATTACAATCATGTTTTCTTGATTCTTAACAAACAAAATGTTTTTTATAAATTAATGAGTATAATAAAAAATTTAATACTAAAAAACAAAAAAATAACAATTATTTACTTATTTATATCATATATTACTAGAAATTAACTCTTCATACCCATCCAAGATATAAATTTATAGTATTGTTCAAGTTATAGGTTGAACCATCCCAAATAAGAACATACCATAATTAATGGAAGGTTATGGAGTGATTTAGTTGTAATATATAATTATAAAACAATTTTAATGGTATTATTTAATATAAATAAATTTTATATATCATAATTTTAAATAAATATAATAAAATTATAGAATATACAAAGTCATTTAATAGTATAAAAGAATCATTTTTTTCTTTTAGAACGCTTTTTTGTACTAATATGTTTACCACAGTCATTTGTTACTCGTCTTGTTAAAGGGTTATCCAATTTACCTTTCCTAACCCTTAATAATTTTAAAATAATTATATTTATCCATTACAATAATTCTGATTAAAATACATGTAAGGTTTAGAAGAAGAAGAAAAATTGAATTCAATCATTCCATTAAGGTGGTGGTCCACACATACACATGGATAATGAGTTCTCTTTCCATAAAACATGGAAAATGAGTAATATTTTTATCATTTTAGATTATAAAATATTTCATAAATATATTTCTAATATACCAAATTCCCTATTATGACTATCTTGGTGAGGAGGTGATTGAAAATGAAGCATTTTGTATCGTGAAGATCATATTCTACACAACCCATGAATAAAGATTTAATTTTTCATAGTAAAAAGGGGAAATGTATATAATTATTGTACCATAATTGTAATAAAACACCAGTTTACTATTTGTAGTAATGTTAGAAATATAATTTTATGTAATTAGGTTTGAGGAAGAAGAAGTCCACATAAAGAAATAGAAATGATAAAAGAGCAGGTAGAATTTTATAACTCACTTTTTGGAGTGTATAATTTTACAAAGAGTATAAGACATCGAGGGATGGTATTTTGTGAAGATTGGAACCTAGTGAAGGTCACTAGGATTTCATAGGAGAGGTTTTGTAGGAGTTAAAGTTTTACTGAGGTAAATAGGATTTTGTAAATAAACATTTTTATATTAGTATATTAAAAGTGAAAAAATAATAATTTTAAAAAACTAAATTAATAATTCATTAAAAACTATAAATATATTAATTCTATTCTAAAATGTGAATAAGGGTTAGTTAATTAATACCTATATTTTTACGATTATAAATTCACTTATAAAATATATATTTTTCTCTAGAAAATATTTCATAAATTTAAAATTCATGCGTATATACTAATAATATCATAAAAGTTGTCTTTTTTATAAAAACAATACTTTTCACTATTCGACTAAAAATATACCTTTCTCAAAAAAAAATTGTATCATATGATAATATTTTCATGTTTAATCCAAAAATGATTTTAATTTTTTAAAATTTAAATTCTAAAATTTATATATTTAGTTTTTTAATAAAGTCAAAAAATATAATTAAAAACAATCATTATGGGGAAAATTACTTTTTTAAAGACTAATTATACTTATTCTTATTTATTATCATATAAAAATTAAATTATTATTGGAAATTATTCATTTAATAATCAACTAATCGCACGTTCATTGAAATATAAAATCTTATAACATAAAAAAGTGATTTTTTTTAAGAATTCATTTGCAAGCATAAAATGATCTTATTTGTTTATTTAGTAATATAATTTGAATTTAATTAGGATTAAAATTCGACTTTAAATTCCTTATATAATTATTTTATAATACAATTACTCTTATTCAGACCATATTACTCAATGCCTAGGTTTTAATGGCCTAAGCATATCACTTTTTTTATTTAAGTGTTGCCTATGGGGAATGATATTGAACCAATTATTTAAGGAAAATGTATT
Source organism: Viscum album (assembly GCA_963277665.1). Taxonomy (NCBI): domain Eukaryota; kingdom Viridiplantae; phylum Streptophyta; class Magnoliopsida; order Santalales; family Viscaceae; genus Viscum; species Viscum album. The sequence continues at coordinate 1,931,157,277 of OY728161.1, read as the reverse complement.
ATGAAATATCATGTCATTATATCATTCCCCAAATAAAAAATTGAATCCTATCAATTTCAATTTTTACTAATTTAATAATATATGTGATTATATTCTTAACATATCCATCATTTTGTATATAACGTCTAATATATCATATAACTTCCTCTTTATGTATATAACAAGTTACATATCATTCCTCGACAAAATGATTCATTCATAAAATCGTATAACTAATTATTTATATACCAAAATCATATATTCTATATAAAATAATATTCCTAAAATCATTTTAATATGTAAGAAATTATTCCATATTTAAACCATGTATCCTTCTGGAAATTAATATTATCATTAAACCTATGATTTCATAATATCAAACACCCGCATATATTGACAAAAAACTAAAAATGAGATGAAATTCACCAAAAAATATCATGAATTGATTATAAATCTGATGGGTAATAATACTATCTAATATAATTTTTCAAAATAAATCAACCCTTCATTGTCTCAAAATTATGTTTAAGGTAAACCTAATGGTTATTTAAAAATAAATCATGTGTTCACTAATAGTCACCTGAAAATATAACCTTTTCATAAAATTACTCTTCAAGGTTATTGATTGGATATAATATATGCTTCCAATCCTTTAATGAATAAAAAATATTATAGAGAAATACTTATAGTTTTCACATAATTCTTATAACCCTTTGAATATACCAGAATATCATTAATAAATATCACTCACTAGTAAATATATATAATAGTATTAAGAATTAATTAATATTATGATGTAAACCTCACCTCCTTAGTTAAGGTAGTGAATGTAACCTTTTACATAATAAGATGAATATACAAATATTCTTAACCCTTTAATTATGATCCCTTATTCAGTTATTATATATAGTGGTATCTGGATACTTACCTTTATCAAAACAAATTGTTATCTTATTTTAACCAAATATAAAAACAAAAAAAATTATCAATAAAATCATACTAAATGATCATATTTTTCATGACCTCATCTCTTTAATGATACCACTTTTGGGCTTGTAATAAATATGGGGAGATAATGACCCCTGAGCCCAGCCTCTAGTAGCCCCAGGTTGGCAACTCACACCAAGGGTGTACAGATAACACAATATGTAAGGAATTACACCTTATAAAAAATAATATAGGGAGATAAGATTAATTAACCAAAGAAAATCTGACACATATATAACAGATGAAGCCAAAAACAAACGCACATGTATGAAAAAAGTGGAACTAATAAAAAAAATTAATGTATCCAAAGTAAGTACTCTAATGTATGCTAAAGTAGTGATATAACAACTTTCATAAGGCCCAAGATACTAATTTCTAGAATATTCCACATAATACTCCTGGAAGACTGAAAACAGTTTTATATATGTAGGGTGAGCATACAAGTATACTCAGAAAGAAATCTATATTCTCTCATGCACATGTGAAAGAAGAATATTAATTTCCCCGTGAGAAAAGAGTAGAAGCAAACAACACCTAAACCGGTATACTAAACGAACCAAACCTCACTAAGGAATGATTACCAAGTAATGCATGTAAATTAATATAATATATAGAACATCAATGATGTGGTTCTCTTCCCCACATTACCATTGGTATTCCTCTCTCTCCAAATAACATATGTCTTAGCACAGTCATCCCTTCCATTTACCACATCATATCCTACCCACACACACCTGGGACTCATAAGAAATCCCTCTTGTAAACACCTGGGCCCACAACACATACCCCCACCCCACACACACCTAGGCCTCACAACACATCGCATCATATCTCATCCCGAAGTCACTTTTTAAACCCAACAAAACTCATCATGAAGACACTTAGGAAACAACAACCTCACACACAAACACCTGGGCTATAATATAACACTTGAAGACACCTTGGACAAAAACCACCTTACCCAAAAACACATCAGCAATCACAACCATCATATAATGTACTAATAGACCTCTATCCTATATATATTATGCCATACCAACCTCACCTGTAAGAGAGAGAAGAAAATTGCAGTACCCATCCATTCGCACTCCTCATCAGATGTTGGAAAAAACACACCCCATGTGACTAAGTGGGTGTTCCAAACATAGTGTTTAACATGGGTGGGGTGCATGTAGAAATAAAAGAGTATAAAAATATATGTATAATATCAAAAACTCTATACCATCCTATGGGTTCCCAAACAAATAAATCATCTCACAACACATTCATCTTTTCTGCATCCTCTAAATGAATTTATTAATATCTATGCAATATTCATTATTGATGGTGAAGATCCCCGATGAATTAAAGAATCTTTACATTCCATCTACCATTAAAACCCATTCATTTCATTATTTATCATCCATCTCATTTAATCACACAACCATCATTTAATATTTTATTGACCACTTACATATCATTAACTAAACCAAAACAAGTCACTCCAAAAATTATTTAAAAAATATTCATTTATTTCATCACGACCCAGGTAATATTAGGTGTGACACACAACAAGAAATAAAAAAACAGAAAATTAGAAGGAGAATAACCATGATGAATTGATGCAATTCACATTAATGAAACATCATACCCTGGCCTCTAGATATGGGGTTAATATTTTTTAATGTAATTAATGGAGAAGACTCTAGCAATTACCCACACAAACAATAATGTCTTTATTAAAACTCATCCACCCAATTATTCATATTAATATAACCCACCCCCAACTCCCAACCACAATCAAAAAATTATTAAAGCACAACCAAATCCAATAGCCCTACCACATAATCACTCCCACCCATCATATCCCCATGTATAACCACAAGTTATCCACTTCCCCCATAGACACAAACCACATCAACCCCACACATCACATCAGGTCACTTACCATTGAAAAACAAAATTTCATATTTCATAATGAATTACTTATTTTAATCCACTTGTTAATTTTGGGGTTATCATAGAAATTTTATGATAATGGGTGATACATTGATTAGAAGAGTGTACTTGGTTAAAAAATTAATATATATGCTTTCAACAAGGATCCAAAAAAATGAATTACACAACCATCTAGTGTTCAAATAAGGACCCCCCAACTACCATGAATTTTAGTGTGTTGTTAGCACATACCAAACACAAGAAATAAATAAATCAAACATATATCATTATCATGCATCGCTTTTCCCCATTCCCTATATATTAATTCATGAAAAATTAAATTATCTTTATTAATTTATAATCAACTATATTTTCAATGAGTAGCATATATTTACCCATCTTGCATGATTCAAAATTTAGAAAGATGAAGGAAAACCATACTGAGAAAAAAAAATATCAACACTTCCAGATTGGGACAAAAACAGGGGTGCCTATATAGTTGGTGACTCTCTAGAGAACCACAAACTGAACTCAAGAAAACTCTCCAATGAAGAAGGATTTAGGTATGTATAGTACCAAGAGAAAGGAGATGATATGGATGAAGGGAAGGGTATCTTGACTTTAGTAATAGGAGATCATATTCTATAGGAAAAATTTATACAATTTTATATTTCCATTACATGTTTATCTGACTAAAACCAAGTGGATTGACCATTTCAAAGCCTCTGGACACTTAGGGAAAAAAGATAAAATTCACTGCTTTTTAATTGGACTCAAATACTTTTAAATTTTGCCTTAAGTAAATTTTATTACAAATAAATATGTAAAAAAGGGAAAAACTCAAAGAAATAGAAACACTGCTCATGAGGGACCACTAGTAAGACCCCATCATATGAGGCACCACTAGACAGGGCACTAGCAGCAAGACACCTCTCAAAGAGCCACTTCCAGAGGAGGAATGATCAGGATAAACCACCTAGAACCCTTAGAGAGACACCACCAAGTGAGAAACCACTAGGGTGACCTTTTACCAGGCATGAGGCACCGCTAGATGATACACCATCTGTGGAGAAACTGCCAAGGTGAGACACTCCTTGTGAGCCACCACCAGGGTGACACACCTCTACGGTGAAAAACATCCAGGGTGACATACCTCAAGGGTGAGACACCTCTTGTGTGAGATAATGCCAGTGTGAGTCACCTCCTAGGTGAGACACTATTGGTGCAAGACACCATTAGCATGAGACACCACTCAATGAGGCACTATTTAAGAACATAGAAAAATGGAAAGTTTTTCAATGTTTTGAAATTAGTCACCATGACTTCCCATGACACCTCAAACACTATATTTTTTAAAATTTAATGGACTAAAATTGTCCACAAAATTACATAATATAATTATCAAACTATTCTCTCCATAGAGAATTCAAAACCAACCTAAAGTAAAATAGAGGAAGAGTTAGAACAACCATCCCAAGAGATGTCACTCAAGGATATCATCAAACATAAAACACTGCTATCAAATAAACACATAAAGGCTCAATGATAAATCCAATTTTATTGTTCAAAAGTTGGAGTGGAAAAATCTACACCCAAGAGCACCCCCCCCCCCCAATATGTAAAAACTATTCCATATCATCGTGGTTTTTGAAATATTAACCCAAACAACCATAGACACACATTTTGACAACCGCAACAAAACACATCTTCTAAACTCACGAAACTGGGAATTCGATCCTCCATGTAAAGAGACTATTCACTCTAGGTAGCACTTACTCACCCATAAAAGTTTAATCACATAATAGTTAATGTGTCTATATTAGAAATCAGGTCTTCCTCATTTAAAATTTCAGGACATTATCACACTTCAATAACCAATAGAAAAAATATCATCTTTTAATCATCAAGTTTCAAACATCACATCACAGGAAAAATAGAACTGTGAAAAATATTAGAATAACTCATGGTACTAGGAATGAATTTTTATCTCTCACTCCCAAGTACTATCCTCCTCGACACCGTGCCTCCAAAATACACGAAAAACACAATTGGACCATCCACTCATAGACATATCTTGAAAAACCTAGATCTCTACTAGCCACTCCAAAAATGTCTTGTCATACTCGATAAATAACTGTCCACGGTCAAGGGAATTGGAGACATCATGAACATACCAACGAAGGTGAGAGATTAAAAAGACTTTGTTTATCATCTGTAACCATGGATACAATTTCAACTTGTATTCCACCTAACCAAATCATCCCAACACCTCAAAGGGTCCAAAAAAACATTGTGAAACATACCTACATTGAAAAACCTCCTCTACCCATGTCGAGGGAAAGCCTTCAAAAAAACATGGTCCCCAAACTTGAATTCCAAGGACCTCCCCCTTGAGTCATCAGAAGAATTATTCCTATCATGTGTTGCCTTTATCATCTTGAGAACAATCTGAATTTTATCTACCGTGATCTACACCACATCGGGAGCAAGAACAATTGTATCCCCAACCTCTGTCTTTCATAATAGAGAACAACACAATCTCCCATACAAATCCTTAGATGTGGCCACGCCAATGTAAGTGTGATAACTATTATTTTAGGAAAAGTTCACCAAGGGAAGGTTTCATTCCCAAAATCCATCAAATTCTATGATGCACCCTCACAAAATATCCTCCTACGTCTTGATAGTCTGTTCCATTTTCCCATTTTTATGAGGGTGGAAACTTGTTCTGATATGTAACTAAGTTCCAAAAGCATACTGAAATCCACTCCAGAAACATAAAGTAAACTATCTGTCCTAATCCAAGATAATAGACCTCAGAAATCCATGAAATGAAACCAACTCATCCACATACATATTATCTGAAGAATCCACTGCACCAAACTTTTTAATCACTAAGAAGTGGGAAAATTTCATCAACCAATCCACGATTAAATAGATGGCATCACAATCTCCCAGAGTTCTAGGTGACCATGTTATTAAATAGATTGGTATTTCATCCCATATCCACTTGGTAATGTCCAATGGATGCAACAAAACATCAGAAACATGATGATCAACCTTTACTTGTGGGAAAACCAAGCTCTTTAACAAAAACTCCACCACTACCTATTTCATATCAGGACACCAAAATAGAAGCCTCATGCCACAGTTCATCATATAAATTCATATGTTCACTGACAAAGGTGATTTATGAAACTCATGAAGAACTCAATCACAAATCACCACATGAAAAACAACATTCCAGGATACTACATCTGGTTCTGACCATCCTCTGACTGTCCCTCTAGAGTTTCCCCTTGGCATGCATGACTGGGTATCAGTACTCCATCTGAGTCGTCCCACTAATAATCATTCACCTACTGCATCATATAATATTTCTCCATCATCTGAAACAAAAAATATATATACCCATCTAACCCTAAATATAAGTACAATGCCTAAAACTCCTTCATTACTCTCTAAGAATCCACAAATTCTCAAACAACATCCTTCTATGACTTTCTTAAAGAATTGGCCAAGACATCCCCCTTTCCTCAGGTGTTGGAGATCTCAAAATCATAATCTTGAAAAAAATCCATCCAACTCCACTTGTGAAAGTTCATATCACTATATGAAAAGATATACCTCAGGATCTTGTGATCCATGAAGACCACAAAGCGCACCCAATGAGGCAATGCTTCCACAACTTCATCACAAATACAACTATTGTTAGCTCCAGATCATGGGTGGTATAGTAACCTGAATGAAGGGAGTAACTATTGAGAACCATAAGAGATCACTACCTTCTAATGCATCCGCATGCATCCCATTCCTAGATGGAAATTGTCAGAAAACACCTCAACCATTACCCCATCCATGAGAAATAGGTGTACAAGAGCACTAACTATCTTCCTCTTCAGGTAATCAAATGTTACCCGACACTAATAAATCCTCACCAAATCATGGTCCTTCCTAGTAAAAGATTTCAACATGGAATCAACATGGGGGAAATCATGGATAGAACTCTGATAATAGCCCATGAGATCAAGGAAAGAGTGAACCTATACTATTCTTGGGCACTGCCGAAGAAACACCTTCTTCGGCCTTCGATAAGTGTACCACCACACCCAATAGAGACACCACATTCCAAAGTAAATTCACCTATTGTGTCTAAAACATACACTTTCCAAACATCCTATACTCCTAGTGGTGTCAAAGAACATGAATGAAAGTTCTCTGATGCTCATCTTGCACCTCCTCTAACAGTAGATTAAAATATCATATATGAATACAACAATGGATCGATCTAGGAACCCATAGAATACTGGGTTCATAATACCTATGAACATGACTCGTACATTTTTAACACTAAGTGGCATGAATACAAACTCGAAGTTACCATACATTTATATGAAGGTAGTATTTGGGATATTTCCCTCCTTCACCCTCAACTGGTGATATCCAGAATATAGGTCGATCATAAAAACCAAATTCACCACATTTATCTCGTCGAAAAGATCGTCTATCCTAGAAAGAGGGTAACCATTTTTTATTTCCACCTAATTTAACCTTCAGTAGTCTATACCAAACCATAGACCATTGTTCTCCTTCGTTGCGAACAACACTAGGGAACCCCACTGAAACACACTAGGCTGGACAAATCCTGTCAAAATCAGATCATCTATCGGAATCCTCAACTCCTGCAACTCAGATGGTGTCTTCTAATAAGGATCCATGAAAATTGGATAAGATTTGGCCTATAAGTTTATCCCAAACACTGCATCACGTTGAGGGGTAGTGTCACAACCTCCTTGGAAAAAATATCCAGGAACTCTCCAATGACCCTAGGAACATCTATCATTTCAGTGTCCATGGATTCGACCAACAACTTAGCCTACAAGGAAAGAAGGGGCTCTATACGCCGACTGCCCACCTGACAACTCTGCTCGCTAAGAAAACCACACGATGGCCATCCACATCTGAAAAAATGACTCTCCTCTAGAAGCAATTGATAATAGCATGTACAGAATACAACCAGTTGATGATGACATCGTATGGCTTCATTTGCAGCAAGAAAATATCCCCACAGGACTGATGTGGTCTCATCATCAGTGTGCACCCTCGGCATACATCAAACAAGTTGTTCTGGCCTCCGAATGGCGTACTCAACAACAAATGAACATGAAGCTTCTCTACATAGAGTCCTAGAGCTTGGGAAAGAGAAGGTACAATAAGGGAGTGTAAAGCTCCCAAATTGAACAATGATCAAACACGAGTAATAAACAAACTGATCGTACCTCTGATGACCTCTGGTCCCACTGAAACTATAGCCTACACTAAATACAACTAACCACACCTAACTCCTCTTCCTCTCTGTTGAAGACCACCTCTCCATCCATACACAGGTCACGATCATTGACCATGGGGATCATCCAGAGGTCGACCTCTACTAGCTCAATCCACTACGAGAAAAACTGATATTTGCAATGGGTTATTTGTGATGGGGAAGGACCTCGTTTCAAATAGTCTATCGGGAGAGACTATTTTTGACGGAACCCTCTTCCCATCACAAATAAAAAATTATTTTCAATGGGGATATGGTCTCTGTCGTAATAGGTTTGTCATGAGTTGTTCACCAAACCATAGGAAGGGAATTTGTGACAGGTATAAATGTATGTCCAAAATAGTATATCGGTAGGATGTTATTTGTGACGGGTCCTGTCGCAAATACATTTTTAACCACTACCCCAAATTAGTGGGGGTAGCATTTGTGACTGAAAGATTCAGTTTTAAGGAATTTATCTATTTCTTTTATATTTGTGTTAATTCATTTTATTTTATATTGGTCATAATTATAGTTAATTAGTTGCAGTTAAATTCAATTGGAACTCGATAGTTTTATTTATCATTATTTATTTTTACAAATAATTACATGTGATTATTATTAACTACACTTAATTAATAGTTATTATATAATTTATTATTAATTAGTAGTAATTTGTATTAATTAGAAAAAATTACAATAAGTAGTTATAATTATTGAAAACTAGTAATAATTATCAATAATTAGTAATAAATATGAATAATAATTTATAAATAGAAATATTTAGTAATAATTTGAGATAATTAAAAATAATTAGCAGTAACTAGTAGAAGTAATAATTAGTGGTCATAAGTAATAATTAACAGTAATTATTTCTAAATTGTAATAATATGTAAAAAAATTTAATAAATATTATTAATTAGCAATAATTAGAAATAAATTTTAATAAATTTTAATAATTTGTAATAAATTTTATATAATTTTAATAATAAGTATAAATAATTATTAATAATTAGTAATGATTAGTAAAAATTAGTAATAATTAGTAATAATTAGTAATAATTAGTTACTATTAGTAATAATTAGTAATAATTAGTAATAAATCATAACAAATTTTAATAATTGGTAATAATTAGAAATAATTTGTAACCATAAGTACTAAATTGTAAGAAATTGTAAAAAAATATACGAATTAGTAATAATTAGTAAAAATTAATATGAATTCGTAATAATAAGTTAGAATTAGTAATAAATTGTTATAATTAGTAATAAATTGTAATAATTAGTAATAAGTTGTAATAATTAGTAATAAATAGTATTAATTATTAATAAATTATAATAATTAGTAATACATTTTAACAATTAGTAATAATTTGTAATAAGTTATAATATTTGTTATAATTATAAATAATTAGCGGTAATTAATAATAAATTGTCATAATTCGTAAAAAAATTTAATAATTAGTAATAATTAATAATAAATTGTAATAACTTTTAATAATTAGTAATAATTAATAATAATTTGTTATAATTAGTATTGATTTGTAATGATAAGAAATAAATTGTACTAATTGGTTATAATTAGTAACAAATTGTAATTATTAGTATTAATTAGTAATAAATTGCAATAAATAGAAATAATTAGTAAAAATTGTAATATTTATTAATAAATTTAAATAAATTGATATAATTAGTAATAAATTATAATAGTTAGAAATAATTAATAAAAAATTGTAATAATTTGTAATAAATTGTCATAATAACTTATAAATTGATTAAATTATTGATAAATTGTAATAAATAGTAATAAATAGATATAATTGTCAATAAATTGTAATAAATTGTAATAATTTTTAATAAATTATAATGATTACTAATAAATTGTAATAGTTAGTAATACATTGTTATAATTAGTAATAAATTTTAATAATTAGTAAGAAATTATAACCATTAGTAGGAAATTTTTATAATTAGTAATAAATTGTAATAATTAGTAATAATTCGTAATAATTTGTAATATTTAGTAATAATTTGTAATAAATTCTAATAATTAGTAATTAATTGTAATCACTAACAATAAATTGTAATAATTTGTAATAATTCGTAATATATTGTAATAATTAATAATAATTTGTAATAATTTGTAATAGATTTTAATAAATTTTAATAATTACTAATAATTAGCAATAATAAGTTATAAAATGTAATAAATTCAAATAATTAGTAGTTAGTTGTAATAAACTGTAATAGTTAATAATAAATTGTAATAATTAGTAATAAATAGTAATAAATAGTAATAAATAGTAATAATAAGTAATAATTTGTAATAATTTGTAATAATTAGTAATAATGAGTAGTAATTAGTAATAATTAGAAATAAATTGTAATAATTAGATATAAATGGTAATTATTAGTAAAACAGATTGTAATAATTAGTTAGAATTAGAAATAAACTATAATAATTAATAATCTTTCATGACCAATCCCTCGGGGATCGGGATGTGACTACCCCAAGCCCACCTCCCAAAGTCTAGGGGCTAGCGAGTAGACCCACAGTCATTATTCCATTAGTGGGAGACATTTTTAAGTACCTATACACATGCACACACACAGAACTATGTTCGCAACAATTGGAAAGGAAAACATGCACGCCACTAAACAACCACTGAGAAAAGGTACAATCTGTAAGTCAAATGGGCTAGAATTCAAACCCAAAAGAAGAAAAACTAGAAACAAGAAATTACAAAAGATCTATGTAAGTTCTCTATAAAAGAACCCACCTGAAGGGGAGATTAAGGGTAGATTAATGAATCCATAGGAGTATATATCATCTATATTCTCTCACTAAAAACCACCTAGTCCTAATCCCCCCTAGGCTCCGCTAAAGCTTCGACCATATACAATAACACGACATATGTGGGAAAATATTATACGGGGGTGAGTAATGAAATACTCAAAAGGGGACCATAATACTACAAAGAAAAATCACAAGAGAAAAAAACAAGGAAGGCATAGTCAACACTGCCTAGATATATTCCCATACATATACTGAGGTAATTTAGATATACTTGTCTCAGCCACTAAGAAACATGATGTCCTCACCTCTTAGCCAGCATCCAGATTCTCACCATTGGATCAAGTATTAACACACAAACCAGAAGATAAAACTATATGATCTCAGCCATATCTTGTGGAAAACATCCTAGATATGCACTCCATCGGGAACATTCTACTAAGACGAAATTTATTTCCTGACACTGGAGGTCTAGTCAACACAATCATGAGCCCAATGAATGACTAAGGAAACCCAAGTGAAGAGGCCGACTCCTCGCCACAATGCTCAATTGAGGGAGCACTTATTTGGACTAACATATGGCACCGTAGTCACTCATGTAGGGAGTGGCCCACACCTCAGTCCATCAAGGGAACACTTTCTCTAACTTAGGTATCGATCTCTTTATGTGGACAAACATGCTCATCAATGTTGTCTCTTACAGTCGATGGAGCTCCAACTCCTATGGAGGACCTACTTCGCGCTGATACCTAGAGATGGGGGAGTACAACTCCGTAAGTGAGGACTAGTGCCCGTGTTCTAATAAGAGAGTACTACTCATGAAGGGCCCACACCTTGTCTAGATAGGGAAGTAATACATTATATATTAAGGACTTGCACTGTACTCAATAGGTTAGTACCACTCATTGGCTAGAGGATCCACACCCTGGTAATATAGGTCAGTATCGGCTCTGTCAGTTTATTCACTTTGGGGGACCCGACCCTAGTATGCGAGGGGAGTACCGACCCAATGGTAGAAGACCCACTCTCTGGCATGAGAGAGGATAACCGAATCTGCTGGAATAGTGTGTAAGGAGGACCTGCACCCTGAAACGGCAGGTGAGTACCGACTCCTATAATAGAGGACCTCCACCCTACCTAGTTGGGGAGTTGCCGACTCTATTCATGCTAGATATGGGGGACTCGTATCTTGGTTCATAAGGGGAGTACCGACTCCAAGGTTAGAGAACCCACTCCCAAGTCCCATAGGGGAGTAAAAACTCTCCCGTCACGACATCTCTGAGAACCCGTGCCCGAATCCTATAGGGGAGTAACAACCTCGGAGTAAATCACTCAAAAGAAAAATGAACCCACATACATGATGTTGGGAGGCCCATAACTACATAAGTATAGGGATAAATGGTACCTACATCCTGAGTCCACAATGTAGTGACCTTCCTAACATTTCTTTATTAGAACCACCTCGATTCTGTCCAACATGAGCTTGTACCGAGAGAGCCTACTCTTCAAACCAAAACATCATCCCCTAATTTTTTTTAAAAACTCACATAGATTATATCAAAAGGGAAATATCATCTTAATTATCCCAATTCAATAGACGGCTTGTCCAACAGAAGCTCCTTTTAAAAGAAATGAGCATTTTAGTAAATAGGGGACAATTGTTTCTGGGCCCGATCTGGCCCGACCAACCCAGCCCGGGGGCCCCGCCTGTGCAAACCAAGCTTGACCAACCCAACCCAACCTATTTGGGTCTGGATTTACTCGTTCTATTCTACCTACAACTCTAGGCCCATTAGGAAATGCTGGACATGGCCCTGTTTGGTAGTGGGTCCAGCCCGCCGGGTTTCCAAAAGACCCGGATTTATCTGGACTAGCCCGCACTGGCGTGCCAAATTACTCTATCCTCGGACACTCAATGGCATGGTTCATGCCCCCATGCCAACCCACATAATGGACTAGTCTCCTTCAGCCTAAATTATAGGAGGGTGTCCGGTTCGTGCACCCTGCGGCCGACTAAGCTGGTCGCCGCTTGATTATGTATGTGGTCCCCTTTAGACTGTGTGCCTACGCACCCCACCATGGCCCCAGCCATGGACCACTCCCTTGTTGTGGTCGAGTGGCCAAATCCCTGTCCTCCAGCCACCATCAAGTTGTCAGAAACTCCTACCGTATCCTGATCTGGTTGCAGCTACCGCCTCAGCGTGCCGTCAAGGCACACTACCACCCGAACGTGGTTGCTGTTTCCAGCGTGCTAGCAGGATTTTATACGAACCAGTGGGTCTTCTCTGGTGGTCTGTTCATCAGACTTTATGTGCTTCCAGCCTCTAAGGGCTGTTGTCTTCATTTCCACAACCTTGAAAATGCTTCTTCATCAACGCATAATTATGGTTGTGAAGAACATAGAAGAATGCCCACAACATATGGGCTCAAGTTTTGTTCGTGTCATCCCACACCCTCCATGTTAGAGTTGAAACATGGGGGAAGAAGATTTAGGTTCTCTAAAAATATAACTTCAATTTAATCCCGGAGAATGGTAATCGTCCCACAAAAATATGCAATCCACAGATCAACTGCTTCATTGGTTATTCCGTGTTTGTTGTTTTAGAATGAAGAACGGGGAAACTCAAAACAAAAAAAATTGAACCCTTTCCTTAGATATGTTCAGTTTTTAAGTTATTCATCCACGAGGATTCACATTCTATTATAAGATGTTTCCATTCATTGCTCTATGGTCTCGTTCATCGAGATGTTTCTTCATTTCTGGTGATTCGCCGACATTCTTCATTAGAGATAATTTCCTCATCATATGTCAAAGATATTCTAGATCTGATTCTCCATCCCGTTATCTTATTAAAAGGGAAATGTGTCACAATGTTTCTTTTACACTGTGTCATCTTGTCGTTACAATATTTCATTTATGAAACAGAGAATTTGTTACACTTCAATTATTGAATTTTTGGGGTGTTTTATTTATGGAATGAACCAGTCCTCTCATTGATGTGTTTCAGTGATACAATTATTGAATAAAATAAAAAAAGTAGTTTTTTTGTTATTCATAAAATAGCCAAAAATTATGTTTTCACCTTATACTGCACCGTTCGTGGGTAGTACCATTCATAGATAACATCGACGTTCTAGAAAAAACAGTGTCCTCATATTTTCAATCTGGGAACCCATTTAGAAGTTTCGAATACTGCATATGCGCTCCCTTTTTTATTTTGTTAAAAATGGCTCAAAAAATATCTTTCAACCATGACTTGTGTTGTTCAGTTTTAAGCTCTACCTATGTGAAACCCACCCACATGAGCCCATCGGTACTCTCAGATTTCCAATCTGGTTTACTGTTTAGAATTTATAAGGATTTGAATATAAAATAATTGGTACTTAATTATTTAATTTATGACCAAAAATAACATCCATTTTTGGCCCACCCCGGTCCACATTAGGCCCTTTCATGGTGAATCCCTATGCTCTGAGTTCAATAGTTCCCTCGTTTTTTTGATCCGTGAACCAATTTAAAAGATATAAAAACTCACTCGCACGATTATTTAATAAACATTAAGAAAATGTTGGAAAAGTATCTTCTGGAAACTCCATGACTAGAAATTATGTGTCATCTCATATCATGGTCCTAAAAAATATCCCATTAAAATAAAAAAAATTATTGGACTTTTTGGTACATTACATTCATCTAATCTTATGACTTTTTTCCCCAAATAGAAAAATCATACACTCAAGAGATGAAAATGGATTTCACCAAGGGTCTATTCTGTATGAACCTGATTTTTCACTCAGGTATGGATCCTTTAATATTAAGACTATATCATTAATTTTGGCCTAAAATATATGACTTCTGATTTAGCAAAGGTTCTGAGCGTTTCTGGTGCTGTTTGGGAGCTCAGAACACCTCTTTTTGGGAAAACATACAAAGTTGCACGATTTGAGCATGGTTAGCCCACAATTTGCCTAACTGTGCAGATTTTGTTTTTTTATATAGTAGAACCATGCATGGTTGGTGCATGGACATACAGTTAAAGCATGGGAATTCCTTTTTTTACTAGGTTCGGGCAGAACCATCACTCACGATTTTCGCATCGTTTGAAAAACCGTTCATACATACCATGTGCAAGATAAAAACCTATACAAAATGTATAAAATACCCTTAATCTTATATTAATCCTATACTTCCTCCCTAAAATGAGGACCTACAGGGTTTTCCTCCTTTTTATTCCCTCTGGATCATTTTTATGGCCAAATCTAGGGATCAATAGATCTCCTTTTTCCGGCATCTGATTGATCTTTCGTTCATCACGTTGGATGTCCAATGGTAAGTAATCAAGTTCACATTACCCATTCTTATTCTATTTCATTGTCGACCTAGATATCTCTGCATTATATTTTCCCACCTTTTTTACATATACACTGATTCAAGGAAAATCAATTGCTAATACCATAAGATAATTCTTATACAACATTAAGGTGGGTGGTCTATAACTCATCCCTATAGTTCATTGTTTTTGGAATTTTCATGTGAGGCCCACAAGTTTTGTTGGAAACCATTTATTAAATTAAGATTCCATGGTTATACTCGTTAGAATAGTATTGTTATTCTCTTTCTACATATGTGATTAATTTTTAGTGGGTTCACCCACAACTCAATCTGCCTCATGTCGAAAGTTATTTAATTATAGGGTTTTAGTGTTTTGAGACGTTTGGGCCATCATTTGGGTGTGCCTTTTCATGACCATTATAAAGGTGAGACTCCTTAAAATAAATGGAATGTTGTTAATGATAATTTCATAATGGCATTTACCATGTATACTCATCACTTGACCCACCAAAGGTAAGTGTAGAAAAATGTTTATTAAATGGGAAATATGAAATATGAAAATGCAAGTATGCTAGGTATATAACTTGGACACATAAAATGATATTGAATAAAGGTTAAATTCCTATATAACCCCCTTCTATGTTGATGGATGTTAGTAAAGTTAACCTAAATAATTAAAAAAGTATTAATGGCTAACTAAGACTTGATTAAATGGTTGCAATGATACTTATCCTATCCACACTAATAGAGGAAAGGCTTAGACCAATGGTTTCAAATCTACGTGACCTATACACACTAATGGAATGGAAGACATGAAATAAATTCATTATTACCTGATAAAAATATCAAATAGGAATGGACTGACTCATGCTCACCTTGTATTGTGAGAGTAGAATACCTTGGGTATTGATAACCCCATTCTGATTCAAGGATATGGTTTGATTAGGTTGATACCTACCAAGATTCCAGTTCTTTTCTATTTTTTATATGCCTAATAAAATATCATTGGGTACCTTTCTTTATTATAGGATACCTCAAATACACTCCTTGTATTCATCATTGACTAGTAGGTGCCATGGTGAAATCCCATAGGGCCCTGTATTTTCTTAGCCCTATTTTACCTTGGTCAGTCACCATGGACTCGTTAGGCACCTTATTTTTGAATTCCATGAATTACGCTCCATGTATTTTGCTCTTACCCCTTAGATAAACGCAGATACTACTGAT
This sequence comes from Viscum album, assembly GCA_963277665.1. Lineage (NCBI taxonomy): Eukaryota > Viridiplantae > Streptophyta > Magnoliopsida > Santalales > Viscaceae > Viscum > Viscum album. Next base: position 1,931,140,738 of record OY728161.1, on the reverse strand, counting down.
TTAGTTTCAATGAGTTTATGTTACATTGGGGTTTACCCTAGAAATCCATCACTTGATATCAATGTTTTTTTCCTTGTTACATCTTGTACCCTTCTCTACATATACTATCATGAGGTGATGTTAGTGTTGGATATGCCTCACATGACCTATTAATATTACATGGTATTTGATTAATTAATGAATATTTTATATGTTCATACACCAGCCAAGGGATGAATCATGTACTTGGGTATTTGGTTATTTTGTACTATTTTATTTACATTAAATATATGTATGCACACTACTATATTCCATTACACAGGATGAATGTTATATACACTATTGGGGGTGGCCCAGTAAGATTTATATCACACACTCTTCAGGATCCATTTGGTACCCATAGTAGATTACATGATTGTAGGTATTGAAAAAAGAAACATGTAGCTTCCAATACTAGATTGTGTGCTGATAGAATAGAGCTTGATAGCAGATAATCATGTAGGATCTCAGGATCCTTGGAGTATAATTTTTTTATTTTACCTTGTGGAACATGTTATGTTTATTGTATTGTACTCATTTTTCTAGTTTTCTATTGACATGAAATTACATCATCACTACTCCAATTGATATCGTTATTGTTATTCTTTTTTATCTATTGCATCAGTTTTCTTATACTATTTATTTATATTGCTTCCACTGTATACTATTATATTATATTACTTCTTTTGTTCTACAGTCTAAGAATGAGGGTATAGTCTTTCCACGGACACACCCTAGGCCCTCGCTGCTAGTGGGAATCCTCTGGAATTCTGGAAGATTCTCTTGAGGCCATGTGGCCCACCGGGCTCAGGGCACCCATTAAGTGGCATCCAGGTCTGGGTCATCACAAAGTTGTATCAAAGGTGGTTTCTTTTCTATATTTACTATTTGAAGACAATATATTAGAGAATATAAATCTTTGGTACTTGGTCATAAGTTGTTCTTGGGCGTCATGAACCCATGTTCGAGATAAAAGACAAGTCACCCATAATAGAATTTTTGTTCTATTTTGCCTATTATAGTTGATATTATTTCACCATTGGGTGACTTACATGTTTTGTGGTGTTTTTTATTATTACTCATTGGGAATTTATTTCATCCTGGTCCTGATGATATGAGGGAAAGGAGTAATATTTCATTCATTATTATACGCACCTAGAATTCACATGGCATGCATATTGTCATGCCTTATGGGTTCATTTCACTATTCTTTGCTTGAAATTTTTGTAATTGTTTAGTGATGAGGTGATATTTTCTTGAACTTTTATTAAATAGACATTGTATGAGTGAATTTGTTTTCTCAATTTATGAAGATTATGAGCCCTCATGTGTTGGGATGAGTAATTTAACAAGTCAATCCATTATGATATAAGTAAATGGGTGTCATTTTTTGTGATATGTGTATGAGCACTGATTTATCGGAAATAAATATGCATTATAATGTGAATCCAAAAATCAAAAATGAATTGGTTTCACATCCTTATCATGCATTATGATGTTCATGAAAGGTAACGGAGTGAACCTGGAAATTAATTGTGAGGTAATGTGAAACATATACTTGAGAATGCTAGGACCAAGTTGGATGGAGAAGGTAGTTTGAAGAGTTAGCCATTGTAGTGTGTTGTATTTTGTTCTCAAAGAAGATAAATCAATTCACTTTTTGAAAATACCAGAAACCCAAAAATGCTTTGCTGATATGTTTTTCACAAATATCATAAGTCTGGAGAACTTGTGATGCAAGCCTTATGAAAGATAGGGGGAGTAAAGAAGTATTTTTAGCAAAGGAAAAGAAGTGGCGCGTAAGTCAAGAGTGGTGTGCAAGTATTGACATGCAAGTATTGGTGCACATGTAATGGCGCACAAGTATATGTGGTGTGAATGTCATATTTTAGGATCATCAAATCAAAATTTGACAATGGAAATAAAATGGCACGCAAGTCAAAATGTGGTGCGCAAGTATAATTGGCGCGCAAGTGTCACGCGCAAGTATAAGTGGCGCGAAAGTGTGGCGCGCAAGTATAAGAGGCACACAAGTGTATGTTTCATGGAATTTATATTCAAACATCATTATATCAAAATATGAAAAAGGAAAGAAAGTGTCATTCTAGTGATGGAAGGGCGCACAAGTGATGGAGCGGCGCACAAGTGATGAAGCAGTGCACAAATAGAAATGGCATGCAAGTGTATGTGGTGTGAAAGTCACAAAAATGCCTATAAATAGATGAATATCCTTATTAGTTTTCAATGATCAACACTTAAGAGAAAATTTGAGTTCTGAGCACGCATGTAGTATAGGGTGCTCTGATCGTGCAAGTTGCAGAGGGCAGCGTGCAAGATGAAGTGGAACGCAAGCTAAGGGTTATTTATAAGGCACACAAGTAGGGTGTCGTACATGTTTTGTCAAGTAAGTCTTGTTGTGCAAGTTTCCATAGATTCGCAAGCAGGGATATGCTTTCAAGAAGTGTAATGTGTATATTCCAAAGGTGGCACACGAGTTGTGAGCTGTGCTCAATGGTGGCACGCAAGTATTGAGTAGGCGCGCAAGATGGTGGTGCGCAAGCAGTGTGGTGCACGGGTAGGTGGCGCACAAGCAGGGAGGTGCGCCAGCAGGGGGTGGCACGCAAGCTGTCTAAACCAAGAGCTTTTAACCAGATTTTGGGAAAGAAAGTGAAGAATTTTTTTGAAAGATTTGATTTTTGAATGTTCATTAAGAATTACAAAATCTTTACATTATCCTATTTGTGCTAAGATGGAGCACACACACTATTGTATTGTTTTCAATGTGCTACACGTGTGTAAGGGTATATCCTACTTGTTGTATTCCACATCAAATGATTTTTTTCTAGTGGATTGTGTGGCAATAGATTGTATTTTTACCATACCAAGGATGTAACTACTCTTATTGAGTAGTGAACCTTGTAAATATTGTGTTCATGTGGTTGTGTGTGTTCAGCAGGGAAGAAACACTTTAACATGAGGCAGAGGTTATTTAAAAAAATAAACATAAAAAGAAAAAGATATCACTAATTCACCCCTCCCCCTCTTAGTGATACTTGGATCCTGACTGGGAACTTCAATTGGTATCAGAGGGACAGGTTCCCCTAATTTATTCTTTGCTAAAGTGGTTGAAGAGAAGTTATTATGGAGAATCTAAATTTTGTGAACAGTAGGGGGATTTTGATTATTGATGGAAAGAACTATCATATATGGAAGGACAGAATGGTGACTTATCATATGTATCTTGATTATTATGTTCTTTAAACTACACCAGATGGATTTCTTGCTATTGATGACAAGGTTCCTCTTAATCCTTTCGATAAGAATAACCTTGAGAATGATGGAAGATCGAAAAATTCATTACTATCATCTCTTTATGAGAGTGAATTTTTATGAGTGAAAGCTGTTGCTACAACAAAAGGAATCTAGGACAAATTGAAAAACATCTATGAAAGAAATACAAAAGTGAAGAAGGATAAACTACAAATCTGGAGACTGAATTATGAAGATCTGAAAATGGGAGAATCTTAATTTGATGGGTATTTCTTTACCAGGATAAATGATATTGTCAGTATAATCATATGTCTTGGTGAAACTATGGATAATTCTACAGTTGTCTAAAAGATCTTGAGAGTTCTTCCTGACAGGTTTGATGCAAAAGTGTGTTCATTAGAAGATAGAGACCCTAAAACATTATCTTTGGATGATTTGAATAGCACTCTCATTACTTATGAGATGAGAAGATAGAATACTATGAAGGGAAAAACAAATGCTGATAGAGAAATGTCATTCAAGGCTACAAAGAGAGAGAAGTCAAAGAAGACCCTTATTGAAGATGATGCAGGTGAATTTGATAATGAAAATGAGGTCAATAAAAATTTTGATGATATTTTATCCTTGTTTTCTATGAATTTGAAAAGAGGTATAGGGAAATACAATGGTAAAAGTCCCTTGAAATTTTTTGAGTGTGGATCCGTTGGTCACATTGTGGCTAACTGTCCTCAAAAGAATAAAGAAGAAGACATTGATGATGATAACATAAGGACAAGAAGGTTGTGGATGAAACAAGCTAACAAAGATAAATATTTCTCAAATGGTAAGGATAAAAAGTTCGTCAAATTAAAAAGAAGAAGATTATTATCTAAAGATAAAGATGATGAAGATAGCGAAGATGAATATGAGATGATATTTGTTGAAATATATAGAGAGAATACCTTTATTGTTACAGTAAATAATGAAGAGTCCGAGACCAACAGTTCCGAAGAAGAAGAAAATAAACTTGAATATCATCTAAAAGAAGAGTTAAAAGAATTCTTGAGGAAGATCAGAAGTCTTGAGAAGGAAAACAACAAGCTGATAAATGAAAATTCCACATTAAACAATCAAGAAGCTTATACTGATGATAAAATCATGATGAAAAAAAATAGATTGATGATCTGAAAAATTCCCTTGAAAATACAAAGAATTGTAATGATCATCTTGAAGTAATGTTGACGGTAAAAAAATAAGAGATGGAACATGTCCAACAGAAACATTATAAAGCTAAATAAATGAATATCAGTTTTAAAAATTCTATCTCTGAAGTTAGTGAATGTTCCCGTAATAATGAACCAAAAAAGGATCCACAAAAGTTACCTTAAAAGGTAGAAATGAAAGATATAACTGGTTTTGATAAGAACAAGGATGGAAAGACCATGCTTGTGGTCAAAGTTAGCAATGATGAAAAATCAAAAGTGTATAAAAATCACCAGTCAAGAAAGAAATATAATACATCTGGTGCTGGTAAATCTGAAATGAGAAAGGGAGTTACAAATGAAAACATGAAGGTTGATGGTCAACATAGTTCTATTAAGAAGGTTTCTGTGAAACTTGTTGACATATCGTGTTGTTATTGAAGTTTCAGAGGAAAATAATCTTTCTATGGTTATTTCTGGTGTTGTGGTGGATTCGAACATTTGGAAAATATGTGTTGGTTCAACCAACAACATTATAATTACTCCATAAGTTTTGAAAGATAAGGATTGAGGGGGAGTAAATCATTTCGAAATATAAAGTCTCAAAACAAATTTCAGAAGATATCTGAGAAGACTACTGTGAAAGTTGAGAATAGGTTCCAACCACTAGAAACTATTTTTGAAAGATGTGATCGATCTAGAAATCATGCCGAAGGATCTCTTAGTGTGTTACCAGAGCATCAAAAGATTCTTAATAATTCTCAAAAGCTAGAGTTTTTAAAAGGAAAAAGGGACAGTTCTGATAAGTCCGAAAAGAAAGAGTGCATGGTTGTCTGGCCAGAACACATTGACTTTTCTAGGAAAATAGAGGAAGCACAACAGAAAGTGAAGGAAAAGGAAGAACCAAAAGATCTTGTTGTAGAAACTGCTTTGAAAGCTACAAAAAGAGAACATCCATGGATTTTTGATAGTGGGTGTTCTTCTCATATGAATGAAGACTTAAAGATTATAAAGAATTTTAAATACTTGAAAGAAGGAACTATTACATTTGGAAGTGATGAATCTATGATAATCAAAGGTGTTGGATCATCCATAATTGGAAAATAAAAAAAGGAAATATAAGAAAACATTATATGATGATGGGTTGAAACATAATCTTCTGAGTGTTTCAGAACTCTATGATGAGGAAAAAAAGTTATATTCAGAAAATATGGGTTCATTTTGAAATGTTAAAATGATGGATATATAGTTATAAGAGGCCAACATACAAAAGGAAACTTGTTCCAAGTTGGTGAAGTACAAAATTCTTGTTACATGGGAATGGTGGATGAAAATCAGTTATGGTATAAAATCCTGGGACATATGTGTCAGAGAAACATGTGTAAGTTATCAATGCATAACAATGTCCGAGATATGCCTGATTTCTCAAGAAAAAGAGATTGGTGTTGCACTATTTGTGAAAAAGGGATGATTACAAACTCTTTTCATAAGAGAGTTGAAATTCGTTCAAAAAACCCCTTAGAACTTATACATTCTGATATATGTGGACCAATGAGCAAGAAATAAACAAATGTATATAATTACTTCATTACATTCATTGATGACTTTACTCGCATTACTTATGTTATGTACATGAGACATAAGTGAGATGATCTGAATATGTTTAAGAGTTTCAGGAGGAAAGCAGAAAAGGAATGTGAGTATTCAGTGAAGAAGTTAAGTACTGATAATGGTTGTGAGTATAAGAATGAAGATTTTTAATGTTACCTTGAGAAACAAGGAATTCAACATTAGTTCAGTTCACCATACACACATCAACAAAATGGGGTTGCTAAAAGACGGAATTGAAGTCTGGAAGAAATGGGGATAACTATATTACTTGAACATGGTCTTTCTCATTATTATTGGAGGAAATCCATGAGCACTGTTGTTTATATTCAAAACTGATGATTCTATAGGCCAAACTCACATATGACTCCATATGAAATGTTCATTGGAAAAACACCAAGTCTGAAACATTTAAGAGTATTTGGGAGTCCATGCATTATAACGAAGAAAGGTGGAAACCTTGGAAAGTTTGAGAAAAGAGGAGATGATTGAATTATTCTTGGCTATGCTCCAAAAGGAAGAGGTAATAGATGTCTCAATAAAGAAACAAGAAGATTTATTGATTCTTTATATGTAAAATTTGTCGAAAATTTTGAGAAAGAAAAGTAGTCATATGTTGATGAGGAAGGTGAGCAAGATAGAGAATCTTTTTTTAAATGATTCTTATAATGCTATGGAATTTTTTAATCCTACCGGTGAAGAGGAATATGACTCAAAAATCTTGAGTGATGAGGATGATGTTTGAACAACTCATCCTAAGTTGATGAAATAAGTGGAGGCTCAGAATATTATTGGAGATAAACATCAGAGTGTTCAAACAAGAAAAAAACCAATGATATATCACATACTTCTCTTTTTTCTAAAGTTGAACCGAATGATGTGAATGACTAATTTGAGCATCCAGAATGGGTTCATGCAATGAACGAAGTGCTTGATCAGATAGAGAATAATGATACGTTGGAAGTTGTACCCAAGTCGGATAACAAGAACATTATTGGTACAAAGTGGGTTTTCTGGAACAAGATGAATGAAGATAGTAATGTAATAAGAAACAAATCAAGATTGGCTTGAAATGCGTATTCACAAATTGAGGGCATTGATTTTGATGAAACCTTTGCTCCGGTGGAATGATTATAAAAAATCAGAATCTTTCTTGCTATTTTTGCACAACAAGGTTACAAAATCTTTCAAATCGAAGTAAAATCTGAATTCTTGAATGGTGACCATGACGAGGAAGTTTACATTGATCAACCATGTATATTTGATATTAGAAAGGATGAAAGTTATGTGTGAATATTGGATAATGCTTTGAATGGGATAAAACAAGCTCTGAGAGCATGGTATTCTAAGTTAAATACTTTCCTAAATAAGATGAACTTTAAGAAAGGGAGTGTTGACAGCAATCTCTATATCATGGAATGTCAAGAGTTTTCACTGATCATTATTGTTTCTGTTGATGATATTATATTTGCTGGAAATGATGAATAATCTTGTGAAAAAATTGTTGATGAGATGAAGAAGTTATTTAAGAAGTCCATACTGGGAAAAATGATGTACTTTCTTGGGCTACAAATTTCAAAAATGGTGAATCATGTTTTTCTGTCTCAGGATATATATTCTAAGGAACTTTTGAAGAAGTTTGGTATGGAAAATTCGAAACCAGTTTCCACACCAATTTCAGTGGGAACTAAGTTGTCTAAATATGGAGAGGGAAAGGAAGTTGATCAGAATGAGTTTTGAAAGTTGATCAGAAGTCTATTGTATTTGACTGCCTCAAGACCCAACATCATCTATGTTGTTACTTTATGTGCAAGATTTAAGAGTGCTCCCAAAGAATCACATTTTATTTCTGTAAAAATAAATCTCAGATATATCAAAGGCACAAAATATTTTGGAATCAGGTATGATGGATCAGGAAATATTGATCTATTCGGGTATTCTGATGCTGATTGGGCATTAAATGTTGATAATCAAAGATCCACATCTGGTGGAGTTTTCATTATGGGGAAAAGTTGTGTTAGTCGGCATACCAAGAAACAGAATTTAGTAACACTTAGCATAGCTGAAGCTGAGTATGTTGCTGCTACTCAAGATGCAACTTAACTAATGTGGTGGAAGACTCAGTTATAATATGGTACAACATTCTCATTCAAAACACATTGATATAAAGTACCACATCATCAAAGAGCAAGTGGAGAAGAATGAATTAAGGCTAGAGTATGTTCCTACATCTGACCAAGTTGTTGATATATTCACCAAACCTTTACCGAAAGTACCATTTGAAAAATTGAGGTTGAACATGGGTGTCAAAACTCCTTCTAATAAATGTTAAGGTACATGTTTCTATCCCCACTCTCATCTTGCCTTTGTATGGTTTTGTCAAGGGGGATAATTGTTTCACAAATCTATCCTTATAGATGCATTCATAAAGGGGGGGGGGGGGGGTTGTGGGTAAGTTGTGAATCTAGCATATATGTGTGTGAACTATTCTAACTGTTTGATGGAGTGGTTGTAGGAAACAATTTTTTTTTGTTTTCCAGGAAAGTTGAAGAAGTAAATAATGCTGAAGTAGAATCTTGAAAGATGTTCTGAAGAAGGCTGAGGAGATATGATCATGAGATTTCATAGTCACTACCATTGGATAGCATGGTTTTGGATGTCAATAATTCTTGTTTCCTACAACGAGTTATCTCACATAGGCTTAGAATTATTGATAAGTAATCCATTGAATATGGTTACAAAGTTCAGTGATTTATGAAACCTAGTTGACAAAAAAATCCAATGGGGGGATTGTTGGGACCAAGTTGGATGGAGAAGGCAGTTTGAAGAGTTTTCCTTTGTAGAGTGTTCTATTTTGTTGTCAAATAAGATAAAACAATTCACTTTTTAAAATGACTAGAAACTAGGCGATGCTTCACTGATATGTATTTCAAAAATATCATATGTCATGAGAACTTGTGATCCAATCCTTATGAAGGATAAGGGTAGTAATTATTTGTTTTTGAAAAAGTAAATAATGTGGCACGTAAGTCAAGAGTGGCTTGCAAGTATTGGCGCACATGTATTGGCACACAATTATATGTGATGCGCTAGTCATATTTCAGTATCATCACATAAAAATTTTAAAAAGGAAATAAAATAGTGTGCAACATAAAGATTGGCGCGCAAGTCAAAAAGTGTCTCGTAAGTTAAAGATTGGCGTGCAAGTAAAAAAGTGGCATGCAAGTATCATTGGCGTGCAAGTTTGGAACACAAGTATATGCAGCGCGCAAGTGTATGTTGTGCGCAAGTTATATTCCAACATCATCATATCAAAATATGAAAAAGGAAAGAAAGCGTCGTGCTAGTGATGGAAGGGCACGCATGTGATGGATCAGCGTGCAAGTGATGAAGCAGTGCACAAGAAGGAACGGAACGCAAGTGTATGTGGCATGAAAGTCACCAAATTTCCTATAAAGAGACGACTAGCCTCCTCATTTTTCAATTCTCAACACTTAAGAGAAAATTTGAGCTCTGAGCATGAAAGTAGTAGAGGGTCCCCTGATCGCTCAAGTAACAGAGGGCAACGCGCAAGCTGAAGTGGCGTGCAAGCTGAGGGTTATTTATAAGGCATGCAAGTAGGGTGTCGCGCAAGTTTTGTCACGCATGTTTTGCCGCACAAGTTTCCTGAGGCGCGTAAGAAGGGTGTTTCTTTCAAGAAGTGGCATGTGTATAATCCAATGTTGGTGCGCAAGATGTGTGCTATGCTCAACGGTGGCACGCATGTATTGAGTAACCGCGCAAGCATGGAGTGGCACACAATCTATCTACACCAAGAGGTTCTTACCAGCTTCTAGGCAGGAAAGTGAAGAATTGTTTTGAAATATTTGACTGGTGAAAGATCATTAAGAAGCGCAGAATCATTACATTACCCTATTTGTGCTAAGAGGGAGCACACATACTATTGGATTGTTTCCAAAGTGCTACACATGTGTAAGGGTATATCCTACTCATTGTATTACACATCAAAGGATTGTTTTCTAGTGTATTGGTTGGTACTGAGTTGTTTCTGTACCATACCAAGGACGTAGCTACTCTTGTTGAGTAGTGAACCTTGTAAATCTTGTGTTCATGTGGTTGTGTGTGTTCAACAGGGAACAAACTATTTAACAGGAGGTGAAGGTTGTTTCAAAAAATATAAAACATAATAAGAAAGAGATATCAATGATTCACCCCTCACCCTCTCAGTGATACTTGGATCCTGACAGGGAACTTCAGAACACTTACCGATACCTAGTCGAATAAGTATGTATTTTGGGTAGTTTGTCTTGGGAATGGAGTTTTATTATGTTGATATTCCATTATTGATGATATCTTCTTGATTTTATGATTTTTCTAATTAGTGTGGTTGAATTTGAAGACTGATTCCTCTATGACATCCTTATGTCATTCGCCAAGAGGGTGGTGACAACCATGCTCCAGACATTGTGGGCCCTGGGTAGATAGTATTACGTTCAGGAGTTACTCTTTAGAAACTTCTTGATATACCTAACATGGGCACTGATTCCCAATTATAGGATAGTTTTCCACATATGATGTATTCCTGGATTGGTGCTCCACGGGTTGCACCTACGATGGCTTATCTGACCAGTGAGTTCCAATAGCAGCGTCCTCCAACTTTTTCAGGGGATGAAAGATCTCAGGCTGCTAAGTCTTGGCTGGTGGCCATTCTATCTATATTTGAGAATATAGAAATTACTTCAAATTGGACATTCAATCTTGAAACATACATGCTTCATGATTCAGCTAAGCCTTGGTGGGATGTCATTACCTTGTCCAGACGTTATCAGGGCATGTTATGGGTTGAATTCTAGACTGCCTTCTATGATCAAGTCTTTCCTCAGTCATTTAGAGCTGATAGAGACATAGATTTCATGAATCTAGAATAGGGTTCTATGTTAGTTGTGGAATATTCAATATGTTTCCCTAATTTACATCACTTTGAACCTCTTATAACTGGTGATGAGCTTTCGCGCGCAAGACGTTTTAAGAATGGGATCATGTATTCCATCGAAAATCAGGTGAATGTCTTTCAACTTCCTACCATCTCTGAAAATTTTGATCAATCCCTTATCAATGAGCATAACTTGAGGGGAATGCAAGTACTGGGTTTAATGGATCAATGTCGCATCAGGCCATTAGTTCTTACGGTGACAGGAAACGTTCCCTTGAGGTTTATCATCTGGGAAGTGGTAGCCAGAGTATCTATTTTGAAAGATCTGTAGTGTTTCATAAGTGTCGAAAACCAAGTCATAAGAAGCCCCAGTGTAATAGAGATCATATAGAGTATCAGCATTGTGGCTGCATGGGTCATCATCAGTTCATTTATAGGAATTTTCCACCAGTTTTGAGTGGAAAAAGAACAGCTTGATCTCCACTTTCAGGAGCAAGTTCTTTTTCCCCGCATCAGGCAGGGAGTTGGAGTAGCACCAGAAGGTTTGGCCAAGGTGGAGGTCATGGCCGTGGTAGTATGATCCCTAATCACAAATAGTGCTAGCAGACCAGTCTTGATCGTGTTGTTACATATATTTCACAGGGCCTTGAATTAGGTCAATTGCATGTCTTATAGTCAATACCTGAGGATCAGGATACAGGAACATATACAGTACTAGGTACTATTCTAGTATCCTCTACTATTTCCTCTATTTTTTTATACTGGTACATCAAACTCTTTTATTTCTATATCAACTGTGGAAAATCGTGGAATAGAGATACAGTATCATTGTAGTGTAAGGACCCTTGATACATAGTTGGGAATACAGACGGAGGGCATACGCCAGTGCAAGGAATATCCCATTGAGGTGGGTAGGGACCCCTTCATGTGGAATCTCTTTGTTCTTGAGACGATGGGCTTCAAAGTTCATTCTCAAGGTGGAGTTATTTGTATACTATCACACATTTGTAGACTATTATCACTTAAGGGTTTCTCTTTCACCACAATATGGTAGTGGTTATCTTTTAAAATTTGAGTGGGATTCCATGGCTTGGAGAGCAGGACTGAAGCATCATGCGCTTGGTGGAGTGACTGCCTAGATTGAAAATCATTTCATAAAGGATCAGGGTTTTCATCAATATAATTTTCCTCTAGTAGTTGATCATTTTAGGGAATTCATTACGTACGACTTTTCTGAATTACCTCCTAAGAGAGAGGTAGACTTTATAATTGAGCTTGTTTGAGGAGAATCCCCAGTGTCCATTCCTCTGTACAGGATGGCACCTACTCAGCTTCATGAGCTCAAGCAGTAGATAGAGGACTTAGAGGCCAAAGGCCTTATATGGTCTAGTACATCTTCTTGGGGTTCACCCATGATTTTTTATAAGGAGGATGAAACCTTACGTCTATGTGTTGATTATAGAAGGTTGAATTCACTTACAGCCAAGATCTGGTATCCACTTCCTCAAATAGAAGATCTCTTTGCCCATATCCAAGGAGCAAAGGTGTTTTGTAAGATCAACCTAAGATTAGGCTATCATCATGTGCGAGTCAGACCATCAGACATCCCTCATACAGCTTTCTTGAGAAGGTATGTTTTTTATATGTAACTTGTTATGTCATTAATTCTTATGAACACACTTGTTGTTTTCATAGATTTGATGAATAAGGTTTTCCATCAGTATTTGGACTCTTTTATCGTGGTCTTTGTGGACGAAATATTGGTGTATTCTCACAATCGTAAATACCATGCCAAACATATTGAGATCATTCTATGTACACTTAGATAGAATCAAATTTATGAAATGTTTGATAAATGAGGCTTCTGGATTGACAAGGTCTACTTATTGGACCATATTATTTCATAATCAGGTGTATCTGTTGACCCTGAAAATGTTAGTGCAGTAGTTTCTTAGGAGCATCCTAATAATCTGTTTGATATCAAGAGTTTATATGGGATCACTATATATTATAGGTGTTTCATACACGAATTATCACATCTTACTTCACCTCTTACTGGACTTACAAAGATGTGTGTTAAGTTCTTGTGGTCTGAAGCATGCGATAAAGCCTTTTAGGAGACGAAATAGCGGTTTTCCACTACACCTATTCTGATTATTCATGAAATCAAGTAAGGGTTATATAGTCTTATTTGATGCATCACGCATTTTACTAAGATCATTTTTGATGAAGGAAGAAAAGTTTTTGCATATGGATCTTGGTAGTTGAGGCCTCATGATAGAAATTACCTGACACATGACCTCAAGCTGCAGCAGTTTTCCCTGACTTACGTTGTTAGAGACATTATCTCTTGGGTGAGTGCTCTTTGGTGTATACATATCAAAAGATCCTCAAGTATATCTTTGCTAAATGTGACTTGAACCTTCTGAGAATGAATATGGGTTGAATATATTCAACCCTTTGATTTTGAGCTTGCCTCTATTCTTGGAAAAGGCAATGTGGTTTCATATGTACTGATTTATAAAACTAAAACGAAAGTTTTACATAAAGCTAGTGATGAATAGAAGTTGATGGACCTATATTCTGAACTTCATTTGGAGTTTCATGATATTCAAGAAAAGTCATACATCTCAGTCTTAACAGTCACCTCTTCCCTCCTTGAGAAGGTGATGATTAAGCAGTTTTCAGATCCTGAAGGTCTGGTTCTCCGCAAGAGTATATCATAATATAACCCACCTCCGGATTAGTCTGTGGATTGAGATAACTTCCTACATCTACGTGGATTTATATGGGTTTCTACAGATGTGAAAGAGGAGTTGATGATAGAGTCCCATGCTTCCCAATTGAAAGTTCATATAGGCATCTTGAAGATGTATCTAGAAATGTGATGCCATTATTGGTGGCCTAAGATGGAACATCAGATTACATGCTTCATTACTTGGTGTTCCACCTGTCAGTAGGTGAAGGTAGAACACTAGTGAGCTGCAGGCTTTTTACGTCCACTTACAGTCCCAGAATAGAAATGGTAATATGTTTCAATAGATTTTATAGTCAGATTACCTAGTTCACTGAGGGGTAGTAATGTTATCTGGTTAGTCATTTACAAACTAACGAAATCATCCCACTTCATTCCTATTCAAGAGACTTTATCAGTTGATGAACTGGGAAGAATGTAAGTCAGAGAGATCATACGACTACACGAGGTTCCACATACTATCATTTCAGATAGGAGTTCGCATTTCACTTCATGGTTCATGACGGGTTTTCAAAAAGATATGGGAACTCATGTGCTTCTAAGAACATCTTTTCACCCATAGACTGATGGGCAATCAGAACAGAAAATAAGGGTTTTATAAGATATACCCCGAGCATGCGTCCTTGATTTCAGAAGTTCTTGGGAGAACATCTCCCTCTCGTCGAGTTCACCTATAATAAAAGTTTCTAGGAAATGATTCAGATAAAATATTATGAGGCCTTATAAGTTATGCCATGTCCTTCACCCTTGTGTTGGCTATAGGTAGGTGAGGATGCCCTACTTGGACCACATATCATTTATGAGACTTCAGAACATGTCTATCTGATCAAGAAGCATATGATTACGGCATAGTCTAGATAAAAATATTATGATGACTATTGTTGATGACCTATTGAGTTATAGGTTGGGGATCGTGTTTTTCTTTGGGTATCGGCCATGATGGGGCATAGACGGTTAAGAAAGCATGAAAAGTTGTCGCCTTGTTATGTCGGGCCATTTGATATTCTAGAGAGTGTTGGGACAGTAGTTATTGGTTGATCCTACCTTAGAGGTATCATTCCATACACAAATTCTTTGATGTCTCACAGCTTATCCAATATCATGATGACTCTTCTCATACCTTTGATACTGAGGAAGATGAGTTAGATGTTGATGCTACTATTGAGAAATATCCAGTACACATCGTTGAACGAAGCACAAAGGCTCCCTAAGGAATGTATGTCCATCTCTTACGGGTGTTGTGGCAGCGTGGGAGAGTACAAGATGAGAATTGGGATATGGAAGCTGATGAAAGTTCCCATTGTCCAGAGCTATTCTGAAATAGTGTTTTCATAACCTTGGAAGGAGAACTTGGGGGCCGAGTTATTTTATAGGGGGAAAACTGTAAGAGCCCAGTTTTTCACTAAGGTATGGATCCTTAAATATTCGGTCTAAATCATTACTTTAGAAATAAAATACATTAATTTTGATTTAGTAATGGATCTTAGGGTGTCTGAGGCTTTTATGGACCTCGAAACACCTCTTTTTGGGAAAACAAAACAAGATGCACAGTTTGCACATGGTTAGCACACAGTTTACCAAACCATGAGAATTGTGTTTTATTAGATAGTGGAACCTCTCACAGCTGGTGTACAGTCGTGTATATAAAATGTGCAAACACCCCTTTACCCAGGTTTGGGAAAAACCACCACACACAGTTTTTGCACGGTTGGAAAAATTGTGCGGACAAACCGTGTGTAATCTAAAAACCTAAGTAAAATGTCTAAAATTACCTTAATGATCTATTAATCCTATAATTGCACCTGAATTTGAGGACGTATAGTATTTTCCTCTTTTTTATTCACTTTAGTGATTTTTGAAGTCCAAATATAGGGATCAAGAGATCTCATTCGTCTAGAATCTGATCGAGCTTTCATTCATCATGTTGGATGTGCAATGGTAAATACTCAACTTATCTTTAAAATATATTCTTATCATTCACTGTGGACCTAGATATCTCCATGCTAGTTTTTTTTTACCTTTTTTAGGTCTACACTGATCCGGCAAAAATCAAGGGTCGATATCAGAGGAGAATGCTCGTACAACCCTAAGGTGGATGGTCTATAACTCAACCCCAAATTTCAATTTTTTTGTAATTTTCTTTTGGGGACCATCAGTTTCATTGGAAAATGTTTCTTAATTAACATTCCATGATTATACTCAATATAATCATATGGTTATGCTATTTCAAAATATGTGATTAGTTTTCAGTGGTTTTTCCCACAAATCAATCCGCCTCATATCAAATGTTATTCCATAATTGGGTTTTAGTGTTTTGACACGTTTGAGCCACCATTTGGGTGTGCCTTTGTTTGACCTTTCTAAAGGTAAGACTCCTTAAAATAAATGGCATGTTTATAGTGATAATTTCATAATGGCATGTACAATATATGATCATAACTTGACCATCCTAAGGTAAGTGCTTACAAATGTTTATTAAATGTGAAATATGAAATGTAAAATGGAATGTATACTATGTATATAACTTGAAATTATCAAAAGTTATTGAATATTGGTTACATCCACATAGAACCCATTTATACGATGATAGAAGGTATCTGAGTGAACCTCAATAATTATATAAGCCTTAATGGATAACTAAGACTTGATTAAATGGTTGCAACACTACTTGGAATATCCACGCTAATGGTAGACAAGTCTTGGACCAATGGTTTCCACTCTAATTGACCTATCCGCACTAATGGAAGAAATGATGTGAACCAAATAAATTATTAAATGATTAAAATATCAAAAATGAATGGAATTACTCAATCTCGCCATAGATTCTGAAGGAAGAATACCTTAGGTCACAGGAACCCCATTCCAGATCAGGGATACAGTTTTCTTATGTTTATACCCACCTAGATTCCAGTTCTTGTATATTCATTGGATTCCTGGTATACTACCATTGGGTCCCTTTCTTTATTATAGGATACCTCAGATACACTACTTGAATCTAGAATTGACTAGTAGGTCCCATGGTGAAATCCCATAGTGCCTTGTCTTTGCATAGCCCCATTTTACCTTGGTTGATCACCTTGGACTCGGTAGGCACCTTATTGTTTAATTACATAGATTACACTACTTTGATTATTCTT
Source organism: Viscum album (assembly GCA_963277665.1). Lineage (NCBI taxonomy): Eukaryota > Viridiplantae > Streptophyta > Magnoliopsida > Santalales > Viscaceae > Viscum > Viscum album. Next base: position 1,931,123,836 of record OY728161.1, on the reverse strand, counting down.
TTACCCCTTAGCTAGACTCAGATACTACTGAGTTATTTTCTGCGATTCTACGTTACCTTGGTTTATACCCAGGAACTCCCTCACTGGATATAATTGTTTGGTTGCACTATTAAGTATTGGAACCTTCACTAAAAATACTATCATGAGGTGATTTCAGTGTTGGATATGCCTTAAATAGCCTATTAAAAATAAATTGTAATTAATTAGTTAATGAAGTGGTTACATGTTCAGACACCAGCTGAGGGATGAAGCAGGTAATTTGGTAATTAGTTATTTTTTAGTGATTTCATTACATTACATATATGCATTCACACAGTTATATTCCATTACATGGGGTGGATTTCATATACACTATTGGTGGTGGCCCACTGAGATTTATCTCAAACCCTTTCTCGGTGTCATTTGGTAACTATACTAGATTACATGGATGCAGTTATTGACAAAGGGAATCATTTAGCTTCCAATACGTGATTGTGTTATGATAGGATGGAGCTTGATAGTAGATGACCGGGTTGGATCTTGGGATGCTTGGAGTAGACTTTATATTCTTTTACCTTGCAGAACATGTTCTCCTTATTGTCTTTTATCCATTCTTTCCAGGTTTCTAGTGACATGACATTACATCATCACTCCTCCAATTGAAACCGTTATTGTTATTATTGATTATCTATTGCATCAGTTGGCTTAGGCAATTTATTTATATTTCTTCTCATATTTACTATTACTTTATATTCCTTCCATTGTGCTAAGATCAATTGATGAGGGCATAGTCTTCTCTTTGACACACCCAAGGCCCTCACTTCTTGTCTATAGCCTCTGGCTTTTGGGAAGATGCAATTGAATCCATGTAGCCCATAGGGCTTGGGGAAACCGTTAAGTGGAATACAGGTCTGGGTCGTCACACATGAACAGCTTATATGCACGCACCTCGAGGAACCATCGATAACATCAACTCTCATGTCCAAATTATGATAGGACAACATCGTGCAATAACTGGAACATTTTTCTTTAGCTGAGATAAGTGGGAAAGCACCAATCCATATCATCCATTTGCAGTCATGGGGTCTCGCGACTCACCTCCACACTAACCTGATGTATATGTAGACAAAAACCCACAGTTCACATCCACCCTTGAAAAAACTATGCTAAAGCCTCCACAATAGTTTCACATTTAGGGTTGACAAAAAACACATAGGGGTATTTATGAAAGAAAGGGGGCTGCCCACGAACGAACACTAGGACTTTCTAGGCCATCTCTCTACAATCACTAGTTGCCACAAAACATGATGTAACATGAACACTACCACACTCACTAGTCGCATCCAAACTGAGTATGGATGGTTAGAAACAATTCATATTTTATAAACATCATGTGGTCTAACTCTTCTACCATGGAATGCTCCCAAGAAGGACTGTTTGTAAGATTTTACTTTGTTTTTCTAGGGATTCCCTTTAACTATAAATGAAAACCCTTCTTCACCACCACACACACACCACATCCTTTTCCTAATACAGTTAATCTGGTTATGAATAGTATTATTCCATACCGAGAATGACATCATAAGGATTCTACGCCACGAGTAAGAGATCCCAATCGCAACTATTGCCTCATAGAGTTCGGTCACACTCTCAGCATCAGTGTGTGATCTATGGGTCTCTTTCAGAATGAGTCTCTAAGTGTGAGTTCCAAGTCCATGGTCCAACCATAACCTCTAATTCTTAAACAAAACTCTCATAAAAAGGATAATGACTAGCACCAATGTATATTTAAAACTCATCCAAAAGAAAAGACACAAATCATACCTAGAATCTGTCCTTGAGCTGCTTGATCTTATGTCATGACCACATGTAGTTATCCTCATTTACCTCCTACAGCTCCCTGAGCCTGGGGAGGACCACCTAGGGGTGGTGGTGGCAAAGCAACAAACTTCCTTCCACCTCTTATTGTTCTTCTAGCTCCACTCCCTCACCCACCATTTTGAAAAACTCCTTACTCTAATCACTATCTCTGCCAAGGAAGTTTTTCAACTAACTCCCTCTCAATGGGAATGTGGGTTGGGAAATCCCTTGTGAGATGTCCCCACTCATTGAAAGTGTAACACTTCCTCTCTTATGATTGATCTTCTCATTGGCATTGCTCCTACACCACAGATCCATGTGTATCTGTTTGGCCATGCGTATGTCTCCTTGACCATGATCCCATCGCATGTCATTTACTATCCCTAGAATACACCTCTACCTTGTCACCTTAATTGTAGGTCACATCAATCTAGTCCTCTTTCGGAAAACACTCAACCACCAGAGCATGCTTAAACACCCTAGTATATAATGGAATGTTAAGAGGTATCACCAGTGTTTTGATCTCCCGGAGTAGTCCATACTCGATGGTCTAAGCCTTAAAGTAAAGATCCCACACCATATACATAGTTTAGTGAGAAAGATCCATGAATCTCACTGAGTATTCTTCTACCATGATGCTGCCCTGCCATAGGTGTAGCAGCCCTGGTATACGCACAAAGTGTAATGTATCTGGAAAGAACTCCTCCCTGAAGAGGCACTCAAAGTCTAAACAGATAAGGGTCACTTCATCGTGCATCTAGATCGTCAAGCTCCAACATCTCCCCACTGAGCCCTGCAGAAGGCTCATGGAGAAGATCTCCATCTGGTCAAGAGGCACCCTCATTAGGTGGAAGACTCATGTGGCTACCTCAAGACAATCCTCAGCTTCCAGAGGATTTGTCTCGCCATGGAACCTGGGTGGTATGTGTCTCTGGAACTCATGTAGGACACTCAGCTAGTGCGCATCCTCTACTAGTAGTGCTAGTAGAAGCTGTTGATCGATGGGTGGAAGAATCACTAGTGCACCACCTAGAGGTAACACCTTAGAATTGGTGCCCTGCACTGAAGCCTCTACTTTGGGATGATCGTCATTATAATCACATTTTAACATTCTATCTGGCTCTCATCATGGAGGAATCCTAAAATGAATCATGATGAACCATGGTTAAAAGAATATATGTGGAAAACTGACTCAAGAAGGACACTGAAAGAACAAACCATTCCTATATGATTCATGTACCCATTATTTCCCACACCCAGTGCTTCCATGCACCGAGTCCGAAAGTAGGTTTCCAGAGTCCTGATGAATGGATACATCAGCCATTGCACGAACACCGGAGTCCATGGACTAAGAATATAAACTCAAAACGCTTATCACTATTACACCAAAACAAAACCATAGACTCCCAGGATTTGAGGTATAATCAAACACCTATGATACAATTTTTTCACAACCAGTCCCTTGGGGGCCTTGCTGTGACAACCCCTAGCCCGCCTCCCAAAAGCTAGGGGCTGGCGACTAGCACGGAAGGAATACTGTCATGAGTTGGATGAATTCACCTTTGTACATGTATGGATGCACACATACACACCCCACATCCCAAATAGCTGGACAAGAATACCTGGAGTCCACTAAAAAACCACTGAGCAACTATATAACATGTAAGTCAAATGAGCAAGAATACAAACACAACAAAAGAAAAACTAAAAATAGGAAAGTAAAAAAGATCTCTGTAAGACATCTGAAGAGAACCCCGCATGAAGGGTAGGTGGAGGGTGTATTTCTGAAGTCGTAGGAGTACGTCTTGTCTATCTACTCTCACTGAACACCACCTAGTCCTGGTCCTCCTTGGACACCATCAATGAGTCAGTCATCTGCACAAGACATGACACATGCAGGAAAAGATCATATAGGGGTGAGTAAAACAATACTCAGTCGGGGACCCCGAAACCACAAAGGAAAATCACAAGAGAAAAACCACGATGTAATGCACAGTAATCTCTACAAAGGCATATTCCCATACATATTCCATGTTCATACAGATATACTCATCCCAACAACTATGAAACATGAGGTCCCAGCCTCATTTACATTATCAGGATTATCAATTTAGGATCATTTTATAACACAAAAACCAGGAGACCACATTCCATGAGCTCAACAATGTCTGGTGGCACCCACCTGAGAGATTCAATCTACCAGGAACATTATACTATGTACATCTCTAGTGCCCGACACAAGAGGTCTAGTCATTACAGTCTTGCACCCAATGTAATACTATGGAATCCCAAGTGAAGAGGCACACCCTTTTCCACTATGCATAGTTGAGGTCCCACTACTCCTGACTAACCTATGACACCTTAGTTGCTCTTGTAGGGAGTGCCCAGTTCCTTAGTCTGTCGAGAGATAACTTTCAATTACGTAGGTATCAATCTCTTCAAGTGGAGGGGCCCGATCTTCGAAGTTATGTTCTATAGTCGGGGGAGCTCCATTTCCTATGGAGGACCTATTCCCCGCTGCTACCTAGAGAATGGGGAGTACGACTCCGTATGTGAGGACGCAGGCCCTGGTTCCAATAGGGGAGTACTACTCCTGAAGGACCTTCACCCTATTACAACATGGGAGTACTAATTTGTATATTGAGGAGCCATACCCTACCTGTAAGGGGAGAACCAATCAGGGACTATAGGACCTACACCATGGTAATATAGTAGAGTACCGACTCTAGCAGTTTACTCACTATGGGGGACCCGCAATATAGTATGTTAGGTGAGTACCGACCCTAGGGCAGAGGAATCACTCTTTCGCATAATAGGTGTGTACCGACTCTACTAGAACTCTGCGTAAGGAGGACCCACACGCTTAATTGGCAGGGGAGTGCCGACTCCTAGAATAGAGGACACACACCCTACCCGGTAGGAGAGTTACGAACTCTATGCACGCTAGATAGGGAGGACCATTGCTCTAGTCATTCTCAAGAGTACATACTATAATGTTAGAGAACCCACTCCCTGGTCCCACAGGGTAGTACATACTCTTCCTCCATGAACATATTTAAGAACTAATGCCCTAATCCTACAGTGAAGTGACAACCTCAGAGGAAACCTCTCAAAGTAAAATGAACCTAGACCCATGATGTTTGGAGTCCCATCGCTACCTAAGAAAATGGATAAAGAGTACCCGAACCATGAGTCATCGTGGGAGTAACAATCCAAACATTTCTATATAAGAACCACCCTGATTCTTCCCAATACCATCTTTTATAGGAAGTGCCTACTCATCAAACCTATAGTACATCCTTAAAATTTCTCAAAAACTCACTTTGTGTATCTCAAAAATACCATCTCATCCCAAAGGTCCCAATGCCACAGGAGGCTCATCAAAAAGATGCTCTATTTGAATGATATGGACATTTTAGTAAACATGGGCCAGTTGTGTCAACGTCGGTCTGACCCGGTCAGACCGACCCGACCAACCCGGCTCGGGGGCCCTGTATAACTTAACCTGGTTCGGCCGAACCAACCCAACCCGGTTGGATATGGTTCGGCCTGTTTCAACATGGCTATAGATCCTGGACATTAGGCCTTGCTGGACCCAGCCCAGTTCGGCCATGGGTCCAGCCCGCCCGGTCACCCAACGACCAGGATTTATCCAGCCCTACCCACAACAGTGGGACAACTTACTATATTAAGGGCCGCTTAGCAGCCCAGTTCATGCCCCCTGTCTTGGCCTGCATAGTGGGCCACTATCCTCCTACCCAGATGCCAAGAGGGAGTCTAGTTCATGCACCTAGATTTCGGCAAAGCCAGCTGCCCCTTGATTCTACACGCGGTCCCCGCTGGACCGCGTGGCAGCGCATCATGCAGAAACCCGCTACACCGATGCGGTTGGGTGTCTATGTACCTATCAGCCAGCCATTGTCCCATTAACAATGGCTCTTGTAGCACCGATGTGGCCAAAGATGGCCACGTCTACTCCCTCAGTGTGCCCGTAGGATTTTCTGTGGACAACTGGGTCCGCTCTAGTGGTCTCTTCTTCAGACCGTTTGGGCCTCTGGACTCCAAGGGGTATCGTCTTCCCTTCCACGACCTCATAATTGCTTCGTCATCAACATGGAAGTCTGGTCCTCAAGAACGCACAAGAACACCTATGGAGGAGGGGATCATACCTTTTTCTTGGCATCCCATACACTCTATGTAAGAGTTTAAAACATCGGGGAAAAAGATTTAGGTTTTATCAATAATTTAACCCCAATTTAAATCCGCAAGAAAGAGCACCCTCCCAAATAAACAATCGATATGTGGATCAAAAATTTCATGGGTTGATCCACGTTTGTTTTTTTAATGAAGAATAGGGAAACTCAAAATAAAAAAATTAAATCCCTACCTGGGATAGGTTCTTTTGTGAAGAGATTCGTCTATGGGGATTCTTGATCAATTAAAAGCCGTTGGCATTCGTTTCTCTCTAGTCCCGTTCTTCGAGGTGCGTTGTTGTCTCTAAATATTTTCCAGAATTCTTCATTTGAGAGAATTTCATCATCCTCCATTGGAGGGATTATAGCTCTAATTATCCAACATGTTATCTAATTAAAAGAGAAACATGTCGCAACATTTCTATTACATTGCGTCATAATGTCGTTACAATGTTTCATTCATGAAGAAGCATATATGTTACACTTCAATTAATGATTCATTGCTCTCTTTTCATTTATGGAATGAAATATTTAGCACATCGATCTATTGTAGTGAATTTTTTTTGAATAAAATAAACTTTTATGTTTATTTTATTTTTCATAAAACTGCCAAAAATTAACTTTTTCCCTCAACCTATGTCAATCGAGGATAGGTCCATTCTTAGACAATGTCGTTGTTCCGGACATAATGGTGTCCTTGTATTTTTAATCTGGCCACCCATTTAAAAGATTCAAGAACCACACACGTGCACCATTTTAATTTTCTTAAAAAAAGTCAAAAAATAACATTCACCCTTGACCCACACCAGTCGAGTATAAGCTCTGCCTAAATGAAAGATGCCTTCAAAAGCTCAATAATACTCTTGGATTTCCAATTCGAGTTACTGCTTAAGAGTTATACAGATTAGAAAATAATATAATTGTATATTATTTTGTTTACATCCAAAATCTAACTTCCACTGTAGGCCCACGCCGACCAATTTTAGGCCCTTTTTAGGCGAATCCCAATTCTCTAAGTTCAACGATGCCCTCATATTTTTGATCCAGGAACAAATTTAAAAGATAATAAACCCACTCGCATGATTATTTAATAAATTTTTTTCAAAAAGTTTGAAAATCCATTCCATCCACTACCGGCCTAGAAATTACGTGCCGTCTGTGAGCCTGGTCTTGATAAAAATCTCATTTAATTTAAAAAAATCATGGAATTTCTGTGACAATACATAATAAATTGTAGTAATTAGTAATAATTAGTAATAATTAGTAATAAATAGTGGTAATTAGTTATAAATAGTAATAAATATAAATAAATAGTAATAATTGGAAATAATTGGAAATAAAAAGTAATTATTGAAAATAAAAGGTAATAATTGAAAATAAATAGTAATAATTAATAATAAATACCAATAAATAGTAATAATTAGTAATAATTAGTAATAATTAGAAGGCATTAGTAATAATTTGTAATAATCACTTATAATTTTCCATACTTAGTAATAATTATTAATAAATTGAAAAAATTCGGAATAAATAATTTTAATTTGAGTAATTAGCAATAATTATAATAATTAGGAATAATTAGAATAATTAGAAAAATTATAATAAATAGAATAAATCAGCACAATTTCTTGTGAAGTAATAATTAGTAATAAGTAGTCACAATATCCCACTCCTCTAGATTACTCTCTCTATTAGTGATATATTTCTTTATAAAACTTTTGAATTTAATTTTTTTGTAATATTAACTATTTACATTTCTATATAGTGTGTTTTTTATATTGCTGCGAATATTTCATTTTTTTATTTCATTTTTTATTATTTTAATTCTTGATTAAATTTTATATTATTTTTTATTATTTTTTATTATTTTTTCAAATATTAAGGTTTGTATTACTTTAAATTCTTTATTATTTTACTAACATTAATATTATTATTTCATTAATATTGTTAATATTATTATATTATTATTATTATATTATTATTTTTTATTATTATTTTATTATTATTTTATAAATTTTTTATTTCACTAATAATAATAATATTATTTCATTAATATTAATATTATATTATTGTTAATATTATCATATTTATCTTATTTATATTATTAATATTGTTATTATTATTGACTAATAATTTTTTTATTATAATTATTATTTTATTCAATTTTTTGATGATATTTGTGATGGGTCATCTCCCCATTGCAAATACAATTCACGATGGGCAGTCACAATATGGTTTTTTAAAAAGCCATGGGAAAGGTAATTGTGACGCCCTTTACTACAATGGGGCATTTGCGATGGTGTCCTGTCACAATGGCCTCGTCGCAAATATACAAATTGCCAATTGTTATATCCCCTCGATGGAGTGAAATCCTACTACCCCTGTTGCTGGAATGGTCTCACTGGTAACTATTGAAAGGGATTGCATTAAAACTATCCACCTCCACCAAACTGAGCAAGGGTATCTTTTGGGAACTACCTCTAGCGATTAAAAAAACCCACAACAAAAACAAACAGGTGAAATGCTCCCTCAAAATGAACGAAAACCACTAGCACTAGAAGGTAAGAAAGAAAGATACTAAGGTTGAATCCTTACCAGTTGAAAACTCTATGGTCCTAGTACCTTAGATCTTCCACTAACAACTCTACCCCTTGAATAATTCTGTTGGGTCCCCTCTCGCATTAGAACTCCTTGTGCGTGTATCTGCTCAATCACCTTTGCCTTCTTCTAAACCTCCAAATACATTGGAAAAGTAAAAGTAGTAATAGCATTCCAGATATAAGGATGAATTTCCTCCTTTTGACATCTCACGTGAGGATCCTCGTAAAGAAATGTATGAAAAAATATATAGAAGTTCCTTGAACTTGATCCCCATATCTGACATTAACATACTCCTCTGATAAATAGAGAGTATCTCCCGCCTCTTCTCTACCTCCATGGTTGACGAATGGAACTATGTCTGAAACACTTTTTGGATATCACCCCACAAAACATCCACCTACTTCTGCTCCCCCAGATATTACATCCACCACTAACATGCAGCACCCCACATCTGAATTACTACCAATGGGACCCAGTACTCTGTATGGGCCTACATCAAACTAGAAGTGATCTCGAGCTCCTGCAGCAAGTTCTCTATCATAATGCCTGAAACACTTCCCTTGAACTTCCCCAAATCCTGCTGCTAGAAATTGTTCAATGTCTTCTACCAATGATCAAATTATCATTAGGATCAACCTTATGATGATCAAATGGAGCATCCTACTGAACCTCAACTTCTAGAACCATACATAATTGATTACCAGGAGCCATAAATGATAGGAAAACAATGATTTCTTAAGATTGAGTTGTATATAATTCTTATTCATATTTATTTTAATTCATTTAAACCATCCCAAAATAACCCAATATAAACCAAAACATAATTCAATATGATGAATTTATATTTCCTTGGTCTATACCCTATGGTGAGGTCCATCTCACTTGGTCATTCAATAAGCTCAGAGTTTGTGCACTGGATCCTTAGGTCCCTAAAATCATGTGTCCAAGCCTGTCTCCCTTGCATATGTCAGGTACTAAGGTAAACTGGAACTTTTTTCATACAACCCCATGCAATCCTCACTATGCCTAACTCCGAACACTATATTATCTCTCAACCACAACCTCTGATACCACTATTTCATGATCCCTTACCTCTAAAGATTCCCGTCCTTGACTGGAAATAACGATAGAGAGATAATTTTCCCTGAGTCCCACCTCTAGTAGGGCCTCAGTTTGTGACTATAACAAAAGGTGTATAAATCTCACTATATTGAAGGAATTACCCTTTATAAGAAATAATATTATGAGATAATATGAATCATCCAAAACGACTCCAATACGTATATAAAAGAGGAATCTAAAATCCTCCCACATTCATACAAAAATTATAAGTGATACAAAAATAGTAAAGTATCCAAATTAGATACCAAAAATTAAACTAAATTAGCGACACCACAACCATCCCAAGGACCGAGCTAGTAACGCCCATCACGGTCCTTGTAATCCTCCTCGAAACATGAAAAAAAAATTTATGTAAAGAGGGTGAGCATACAATTATACTGAGTAGGATAGAAAAAGTCTCTCATGCACATATGAAAGGAGCACACTAATTACCCCATGAGAAAATAGCAGAACTCAATAGAACCTAAATAGGTATACTAACCAATCCAAACCTCATCAAGGAATGCCCAACATATAACACACATCAAGTAATATAATATAAATCACATGGCTGATATGTTACCCAGCACCACTTTCTCAATGGTATGCTACTCTCACCCAAAATTGTATATCATGGCGCTATAATCCCATCTATTTACCACATCATGTACTACCCACACGCACCTAGGCCTTACAACACATCCAGTCTGTACACACCTGGGCCTCACAACACATCTGGATCGTACAAACCTAGGCCTCAAATCACATATCTTTCGCACAATCCTGGGCCTCACAACACACCACATCACATATCATTATGAAGACACACAATAAAACACATGACAAATCATCTTGAAGACACTTGGGATACCACCACCTCACCTGCAAACACCTCAGCTATCACATCTCAACCAAGGACATCTGGGCCACAAACCACCTCGCCCAAAAACACATGATCCATCACAGCGATCATCTAAATAACTAATCTACCTTTTCCATAACATCATGTTCTATACATACATCACCTAGAAGGGAGAGGGGAAAAGAGTGGACACCCATTCGTCCATACTCCTCACTAGATGTTGGAAAAAACACCCCCTCATGACTATGTGGGTATTGGGAATATAGTTCCCAATATTGGTGGGGTGAATATATAAATCACAAGAATATAATAATATATGTATTGTATCAAACACTCCATCCAACCATTAGGATCACAAAAAAATAAACCATCTCACAACAACATCACTTTTTCGGAAATCCTTAAATGTGTTTACTAGTATCTACAATAGTCATTAGAGATGGTCAAAATCCCTGAATAATTAATGAGGCTCCACATTACCTCTATGTTCAACAACTATTCATTTAATTATTTATAATCAACCACATTTTATAAGAAAATCATCATCTAATATTTCATTAACAACTTCCATCTCATTTACCAAACCCATTCAAGTTGCTACATGCATTATTAAATAATTATTCATTTATTTTATAACAATCTGGGAAACTATCAGACACAAAAAACATCACAAAACATAGTAACAATCAATCTGGAGGTTAAGAACAATAGTGAATTGATGCACATCACATTAATGAAACATCATACCATGGCCTCTATATATGGGGTGAAGCGTTCTGAATGTAATTAGTGTGGACGAATCTGAAAATTAACCAAAAAAATACTAATTTCTTTATTTAAACGCATCCTCCCAATTCGTTAAATTAACATAACCAATCCCCAACGTACAAACACATCCATAAAATTATTATGGCAGAACAAAATCCCACAGCCCTATATCATAATCACACCACACCCATCACAACCCCACCATATAACCACATGATATCCACTCCCCCCACAAGAAAACCACATCAACCCCACACATCACATCACCACATGTACCAATGAAAAAAACTTTTCATATTTGATAAGGAATCCCTTAATTAATTTCACGTGTTACTTTTGGGGTTATCATGGAAATTGTATGATCTCTTGGCATCCATTTATTAACCGAATATACATTCATAACTAAATTTTGTAAATAATCAATAAACAAAGATAAAAATAACATTAATTACAAAAAAATAAAGTACATAAATGTGGACCCCCAACAGACATGATTTTCAATGGGTTGGGTACCGCCCCGACCCCAGTTACCTACAGTCGGTGCATTATTACATAAAATTGGCATGATCATAAGAAAGATCAAATATCGAAAGACCGATTGGTTTAGTAGCCATGGAAACACTAGATATATTCATAAAGTTTTACATTACATCGTAAAGAGAAAAACTACAACAACAACATATTGTCTCCGTAGTCCACACTATTATCCCCTCATAATATCCCTGCTGGTCATTCATAATTTACTTCTTCACATCCTAGGAAAAATAAAACCTAGAAAAGGGGTGAGCTCAAATTCCCATTATGGATAACAATATAGAAGAAACTTTCATAAATAAGAATAAACATTTAAGGCAGTGTATAACTAAAACAAAATCCTATTAAAATTGAACTTCATCATAGTATGGAAAAAATAAAATGAAATAATTCCATTTACTTATTGACATGGATATTCTAGTAATCGAATAATCACATGAAATATCAATAACCACTTTCATAATGATGGAATACATAATTCCATACTATCATAACCACATAGCCAAGGCCTCGTTCCAAGAGTACAAATAAGTTTTTTCCAAGGCCTTGTGCCAAGACACTAGTTTATCTCATGAGACCTACCAATGCATCGAGGAGCTATAGCGGGATCCACCCGTCACTTACTAAGTCCAATGCATTCTTCATATGAAATGTTTTAAACATAACATAAACATTTATATTAAAACTAGCATATGAAATGTCAATACATTATCCACAAACCATGAATGGTATAAAAATAGCACATCCACAGTCAAACATAACTCATTCGGTACAATATGGAATATTTTACTGTATCATATTAACGTCAATTGAGAATAATGAAGGATATTGACATAGATGAAAATAATCATCAAAACTATTTGAGAGAAATATTCCCCTTTTCTTGAAATCATTTAAAAGTCACACAATTTTTCAAGAAGCCATTTAAAAATAGATTTTTGAATCAAAGTGTCCCATAACACTTTGAAACTGTTAAAAAGAGTTTTGATTTTATGACATTAATGTCCATATAAATAAATCCTTAAAACCATTTTTAAAACATGGACATTAATGATAAATATTTAGAAGAATAAGTCTTTGAAACATTTAAAAATGGTATTTTAGTTCGAGTTTCTAACCAAAAGAGAGACACTTCAATACAAATAATTGATGTAATCAAAGCATTGTAATATCATGAGAATAAAGGGATTCATGATATTCTATGTCAAAGTACATTATATACACCACATAAAAGTGATTTGGTGTATAACAACAAATAAGTCTCAATGGAATGTAAATTGAGATGAAATCTCTCATAAAGGTCGTATCCTTAGGTTAAGGATAAATCAACGACATAGTTATGTGTGACAAATATAAATACACTAAATATGATTGTATATTCATTGTAAAACAATCAAAGGACATTCACACATAATTTTTTAAAAACAACACTAATGAATTGGATGTTTAACTCAACAAATGTAGAATGAGTTAAAATTAATATTATCAAATTCATATCGATGACTTGAGAAATTATCAATGGGGTGATTATGTGTATCAAAAGTATATCCACAGAAAAGTGGAGTGTAAATTATTACATAAGAAAATGAATAGTGATTCCTCACATAATCTCGGAGTAAAATAATCAATGATGTTTGCAAAAGGCCGAATAAATGGAAATTGAAATTTCAAATTCCCTAATCGATTAGGTATCTTATGAAACATACACCTAGGAAAGAAGGATCAAACAATGATGATGTAAATACCCATAAATTAAATTATATTACACAATGAATACAATCATGGGCAGTACACATACACCACATGCAATAAATAAGTGTTGAACAATGGAATTCTCACGAAATTAAGAGTGAGATAAGAAACCCCTTACTTTGTACCTTTTCCTTGGTCAAAGGTAGGTTAACCTCCTGTATAATGGTTAAATAATTGTTATTTAATTATAAAAGAATCATATACATAAATATGATATCATATATGATCTTTTAACATTTATTTGTTAATAATATCTTAGTATTATCATTGTTTCGGGTGTTAACTTACTTGTTTTCTTTTATATGTTTTGTTACGTAAGACATGTTTGTAATGGATAGGTTGTATATTATTCATATACCAAATTATATCAAGTCCTTAGATACTTTTATTAATCATCAAATGATATTTATACTTGAATGGATACGATGGAGAATGAATCTCATCGCGTTCAGGGAGACGGTAGTCCGTACGTACGCACGAGCGACCATATCATTCTTTTGTTATTAAAATAATATATAATTGGATGGTATATAATATATACAGAATAATTATCATGTTACATTTATTATTTACATGAATTGAACATCATTATTATACCCATCAAAATAATAATTTATTGAATGACAATTACACCATGACGTGGAGACGGTAAGTCGTACGTACACACGTATGGTGACATGTTATTCAAAGGATGGATAGAATACTGAATAGGATTGTACCATATTTATAAAAACATCACAGTTTATATATTATACTGGAGTTATTATTTTAGAATGGTAATAACAAAGAAATAACAAGTGGAAGAAAAAAGGAACTTTAAAAAGGGTGGTGAAATCAATACCTCTTCTTTGGGTTCTTCCTTTTTATTTGATCAAAAGGGCTCCATAAGTTGGCTTTATGACTAAAGGAAGGCCTCTAGGATTATTTTAGGTAAGTTTAGAGAGTATTGGGTCAGGTTTTGGCCGAACCAAAAGGCATTTAAGGTGTTAATTAATGAGAAGGGGGAGTTCCCTTTTATAAGAGGGGTGAGGGGAACCTTTCGAAAATTTAGAAATATTATTTTATAATAAATTCATATTCGGTTTATAATGCCTCAAAAGTGTATTATTTAAAGTTTAAGGTGGGGATAGGTCCCAAAACACTCAAACAATAAGATTTAGACAGGTTTGGGTTACAATATTAACCTTATATTTATGTATTAACTCTTAGTTAATTAGTTTCACTTTTACAATGTCTCATTTTATTTTTATATTATATGGTTAATAAACATACTATATACATCCAAGAGACCCCCAAGTGGTCAATTAATGAAACAAATATCATGATATAAGTCTCTTGGAAAATCCTTAGACTTTTAGGAATTTAATATCAATTAATAATATAATATTTGTTTTAAAAACTCTTTTATGTCAATTTTGACACTATTCAATAATTGATTTTTCTAAAACTAATAATAGAATGATTACTTCTAAAAAAGCTAATTAAATAAATCATAACTTGTCATATTATCCTATAAAATTATTTTTATTTATACAAAGTCTAAAATTAAATTTATTTGGTTATTTATAATATCAATTATTCTAATTTTTCATTAACTTAGTAATTACTGCATCACCATTGTTTCATAAATAAAATAAATTATATAATGTCTAAAAATTATAAATAAAATATAAATATGTATTAAATAGTTTTATCTTTCTAATTAATATTTATAGTAGAAAATCCAACATATATAACCCTATGTAACAATTGTTTTACTAAAAGATATATGCTTGTGTCATTTTTGTATTCATTTTAACTTAATTAAAATAAAGTGTCCCTATCACTTACATGTGGCTCCATGGGGTCCCAAAATCGACCCAAAAATG
Source organism: Viscum album (assembly GCA_963277665.1). Lineage (NCBI taxonomy): Eukaryota > Viridiplantae > Streptophyta > Magnoliopsida > Santalales > Viscaceae > Viscum > Viscum album. Next base: position 1,931,108,318 of record OY728161.1, on the reverse strand, counting down.
ACCACGGTCGGAAATTTATCAACCAATAATGTTATGACAAGTTTTAGGGTAATTTTTGTTATTATAATATTATTTTCTAACCCTTATTTACCAGATTTACCCTTTAACTATGGTAAATAAAATATTTACCGAAGTAATTATTCAAAATGTCTAAAAATATAAGTTACCTATTTACATAATTTTAACATCCTGATTCAAAATATGGAATCCATTTTTCCAAATTCAAAAAACAGAAGTGGCAGAAATTAATTTAAAATTAATTCCCGTTGTTAAAACAAAAAGCGTGTTTTTAAGAGATAATAACTATCAAAAGAGTGGCACTTGTTTATGTCTGGTTTAATTGTGAAATTATGTCCAATGAACAACATTGAATTAAATGGTGAAAATATATTCTAAATATAATTTAAAACCACTCAAATTAATAATTTATCAATATTAATTATTTTGATTAAAAAATTTGTTTTTAATTAAAATTTAGTAATTTTCGCTATTCATCAAAATATGAAAGTTATCCGAAAAGTACCAAAATTTCACCCTAGGCTAATTTCAATATTTTGAATCCAAAAATGAAGTCCATTTTGAGAGATAAAATTTATAAAATTTAAAAAATTAGGTATTACTATTCATAATGGCTAATTTGATTGGTTGTGATGTGTTAGAATCTCAAAGTTGCATACAATGCACGTCATTGCATTATTCAAAGGGAAACGTATCATGGAAGCTTGGGGTGTTACATTCTCCACTCTTTCAATAAATTTAGTCCTCACAATTTTTTTAAAATTGGGCTTGAGAATATAATGGAAAGTCTCACATTGGAAAAACATTCAATAAAACTATCACTTTAAAAAAAAGGAAGTGAGGTATAAGGGTCACCCATGATAACCCATACTGGGATTCCATATAGGAAAACATGGATATGGACGATAAACCATGTGTTCAGTTCTGATGGAGAGGTATAGACAAAATGATCAGGAGAAAGTTATCAATAAGAAAATCACAAACTTCTGTTGGGACAAACGGTCCTTAGTCTCTCAGTAGGAAAAGTAAACGAACATTTTTTTTGTTTTAAGTTACATTACATAAGGACGAGGAATTCATTTATGATATTGACTAAGTACATAAAGAGATATACTTACTTTTTAAGTAGAGTTTCATTATTTGGTAACTTTTTACCACTAACTCATTTTTTTGAACAATGAGTATTCAAGAAGACATGGTCACAATGAAATATCTAGAATAAACTTCTATAGAAACACATGATCCATGTAGGATAAACTATATATTTACCTTGTCTATAGAGATTAATCAAAACCAAAATGGTTAGTATAATATCTGATTCCCCCCCCAAATAGATATTCCATTAGAGAGAAAAAAACTAATCTTAATTTTGAAAATTAAACCATCAATACCCCAAAGTTAAATAAATACCATTCAATAATCAATTGTCCTTAAAATACTTCAATATAATCCAAACTAATTTTGAAACTCAAAACTTATAATAATGTAGTCTTCCACGTTAAAATTTATCTCCAAATGACATTAATTACTCATAATGTCAAATACTTAAAAGTAATTAACCTAATCATTTCCATAAACAACTCAAATCTCTATAAATACATAATAAAAACATAGATAAAAATCCACCATTACTCTTCAAATGAAACCCCATACTATTCTATTTTCCTTGGGCATATAGTGTTCACAACAAAGTGAACAACTTCCAAAATAACATCTATCACCAAATAATTTTTCTTATACCAATGGTATTCATTTAATAAAACATTAGAACCCAAATAAACTTATTATTGATCAATAAAATTATTTAACTAAAAATAATAAGTCACACTATCCAGGGGCTTCACGTAGTCCAGTGGTAGGCGATAAACCCTAATCACACTTTGGTTGTGGGTTAGATTCCCATAGTTTTGTCCGACGTGACAGGTTGTCACATGGTCTACGTGTTGCACTTTTTCAAAAACAATATTTTATAACATTACCACAATGAGATAAATTCGTCAAAATACCATAACATAATTTAACCACAAATATTATATCATACCTTCCATTTTCATCCCAAATTATAATAACTTATAATTTTCTCAAACCCCAATGATCATATAAAACTAAATGGTTATTTATACCTATATCCACAAGAAAAGAGATAATTCTTCCTCAAATATCATTCTCACATGGAAAACTATGGGGTTACAAATACAAGAGAAAATTATTCCAAAGTACACCCATCAATAAGGAGCACTTATAATTTTTAAACATTTCTCCAACTAGTTTTTCCACATAGCTTCTTCTTTGACCAATAAAATATCCTATAGAATAGGGAATTCACTCAGGTAATGGCTAGGTCCCCTACATTTATGGAAAATGACTATAAATGGACTCTTGGGACTATTTTTATCTTCTTCCATGGTACTCTTCATTTTTCTTCGGAAATTATTCACTTTATGTCCTTCCTTCCCACACGTAAAGCATTTCTTTATCCCATTGAGACACTTTCCTGGGTATCTCCTTCCACATTTCATACATGATGTAAATTGAGGATTCTTTTCTCCATGGTCTCCACTGCTGGAGCTCTTATCATTCATCACCTTTCTCTTCTTTGCTGAGTCCTAGAATTGGTTAATATATATATTGTTGATCATATATTTAGAAAATTGATTTGGCATAAAGACAATATCTTTTATGCCTATCAACATTCCATTTTATTGCTCATTTCTACCATTGTTCCCACCTTGTACATCATTCTCAAAGTCACTATGACTTCCTTGGAATCCAGACATTGACTAATACCAGAAAGAATTGTGTGAGTAACAGTAGTCATAAAATTATTTAGAGATTAACATGTCACCATATTCTCAATTTGAAACACATTAGTATTAACCAAGGTCATTAACTCTCATCTTATATATTTAATACTACAAAATGGTTAGTAATGAAAATAAAAATTATCCTAAGAATATCCACCTGGAGTGTCGTAACCAAGAGTGAAACAAGGCCCGTTGTCGTGCACAAGTTCCTGTTCGAGTCAAGCTCAAAGAGGTGTTTTCGGGTTTTACCCATAGGTACATCTGTGCCAGATCCGCCTCTACCTGCTCGTATCCAGACAGGGATGTATTGCTTGGAAAACTCACAAAATCTCTACAATACCAAAATTCTAGGAAGTTCTTCTATACTAATACTCAAAGTTTATCTTAGGTCTACATGCTCTAATTAGAGTTTATCTAAATCTAGCTCCCATGGTTTGTACTAAACTTCCTCTGATACCAACGTTAACGCCCCGACCCCAGTTACCTAGAGTCGGTGCATTATTACATAACATTGGCATGATCACAAGAAAGATCAAATCTCGAAAGACCAATTGGTTTAGTAGCCTTGTAAACAGTAGATATATTCATAATGTTTTACATTACATCATAAATTGAAAAACTACTAAAACAATATATTGTCTCCATAGTCCACACTATTATCCCCTCATAATATCCCTATAGGGCTTTCATAATTTACTTCTTTACATCCTAGGAAAAATAAATCATAGAAAAGGGGTGAACTCAAATGCCCAGTATGGATAACAATATAGCGGAAACTTTCATAAATAGAAATAAATATTTAAGGCAGTCTATAACTAAAACAAAAGCCTTTTAAACTTTAACTTCAACATAGTATGGAAAAAATAAAATGAAATAATTCCATTTACTTATTCACATGGATATTCTACTAATCGAATGATCACATGGAATATCAATAATCACTTTCATAATGATGGAATGCATAATTCCAGACTATCATAACCACATAGCCAAGGCCTCGTGCCAAGACTACAAATAAGTTTTTGCCAAGGCCTTGTGCCCAGACACTAGTTTGTCTTATGAGACCTACTAATGCATCAAGGAGCTATAGAGGGCTCCACCCGTCACTTACTAAGTCCAATGCATTCCTCATATGAAAATTTTTAAACATAACAAAAACATTTGAATTAAAACTAGCATATGAAATGTCAATACATTATCCACAAACCATGAATGGTATAAAAATAACACATCCACAGTCAAAAATAACTCATTCGATACAATATGGAAGATTTTATTGTATCATATTAACCTCAATTGAGAATAATGAAGGATATTGACATAGATGAAAATAATCATCAAAACTATTTGAGAGAAATATCCCCCTTTTCTTGAAATCATTTAAAAGTCACACAATTTGTCAAGAAGCCATTTAAAAATAGATTTTTGAATCAAAGTGTCCCATAACACTTTGAAACTTTTAAAAAGATTTTTGATTTGAAAAAAATAATGTCCATATAAATAAATCCTCAAAACCATTTTTAAAACATGGACATTAATGATAAATATTTAGAAGAATAAGTCTTTAAAACATTTAAAAATTGTATTTTAGTTAGAGTTTATAACCAAAAGAGAGACACTTTAATACAAATAATTGAGGTAATCAAAAAATTGTAATATAATGATAATAAAGTGATTCATGATATTCTAAGTCAATGTACATTATATACACCACATAAAAGTGATTTGGTGTATAACAACAAAGAAGTCTCGATGGAATGTAAATTGAGATGAAATCTCACATAAAGGTTGTATCCTTAGGTTAAGGATAAATCAATGTCATATTTATGTGTGAAAAATATAAATACACTAAATATGATTGGATATTCAGTGTAAAACAATCAAAGGACATTCACACATAATCTTGTAAAAACAACACTAATGAATTTGATGTTTAACTCAACAAATGGAGAATGAGTTAAATTTAATCTTATCAAATTCATATCGATGACTTGAGAAATTATCAATGGAGTGATTATGTGTATCTAAAGTATATCTATAGAAATGGGGAGTGGAAATTATTACATAAGAAAATGAATAGTGATTCCACACATAATCTCGGAGTAAAATAATCAATGATGTTTGCGTAAGGCCGAATAAATGGAAATTGAAAGTTCAAATTCCTTTATCGATTAGGTATCTTATGAAACATACACCCATGAAATAAGGATAATACAATGATGATGTAAATAACCATAATTTATGGTATATTAAACAATTAATACAATCATGGTCAGTACACATACACCACATGCAATAAATAAGTGGTGAACAATGGAATTCTCACGAAATTAATTGTGAGATAAGAAACCCCTTACTTTGTACATTTTCCTTGGTCGAAGGTTGGTTAACCTCATGTATAATGGTGAAATAATTGTTATTGAATTAAAAAATAATCATATACATAAATATGATATCATATATGATCTTTTAACATTCATTTGTTAATAATATCTTAGTATTATCATTGTTTCGGGTGTTAACTTACTCATTTTATTTTCTATGTTTTTTTACCTAAGACATGTTTATCATGGATAGGTTGTGTATTATTCATATCCAGAATGATATAAAGTACTTATATACTTTTATTAATCATCAAATGAGATTTATACTTGAATGGATACGATGGCGAATGAATCTCATCGCGTTCGTGGAGACGGTAGTCCGTACGTACGCACGAGCAACAATATCATTGTTTTGATATTAAAATAATATATAATTGGATGGTATATAATATATAAATAATAATTATCATGTTACATTTTTTATTTACATGGATTACACATCATTATTATACCCATCCAAATAATAATTTATTAAATGACAATTACACCACGACGTGGAGACGGTACGCTGTACGTACGCACGTATGGTGACATGTTATTAAAGTATGGATAGAATAATGAATATGATTGTACCATATTTATAATAAAAATCCAGTATATATAAGATACTGGAGTTTTTATTTTAGAATGGTAATAACAAAGAAAGAATAAGTGGAAGAAGAAAGGAAATTGAAAAAGGGTGGTCAAATCATTACTTCTTCTTTGGGTTCTTCCATTTGATTTGATCAAAATGGCTCCTTAAGTTGGCTTTATGACCAAAGGAAGGCCTCTAGGATGATGTGAGGGAAGTTGGGAGAGTATTTGGGTAGGGTTTTGCCGAACCAGAAGGTTTTGATGGTGTGAATTAATGAGAAGGGGGAGTGCCCTTTTATAAGAGGGGTGAGGGGAACCTTTGGAAAAGCTAGAAATATTATTTTATAATAAATACATATTTTGTTTCTAATGGCTCCAAAGTGGATTATTTAAATTTTAAGGTGGGGATAGTTCGAAACCAATCAACCAATAGGATTTATACAGGTTTGGGTTATTATACTAACCATATCTTTAAGTATTAACTCTTAGTTAATTAGTTTCACTTTTACAATTTCTCTTTGTATTTTTATATTATATGGTTAATAAACTTACTATATACATCCAAGAGAACCCCAAGTGGTCCATTAATGATACAACTATCATGATATAAGTCTCCTGACCGAACCTTATATTTTTAGGAATTTAATATCAATTAATAATATAATATTTGTTTTAAAAACTCTTTTATGTCAATTTTGACACTATTCAATAATTGATTTTTGTAAAACTCATAACATAATGATGACCTCTAAAAAAGTTAATTAAATTAATACTAACATGTCAACTTATCCATGAAAATTATTGGTATTTATAAAAAGTCTCTAGTTACATTTATTTGGGTATTTATAATATCCATTATTCTAATTTTTCAATAATTTAGTATTTATTGCATCACCATTGTTTCATAAATAAGTTAAATTATATAATGTCTAAAATTTATAAATAAAATCTCATTATTTAGGAAATCGTTTTAGATTTCTAATTAATATTTATAGTCAAAAATCCAACATATATAACCCTATGTAACAATTATTTTTCTAAAAGATATATGCTTCTGTCATTTTTGTATTCACTTTTACTTAATTAAAATAATGAGTCCCTATCACTTACAAGTGGCTAAATGGGGTCCCAAAAACGACCCAAAGATGCCCATGGTCGGACATTTATCAACCAATAAGTTTATGACATGTTTTAGAGTAATTATTTATTATTATAATATTATTTTAAACCCTTATTTACCGGATATACCCTTTAACCATGGTAAATAAAATATTTACTGAAGTAATTATTCAAAATGTATAAAAATAAAAGTTAACTATTTAAATAATTGTAACATCCTGATTCCAAATATGGAATCCATTTTTCCAAATTCAAAACACAGAAGTGGCAGAAATTAATTTAAAATTAATTCCCGTTGTTAAAACAAAATGTGTGTTTTTAAGAGATAATAACTATAAAAGATTGGCACTTGTTTATGTCTGGTTTAATTGTGAAATTGTGTCCAATGAAAAACATTCAATTAAATGGTAAAAATATATTCAAAATATAATTTAAAACCACTCAAATTCATAATTTATCAATATTAATTATTTCTATTTAAAAAGTTGTTTTTAATTATAATTTAGTAATTTTCACTATTCATTAAAATATGAAAGTTATCCGAAAAGTACCAAAATTTCACCCTAGGATAATTTCTAAATTCTGAATCCAAAAAATAAGTCCATTTTGAAAGATAGAATTTATAAAATTTCAAAAAGTAGGTATTACTATTCATAACTGTTAGTTTGATTGGTTGTGGTGTGTGAGAATCTCGAAGTTACGTACAATGCACATCATTGCATTATTCAAAGGGAAACGTACCAAGCATGATTAGGGTGTTACAGGTTGTTAGCAAATAAAAATCAAAAGAAATAAATAAATCAAATATATAATATGATCTTGCATCAGTTTTCCCCATCCCTTGCATATTGATTCTTAAATCAATTAGATTACATTTATTAAACTGGAAAAAACTATATTTTCAATGGAAAACATCTATATATCCATCATGTATGATGTAGAATTTATAAAGAAAAAGTATAAGCATTCATGAATGAAGAACAGTTACCACTTGCGGGTTATGCCAAAAATAGGAGTGCACATAAATTAGGTGCCTCTCCTGGGAATCAATAACTAAACTCATGAAAGATATCAAAGGAAAAATGATTTGGGGATTTTAAGTCTCCAGAAAAGAAGATTGTGTGGATAAAGGGTAGGGTAGGTCTATTTTAGAAATATTATATTAGATTCAATGGGAAAAATAGACATAATTTAATATTTCCATCAAAGGCATGTGTGAATTAGACCACACTGTTTGATCATTTCAAAGCCTTTGAACCCTTATGTAAATAATTTTATAATTTATTTCTTATGAATTGGCGTAAAACCCTTTTAAATTTGTCATTAAATCCATTTTACATCAAATAATGATGTTAAAATGGAATAAATGGATGAACTGGAAACACTGTTCAGGTGGCACCACCCGCGAGACATTATTAGATGAGGCTCCATCGAATGACTCACGGTTAGGGAGACAATGCTAGATGAGGAATATTCAGATGAGGCACTATAAAGATGAACCACCTACCACTATTAGTGATATACTTCCAGGTGAGACACTGCCTGGCATGTCACTACTAGGTGAGACTCTGCCAGGATGACCTATTGTTAGGAAAGAGGCAGCACTAGAAGAGACATCACTGGTCGAGTGACTTTCAGGGAGAGACACCACCAGCGGTCCACCACAAGGGTGAGACCCCAATAGGCTGAGACACCTCCATGTTGAGAGACTTTTGGTGTGATACACTATTAGCATGATACACTATTGGGTGAGGCACCATTGGGAAACATGGAAAACTGGGAATTAGTGTTGAAATGAGTCACCATAACTTCCCAGGACACCTCAAACACAATATTTCACACAAATTAATAGAATATAAAGGTTTGAGCCATTAAATTATTATTATGAAAACTTATTCCTAATATTTAATCAATAATTATACCTTCATTTATTCATTTGATTCATTTAGTACAATCTGCATTGCTTTAAGTTTAGTTATCCTGTACATACTAACCTAATATTTAAATGTCATTATAAAATTAAACATTTATAATGTCTTTAAAAATAATGTGCTTAACCCAAGAATATCTCCCTTAGGTATCAAACTAGCTGTGTCTTTTGGCATATTCATCGTGCACTAAGTGAAGATTGTGTTAATACCCAACAGACCCAATTTAGTTTTATTACAACTGGTTATATCTATTCAGGATCCTACATCCACTTGATGTATCCAAAAAAGGTTATAAATGTTAGGGGAACCATAAAATATCTTCTTTAGAAAAACTTTTAGTTATTATCATATACATAGAGTTACTAGTTAGAGTTATCCATATAGTTTTTACTAAAGTAATCTTATCTTATTCCCAAAATAACATGTGCATTATTGCCTTAACATTAAATCGTATACTATATCATAGGGTAACAAATATCTTTGAAATTATGATAAACCTTAACTTATCACACCTTAAGTTATCCTAAAAAACAATGTAACCTCAAAATTTATCTAAACCTATTTGATACCATCTATCGTGCCTCATACATGAACTCTTGGATCCAGTAACTAAAACACACACATTACATACTCTCTTAGATACTAACAATAGATTACTATAAATAACTATCCCAAAATTACATGTTATAAATAAAATATTGTATTATATACATTCTTAAGAGCCTTTAAGTATATATTTTAAGAGAATTCTGAAAAAATACTAACTATAAAAACAAATTTTATTTGTGTCAAAATTTCATTTTTTACACTATATGTGAAACTACATAATCCATAATAAGACTTAAATATCACCCAAAAAATCACTATACATGATATCCTATTAAACATATCAAGTGTAATAATTGATTTCATATCAAGGGAAAATGGAAATACATGAAGGGGAAAGTAAAAATGCTTGGTAGGCGTAAACATAAGTGATTACAATAAATGATTATTAGTGATCATAATAAGAGAATAAATACCAAGGAAATAATGGATAATAAAAAATAATTCCATATTACAATGAAACTAATATCATAATATATCCAAGAAAATATGGGAAATAAAAATTCACATGGATAACAATAATTATTTCCTTAGTAATGAAATGAAAAATTTCAGACAACTAATTCAATACCATTAGGCAAGATATCATGATATATCATGATCTTACCATTCAACAAATATATTGTTTTGGGCAAGCATACACCAAAATAATAAAACATATTTATCTCATGAGACCAACCACTGCATTTTGGGGATATAATTGTGATCCCCATCCATTACTTATTTTAATCTAATGCATTCATCATATGATATAATGAGTAAAAAAATACATAATCAGATTTTAAAATATTCATCTGTATTCAAATAAAAACATTAATAACTGAAAATAATTTTCGGTATGTAAATAAAAGTGATAAATTTATCATAACCCATCGATATAAATAAGTTTTATGGTTAAACAATACATATTCAACTTCCCGAAGTAATCAATAAAAATCCTTATTGGAATAAAAAATATACAAAATTTGAAAAGTTCAATAATCAATAAATTGAATAGATTTATATATATACATCCATAGAGCTAAAACTATATATATTAACTATATATGGTTAATTTAATAATTTTACCAGTCATTCAATGTATAGAATATTGTTGAACACTATCCAATCAATTAAATATAAAATAGGGTATTCATAATGTAAAGGCATTGAAAGAAAAGTTATTCCAATTCATGGGACTGGTTTGGGAAGATGAAGGTAGTGACGAATGATATCATTAATAGAGAATAATGTTAAAAAATCCATACAAATAGAGATGTATTATTATTATAAAATAATATATAACCATTTCAATAAATAAAACACTAAATGACATTTACATAGATTAAAAAAAACAATGAAAAACAAATCTTTGAATGGTATCACACATGAAGGGATCAAGAATAATATTGTTTGATACATTGAGTTGAGACCACCATATTATCAATATATATTTACTATAGAATACATCATGTACCATAAAACCCATGAGAGTAAATATTTTTGAAAATTAAAATCAAAAATGGAGGTGAAACTTAGAGAGTATTTCATAAAATATTTTCAAAATTTTTGTATATTATAAACATATATGTCACTTTATAATGTAAATTTTAAATAATGAAGCGAATGATGTTGAAAACATTTAATCTTAAATAAATTATCTAATAGTACAAAATTTAATAACACATAAATATTCTAATGTGATATGTGTATCCAATGATAACACATTTTATAGTGAAAGGAATGAACATTTTCAAAACATTGAAAATACTATTATTGAAACTACTCATTTTGAAAAGTGTAATAAGACATTTTTGGTAATGAAAAATAATTTATCTAAATAGGATTAAAAAAATATCATACATTAAATTATAAATGTGGGATAACCCAATCAATAATAACAATGCTTAAGAAGACACTTTATAACTCAAAAAGGGAATTTGGGTTATCGATATCCCTTATAGGAAATATATGCCATAAAGTATTAAATATAAAAGCATGATTAATGTGGTAGGAATGTAAATGCTTATCTTAATACAATAAAAGGTGGAATATACTCTCAACATATATGAAATAATTTTAAGATAACTATCATAACTCAATGAATGAAGGTTGAGATACAAAAAATCATTTCTACTAGGGTAACTATTGAATCAATAAAATTTTAAATAAGGTAACGTGAATTGGATTTCTATATCCCATGAAATATAATAAATTTTAACAAAAATAAATTGATTTGTATTAAATAAAATATAAAATTAGAAAATGGTGTACAAATTGTATTACATCTCAAAGAATCTGAATTTAATCCAAGGAAACTCTGACAAGTTGTCCTAAATTACATGAATATACATTAACCTCACATATCAAAATCATAGAAATATTAATCACTTAATTCATAATCTTACTTATATCCATTTTCATTTATATACTTTATATATTTTATTTCTTTATATGAATTCTTGTTAGTTTTTTACTTATTTTCAGTTTCAAGTGACAATAATATTGATCGTTTTGAACTAGTTTCATAAAAAAAGATTTTATATTAGTTATTAATAAAAATTTCATCATTCAAAGACAACTAAAGCTAATTAATAGATTTTAAATTATTTTTATAATGGTATAATTTCATTCTATGGTTGTTTTGGTTACAAACCATATAGATGAAATTGATGGTTATCATGTTTCAATTATTCTTAATGAATGATAGATGTTTTCTTAATTAATGTTTCTAATTATAATGTTACCATTCAATAAAAAAAATCAGTATTAAATTTTAATATCATATATTTATTGAAATTAAATTTTCATAGACATCCATGAAATAAATTTCTAACATTGTTCAAGTTTTTGGTTAGACATACCCAAACAAGAATATAATATAATTAATGGAATATTATGAATCTATTTGGTTATAATATCATTATACTAGAATAATAATGATTTTAGTTAGTTTTTCTTAGGGTGATATATCAAATTTTGAAATAATTAAAAAATAATATTACCTATATGAAGTTATTTCATAGTATAAATAAATATTATTTTATCTTACAATGTTTTTTGGATGGTTGAATTTAGTACATATTTTATGACACATATTGTTAATAGGATGTCAGATTTTCTTTTATAAATCCTAATTAATTTAATAATAATAATATTTATACATCAAAATAATTTTCAGGACCATCCATATAATTTAGTGATGAATAGAAAAATGGGAATCAATCATTTTGTAGTGAAGGCAGTTGACACGTATGCATGGATGATGATTTAATTTTCCATAGAGTCTGGAAAAAGAGTAATATGGTTTAGCATTTTAGAATATAAAATATTTAATAAATATAATTTTTACATATTAAATTCTTTTTTAGGTCTATCAAACTAATATGTTAAATGAAAATGAAACATGTTGCATCAAATAGGTGGTAGTCCGCACAACGCACAAATAACGATTTTTTTTATTAATAGAAAATGGAAAGCTGGTTACTGCTTGTATCATAATTATAATAACACAAAGATATTTTAATTGTACTTATTTTATCATTTTGATATGGTGTGATGAAATTTGAGAGAGCATATGTTCCTAGAAAATAATATAAATGAGAATGTAGTAGTTTGAGATTTATTCCTTACATCTTGGATTATATCATTTAAAAAAGTCTTTAAATATTTCAGAGATGGTATTTTTAAAAGATCATAACATCTTTAAGGGGGATAGTAATTTAAAGGAGAGTAGTTTTATAGAGTTTGGTCCAAAATAAGTTTCTAGTGGTGTGATGGATGGGACGAGAGGAGTTCACCTTTTGTAAGTGAAAATGGGTATCTTTTTTGTAAATACCCTAAACATTTCAATATTGGAAGTTACTCTCAAGTAATTTTGCTCCAATACTAGGGAAATAATGCATTCAGTATGTTATAAGTTCAATAAATTACTAACAAACCATTATCACACATGTTATGAATATGTATTTTTTCTTTTCTTCTTGGTTAAACCCTTTTTACTATGTTTTATTTTTATCAAGGTAACTAATTTTAACAAATGTGTTTTTTCCTTTATGAATGAAAATAAATTGGTCCTTATTACATATTTTAGACCTAATTATTAAAAATTTGAAATAAATTATATTATATTATTTTTATATTAGTGATAAAAATTATATTTATAATACTAGTTATATAATGTATTAAATAATTTTTTTTAAAATTTTAATTTATGTTATAAATTTTCTAATATTTGTTTGAATATTAAAAAAGTGTAATAAAAATTTCACTTATAAAATATGTATATATACATAGAAATTTTTTTCATTAATTTACAATTCACACTTATATACTAATAATTTTATAAATGTCATTTTATTTGTAATAATGGTATTTTGAACCATTCAAAAAATTATTTTTAGAAAAATCCAATCACATTATCCTAATATAATTTACTTATAGTCAATAAAAAATATTTTGATCCATACCATGATAACCTCACCGTCTAGTACCATACTAGATCTACCACATGCCCAAAGGGGATTCCTGATCCCCATGGGCTAGCGATTATCTCCTGGTAATCAACAGTAACCAAAGGGAATGGTTTCACCCAATCTAAAGAAGACAAAATTGTATAAATGTATACATTGAATAGAAAACAACATAAGAGAAAACTCAAAAATTTATTTCATAGTTGATGGAATACTGTAGAAATGATACAACTCAAGTCATCATAATAACCCAAAGTACATGTCCAACTGCAAAGGAAAATTAAAATAGAAATAGACTAATCTATGAGATAGTGTGGTAAAACAACCACCATCTCTCCACCATCTACCCATCTTTAGTTGACAGATACCTCTCCACCTCACTTTGGTACCTTTATTTTCTCTAAATCAATAAATATTCCCAATTCTACAAACCACCGAATGGGTGTGTAGAGTGTGACATAAACAGGCTTAGTAAGATCTCACCCAGGTTTTGCATAACAAGTCTTTGTATAACAATCCAATCGTAATAAACTTTAACGAAAACAAGGAACAATAATCAGTTAAATAGTTTTTATATCAAACCCATGAAAAAAATTCCCATTTAACATAGTTCTAAATAATCTAGTTAAAATAGTTTTAAATCATACTACATTTAATAAAATTGGTAATCAAATCCAGGATATTAAAAAATAAAATCGTAGGTAAAATCATGGTAAGGATCCCTTCATGGCAGGACAGCAGGAACACAGATTCCCAAATGTAGAAAATCACACACATTAAGATCCTATACATATAAATTGAATCTATAGAAAATAATAATACCTTAGAAATTGAAACTCCCAATAGTCTCAAACATGTCCCTAGGGAACTTGGACTAAAGATCATAGGAGCACTCTATTATTAAAACCCATATGGCACCAAAAGATGAGGCCTTTTAAATCACCTTACCCCTAAGTTCCACAGGATTAACAAGTTATACATTCTCCAAATCATTTCTTCAAAACCATTATTTAAATACCATTTCATAAATACCTTTCAGTGGGCTTTGAAAATAAATTTTATTATTACCAAAATAATGGGAAATCCACCTTTTCTAAAAAAACCCATTTCTACACACAAATATTAAGAATAATTGGTGATTTTTTAATAAACCAATTTTATATGACCACAGAATTTAAATATGATCCAACATAGGCTAGATATGGAACCACCTACCTCGTAATTAGGTCCTAATCACACAGGTGTTGGTCAAACAACCCCAGAAGAAAAATAATGACAACAAAGAAGGCCCTCAAAGAACCAAAATGATATAACACAACCAAGAAAGGACCTCTCCCAGAATAATATCACATATAATATCTATAATGTATTTAGAATAATATCACCATAAGATCAATGGATCTGAAAATGCAGCATGGTGTCGCTGATTTAACCAATGGAAATGAAGACCAATAATGGTCACATATCCAAAGAGACATAGTGTAACTACCACAAAGAACAAGCACCAAAGGATTAGATCTATAAGAATAATAGATACCAAAAATCACCCATGAGATCACCCAGGGTTTTATAGATGAGGCTACCTTAAAAATGAAAATTTTCATACCTCACCATATAAAAACTTGTTGCACTTGTTAAAATCATGATGTGAATGATAAATTCACGATATAAATATCCGAGTGGAGGATATATAGAAAAATGAATCACAGAGGGTTAAAAATCTATATATTGACTATTTTAGGTGCTGGACTCCATTCGCAACATAAAAATCATTCACGACATGAAAATGATTAATGGCTTCTTTCAAGAGACAGATTCATGTTGTCAAACATATTCACGATATGAATCTATCCTATAGATAGTAGATTTATAAGACATACTAAAATAACACAAAAATTCATCCAAATAAACTCAGACCCCAAATAACATCATATAATGTTTTTTTCTAAATTTATACAAAGTCTCCATTAATTCAAAAAAACATCAATCCTTCAACATTTGGTCATTTTTCATGGAAATGATCTCCATCCTCAAAAGGCACAAAATTCACCAAAAATGGGGAAAATAGATAGAGAATATATAATAGAAATAAGGTAATAATGTAACGCTACAATATTTCATAGTAAGTTATTTCTTCTAAATAATTCAATAACTCACGCTACGTGCAACACTGAGTTCGAGCGCACCACGTCTTACCAAACTAGCTGTTCAAAAGCGTTTATGAATATTATTATCTTTATTTTTAATTTTATATAATAAATTAAAATTTTAACATCCATATTATGTTTTTTGAGACATAATATAAGAACAAATTCATTTTTTAGATAAATGAAGTATTTTTCAGAAAATACAATTTTACTGCCTTTCAATGGAGAACCCGTTTTAAATACAATATTATACACTTTTATATATTAAATTTAACAAAATAAACTTCTTATTTATAATTGGGACATAAAAATTTTGTTTCAATAATTTTTGGTGTTTTCTGATAACTTTCATATTTGGGTGAATAGTGAAAGTACTAAATTTTAATTGAAAACCACTTTTTAAATAAAAATAATTTATAGTGGTCAATTATAAATTTTAATGGCTCAGAAGAATAATTTTATTATATTTTTATCATTTAATACAATTTAGGTCATCAACAGTAATTACAAATTTAAATTTGATATAAACACATGTAAATCTTTTGACAGTTTTTACTTTTTAAAAACCCACATTTTGGTTTTGACAATAAGAATTAATTTTAAATTACTAAATAAAAATTCTATATTTTGAATTTTGTAAAATAGACTTCATTTTAGAATTCATAATATCAAAATTATATTTGTTTTAATTTTTGGTATTTTTCCGAAATCATCCAATTTTTGATAAATAGGGAAAAACACTATATTATTATTAAAAACTGACTTTTTATTTAAATAATTATTTATTTTATTTAAATTTATTTTAAGTTAAAATAGATATATAATACCAATATATTTTCAATATAATTCATTGGGGTGGTTTTATAATAAAATTAATTTTATAAAATTAAATTGAGCTTTTTAACGTTTTTTTACCCACCTTCTAGGTTTATTTGCAAATTTGAATAAAACATAATTTTACAACTTCTGTGAGATAAAATTTAGAAAATATGAGAGACACGATTGACATTATAATGTTAAATTTTTTTCAATAAGATGAAAATAATTTTCTTTCAATAGTAACTTTTTACTTATTTACCACGGTTAAAAGTAAATAGGATAAGTAATGGTAAAAATGGTATTATAATTACAATAAGGCATGTCCTAATTGAATTGGATAGGTGTAATTCGACAAAAAAACATTAAAAATAAAATATGATCCTCTTTGGTCCACATGGATTAGATTAGGACATTTATTACTATTTTATTTAAAGAAGAATTAAAAGCATTAAATTCAAAGTTTAATAACTAAACCATTTTTAATATAATGTTATACAGAAGATAAATTTAACTATAAATATTCATTAGAAAGATAAAATTATTTAATACATCATGGTATTTTGTTTATAATTTTTAGACAATAAATAATTAAATTTATTTATGACTCAATGATGATGTTGTGATTACCTTATCAATGAAGGAATCAAATAACTGGTATTATAAATATTAAATTAAATATAATTTCAAAGTTTTTATGAAATCCACGAATTTTATAAGTGAATATTACATGTTATTATTGATTAAATTATTATTTTAAAAGTAATACATTAGTGATGACTTTTACAAAAACATAATACAAAATAGTGTCAAAATTGACGTAAATGTGTTTTTAAAACAAATATTATATTATTAAATTATATAATACTCCTAAAAATATAATGTTCTACTAAAGGGATTATATAATATTATATATGTCATTAATTATCCACTTTAGGTTCTATTAAATGTTTATTTTAAGTTGATTATGCATATTTTGTAAGAATACAAGAAGACACAGTAAAAGTTAAACTATTTAACTAAGAGTTAAATCTAAAAGATAATATTAATATGGTGACATAAACCTATATAAAACCTATTGGTTGAGTGGTTTTCAAAACAACATCACCATATACTAGAAATAAATTATTTTTTAGCCATTATAAACCTAAAATTATTTTATTATAAAATAAAGTTCAAGCCTTTCCAAAAGTGACCCTCACCTCTCTTATAAAAGGGTACATCCCCTTCCCTCAAAATAACACCTCCAGATCCATTTGAATCAGCAAAAACATGAAAAAATATCCCACCGACTTCAATAAAATCAAACTAGAGTGCTTAATGTATCAGAAATCCACCCTAATGATCCTTTTTTATCAACTCGAAAGGAAACACCCGAAAAAGAGGTAATAATTTCACTACCCTCTTCCAAGTTATTTTCTTCATCCACTTCCTCTTTCTTTGTTGTTTTCATACCAAAATAATAAGTCCAGTGCATACTAAATACTGTGATGTTATTATAAAAATGGAAAAAACGTATTTTCTTTCTATCCATCATAGAAATGACCAAGTCACCATACGTGCGTATGTGCATCTTACCGTCTCCACGTTGTGGTGTAGTTTGTTTTTCAAACACATAATTATTTGGATGGGTATAATAATGAGTATAACTAATGTAAATAATTAATATATCATGTTAATGATTCTGTATATATGATATATCATCTAATTACATACGATTTCACTATCAATATAATGATATTATCACTCATGTGTACATACAGATTATTATCTCCACGATGCGATGAGATTCATTTCCACATTCACCATTCAACAATGATTATTAAAATATATATTATTAGTAAGTATGTAATATATGATATAATAATGTTACATAATATATATATATATAAATGTTTTTACTAACATATATCTTATTCACTTACTACAATTCAAAACTATATGAAAATGGAAACAGTGTTTATGCGTACGTACGCCCTACCATCTCCATAAACGGTGTCTTCCATTTCATAAATCTATCTATTATAAGTATTTATTTTCTAAATATATATTATATGTAAATAATTATTTATACTCTGGAATTATGTAAATCATGTTCTAAATGATACGATCATGAATAACAAGTTAAAACGTTTATTATAAAGAAAGCGATTATTACCTGAAATCTTATTTTTAAATGGAAATCATTATTTAATGTGAATTATAAAGTCACAAATTATTCATGTATGATATAATAAATATGAATATGGTACTGGTATAATTTAATAACATACTATGGTCATTATACAGGAGGTTAAATGTACCCTCAACCAAAGGAAATGTGCATGGTAAGGGTTAATTTCACAATCTCTTTATTATCCGAGATTGTTTCTACGTAAGTATCTAATAAGAAATATTTATTATCAATGTACATGTTTCATAAAAGATTTTTCAAAGGGATTATTTTTTAGGTAATTTTCTACTAAAACATCATTTCAAATTTTTTAATGATTTATTCTTTTAAACCTTTCTCATTAATGTCCTTTTTTTCATAATGGATTTATGGATTTATTTTTATGGACATGAATTTTTTAAAATGTTAATTATATTCAAAAGATTTAAAGTTATATGGGAAACTTTGATTAAAAACTATTTTTTAAATGAATTCCTTTATAAATTATGTGACTTTTAATCGATTTCAAGAAAAATGGATATTTCTCTCAAAGAATTTTACTGATCAATTTCAACTATGTCAACATCTTTTATAGAATATTAATCATGATCGAGGTTGATTTATTATGATGCAAATATTCCATATTTTATTGAAGTTCTTGTGGTATTTTTTTAATGTGGATATGTTATTTTTATACCAGTCATGGTTTAGGGTTAACGTATTGACATTTCTTATGCTTGCTTTAATACTAATGTTTATATTATGTTTCAACCATTTAATATGAGGAATGTACTGGACTTAGTAAGTGACCGGTAGAGCCCGCTAGAGCTCCTCAGTGCATCGATAGGTCTCATTAGACAATTAGATGTTGAATTGGCTATGGCCCTTCCCTGTTTTGATATATGATTTTGGCTGAGGCCTTAGTAATTTTTAGACGTCTTGGCCGAGGCCTTGACAAAATGTTTAAAAATATACCGCATTATACATTCCATTATTATAAAAATATTATTGATGGTTCATGTGGTTATTCGACTAGTAGAATACCCATGACTATGTTTTATTATGGCATTATTTACTCATCTCTTATTCTTGACATAATGTATTCCTGTTTATTATTTGTAAAAACATGTGTTTTAAATTATTAAATATTCCTAATGTTTATGTTGTCTTCCAATGTATTGATTACCCTTACTGAGTATTTTATCTCACCACTTTCTTATATTGTATTTTCATAGGATTCCATGAAGTGTATTGTTATTGATAAGAAGGGTTAAGATAAGGGTTATATGGAGTTCTAAAAGAATCATTTATGTAGTGTTTTATTTTATAACGTGTAATTTAATGTTCATGTATTTATTATATTTTCTATGAATGCTAAATTGATTAGTCTTTTGGGACTTAATACCTTGTAATCATGCCAATGTATTACAATAATGCAATGACATTGTGTAGCTGGTGTCAGGGAGTCACAATTGGTATCAGAGGAAGATTAATACGTACCTTGGAATATATATTTAGAAAAAATATAATTAGAGAACATTACCCTAGTATAGACATTGAGGATTAGTATAGAAGAACATATTAGAATTTTGTTAATATAGAGATTTTGTGAATTTTCCAAGCAATACATCCATGTCTGGATATGAGTAGGTAAAGTCGGCTCGGGGACTGATGTACCTTGGAGTGAAAACTCCGACAAAGTGTTTCTGGCTTGACCTAGTGTATCTGGGAATACAAAAATGGGCCTTGCTGCACTCTTGGTTATGACACTCCCAAGGGATATTCTTAGGATAATTCACATTTTCTTTACAATCCATTTTCAAGGACTTAGGAGTAAATACTTCCTCAACGAATTTTTTTTATGATTTTAGATTATATAGATAATATTTTAAATTTAGGTTTGGTATTTTAAATGTTTATAATTATTAATTTTTATTCATAAAATAATATTCTGTATGCCTTTGTTTAGAAATAGAGCATAATATAAGGAATGAGAATTCTAGCAATATGCATGATTGAATTATTAAGAAGGATCATACATTTCAAGGTATTAAGCCAAAATTTAAAAGGGAAATAATATCCCACATATTCTCATCATATAAATAAATAGTATCATGTTTTAATAAGATAAGTAAATAATTATCTAAGTACTATGGCTTTGAAGGGAATCAAGAGAAGAAAAGGATGGTAGAGAGAAAGATGGATAAAGGGAAGAGGGGAAAGACGGATTTTCCCATATGTGATAAATGTGGAAATAATAACATTGGTAAATGCTTGAGGGGAATGACTGATTATTTTAAGTGTGGAGAAAAAGGGAACCAAGTATGTGATTTCCAGGGTAAGAAAAAAGTTTAAAATGTACAATGCTTCATCTACAAGTAGTTGGGACACTACCCGAATCAATGTCCAAATCATCAAAGTATGCCCCAAATGATGTCATTGAATTATAATGATGTTTTTATAATACTGAATATCAAGAGGAATTATTAGAGTTCATATGTTGTTATTAAAGTATTGCTTCATTTGAGTATTGTATTATTGATGTACATGTTATAAGAATTATATGTTATATAAGGATTGTACTGCAGTACTATTTCACTAAGGATGTGAGATTATGTGGAACCAAGAAAAGTGACCCAATAGCAGGTTAAATGTTTTGTAAAATATATCGTTGAGTGAAAGATAAACCATAATATGGTTTTGATACTAAGGTAGTGATATTGTAATAATATATGATTTATTTAGATAAATTATATTGGATATTCGTGACTATCTTGAAACTCATTAATGATTTGTATATTCAATCACTGTTGGAGTTTACAAAACTTTAGGATATAAGGAGTATATCCAGTATTATATAAAGAATAAAGGAGAATGAATGTAATCAATAAGTTTTTATGGTAATTTAGGTTGTTAATGTGTTTTAAAAGAATACATGATGAAGTCGTTCACATGTTATTACGTGTAAAAAAGGATATCCATTGTGCTTACCTTCCTTATAAATTTTGGACTACGAGTTTGGGTAGAAGTATTTTGGATTATTCTAAAGGTTGGAATAAATTAGTTTTGACATTGGATTATATTGTTAAGGTTAAATCATTTCATAAGACTATTTTTGGATTTTCATAAAAAAGGAAAACCCGGAGGTTGGGCGACAACCGTCATGCCCGACAAGGCCATGAGACTTGAACCCACAACCGAAGGGCGATCAGGGAGGATCACCTTCCACTCATTTAGGTGATTTCCATGTTTGTATAATGTAGTTTTATTAACATACTAACATATTAATTATAAATTAACTATTTTTGGAACCCTATACAATTAGGATAAATTTAATATTTTTGAATTATATTATCTTTTGGAGTGAAAGATGAGTTTGTGGTAGGAATTAGTTGAAGAATTAAACTATACTTGTCAAGAATATATATATATATATATATAATTTTTCCTCTTATTGTATGAATAATTTAATTCTTAAACATTATATTAGGGATCTTAAACCAAAAATTTGGTATCCTAATACCTTATATTTTGTTGAACTAATGATATTTTAAATCATCATAGATTGATGGCTTTGTGGGTATCAATTTTACACTTTTGGTGATTAATGACCTTAATAACTCCGTATAAATATTTACATTTTCCCTCGAATTATGTGTCTCTAATTTCAACCAATGTTCTTCTAATCGAGATCATAATTTGGTGTTGACGTTTTCATTTTCATTTCCCTCTTATTAAGACTAAATTTTATTAACCCAATTTCGGATGTAGGGTTTTCCATAAAGGTATTTTTTTATTTTTAAACTTATATTTTCTCAGAAAAAGTTCAAATTGGAAGGGAAAAATTTATTGAAATTGTGGATAATGTAACACCTGAAGATTTCATAGTACTTTATTTCTTCTATGTAATTCAATAACTTACGCTACACGCAATACCGAGTTCGAGCGCCCCATGACTTACCAAAATAGTTGTTCAAAAGCTGTTATGAATAGTATTATCTGAATTTTGAATTTTATATATTACATAAAATTTTAACATCTATATTATGTGTTTCTTGGACATAATATAAAAAAAATCATTTTTTCAGATTAAAGAAGTATTTTTTAGAAAATGCAATTTTACCGCCATTTATTAGAGAACCCTTTTTAAATACAATATTTGACATGTTTATATATTCAATTTGATAATATAAACTTGTTATTTATAATTTGTAAATAAAAATTTATTTTTTATAAATTTTTGGGGGTTTTCTGATAACAATCATATTTGGGGGAATAGTGAAAATACTAAATTTAAATTGAAAACAATTTTTTATTCAAATAAATTTATAGTGTTCAATAATACATTCGAATGGCTTGGAAGTATAATTAGATTATATTTTTATCATTTAATACAATTTAGGTCTCTATAAGTAATTTGACATTTAAATTTGAAATAAACACATGTCAATATTTTGATATTTTTTACTTTTTAAAAACCCGCTTTTTGGTTTTGAAAAAAGAAATAAAATTTAATTTAATAAATTCAAAATCTATGTTTTTAGTTTGGTAAAATATAATTCATTTTTGAATTCAGAATATCAAAATTATCTTAGGGTGAATTGTTGGTATTTTTCTGAAAACATTCAATTTTTGATGAATAGTGAAAAACACTACGTTATTATTTAAAACCGACTTTTTATTTAAATAATTATTTACTATATTTAAATTATTTTTAAGTAAATGTGGATATATAATATCTATATAAATTCAATGTAATTCATTGGAGTCATTTGATAATAAAATTAGATGAAATTTTTTTAATGAACTTCTTAATATTTTTTTACCCAACTTCTAGGAGCATTTCAAAATTTGCATAAAACATAATTTTACTGCGTCTGTGAGTTGAATTTCAAAAATCTGAGAAAAAATGTAGACATCAGTAAGTAAATTTTTTTAATAAGATGAAAATAATTTTTGGTGAATAGTGAATAGTGACTTTTATTTACCATAGATAAAAGTATATAGGGTAATAAGGGTAAAAATGATATTATAATTACGCCAACACATGTCCTAATTCTATTGGATAAGTTTAATTCGACCAAAAACAACCATATAAATTAAATATTATACTTTTGGTCCACATGGATTAGATTATGATATTTATTATTATTTTATTTAATGAAGAGTTAAAATTGTTAAATTCAAAGATTAATAACTAAACAATTTTTAATATAGGGTTATACATAAGATAAATTCAACTATAAATATTTATAAGAAATATAAATTTATTTCCTATATAATGGTATTTTATTTATAATTCTTATACATTAAATAATTAAATTTATTTATGACACAATGATTATGGAGTAATAACCTTATTAATGAAATAATCAAATAAATGGTACAATAAATATTAAAATAAATATAATTTCAATGTTTTTATGACATCAAATAATTTTATAGGTGAATATGACATGTTAGTATTGTTTCAATGTTTCGTGTTCGAAGTAATCAAGTTGTGATGAATTTCAAAAAAACCAGATACTAAATAGTGTCAAAATTGACATAAATGAGTTTTTAAAACAAGTATTATGTTATTAAATTATATAATATTTCTAAAATTCTAACGATCAATAAAAAAGTCCTAAATATAATTATATATGTCATTAATTAAAAACATTGGGTTATTTTGGTAGTTTATTATAAGATTATTAACCATAAAGTGTAAGAATAAAAGAAGACATAGTAAAAGTTAAACTATTTAACTAAGTGTTAAATCTAAAATATAATGTTAATATGGTGACCTAAACCTATCTAAAAACAACTGGTTAAGTGGTTTTCCACACATAAACACCTTATTCTATAAATAAATTATTTTGGAGTCATTATAAACTTAAAATTATTTTATTATAATATAATATTTCTAACTTTTCCTAAAGTGACCCTCACCTCTGTTATAAAACGGTACTTCCCCATCTCTCAAAATCCCATAGCCAGAGCCATCTGGCTCACCCAATCCCTATAAATATATCCTACCAACTTTTCCTACATGAACCTAGAGTCATTAATTTTATCATAAAGCTAACCTATGCATCCCTTTTGATCAACTTAAAAGGAAACACCCGATGAAGAGGTAATAATTTCACCACCCTCTTTCAGGTTCTTTTCTTCTTCCACCTCATATTTATTCGTTGTTTCCATAAAAAAATATTAACTCCAGTACCTATTAAATAATGTGATGTTATTATAAATATGGTACCCCCATATTCTTTATTCTATCTATCATATGAATGACAAAGTCACCATACGTGCGTACGTGCGACATACCGTCTTCACGTCGTGGTGTAGGTTGTTACTCAAACACTTCATTATTTGTATTGGTATAATAATGAGTATAACTAATGTAAATAATAAAAATAACATGGTAATTATTCTTTATATATGATATACCATCCAATTAAATACAATTTCACCATCAATATAATGATATTTTCGCTCGTGCGTCTGTACGGATTACTATCTCCAAGACGCGATGAGATTCATTTCCACATTCACTGTTCAACGATGATTATAAAAATATATAGTATCAATATGATTGTAATATATTATATAATAAATCTACTTAATACATATATATATGTACTTATATATATCTTAATGACTTACTTTCATTCAATGCGATATGTAAACAGAAATAGCATTTATGCATACCTATGGTCCATCGTCTCCATAAACGGTCTTTTCCATTTCAAATATCTATCTATCATACATATTATATTCTAAATATATATGATATATAAATAATGTTTTATATTCTGGAAGTATGTAAATCATTATCTTAATGAATTGATCAACAATAACAAGTTAAAACTCATACGATAAAGAAAGCGATTATTAGCTGAAATGTTAATTTAACATGGAAATAATTATTAAATGAGTAGTATAATATCATAAATGAATCATTTATGATATAATAAATATGAATATAGTCTTGGTATAATTTAACAACATAATATAGTCTTTATAGAGGATGTTAAACATACCCTCGACCAAAGGAAAAGTGAAAGGTAAGGGTTAATTTCACAATCTCTTTATTATCTGAGGTTATTTTTATGTAAGTATCTACTGGGACATCTTTATTATCCATGTCAATGATTCATAAAAGTGTTTTAAAAGGGATTATTTTTTATTGTAATATTTTACTATAGCATCAATTAAAATATTTTAATGATTTACTCTTCTAAACCATTCTCATTAATGTCCATGTTTTCAAAATGGTTTTAAGGATTTATTATATGGACATGAATGTTTTAAAATGTTAACTGCGTTCAAAAGATTCAATGTGGTATGGGAAAATTTGATTCAAAACTATCTTTTATATGACTTAATTTCTAAATAATGTCACTTTTAAAATATTTCATGAAAAATGGTTATATCCCTCAATGATTTATACTAATCATTTTAAACTATGTCAACATCCTTTACAATATATTATTATTCTTGGGGTTGATTTATTATGATACAAATATTACATATTTTAATGAAGGTTTTTTGGTATATTTGATTGTGGATGTGTTATTTTTATACCATTCATGGTTTAGGGTTAAAGTATTGACATTTCATATGCTAGTTTTAATACGAATGTTTATGTTATGTTCAACATTTTTATATGAGGAATGTATTGGACTTAGTAAGTGATAGGTGGAGCCCGATATAGTTCCTCGGTGCATCGGTAGGTCTCATGAAACAATTAGATGTGGAATTGGCTGAGGCCTTTTCCAATTTTGATATATGGTTTTGGTTGATAACTTAATCATTTTTAGACGTCTTGGCTGAAGCCTTGAAAAAATGTTTCAGAATGTCCCACATTATACATTCCCTCATTATGAAAATATTATTGATAGTTCATGTGGTTATTTGACTAGTAGAATACCAATGACTGTGTTTTATTATGGAATTATCTACTCATCTCATATTCTGGCCATAAAGTTTTTGTGTTTACTATTTTTAAAGGCATGTGTTTGAAATTATTCAATATGCCTATTGTTTATGTTATCTTACACTGTATTTCTTACACTTATTGAGCTTCTGAGCTCACCCCTTTCTTATGTTTTATTTTCCCAGAATTCCTAGAAATGTATTATGATTTACAAGAAGGGTAAAGCTAGGGGTTTAAGGGCATTCCCAAAGGATAATTTATATTGTATTTTATTTTATGAGGTGTACTGTAATGTTAATTTATGTAATCTATTTTCCACTACTGCAAAACTAATCATTCTTTCGGAAATTGATTCCTTCGAATCATGCCAATGTATTGAAATAATGAACTGACTTTGGGTAAATGTGTTTGGGGTGTTACAAACAATATGTTGTAATCTCCCAACCATCAGTATTTCTATCCTCTAGAAGCTTTTTGAATAATTTCTATCTAGAAATAGGTGATCCCACTACTCCCTCATTGACATTTCATGCACCCATGTCTTATAAGAATCTAATCCGTGCCTCTATAAAACTCTGACCAACAAAATAGACTTCATATTTAATAATTTCACCTGATAATCATTTATCTCAACTAGCTACTATATAAAATAAAATAAGATCACTAAATCAATATATTCCCCACTCAAAACATGACAGGGATTATGAGAGTACTTCCTGAGAAGAGATATGTGGAAGACATCATGAATACCTATCAAATGAACCAGTACTTCCAACTAATAATCAACATCCCAATTATTTCAGTGACCTAAAATGTTATATCATATCCTGGAGCCATATTTTTCTTTTTCAAAATTTTACAGAGACCCAACAGAGGGGAAACCTTCAAGAAAATCTGGTCACTAATGGAAAACACCAAAGGATTGCATCGACAATACACATACAATTTCTATCATCTGTAAGATGCAATTAGAAGCCAGTATATGTCATGGATCCTCATCAACATCTCAAGAATTAGTCTCACTCCCATAAGACATGCCTCACCCAACAATTCACATTAAAGAGGTAACCTATATGAGAAAACTCACAAGGACACAAAGGGAGGCATTCTTATCGATTAATGATATCTATTTTTATAAAAACAACCAACTCCTACAAGATGGCTAAACCATGATCCAACAAAAATATAAGATGCATACATAGAGATATCCTCTAGGATCCTAATAGAGCATCTTGTATAACTATATTTTAATGTATGATATGTGGTTCTCAACCTAACATGAGTCACCATCACCTCCACGATACTCTTCCATAACCACGAGGCAAACCTAGGATCCCATATTGAATAAATTATATAGGGTAACCCTTGTTACATCGCAAAATCATGCATTTACAGCTTAGTTGGATATTCAACATCAATGGTGTCCCTAATTAAAATAAAATAAGAATATTTTTTCAACAAATCATTCACAACCCAGATAGCATTACTCTATCTTCTAGTCTATTGTAATCCAACAATAAGGTCCATAGACAACTCACCACAATACAAAACTGGAACCATACGAGGAAGAAGAAAACTATGATATCTCAGATATCTACTTTTTTTATTGGTAGGCGTTATAGTGGGTCAAATAATTTGTAATTACACAATTCATATAGAGCCACCATAATTTCCAAATTATGTCCCAATACATCATTATTGTCCTAAGATAAACATCCCACACAGAATAATCATTGTCAAGATAAAATAATACACACATAGATACTTTGATTAAAATATAATCCCTAATGCATAGAATACTCTCTAAAGTGAGAGACAAACTATAAATACTCACCCCATTAAAAAGGGATTCCCAAATTTCTCCAAACCCATAATACTACTTTGGACCATGTAGAATAGACATAGTGAGAGATAATGAAAACTGAAGATTGGTTAAAACCATAACTAGAACATTATCTTGGAATCTATATTAAACAGAATAAAGAGTCCCATATCATTCCAATCTTCCTTAAATTTCAAAGAAACATGAAATTTAAACATCCTTTTAAGATCATCTATAAAAACATCCCCCTTCCTCATGGAGTAGGTGATGTTGTAGTAAAACATATAAAGGTATTCAATAATCAATATATGTCAGATATTATAATCTTTTTGATAAAATATATAGCTCAAAATATTATGGTAATAAAATATTGTGAAATTCAACCTAAGCGATACATCCACCAACATCTAAGTGCATGCATAACTATGTAAATATCAAAATCATGAGTGGAGTAATTCTTATAATTCAGATGAAAATGATGAGAGCCATAGTCTACAACATGGTCACCCGATATAAGAATGCAACCTAAACCAGAAACTGAAGAATCATAGTATACCACATTCCCCTTATGGTCTTAGACATGATCTGTGTAGGATTCGATGTCAGATTTCATTTAAATTCATTGAAAGAAGACTAAAATTTTTTAGCCTTTTTTTTATTTCACCCATTTCATATTAATATTATTCAAAGGAAACACAAATTTTGAGAAATCCATACTAGCCATCGATAGTATCCAATAAGACCAAGGATTCTCTGAATATCAGAGACATTCTATGGATCCTCCCATGATGAGATACTCTCCACCCTCTCAGCATCAACTTCTAGGCCATGTTCAGAAACAACATTCCCAAATAATATCAATTATTATCTTAATAAACTACATTTCAAGATAATTTAATACTACCGGCGACTCCTTGGGATTTTTAAAACCAAACATAGATGGTGTTTGTAATCACTTTGAGATCTTGAATAACCCAATATATCATCCATTAACAATACAAAAATGTCTCAAGATACATATGGAATATCTAGTTCGTCAAATATATAAATATGTGGGGGAAATTAATTAGTCCAAAATGAATCCAAATATATTAATAATGGTCATACCTTCTCCTGAAATCTTCCATTAGAATATCAAACTCATGAAACCTAGGAAAATAAGAACCCAGTCAATGATTAATATTCAAAAACAAATTTTCCTCATTTAACAAAACAAAAAAATCATCCTTGTGGGGTGAATGATACTTATATTAAACCCTCACCCCATTCAATGTTGATAGTCCAAGCATAATCAAATTGAACATTCAGCCTTCTATGAAATGGGAAATGGGGTTTCCCAAGGTGAAAAAATGGGGTGAAAAAAACCTTTCCCCACCATATCATCTAAATAAATATTTACAACATTCATCTATAATAGTTCTATATGATAAGAGGGTATTCAAATTAACTATGTACCTTGTTCTATATCAATCATGAAATATTTCTTCCACTTTGGAGAAATATAGAAGAATTATTCTTGGAAAACATTAAAAAAATCTCTTGTGACCAAGGGGATATCACCAATATAGAAAATAACATTGGTATGAACTGAAAAAATATATAAAAGATTATTTTTCTCCAGATTGAAATTTTCTAAATGGGCATACCTCGGATCATAATCTCACTGAAACACGTGGGAGATCTCATCAATAATTAGGAATAAGAAACCTGGATTATGACAATCAACATCATCATGTTGATAGGTAAAACAATCCATATTGATAATTATGTAAAATAGATATAGATTGAGAGAACGGAATTCCCAGACTAACTCCTCATCATAAATTGATAGAGAATAATAAGGACACTAAAACCCTCACTCTTTTCTCTTCCCAAGAGGTATCTATAACTCCATAAAAAGTACATGAGCCTTATTGGATGTTTTAACACATCAATGAAATATTAAAAATTAAATGATTGGGAAAATCCAATATTAAATAAATAATATTCTATATAATAGTTAATAAATATGGTACCTCTCACTACTGCTAGATATGTGTCAACCTCCATTAGAAACTCATCCACTACGTGAAGGTGCATCACTCCTATGGCTTGTGGATGGAAGTCTATAAACATTGAAGAATATGACTACATTAAATTGTACCTTAGAGAGAATGATCCCTGACCATAACAAGGTATATAAATTTTCAGAAATAACCTTTGTAAATGGTTATTATGGCCATAACCATTTAACATCTTCAAAGGAATAGAAGAATAATTCCATTTTTCCCAACTTATCTACACTGATAGAAAGTCAAGGTAACACTAAAAGATATAAATGAATTTTTAAAGGATGATCGTTGCTGAGAACCACCTCCACCACACACGTAATGATCATTCCACTAACTATTATTTCCATAGACATCATTGAAGATACCATTGTGTAAAAGGGAAGTTTCAGAATAGACAACATTTCTTATCGTATTTTTCTCTTCCATCATTGTCCTATCTACAATATCTGTATAGTTAGAATGATTTAATACGAATACTACAATTTGATATCTTGTTGAAAACCCTATAGGTTCCTTTGATCCTTCAACTGATCATTCTTCACTACATTCAGAGATAAACAAACAAGCACCATGAATCGATTGGTGTACACCAATAGTGATCACTCTCTCTACTGAAAATAGATGACCCCCATAGTCATTTCCATGACTAGAGACTCTAGAAAGAACTATTAGAAGAAAAGGGTATTGAAACTCTTCCATTTCAAGCCCATGTCCCTATCTTCTAATACATTCGAATCTGGGGATCACTTCTTGGGACCCTTGAGTCTGAACGCTGCTCACTTTACCTTGATATTATCATGTGTATTTAAAAATTAAAAGAGCTGATAAATATTATATATACATTCCTCAGCCTATTTGGGATAATTTTTACCTCAAATGATGGTAGTTTCTCAAATATGAAATATAGAGATTCATCCCCCCACACAACACCAAGATGTACATTAACAATTATGTTCTGAATTTGCGATACATTTTGTTCCAGACCAAAAACTACTAACATGATAAACTATGTAGGATTATAATTCAATGCCAAATTCCCTTGAGGATCATCAGCTACAACCTCTTGTGGAGCCTAAAAACGACACCTCAGAGGCATATCATTGAACATAGAAAACATAATAAATGGTTAAATGATTTTAAAATCTCATTTCAAACCATATGAAAATATGAAAAAAGTGAGATTCTGATCAAGAACCCATTATAGGAGAAACATTCCCCAAACTACATTGATAACATTATTCATTTCATGATAAGATCATTAAAGGCACTCAATAAAACCTATATCTTACATAGAAAAATTATATCTCTTATCTAAAAACTTCTAATGAATGAGTATAACCATGATCTGATACCAAATTATAGAAAACCGACCTAATATACCCTCCCCATATAGTTACCAATAAAATAGACCACATACCTAAAGGGTGTTCCCAATCCCCATGGGATACTAACTAGCACTCGAACAGCAAGAAAAACTAGATGGAATTTTTCTACCCAATATGAAGCATGAAACATGGAAAAAATATATACATATAATAGAGAAATATTGGAATAGAAAATAGGAAAATTTATTCCATAACTACAATAAGATAGTGGAAAGTATACAAATCATGTAGCCTGGACAACTAAAAGTAAAATTACCACACTAAAGGACATCATAAATAGAAACATACTACTCTATGTGATAGCGTGGGATAACTCCCACTATCTCACCACTACCTTCCCATCCTCAGCTAATCCAAACCTTACAACCTCAATAAGGCACCATTTTTTTCCCTACATAAAAAGGAAAAACCGAGTCTACACACCACAAAAGAGGTGTGTAGGGGTTGAGCTAAAAAGGCTTAGTATGATCCCACCCAATTGTTCCATAAAAATTCTTTTTATAACAAAATAAACGAGCTCATATTTAAATAAAATAGGGTATGATATTCTGTTAATTAGTTTTTATATCAAAATAATGGTAAAAAATTGAATTTTTTCATAGTTTTAAACAATATTTTTGAACCTTATTGAATAATATCACTTATAAAAAATAAGGTAATCAATGAAAAAACTATACAAGCCAAAATCATAAGTAAATTTATACCAAGGATCCTTACAATTCTGGATAATTAGAACACACGTAAAAAAACATAAATAATTGTATGTGTCATGTCTTTGGATGCATGCATTGAATTTAGATACTAGAAGAACAACCTATAAATTGAACCACCTAAAAATGTCTAAAATTTCTCTAGGACACTTGAATTTGAGATCAAAGTAACACCTTATGAGTGAACCCCTCGTTGGTATCCACATACATGATATTTTGCTAAACCATCCACCTAAGTACCCAAGGCTCCCCAAGTGCTACATTTTATAAATTATTTCATCAAAATAATTATTTGAAAACCATTTCACAAATCAATATCAAGATTCATTGAAAACACCTTTCCTTTTTACCAAAGTAAGGGGAAACCCACCTTTTCCAAAAGTATTTTTTCACACACACAAATCAATAAATTTTGATGATTGGTTTAAAAACAATTTAATAAGAATATAAAATTCATGGTTCATCTAATATTAGATAGAGACAAAACCAACTACCTCAAAATAGTGTCATACCCACCCTTTGAGAGATCCCCCAACATCAAAAAGAATGCAGGGACAATAATAGAGGCCCTCAAATAACCGATAAACATAAAAAATTAATGCACCAAAAACTAGATTAATATTTCACAGTGGAACTTGAATGAATCAAGAGAAATATCACCATAAAATCAATATATTTCAAAATATAATGAAATGTAACTATTGTAACAAATGGTAATGAATTTGAAGAAAGGTATCTTACCCTATGAGGCACAGTTCATCCATCGTGTAGATAAAGCACCATACTATGTTTTCCAAAAGGGGTAAAGATACCCAAAATTAATTGGGAGAGTACCTAGGGTTTAATAATGGAGGATTAAATATAAATGAAATTATTTTCAGACATCTCCATTTAAAAAACTGTTTCACGTGAGGAATTCAGGAGGTGAATCCTAGATTCGAAATGTAAATACCCTGAGTAGAGGATACATCAAAAAAATGTGTCCCTTAGGTTCACAATATTTACCTTTCCCATTTCATTTCATAAACTCCATTCACAACAAGAAGATCATTCACATTATGAAACAGATTCATGTCCCATATCAAGGACATATTCACATCATGAAATACATTCACAATGTGAATCTATCCTATAGAAAATACATAGCCAAAACATACTGAAGAATACCCATAAATGAGTCCAACTCAACCTAGATACAAGATAAAATATTCAAAATCCTTTTCCACATTTATACTTAGAATTCATTAATTCAAGATAACATATACCCCCAAATATTAGGTTATCTTCCATAACAAACACTCTTTATCCTCTAAATGCTTGAAACACACCAAAGAAATAGGAAACAAAAATAGAGACAAGATGAACCTGAAAGAAGAAAAATATATGTTAAAAAAATGTGGATTACATTTTCATATCAAAATTATAAAATTATTTAATTTAATTTTTTAATAAACATATATAACATAATGATAAAAAATTCATAGGGAAATCGTATTTTTAGAATGCTAATTACAAATATTCATATTTCATTCCATTTACTAATTAATTTAATACTAGATAATAATTGATTTTATCATCAAATAATCACAATTTTCATCAAATATAAATTCTTATCACATAAAAGGGTTTTTTAGAAAAGAAAACATCTTCAATAATATAATGATCTTATGTTTTGTTTTATCTGTATTAGTTCAATTTCATTAGGATTAAAGTGACCATTAAATTCATTATACATCTATTTCATAATATGTTTACTATTGTTCACGCATGACAACTCACTAGTTTAGTTTTAACAACCTAATAAATAATGGTTTCTTTTTTGTTCGGTGTTGTTTGTAGAGAAATATATTTAACACATATTTAAGTCATGAAAAATTTGTAGTGAAATGTGATATTTTTAAATAAAAAGACCTTATAAAATTTAACATAGAGGATAAATATTCTTAATAAATTATTAATAAACTTATTTTTATTGTTAAAGAAGTAAAGAACTTGTGTAAAGAGAATCAAGACCCAAAGTAAGGGATCCGATGAACCCCTTAATTTCTTTTGGGTTACATATTCTCATTATTTTCTCTATTTTATTCTATATTATTTTCATTATATTCATAAATTTTATTTATATATGTTCAATACATATATACCTATTTTACATAACCTTTAAATTTTTGGGACATTACCCATTTTATGTTCTCTTCGATGTTCAGACTTTTAAGTTAAAAAAATTTAAAGGAACTTCCCTTTTTTTAATGTGGGGTCCTACATCCATCAAATATTATTTAACCATAAATATCATTTTAAATTCCTAATTATTTTATGTAAAACTCTATTAGTTAAATTCATTTCAAAATAAAAATAATAATTACCTTTTTTCTAAAAAAATCCTTCACTCATTTAAAAAACTGTCACCTACGTGGATGATTTTTTTTATATCTTATCTTATCAATAACATATATTTATCTATATTAGAACTCAATGTTAAAGAACTATGATTATTTTTAAAACATGTACATGAAAAATAACTTAATTCCATCTTCTATTTGTAATCCTTATCATATTCTATTTTTTTAGGCCTTGATATAAGATTATATAACTTAAACTCATATCATGGGTTTTATTATGATTATGATATATGAATGGTTTATTTTCCACCTGTGGAACACATATGTATGTTCATTTTATAAAAATTAATATTGATCGTTGATAGAACTCCAATGCATCAAGTGATTTTTTGATCTCATGATATACCATATATGGTGCATGGGAAGTTATCCTAAAACACTGTAATATTGCCTTGGTGGTGAGTCCTGACTTGTGAATATGATTTCATGATTTATGTTTGTTTCACATATTTATGATTTCATGAACTTGTGATATAATTCCATTATACCATGACTCAATGGTTATATAAAACTCTTATTTCATGGTATATTTTTTTGTTTATTTGGGATTACTTGTTCCACCATCATGACATATTAACAACTATTATTGTGCCCTTTCCTTTTTAATAAGGTATTTTTCATCTACTCATGTTTTCTTATGTCCATATTATATAAACCTTGATTACCTGATTTACCTTAATAAGAATTTTATCTCACCCATCTATTATGTTTTTATTTTTTATGTTTTGAATATGAGTATAAATTATGATAAGATTAGAAGGGAGTCTAGTTTTGATTAATTGTGAATAATTATTTGAAATTGTTGTAAGAAATTTGTTATATAACTAGTCCTAAAAGACACTAAACCTTCACTTATTAGAACTGTGAGATTATTGTGAGAATTATTGTATATGTTATGAAATTTATTTAAAAATTTTGTGTGATTATCTTGGGTTTTATAACTTTGTATCAAATCTAGGATTTAACAAAATTGTAATTATCATTGGACCCAAGTGTACAAGTCTTGGACACCACATTCAGCATTAGATAAGGGTTTTGTTATTTTTTTGGATTAGTTTCATTATTTTTTATATTATATTATTTAGTTACTTTTTGGGTATAGTTTAGTATTTTTAAGAAATATAATGATAAAATTAGTGAAAACTCTAATGATAGGTCAAAGTATATAATAACAACCTTATGTTTTGGAAATGTCGAGATTATGTGTTTTTCTAGAAAATAAATCCCTGTATGCAAACTGAAAAATATATTTGGTTGTGTAAAATATTAACCTAGGAGTAATAATCCTAAAAACGACTAGCTGAGGATTAAATCAATCTGTAGTGGATGCAGATGAGTTTCCCTAAGACTGTACACCTAGCTAGATAATTCTAGTGGGTATGCATTTCTTAAATTCATATAATATGTATGAACCATTATAAAAGGTTGGAACAAATTTTTAAGATATATCTAGAGAACCTAATAATAAAATAACCATACAAAAACAATGTGAAAATTAAAGAGTTAGGATTTGATCCATCTTCTCCTTAGGTTAAATGAAATTATAAAAACATGAAATGAAGGTTTCATGGGTGAACGAATCTTATGATTAATATTTCAAATTCGTAAAATCATTAAATATTTTTTATTTGATTTTATTATAATTATTTTAGTTTTAATATTATGTTGGAAATCAGATGTTGAAAATGAAATTATTGATGTTTTGACTCTAGAAAATCCTAAGACTTATAAAAAGAGTATTATTTTGAATAAATGGTATATAATTTTAATATAAGTCTTATATGAGGA
This sequence comes from Viscum album, assembly GCA_963277665.1. Lineage (NCBI taxonomy): Eukaryota > Viridiplantae > Streptophyta > Magnoliopsida > Santalales > Viscaceae > Viscum > Viscum album. The sequence continues at coordinate 1,931,071,238 of OY728161.1, read as the reverse complement.
AAAATATATATTACATTGTCTTTCCTAATATATAATGTTTTTTATATCAATAAAACCTATATATTGAGTCATTGTAATCTATTAAATACACATAGGTATTGTTATTAATAAGTAATAATTAAAATTTTAAGTACATAATTTATTTAAAATAGGAGAATGTGATGCTTCATGTTTCTTAGAAGACTATTATTTCCATAAATTATATCCTTACAATTATAATTTTTTTATATTATCAAAAAAATTGAAATACATTAAGAAATAAGTTATAAATGATTTTAATTAAACTAACAAAACATTATTCACACATAGAGATTATTTAAAACAAAATAAAATGAAACTAAGTATTATATTCCATGGATTTTTACTCTCCATATATTATTTCTTTCCATGGATTATTAACTCCATTAATAGTGTATAAATTAAAAAAGTAGAATAAATAGAAAATAATTAAATATTAACTACTTCGATAACTCCGAGATACACCTCACCCTTGAGGATCACTATTATCCAATGAAACTACATAATGAGTAATAAAATAATGAATTTAGAACCCAAATTATGAGATCTAAATTGGAAACTATAGAAATCAGAAGTGTGAATAAAGAATTCCGAATGGAATGAATGAGTTTTGTATGAAAATATATATTTGAATTAAATTTGGTCTTTAAAAATATGATCGATGGAAATATAGTCATTGGAAATAAGGTCATTTGATATAAAAGTATCCTATATGTATACAGAATTTGTGTAATGTTAACAGTAATTTAAAAATAAAATGCTTAATGAATTGTAAATAATGAAATATAAATATAATATTAAAATATTATAGATATATATGTGTTTGTGTGTGTTATGAATTATTATTAATGTTATTATTATCCTAGTATGATATTGTTTATTTATATATTTAAATAAAAAATATTTAGGTAAATGATTTAAAGAATTAAATATTTATAATATAAAAAATTAATTTTCATTGAATTTCGTAAATGTTATTCAATATATAGTAGTATTTTAAAACAATTATTTTTTAGGTGTTTTAAAATTTTAATTATTCTTCACTAACTATTAAATTTGGTGAATTAGATTTATAATAACCAAAAGTAAATAAATTAACAATAATTTAATGGTTATTACTAGAAATGTAATAAGAATAAATTCATTTTATGATTATGAATGTATTTTTTCCAAAATTTTATTTTTATGTGCTATAATTTTTTATTTCAAGAAACTAAATATACTATCATAAAATATATAAAATTAATTATTTTTTAAATGAATAATATATTAACACTATTTATTATTTGATGAGAAATAATAACAATAGTAGTAAACATTTTCAATGTTATATTCCAATGAAAACAATTTTATCTATAGTGTTTATATTTTTATTAAAAAGTTTAATTACCAATTTTTATAATTTTAATATAAAAAAATGAACTTCATTTATTGATTAATATATAAAAATTCTATTATAAATTATTATCATTATTTTTCAAAAGTAGACGACTTTTTGGTGAATACTGAAAAACATAGTTTTTATTAACATCGTAGCATTTTTTGACATAATTATGAACTAATCATGACTCCAAATATTTATAAAAAAATTTCATGGGAAATAAAAATATAACTAGTAGAATTATTTATTTAAAAATACTATCATTGAATTTAGAAAGACCATGTTTTACATTTTTAAACATAAGTAATCTTTTATTCTAATAAAAAAATATTTTTCATCATTTTCATCAATTTTTATATCATATGGGAGGATTTTGTTTTATATTATGTTATATAAATATTAGTTTTTTAATAATCGACCTATTAATTAAATTGAAAAATTGATAAATTTATCTTATATATTATTTTTACACTAAACAATATTCTTTTTCTAATAAGAATTATTAGTGTTATTTGAAATATTATTAAAAAATTATAAACCATAAAATTATATTTGAAAAATTTATTTAATATTTTGAATCAGTAGTTCAAAATAATTTAAAAAGTTGAATTTTATTTCTATTCATAAAAAAATTAATTTCTTATGTCAAAATTAGTTACCGCTATAATGGTAAATTAAATTCAAAGGAGTTCAACTAATATTAAGAAACCTAAAAAATATTATAACTTATATTCAAATGATTAAATGAGTGGTAGATCCATGTTAATAGTATCTGACTCCATTATTTCCCATTATTAGATCCTTTTGACATCTGAATTATGAGTTTTTCTTCTATATAATTACAAAAATTTCACTCTTCCCTCTTATTAATACCACCCTTCCATCCCATTTTTTATATTCATTATAATGAATTTTCATAACCAATAATTTTCCATTGTCCCTCCTAAAACCTATAACCATTTATATAATCATGTTTTCTTTTGAAAATACCATGCTGACGACACTCAATGTGTAACCCAAGGGAGAACATTCAAATCATGTGGTAATGTTATGAACCATTCTCTCTTAATTCATTTCATCTTCTACCCCAAAAAATATTTAATATACATGATATTATTAAAAAATTCCTTATTAAAAATATTAGGAATTTTTTTATACTAATATAATATCCATTTTCCACCATCAATTAAAACTATTTAATAAAAAGGAAGATGTTTCCATATATATATATGGATTACTACCTCAATGAATATTTTTTTCTATTTTTCATAAAATTATTTTATGGATGGTTAAAATAAGATATTTAATGATAAAATCTAAAATCTAAAAAATGAATAAAAATATTTCATGATATATTATTTTCTTATATTTCTCCCTCTTATTATATGATAAATGAGAGCATTGTCTGTATGTATGTGTGGAATACTGCCTCCAAAAAATAATTTATTTAATTTTACATTAACAAATAACATGTATGAATTTAAAAATATGATTAATTTATAAAAATTATACTTTTGAAACTATTAAAATTATATAAAGACTATATTGGATATCCAATAAGTGAAAATAAAAGTAAATGGTCATATTAAACGTAACAATAAATAATGAACTTATCGAGGATCCTTTCTTAATTTGAGTTCATTTTAGAAAAAAAATATATAACTTTTTTATAATAGTATAATTATGAACATAAGCCTAAATAAATAAGGACACATTTAATTTATTTTAGAAAAAAAGTTCCACATTTCATATACCATATAAGTTTCATAGAAATCAACTAAACTACTTCAAGTTACCGAGATAAGAAAAAACAATTTAATTAAGAATTAATTCTTGATAATAAATTTACATTATAAAATTAGACATAAATAAATGTTTTGTAAAGAATTTTTTAAATAAACATAAATTTATTTTTATCAATTTAAGAAAATGGGATGGGAAATTAATACCCATGGTAAATGTTCTTTTGAACCCCCTCATTACTTTTGGGATACACGTTCTCTTTATTTTAATCCATTTTACACTATATTATTCTCATTAATTCATCCACACGTTGCATATATGTTCCTTAAATATATTCCTTGTTTACATTACTTTTCATTATTGGGGATAATACAAATTTTATGATCCATTTACAAATATCAAATTTTAAGTAAACCTAATTGAAGAGAAATTCCCAAATATTTATTTCATGTCAAGTACCACCTCCATTAAATGTTTCTTTAACAATGAATATGTTTTGAAAATCATCATTATTTTATTTAAAATACTCATAATTAAATTATAATTTAAATTAAAATAATAAATTAATTCCTTCTTTAAAAGTGTCTTTACTCATTTTATAAAGAATCACTTAAGTGTCCCATTTTTTATTATTACTTCTACAATATTAGTCATGATTTTTTCTACATTCGTAGTAATTGTTCAAAAACATTATTTGTATTTCAAATATGAAAATCAAAAAAACTAAATTTTTTCTGATATTATTAATCCTTAAGATACATCCATTGATTATTCTTAGAGATAATATTATGAAACATACTTCTTTACCAAGGGTTTTATCTTACTTTTGATTTTCATATGATTTATTTTCAACATGTTGCACATATATTACTTAACATGTTATGAATATTAAATATGATCCCTAATGTCACTCTAATGTATTGGGTTATGTTTTCATCTCAAGTGCTACCATGTATAGTGCATGACCTATTATCCTAAGCACACTATATCATGTTTTCATAGCTGAAAGCATCTAGTTATTCATATGATGTCATGATTTTTGTTGATTAATGATACTTTAATTTTTATAAAATTATGATATAATTCATTTATTCCATTTTTTAGGATGATCTTACACTCTTATTACAAGGTAAATTTTTTCTCATTCTATATTACTTATGATACCATGATTATAGTAAACTCAATTAATTCCATGTTACTTTTAATAAGATAATTATATGAGGATCATATTTTCTCATATTCTAATTATCTAATAGCTGAATAAATTATTCCCCTTAAAGATTGTTTCAGATTTCTCTTTTTTATATTTTGTTTCCATAGGATATGAGATAATTATACCTTAAGATAAGTCTATATGTAATTCTAGTGTCGCTCAATTAAGGATAAATATTTACAAGTTGTGTAAAAAAGTAGTTTTGTAGAATGTACTCATAGAAACTAAACCATTTATTCTTGGGATTGTAAGATTATAGAGGGATTTATTGATTATTTTTTTTTATGCTTTATATGGGAAATTTGTATAATATACTTATGTATTCATGTACATGCATAGGTCTTGGTTCCACATCACCTCATGTTCTTACTTTCTAAGGGGGTGAGACCTCCACCACCATGCCTGAAGATGTCATATCCTTGATCAAAATGGGATGATGTGGTATAAAATCATCCTTCCATGAATTACTATTTGGATTTAATCACATAGTCTATTTCACACATAAATATCTGAGACATGTTTGTTAATATTGTTCTTTATGACATATTATAGTAAACACTGGTTAATTGCACTACTTGATGTCATGATAGGGAATTTAATTATGGTCAGATCTGATGAAGATGACGGGTAAGTTGTGAATTTTTGAATTTTGGTTATTTTTTATATCTATATAGGTCTTATTAATTTGTCGTTGATGTAATATTCTATTTGTGACATACGATTTCTTTGTATAAAACATTAGGCATACTATGATCAATATGACGAAACATGCATTCAGTGCATATGGTATATGGGGCCCATAGATCTAGGCATCATGTTATTTTCACACAAGGAATATGAAATTCCTCATATGAGACATGGAACTCATCGCACCATCAAACATACAATCATCACAAAAGGCTTATTAGGCTCATCTATGGGGGCATATTATGTTAACTACAATGGTTAGAAACTCAGGCTCATCATTAGATCAGAAGAGAAGAGATCATATGATTATTACATATGATTCTTAGGATAACCACATAAGTCTCTATATGATATCCACCTAGGGATGAAATTATTATGCATATGAATGGGTGAAAAGTATAAAGTTTATTGAGGGTGCTCAATATATTTAGATAACAATGAGAAAAGTTTTACATACGACTGTCGTGTATGAATTCATCACAAGTTTAAGGTCTAATTGTAGAGTTTTATCATGTACACTCATTATGTTTTTTCTTGGGTAAATTTTAACTTCATTTGGTGATTCAAATGTGTTTTAGGGCCATCAAATCTTTAGAGTGAGAGTCTTTTTATAATTATCACAGGTGGTCAACCATTAAAGCATCCACCTCACAAGGGGGATATAGTGTTCTTTGTAATGTTGGGATGTTGAGATTGAACCTCATGGAGTTATATTATATATCCTGTTTGAATATAGGTATAATGACAATTTTATTTTGATTTTTTTGTTTAAGGTCATGAGGTAGGACCATACCATAAAGTTTAACAAATTTTTTTAAGGCCACTTGTATTTTGAATATAGTGATGACAACTAATGATGAGGAGCTTATTTATATAAGCTACCTAAAATATTCGGGTATCATATCTTTCTATTCAAGTAAGGAACCTAACACCCTTCACACAAGGAATCCTATTTTTTCACAAAAGCCATCCAATGATTTCTAGATAGGTTTAGTCTAGAATTTAACATCACGTGCTAAGTATGATGTCATGTGGTTTAACATCATGAGATTTAAACGTTTTCATGTATTTTAATATCAAATGACTAGGATTTGGTTGAGACTTATGAATGAATCTTCCCATTTCCGAATATATAGACATTAAGGTATCTATATGAGTTATAAATTTTTTCATTCTGAGTAATGATATAGGGAAGTGAAGGTATATACATGACATACAATAGTGTGTTGCCTAAGTTATCTTATGGAGAATTGTCGGTATGTGCAGACATACATGAGTGTGTCACTCGGGGGATGCAAAGAATCCGTAATGGTGTGAGTTTATATTACACAACTCTACTTCCTAGGTGCTTGTAAGGAGCAGTGATGGTACGAGTGGGTATTACTTAAGTGTGTTTCAGGGGTGCTACTAAGGAGAAGTGATGTATGTATGGGGACTACCCATGTTTTTTCTTAGCTGTTGTTAAGGAAAAATTATGGTAAGTGTGTTGATTACATAAGTGTGCTATAAAAGTACTTCTAAAGAGAAGTGAAGGTGTGAGTGGGGATAATTCAATTTTGTATCTCTAGTTCCTTTATGGAGAAGAGATTGTATTAGTGTGGTTTATGTGATAGTGCTACACATTATGGTGGAGAGAATATCACTCTTACCATATGATCCATCTCCATTAAGGAATCCCATGTTCTTCCCATGGTGAATATTTGGTTTTTCACTCAATGTATCATATTCTTATTAACATAGGGTTATCTATAGTTTAACTTAACGCATATAATATGTTGGGATATGTAGTTTAGCATCATGTATCTAGAATTTTATGTGTGTGACTTACACACTAGAATCTTAATTCCTTCTTCCTTGTGTCATATTATGAGGTAATCTTGTGTTATTGATTAAATAGTTACTATAATTGGGTATTAAACCTTATTAAGAGAGTCGTGGGGGTTTCTTGGGAGTATTAGTATTATATGTGGGGCATACTTTCTAGGTTTTCCCATTCTTTACCCCTCAAGCTAGGTAATGAGGGAATCTCGACCCACTAATGGGTTGGGGAATATGATTTGGTATTTTACATTATAATGTGTTTTATAGGGGATACATGGGGTTCTTCTATATATATAGAGGCATAAGTTATTATAGGATAGGGTTCATTCCCAATAGAGGGGGAATTATACATTTACCTATAAATGTAATCATAACAAACATAGTTAAATTCCCCTTAATGAGACGTATTATACCTTTTATAGTCATGTGACAAAGAAAATTTTTGTTCCTTATAAGTTTATACATACAAGATTATATGAAGATAATTTTATGGTTATTCATCCAAGAACTATGGAATATAATATTTAGAGCCATATATTGAGGCCTAGGGTTTTGTATTATACTCAAAGCATGTGGTATTATATGCTCGACAAAAATAAATCTCATTATTTTCACATGAAGAATCCAATTCTCATTACATAGGGTATAATGTAGTTTACTTTGTTCCTAAAAATGAAATTAGGTATAACATTCATATAATTTTGATGATTTGGGAAAACTTCTAAATTGGAACTTTTTAGATTAACTAGTAATATCGATCGGTTGAGGAGGATTTAAAAATATCTTATACAGTATTTTGACTAAAGATAATTGAGGTGACCAAGAGTAATATTCAGACCCATAGAACAATGAATGGACCATGATTAATAAATTTAATCAAATTTTTTAGATATCCAATATAATTATATCAACTCTTGGTAATATATGGGGTGGTTGTTAATGTTATACATGTCGCAACCCAAAATTACCTTGCATCGTGTCAAAATGATCTCAATGTGACTCTTGGTTTTTCATGTGGTTCTGTGAAGGTATGCTGGGAAAATTAAGGTTGTGTCAGAAAACATTTTATTATGTTTAAAAACTTAAGGTAATGTCCTTACACATTTCCATATACTGGGAATCATTATATTGTGTCACACAACTCTAGTGGTGCATGAAAATGATATTGTGAGACACGTTATCTAAAAGACTAAATTTGGAGAACACTATTTAATGAAATTTGGAGTTTCAAACAAAAATAAGTCTCATGAAATGATATGATCTAGTATAGAAATCCTTATATAGAAAATTTGGTAAAAAAACTCTAGCAAAAACCCATGTATTTCAGGACATAGATGGGCAATTTCATAGAAGATTGGGTTTTAGGGTTTACATGAAACAAAAAACATCAATATGAATGATCTGAGAGCTTCAACACTTAAATCCAAAACTCATCCCCCAAAAAATGGGGTGGTATTTATATATATATATACATATATTCATTTTTTTTATTTCTCACAAGTTTTATTATGTAATGAAACTTTGGTATGTTTTGTAAATTTTGTTGTTGTGCAAAAATTTCCACTATTTTTAGCTTGGATTTTTTTTCATATATCTTATTAATTTTACATTTTCTCTCTAACAAAATATGTTGAATTTTTTTTAAATATTTTCATATACTTTTTTAATGTTTCACGACATTGAGGACTTTTCTCTATAATCATCTTTATATGACATTTTTGAAATTTTAAATTTTTGTGCCCAATAATTTTGATACATAGGTCTATTTGGGATCCATTAATAGAAAAATTAAATCATATGAAATAATATTATCTATTTTCAAATATTTTTTCGAATTAGGACTTATATAATGAATTTTTAAGTATTGACTTTTATTTTAGGAAAATAATGTCAAATATATGTTTGCTTATTTTTTCATCACACTTTGTATCAAATCCTGCATTTAAATAATGTATTTTTAGCCCCAAACACTAGAGTGTGAGACTAGGATGACTCAAATTCGATAAAATAATTATATAAATGATTTTATAATTGAGAAAAGGGGCTTATGTTTCAATATATATGGATTTATCAAACTTATAGACATGATGAAATGATTTACCATGTTCAAAATCTTTTAGTTAAAAATAATAATTTTTTGAAATAAATCTATTTATGAAAACACACTTTCAATTCACTTATTTTTACTAAAATTCTAAATGAGTCACAATAGTATAAGATAATTCAAATGGCCTCCAAATATGTATAAAAGATAAATGGTTTCTACACAATTTATTCCTTATGATTAAATATATCCTTCTACTACCAATCTGACATTATTTATCCAAGTATTGCATAATATTTCAGTAATATTCTTGAAAATACACTTTATTTAAATCACTTATTAATATTCAAGAGGTCTCACTAATTCCCATACTGTATTTCTGGATTAGTGGATTAACACATATTATATATAGATAGAAAAATCTGGATCATTCGACACTTCAGATATATCACTTGTTACTATCTATGATAAAATAATATTTATAGAAAAATTATTTGTTATAATATTTCATTTTTGAATATGAGGGTTGATATCATTAATGACACTATCAATAATATTATCTTTAATATTTTACAAACTCAGTGTGTACATATTTTATAGTATCCCTTAGTTTGATATACTTCTATTTAAATTATCTGCACAGTTGGAATTGAATCATCTAGGATTAATTCCTTGTAGATATATTTAATCATATCAATTATTATATTCATATCAAAAGGGATCATTTCACTAAACTTAAATTGATAAAATTTCTCAAAAACCATATTTATTTTTATTATAAACCCTTTAAACCTTATTTTATGTCGAGTATGACAAAATACTCAATAATCAAACATGGAATTTAAATTTAATAAATTCTAACCGGTTTTTTGAGAAAACAAAATCCATTAAAACACTGTAAAATATCTAACTTCAGGATTTCCCTATTTACATAATATGAAAGTAGGTTTCTTAAGGATATGATTACCTTGAATATCATTCATCACATAATAAATAGTGTCAAAAAATTCTACCCAAAAATATATAGGAATATTATATTCAATAATCATGGTTCCAACTATCACTTATATGGTCTTATTTTAAATTTATACACTTATTTTTTTGGGGTGTAGTTAGATCATATTAATTATATAAATATTAATTATCATTTTATAGTCTCATAATGTAATGAATTTATAACTCTGTTTTAAGATCATTTAAAATAAAACATTCATAGATCATTTGACATTTTCAACAAAATTATAGTCTAAAGAGATATTTCTAAAAACAATACTCTAACAAGATAAGAAATATACCCAAGTAACTTCAGTGAAATCATACACCTTAAATAATTATACAATTTTCTAACATAATGTTTTCCATGTTCTATTCTTAAAAAATATAAATGAACAATTTAATGTGGTATGGTTAAACTAATCTCATTTAGGAACATAAAACATTCCTTATATTTCTTTACATTAAAAAAGTATTAAAAAAGTATTCACATTAATATCAAGAAATGACAATAAATTGTTATAATTAGATAGTTTACAGAATAATATGCATTTACATATAACCAATATTCTTTGATAAAAATTAAAATTAGGCTTTAAATATTTTAAATGGAAGTATCATTTAAATTAATAGTGTAAGAACCTTTTAATCAATGAGTAAAAACTAGAATTATGCTTAAATACAAGGGATTTATCATGTTTGAATTTAACTATAATGTCACCTTCACATAATTATGAAATACTGAAATTGATATTCTATAAAGTATTAATATTATTTATTATTATTATTATTATTATAGAATCCATGAAACAAAATTCTATAAAACATTTTATTTTACCATTGGAATTACCTCAAAATATTAAATGGACTTTATCGCATGTGTTGAACATTTTGATTTGGGATAGTTCTATTATCATGTTTCATGTGTACGCACTATTCATTTACTAAAATTCATTCATAGTCCTTCCAAGATATTATTTCTTATATTATGAAAAATATTTTTACTTTGGTACCCATTCAACTTGGGGTCTAACTCAATAACTTACACAACCTGTTTGTACCCATATATAATTAATAGAATTAGTAAATGGGAATTTACATGAAAATTAATTATAGGCTTTATAATTTCACAAATATTGAGGTTGTATTAGTGAAAAATAAGTGGCATAAGGTACCATCATAACATAATTAAAACATATTTTAGCATAAATTATTATATGGGTGGTTTTTGTAAACAAATTTCTATATATATTTGGATATTTTCAATTATCTACAATGTCATTCCTTTACAAAGTGTCCCTTTAAAAGATCATTATATTTTAATATTTTATATCTCAATTTTGAAATTAGAAAATACTTCAATGACACAACCTTTCCCACAAAGATCCCACCTAGAACGATATTTATGTTGATTTTTCCACCCCAATCCCACATATAATGTGTAAAAGGTGAGTGACTATAACCAATAAGGAATAACATACCATGTAAGTCCATAGAATATGAACCTAAAACAAAACTATGCATATACATATCTTGAAAAAATTAATAATAATAAATGGAAATTCATGACTAAAAAATAAAACATATATTACAAATTTCAATCATCCTTAGAAAAATAGGTACCCACTCAACAAAAAAAATATAATAGAAGAAAATACCATCATATAGAAAAGTTTAAAATAAAAAAATGTAGTAACCCTTGACACAATCTTCAGTAGTTTCCATCACTACCAAACAACAATCAGAACTGGCTCTACTAAATCCATATCCTTCGTGGTCGACTGTTATATAAACAATCACTCTATAAGAAACAACATGTATTGGTGCGATATCAATATATGGGATAGTATAAACATACATAATTGGATTCCCTAAAATAATAAATGATTGAATGACTTTTAAATTTGAAACCAAAGACAAAGGAAAATACAACACTTATATATTCTTTAAGATAACAGAAGTAATGCATTTATAATGACATAGAATATGTCTAATAATATCATGTTATATAGGTAAACATAGATTCTTGGTCAAATAAGATACTCTTATCATCCAAATCACCATCTTTCAGAAATCCATATCATTCTCCATTGAAAATGTATATAATGATACATGGAAATCGTTATACCTTCTCATAGAAAGAGATGGAAAATTGAACTCCCAAATCTAACAAAAAAAATTTATACATCCCCCATTACACTAGAAATTTAAAGGGAGAAAACAACTTGGTCGCATGATAAAATAATAACAACAAAAATTCACATGATTCATAGTGGTAATAAATATAGAGGAACCCTTGTATAAAATATAACCAATTTGTGATCAATGATAACCCCATATAAACCTCTACTTTTTTGACAAGAGGGTCATCAACCCTAATGTGTAAACATAGTATTTATTACATAATGACTCCCTATTTCATGGGAACCTATCAGGAAATGTTTCTACAAGAAAACCAAAAATCAAAAGGTTAACTAAAATGCAGGACCCATACCTCATGAAGGCATTGTATATTGGTGTAACAACTCCATGTATGGGGGAATTAGACCCATTTTGTGATAACCCAATTATTTTTAATAATATATCTTTTTTATAGATTATTAATATTCCTTATTTAGAATTTTTATGTGTATTACAAAAATTATATATGACTACATTATGTGTCCAAATATATTATATAAACAACTAGATACAAATTATAAATTTCAAATTATTATTTTTCCTTCAGGGTATAAAATATATTTCATACAAAGGATAAATATATTTACATATTATGATTTGTAATTTTTTAAATATAAATAATTATTTAATTATCATAGATTCTATAAATTTATGTTTATTATAAATCTATGGATATATATTTTTTATCAATTAAGTAATTTTGTAAAAACAAAAATATGGGGTTTCATTTGAGTATTGAATAGTTTTATTCTAAATATTTTTTTTGTTTTATTTTAAATTTAAAATTCTAAATAAAAAAAAATATATTTTATAAAATAGTATTCATTTTTTGATTTATCATAACAAACTTCTCTTAGGGTAAAATTACATGGCCTCATTTTTAGAAAAAAATTTGCATCCCTTTTATGAAATAATGGTAATTTTGATAATAAAATTATATTATAATGATGAATAAATAATTTTACATATTAAATACAATCATTTATATTTTTAAAAATAAATTTCTCTATCTTTAATTGATTAATGTTCTGGCTTTTAATTTCTAAATATTATAAGAACAATTGTTTTAAGGTATTTTTATATAATTTTATTGAAATATTATTATTTTTATTTAAATTGTTGAGTTGTCAAAATTTTTCTGTTTAATTTTTCAATTAAAACAATAATATTTTCTCACAAATTTTAATCAAAATTTCATTTTTGAATTAAATTGATTAGATGAGGGATTCTAAATTTCTTATGTTTTAGGTATAATTATTTTGAATGTACTTTTTAAAAAAAATTAATTATTTTTATTGAGGGTGAAAATTAATTGATAATCCATTAATATTTTTTTCAATGGATCTTTAATTTATTATTTTACTTTTTTTATGAAATACCATATAGATTTTTTCAAACTCCTGTAAGATATTTTTTCAATATCTCCCAAAATAAATTTCATTTGCATCCACATAAGTTATTTTTTATTGTTCATATGACAATTTGATTCATGAAAGAAATTATCCCCATATGGGAAAATTTATTATCACTTTATATTTCAAATTTTTCTCATAGTGTAGATTTTAGCACTACTAAGGATAATTGAAATATCCTTCAAGCTTAGGGGATGTTTCAGTTGAACCTCATAATAAAATTCTCTTTAAATGTTCCAAAACATTGCAACAAAGTTTAACGAATGATGAGGCCAAATGAGTACAAAATTGAAGAAGATGCAATATTAGTAGTAATAATGGAATTCAAACAAGGTAGAATCAATCATAATGATGCTCAATTTGAAGTCAATGAATAATAACAAGAAGAAGACACTAGGATGAATGGGGTCCAAATATTGAATTATATGGATAATAAGGTTCTCAGTCCTATTATATGATGGAAGTTTTGTGACTAATCTCCACTAGGATAAAAAAATGTGAGATTTCTATTGTATAAAGATGATATTTATTGTTTCATTGAAAACCCAATAGAAATATCTACTGAATACCATATCATTTACTGAATATATGAATTATTTTGTGCATCTAGCTAAGAACATGTGAATTATTGATGGAAAAGTATCTAATAAATTGATGTCATGTCATGTTTAAGGAAATAAGAGATAAATTGTGATCAAATAAGTGATTTTTAAAAGTATGATATAGATTGTTAAGAATTTATTTAATATTACCAAAGACAAGTGGATAATAATTTGATTGTTGGTTTGTTTTTAAAGGACTGACTTGATGAAAATAGTGGTGAACTGTAGCTCTCAATTTCCATGACATTTGAAACAATTTTTAATGCGTGAAAGGTGGTAAATAGAAGTTCTTTATTTAATTATGGTTAGTTTATGTGTCTTTTTTATGTTGATTTATTTGTTATAGGTGAGTAAGTACCAATACAAGGTGAATAAGTCAACTGGATTGTCCCAGTTTCCTAGAAGACAATGTGTAGCTGAGAATTGAATATTATTGTAAGTAAATTTTAGGAACCTAATTTTATTATATTGGATGATTGATATGCTCTTTTAATAAGTTTAAATATGTAAAATCACTAATTGGGATAATGGTTTTCTTAAGGATGATGATGAACTAATTAATGTTTCTTGAACTTTCATGGGTATCAAAGAACCAAACTATAGTTGAATAAATTTATTGGAAATTTTAGTCAATAATTTAAGTGGATACAATTTATATTCAATTATTCATATATTCAATATATTTTAACGGATTTATGAGGGTTCATGGATGATGTTTTCAAGTTAACATTTTTAGAAACTAGAGTAATTATTGCGCCAATAAAAGTTTTTTGGCTGTTTGATTTAATGTTTTTAAAAAATTAATGTTATAGTGATGGAATGAGAAACTATTTACATTCCCACTTGGATTTATAAATTTTTGGTGTGGAATTGTGTTAGATTGTTATAGGGAAAATAAAAAGGGGACTCATTAAAATAGATAATTCATTGATTAATATACACATATTCATTAAGTTCAAGACATATACATGACCATAATCTAGGTAATCACTCTAACTAGACTAAATAGTCAGTGAGGATCTAGATAAAGGGGAATTTACCAATATAAAAGTTACGTTTTCCCTTTATAATTTCTATTATCCTTTTGGATTGATGTAATTTTGAATTTTCTTCCTACAATGAACATGTGTAGTAAAATATTTTAGGGAACCGTTATGAGGTTAATTAAACTTTATTTTCCTATTTTTTTAAAGTTAAATCATATTTTTATCTTTCTATTCTTTGATATAGTTCGTTACTTTCATTTGTAAACTCTAATGAATAATTAATAAAATAATATAGAATTAGATTCTTTCAATATTTTTAAATCAATTATCTCTACACTGAGATTGAAAAATTAAGTTGATTTTTACTAGATGTTAAAAATGTGTCTTTTTATACTATGTTATCATTATCAATTCATCATTAACATTATTTTTTTCTAATACTTGTAAAATATAATTAATTTTCACTTTTAACCGAACTACTTAGTTTGAAAAATTTTGAATTTCTATTTTCTCACTGAAGAATCATATTTATCCCATGTTTTGATAATCATACCAATCTTTTGGAGAGTTTACTAGGAATGGTTTTTCATGAAGTGATATATAGGTGATTCAACTAATATTATTTACAACTTATTTTCCCTTCTATTATTAATCATGGTGAAAGTGTATAGTTATTTTCTCAGTTTAGTTTGATCTAATTTTCCATAAATCCATCATTACTCAACTATAATATTTTTTATTATTTTTTACCATTTTGTTCACTTTCACAACTAATTTTTCATCACATAAATTTTTCACCATCATCTATATAATAGTTTTTGTTTTTTATCTATTTTTATTGGTTTTATTTTGAGTTTTGATCATAGAAAAATTTACCTTCCTAATGGTAAAAACGTAATTTCCACTATTTAGTGACAAGTAGGAATTTATTATTTGGATTTGACTGATTTTAAATTACATTTAGATTAAAAAATGGAATCATTTCTATTGATATCATGTTTTACCAAAATGGGAATAAAACCAATCAAAAAATTTATTTTAAAAAAATTATTAAACATTTATTAAATATTTTTATTTTCCATACTTTTTTGTGTTGTTTTCATATTGGTCACACTATATTTTTCATGGGCTCATAGGAATTATATAAAATATAAAAAAATATTTTCATTAATGGAATTAAAAATAATTTCAGTACCATTAAGAAAAAGAAAAACTTTAAAATTTGGAATCTATAAATTTATATATATGATATCTTAAATGAAAATAAAATATTTTTCCCACCTCAACATAAAATTAAATTTATGAAAAACATATACTTAAGGATTTTTAAACTCCTTTATTTTCAAATAATAATTATTTTTTATGGTTATCCTCAAAGTCTAGTAACTATGAAATAAAACAATATAACCTTTTTATGTTACCCACATTTAACGGTAATCCAATTGAAGATTATTTTTAATTTGTTAGATATTTCTAAAAAAATTAGAAATTAACTTTGTATTGTCTTAGTGAAGAGTAATTAAGGTTCATATTGTTCCCTTTTTTACATAAAAAGTAATACTATAAGTTAGTTCCAAAAACTATATTTAAACATATTTGAAACGTAAGACAAGTTCTGCAAATCTTTTTTTAGGAAAATCAATATTATTAACATACCCAAATAGGTGATATATAATTCACTAGTTTTTCCTAGATTGTGTTAAAATTTTCCATGGTACATGGGAGATATTTAGATCACTCATTATGTTATTTTCGAATAACCAATTATCTTTTAAATTCTTGAGGGAAACCTTCAACAATTTTATAACTCATATAATCCAACAATATTAGATAAATCATATAGTGGGGAATTTAAAAAACTAATTTCTAAGTAATAATGATAAATATTTAATAAACAAGCTCAAAAATATCAATACAAAATTTTTAGATAAGGTTCATTTATATTGATGAAAAAAAATATTTCACACATTCTTAGCCTCAAGACATCAGAATTTTCATTTATATCTCACTTATAGAAGAATATAACCATTATTGAATGATATTTTATACTAAAACTACTTTTTAAATTCCTATCTACCCATTAAACAAGATGAACATTCCCAGTTTAGAAAATATTAGGGATGAAATTAAGTTAACAATGACCCATTCTCAAATAACAGCAATGATGGTAACAAAAATCACCAAAACCTATCATGGAGAGACCAAAGTGTAATGAAAAACATTCACCCATATATATTGAAATAATCCCAAGAATAAATTTATGAAAATTATTAAACCATATAATTACTATATTAATCTAGAGTTTTTGGTTAAGTAGCTGGTAAATAAGGAATATTATAAAAAAAATATCATTCATAACCTTGATACCGAAATGGGAAAGAAAAATAAAAAATAAGTGGAAAAGATAAGAGAAAAATACCCATTACAAAATAGATTAATCCTAAATAAAATTTCCTAGTTTTTACCACAATAATTGGTCATAACACTAAAAAATAATTTTGGGTAAATACTTGGGATGTTGTGATTAATGATTAAAGTGATTTTCAGAATGAAAATATGACAAAAGATAAATATATAAAACTTGAAAGAAAGGTCCATGTGGAAATAATTGATAAATATTTACATGAAAATAGTATAGAAATAAAATAATGTAGAAATAAATCATGTATGTGAAGGAAAAATTTGGGATTAAAGAAAAAGATATGGAGTAACCAATATTATGCACATATTCCCCTCTCATTCCATCCCCCCTAATGAGTCAATATAAATAAGAATAATGAAATTTATTATTTGAAATTCAATGGCATGTGTAAAACGATTAATTTTAATAAATCCTCTGCTAATATATTAAATAAAATCTGATCATATGTCAGAGTTCATAAAATATTTTTAGATAATGAATGAAACGTTGAATAAATGACTATTTTTTACCTATATGAAGAATATAGTATTTTCTTACAAAAAAGGTTTCCTAAAATGTTATATGACACTGGAATATTTTGTATACTTGTAGAATAAGTTATATTGGGGAGAAAATTTACATTTTTGTCCAACAATATAGTATTTATCTTATGTTTTTTTCATTATTTAAAAAATTATTTGTTGGGAAAATAAAATCCATTTCTCTATCAACTTAGTTCGCTGATAGGTATATCACTCAACCCATTAGAAGTGTAGATTGACTATTAGTCAGTGTAGGAAATCTCACATTTTCCATTGATTTATACCTTCTAGAAACAATGTGTGAAAAAGGGTTCTAATAGTTCTGGGTATATCATTCATAGCAATATGAGGTGTTGTTATGGATATTTCGAAGGGAAAATTAGTTTTTCATACTGTTGATGAACATGAAAAACTGATTTTTTTTTACAAATATCATACTAGAATTAATTTTTAATATAATTAACGTAGTTGCGTAAGTTTTTATATTGGATATTTAGAATTATACTTATTGACCGTTTGATTAAATAATTCAATGTTCGGTTAAATAAAATGATAAGATAAATTTATTTAATTTGAGTATATAAAAGAACCTGAAATTTTAGGATTTCGTGATAGGATAAATAAAAATAATATTTATAATAACAATTAAGTGGTGAAACATGAAGAGATACATGACTTAGAAAGAATCACTTAGGTTATTATACAACACTAATCGTTATTTCATTATGAGAAAACCTCTTTTCAAGTACCGAACATGGATTTAGAATAAGAATTTATTAATTCGAGTTTTGTTAACCAATCTATGCAAGTTTATCATTTATGATTAAGTGTATTAAATTTATAAAATATTTGGGAAATTATTTTTTAATCACTACTACTAGAAAAAATGACATTACTCAATATGAACATGGTTTTTTTCTTAATGGTTTCTAACCTACTTGGAGTGATGTTTTAAATAATAATTTACAAACTATATTTGAATAATTCACTTAATTTGAGTCTAGAAAAGTCTCTAAAATTTATATTTTAATTTTGGAATTTTATTTATTAGGACGTAAAATAATCGGTACCTTGATTCACAATCTGTTTTGGGATAAGTTCATGAAAAGTTTATGTATGTTTCCGCTGGTTGTGTACCTATTTATACAAATTTGAAACCCGCAATTTTTGGGGGTAGTTGTGAGAGTATTTTTTATCATTTATGATATATTTTTGGGAAACTATCACCAATTTTTAAATCTAAAAATTATGTTTTGGGAATTTAAATAATGGTATGAAGCAGAATATTACATGTTCCTTTGGAATATGTATGGGAGAATTTGTTTATTTTTGGAGTTCTGAAACACTTAGAGATTAATATTATTAATTATTTTTACAATAATAACATATAATTGAATAAGAAAACACCATTTCATTGTAAATATATCTAGATTTTAAGGTGAAGGTCTGGATAAAAAATTAAAACATAGCACTACATGTGAGGCAACCCAGGATTTTTTTAATTTTTTCTAATAGTTTTCCCTTTAAACAAAACCTCCCTCAAATTGATTCATTGTACAACCCCGTATCTTATCATTATATAACTCTTTCCTCATTCTTATTTTAATCTTGAATTTATTTTACTTTATTGTTATATACTCTCACTTTTTACACATGTCACATATTGGCATGGATCACTATTTCAATAGTAACTGGACCAGTTTGCAACAAGTCCTTAATCTCACCTCCCCAAATAGAATAGGATTTATACTAGAAATAAGGTCCTAGATGGTGTTAATGGGGAAACTATTCCCTAGTATCGGAGTAATAAAATAGTGTAAATACTTAAACATCATCAATAATAGTAAATAATCAGTTCATGGAATGAATAAATATAAACAAGTCTACAATAAATGAAATAAAGTAGAGGTACAAATATAAATCTCCTAAAAAATATTCATCACCCACTCGGTTGACCACATATACAAGAATAAAATAAATAAATAAAACTTACCGGACTCAACTACTAACTCCAAGTTGAACTAGATACATAGTCTCTAAAGACCCTGGTGATATGAACAAGCTGAATCATACGAATCCCACATCAGATGATCCACTATAAAATGAAACTAGGTTCAGTGACCAATCCATCATGAATTTGTGATCAACATGAAATCACAATTAATTTATGAATTCATATTGAATTAAACAAATAGGGGGTGAGAAATAAATCGCAATAGTGAACCACCTACGGTGAACCTATAACCTACTATCATATGTTCATACTCGTGACATATACCCAACCTAACTGAGATGCATATAGAATAATAAAAAAATAAAAACATTAACTATAATTGGTTCGATGATTTTGTTTAACTAACCATGATACATCTTACATAGGAAATGTATTTGAGAAAGAAATGTAACCATAGGAGGATAATATTTTTGTACAAGGGATCACCCATACTCAACTCAAATAAATAATGTAGGATTCTATGTATCCATTAGATATCCTATAAATAAGGAATATATATGGTTCCCATTCCACTCAAGTAATTTGTAAATAGTGGAACCCAAAAATCATCTCAACATCCCCTTATCTAGTTTTTTTGTAGGGATCTTAAGTCATGGTCTGTAGAAAATTAATAAGTTAGAACTACGATAAATCCATAAGGGGATGAAAATTTTGTTATATGTAAAGAATACACTCATGATTCAAGATAATAAATCAGTGTCTATTAAATAATTAGATCAATAGACCATTCCTAGACTTTCCTATAAAATTATATAATTGTTTCATTAGTAATTGTTTTTCATTAATAGTGTAAGTAAAAGAGATTTATCATCACTATAGAAGTCCTAATAATTTGAGTAATATAAAAGGGTTGGCATTAAAAGTTCTCATAAAAAGAAATGATAATGTCCTCCTTTCTCAAACATACAAAAAAATGCTAATAAAGGTGCAATTATGAGTGAGTTTTTTATCTATGTCAAACACTGCCTTTGTCACTAATCTTTTTGCACTGTTAAAATTCCCCTTTATTAGTGTTAAAAAATTTCTGATAGAGACCTCTATTATCAAATCTTTTTTTATGAGTGGTTAAAGGGGGTTAAATTTTTTTTTTGAACCTATTCTAGCCCCTCACATTTATCATCACTTCCAACCCCCCTTTATAAACACTTTTACACAATAACTTGGGTGCCCCTATCAGTGCATTACATAATTGTAGCCTCCTATACGTGCCCCTACTTCCAAGGATTTTTGAATGTGAGACACCCCCTCGTATGCCCACACCTTTTCCCCAACCATATATTTCTTATTCTAAATTTTATGATATATCTATATATTTATATATTTTTTATTAAATTTTTATCCATATATTTATATATATTTATGTATATATATTTAAATAAATATTTGAAATATTTTTTATGGTCTATGTTTGTGTATGTGTGTGTTTATAAAGAAATACATACATACATATATATATATTTATATATGTGTGTGAATCTATAAATATAATTATACATATTATATTTATTTACCGATATTATATATTAATATTTATATACATATATTAGAATATTGAGATATATATATATATATATACGTTAACACACAAATATATATATATATATTAATTGTATAGGTACATATATTCATATATTTTTATATTAAATAAAATGGATAATATTTTTTATTTAAATAAGGTTTATATATTTTGAGAAATATTTTATATGTAAATATGTTTACAAATTTTTTATGAAATTAAAATTTTATTTATGAATATATACAAAATGTGTATAATTTCTTATATATTTGATAATAAATACCTGTACAATATAAAAAATGAAAAAAAATTAAAAACCATAATATCAATATGAATGTAAGCTCTAGGAATAAATTCAATCTCCACTAAAAAAAGATACTAAAAACCCCTTAAATGAGGCTGAAATTCCACCGAATGTTAAAAATTGGGATTCCCTTACAAAAACCTCATTTTTTGGAGGCCTTCCTGGACTTTTACTTTGATAAATGTGTATTAAGGTTATCCCTAGTCACTAGTTCATATCGATCATTATAAGATTTGATTTTATATGTGGTAGAGCTCAAATAGATACCCATATCAAAATTTATGCATGTTAGAAGTACAAGAAATATTTTTAACCTATTTTAAACTGTTTATTATTTTTTTGATTTTGTATATCTTCATATTGTTATTAAATGACTGTTAGTCAATAATTATTATAAAATTATTAATTGATATTTTTTAATTATTTTATAATCTATATTTCAATAAATATCTTATATATTATTAGTAATTATAGACATAGCCTTATATAAATCATATGTAAATATCTTTATTTGGATCTATTGTGGAGAACCTATAAAAAATTTAAAAATTATGTATATAAGAGTGATAAATAACACATATCTATATAATTATAGATATTATGAAAATTTTTTATAACTCATTTGACTATGGTTGATGTTCCAATGAAACATTGGACGTATCGATTGAACAAGATGAAAACGACCAACACTATTTTAGAAAATAAATGATATATGATAATAAAAAAAAGGAAAATAAAGAAAGGGTAATGAAAAATTAATGGGTTTGTAGTAAACTAAATAATTAATATAATTTTATTACCCAAGAGAGTATAGGATATATGAAACGATTTGAGATTTAAGGTATGGTATTTTTCTTTTAATCCTTTTTTTAAATGTGTTTAAATTTTCCTTCCAATTACTTATCATTCATGTCCAGATTATTTCAAGAATGTTATTTTTTGCACATAAATAATTTGATGACATAAATTCATATTATTTTTTACATTACATAAAAAATTATAACTAAATCATTTTAACATCTAATTTATGGGTCATTTTTTCTTTCTTTATAAATGTTTGAAATAATGCTTTTTAATATTAACCACTTGATCTAATTTTCTTTTCATCATGTTCGTTCTTTATCCTGAAGCTTCATCTCTATGTTTTTATAATTCTAAAAAGAAAATAAAACTCCCATTTTTTAATGTATATTAATTTTTTAAAATTTATCAATGAATAAGTTATTTTTTATTTATTTCATGTGAAAACTATAAGTGACTATAATTTTGGGTTCAAATGAATTATTTATGAGTTTTGTGAAGAAATGAAAGATTCTATGTTTTTTATTCATGTTTTGGTTCTTGAATGTTTTATATGAAGATGGGTGGGATGATATATCCCCTACATTCAATGGGAAAAGATTTATTCTTCATTGATATGGTTTTTGGATTAATGGGTTATGTTATTACATTATGGGTGCATGATTGTTGAATTAATTTATTAATTCATTCCATTATAAATGACTCTATAATTATATTGGTAGGTTATTTAAATCAAATTTTTATATGAATATGATGTCCCAAGAATCCTTCATGATTATTATTTTTGTATCATGCTTATATATCGTATGATTTATGAAAAACATTAGTCAATGATGTATATTTTTACTATGTTTTTTATTATTTGATATAAATTTATATTATGTAAAAAGGAATACAAATATCCTGGTTTTTCATGTTTTTAATGAACAAGCATGTTTACATTCATTTTATATACCCAATAGAGCATTATTTTTTCATCCCATATTTTTAAATGATTTTATATGATTTAAGGATATGTAGGAACTATAGTAGAGTCAATCTACCAATTATTGAGAGTTATCTTGAAAAAAACAAGGGTATTTTAAATGAAATGAAGGTTTCGGTTTAAAGAACTATTTTTATTGGAACATGTTTATACCATGTTGAAGTGTTAATTTTATCATGTCATGTTTTTACCAATCGTATAAAATTTAAAACCTAAAATATCATGTGAATGTATAATGGTAAAATCCTTCTATGAAAATTGAAATTATAGGATAATTATATTTAGGTAGTAACTATTGGTATGAAATCAGGGTTTTGATGAAATTAATGGTTAGTAAAGACAATTTAGTAATGATAGTTTTTGCTAATATTATCATGGGGTAGTTTTTTATAACACCAGCGGTTGAAATGTTGAATTATCTATTTTATGGCTAATTTTTTATGTTTTTTTGCAAAGGAAACATGGTGAATTGTGTTGGATTAATACAAGAAATAACATTTCATTTGAATTATAAAATTGAAATGGTTGGAGTTATAGGTTTGTAATTTTTTATTGAATTAACTCATTTAAAAAATATATAAATTATATTAATTATATAAGACATCAAAAAAACTCTTTGTAAAGAAACATGTCAATAGAGGATCAATTCATGCACCAATTTTGCTAAAACATTTTTTTGGATCCTCAAATCATGTGGTAGACGAAGGATGTATCAATTATTTGGAAAGTATATTTGAAGTTTTGGGTTTTTTATAGAATTAGAAGGTAACACTTTTAATCTAATATCAGAATTTGAAGTCATTAGACGGTGGTATTTAATTAATAATAGTGGAAAGAAGAATGAGATTGATATTATGGAGTAGAAGATATTTAAAAATCATTTCAATGATAAATGTTCTGTGAAAATGATACAACGTATAATGGAAATGAAATTTATGGATTTAAATAAATAGTAATATGAATCAGTGTCTATTTTTTAATGAACATTTTATCATATTTTCATGTAATGCATTAAAAATTTTCTCAACCCTGGAATTATTATTCATAGACTTTAAAAAAATTAAACCATGTATACAAAGGAAATTGATCATTTGAGAATTTATATGTTATGAAGAAATTTTTCTATTTTTGGAGAAGGTGGAGATGGATTTTATCAAATCATATAAAACCTTAAATCTTGAATATATGAAATGGCCAATTTTGAAATATATAGAATGTTCTTATAGGACAAAATCTAATGTAAAGAGAATACAATTTTTTTATACACTATATGTGGAAAAATTATTTTGGTGAGTATCTAATGGGATCTATTTGGTGTTGTATGTGTGTAAAATACTGAAAACTTACTAAATATTACAAATAAATAGGTTATAATCATGTCAATAATGTAAAAAATGGTTAACCAAAGCCTTATCGGGATGCATATTCAATATTTCATTGATTTAATTTTCATAAAATTTTACATTATAAAAATAAATGTATTAGGATGAATTCTCATAATGGAGATAAAATATTTCAAAAAATATATAATTTTAACTAATTAAATTTCTATTATGTATGAGAACATAGATTCTAAGACAATATCATAAAAGGTATTAATTGTTTTTATAAAGGTTATCTTGTTTTTAAAATAGGAAATATAATTAGATTGGTGTTGATAATTATTATAAAATGATTCATAATTCTAATTGTATAAATTTTATGACAAAGACTGGTAAAAGTTTTATGAAGGAATTTGGGTGATTAAAATATCTAGTGAGAGGCTATCAAGATATATTAATAAGTGGTATTTTATATAAGGTAAAAAGAAAAATATTGAGGTCACAATTTCTGTAAGGGGGAGATTGTGATGACCCATGTATTTTTGATAAATTTTCTCTTTTATAATTTATTAATATTCATGATTAATAATTTATATATTCACTTTCAATTATTATATATAATTAAATTATGTCTCATAATATATTACATCATAAATTAGATACCAATTATATATTTTAAAATATTTTTTTACATCATGACATAAAATATGTTTTATTTTAAATATAAATATATTAACATAATATGGTTTGAAATTTCAGCAATAAAAAGAATTATATAACTATTAGATATTCTATAAATTTATTTTTTTTATTGTATTTATATTCATATTATCAAATAAATAATTTTATCAAAATATGAATATAGATTTTCATTTGAGTAATGAATAGTTTTAGAAAAAAATATTTTCTTACAATTTTATTTAAAAGATAAATTTATATATTCTATAGTTTTAATAAGATATAATGGAATTAATTTGTGGATTCATCCTGAAAATCTTAGTTTAGGTTGATTTTTTATGATTTTTCTAAAAAGGATTATTTTTGTGGGAATGGTGAAATGTATACTTTTTACAAATATTGTAACCTTTATGACATCATTTGGATAGAAGCCTAAACTAAAAATACATAAAACAATATTACTGACCAAAAATTTATGTTATGAGTAAAATAACACATCTATAGTTGATATGACGAATTATTAAATCAATTCTTAACTATTTGGAACATAAGTTATATTTATTATAATAAATTTCAATTTTTTTCATTTTCAGTTAATTAAGTATTCACAATTATTTACTCATTTTTAGACTTCCCTACAATCAAACAAGTTATACATTATTTAACATTAACCATTAAAAGTTAGGATAATCCTTAATATTAGTTATTTTATTATAGACTCATTATCATTCTTAAAAACAAAATTTTTTATAAAAAAATGTTTCTGTTGCCTTAAACGTACCTTTATTAAAATTGATTTTTGCCGCCTACAAAAAATTTATATTATAAAATATTTTTCAAATTTATAATCAATATGTTTAAATTATATAATATTGTCTATTGTTTTTTAAAAAATGACTCAGGAAAAGTTAGTCACATCGATAAGGGTTAACTCTGGTAAAATGGATACATTAAGGGTATAATGCCACAAAATATCAAAATTATTTATCATAAAACGGGTTTATAGAGGACTTATTGTCCTTAAACTTTCATATTATCAATTTTGATCCATATTTTATTCACATTCCTTGATAATTCATACATAATTGTTTATTATGAAATTAATATTACAAAATTATTGCCCCTCTCATTTACAAAAGACCCATTCACCACTCTACTTTTCCACACACCTTGATCACCTAAGATCAATTAATACATGAAAAAATAATTCTCCATACTTATTTCCAATCTCATATAGTTTCTAGTATCACCAAAATATGATTCTAATATTGCTTAAGGAGAGGCCTATGGAAGGATATCAAAAGAAGAGATAATGGTTTTAACAAATTTCTTTCAAGTTTCATTCTTCTTCTACGTTACATAAATTGATTATATTTATAAAAATATAATGATATAATTATAATAATTATAGTTAAATTTTATTATATATTTGTGTATTAACCATTATATACCTCCCTCTTTTCCATCGTATAATGAAAACATCTCCAGCATTACATGGGTGTTAACACCTACATAATTGACGTATTTCATTTTTTATAACCACCATACATGGATGGTTCTAAAAATGAATTTAATATATAAATATTATGGTTAAAAATAATTAATATTATATAAATATAATTTTCCAATTATATTTATTATATTAACATTAAATGACCATCAAAAAATTTAACTACTTTAAATGTGTATACACAGAGTCTTTTCTTTATATGAACCTATTTTGGACAACTTGCACCACCATAGAAATTTTATTACACTATAATGATAAAATATATATATATATATATATTATTTTTGAGATGATGAAACCATTTTATAAAACTTTTTATTAGGGTAAATGCCATAAATTAATTTTGTGGTAATTTACCGAATGACCCCAAAATGAAAAATATGAATTTAATAAAAAAAATTAAACAAGATAATATATGAAATAAAATGAATACTAATAATGGACTAAACATATAATTTTGTCCAAATAAATTAAATAATTAATATAATTTTATTACCAATGAGGGAATCGGATGTACAAAATTAGTCGAGGGATGGGGATTGAGATTTTTTTCAAACCATATTTTAAATGTTTTCAAGTTTTCTTTTAAACTCTTTCTACTCCTTGTCCAAATTCATTAAAATTTATTCTTCTATAAATAAAAATTATTTATTAAATACATTTATTATTATCTTTGAAATTATATATAAAATTCTAAAAATGTGTCATTTTCATTTTTTCCACTAGAATAATTTTTTACATTCTTTATAAAGGTGACAAAAGAATGGTTTTAAGTGTTTATCACTTGATTTCCTTTTTATACCATCTTGTATGTTCTTCATTGTGAGGTTTCTTTTTCAACCTTCATGGTTTTTGAATAGAAATTTAATTATTATTCTTATATGAGTTTTGTATTTTTAATATTTATAAAAAAATATTTATTTATTCTTATGTTTATGTTATAACTATATATTTCTATGATTTTATGATCAAATGAGTTTTTATGAATTTTAGGAAAAAAAGGAAAGTTCATATATGTTTTATTCATTTTATGGTTCTTGAAAATATTATATATTATTTTTGGGACTGATATAGCCCATAATTAATTGGGTAATGATTTATTCTTGAGATATATGACGTTAGAATTAATTTTTATGTCATTCCATTATGATTTAGGCTAATGGAATTAAATAGTTAAGTTATATAATTATGTATGATATAGTTTCAAAAATTTTAAGATATTCCATTTAAAGGGAGACATGAATATGATGTACTATGTGACCATTATGATTTTTTATTTTCTTTTATGTCTTCTAATGGTATGTTTTAAAAAATCATTTTGAATTAAGTTAATTTCTTGATTAATTATGTTATTATTTGATCTTAGTATTTATTATGTATAATGGAAAAAATTATTTATAGTTTTCATTTTTTCAATGGATTGATAAGTTTATTTTATTTTTATATTTATTTTAGAGTATTATTATCACATGTCACATTTTTAAATGATATTATATGATTTAATATTGTGTAGGAACTATTTTAGGATAAATATTCTGGTAATTTAGACTCATCTTAAACAGAAAATTTGATTTGTTAATGAAATAAGATTATCAATTTAAGAACTGAATTTTTTTTGGACAAAATGAACCTTACATAGAAATGTTATCTTTATCATGTAATTATTTTATTAATTGTATAAATCTCTATCAAAATGCGGTCATATAAATATATGATAGTGAAATACTTACTAAAAATATTTAAATTATAGATAGATTACATTTGTGTTGTCACAAACCCTGTGGGTGAGCTCTAAACCCTATTATACGTAAGTGTGAAACATGGCCTATCGATATTTTAACAACCAAAGAAGTTTTCTCACTAAATACATAACATTTATTTCTCACTCATTGAACTAACGAGGACATCAAACATCACCAAAATGTAAGTAACTACCAAATTATCAATAATTTAATGATTGATGGATTACTTAACCCTAAGCTCACACTATTTGCCTCTTGATATCAAAAATCTCAGAATAAGAGAAAGAAAAATGTTGAAAGTATACTTGGGTGGGACATGTGACAAACCAAGTAATGTTAAAAATAAATTATTTTCATATATTGTTTATAATCATGAAAAATATTTATGTAATAATATTCACAATGCATATTTTATGTAATTTTTTAGTATAAAACAAAAAGTCTTTTCTAACAAAATATTTTTCATTAATTATATGATTTTATTTAAATGTTAAATTTCTAAATTGTATTAATTTAATTTTTTAAAATTTAATTAAATTTTTATATCAACGCATAAAATATAACTTACTGTGAATTTGTGGTGTTTTTTTAAAATGATTTATTTTTTCCTGAATTGTGAAAAATGCAGATTTTTATAAAAATAAGTATTTCATTTAAATTATTCAAAAATTATCATTCTATTATAAATGGTATTTATGGTCAAATTAGTCAAATTTTAATAAAAAATAATTTAATTAATTAATTAATAATCATAAATATACTTTATTTTTGTATAAATTCATTTTTAGGATTAAAAATGAATTTTTTAGAAGAATAGTTTTTTATTATGTTGTGCATTCT
Organism: Viscum album; assembly: GCA_963277665.1. Taxonomy (NCBI): domain Eukaryota; kingdom Viridiplantae; phylum Streptophyta; class Magnoliopsida; order Santalales; family Viscaceae; genus Viscum; species Viscum album. Next base: position 1,931,041,502 of record OY728161.1, on the reverse strand, counting down.
ATTATTAAAATAAATATTTTATAAAGTATATAAATTTAATTCTGAAAACATAATTTTAGATTTTTAAACTTGAGTTTTAAATTTAGTGATGTGGTCAATTTCATTATCGGTCATGAAGAATTGTTACTATGATATGAATTAGCTACCACGATAAAGGGTAAAATGGGTTATTTAAGGTAAACACTATGTTATATGGTCATAAAATATTATCTTCATAATTAACATATGATTTTATTTTTACCCTTATCACCTTATATTTAAAATTGTATAGTTTTATAGCCATTTTCCCAAGAATAATATGTAAAATTATTTTGAAACTAAGAATAATTACAGTGGTTCCACTCCTCATGCTTATAAAAGGGCACATCCTCCCCTCCCTAATTCACATACTCTAATCCATTTATATTGAAAAATAATTAAAAATACCTTCAATACATTACTACGCATATAAAAATGGTTTTTCCTACCCAAAGTACCAATCCTTTATAGCTTAAGATGTTTTCCAAAGGAGGCCTCACAATGAAGAGGTATAACTCTTAAACGAGTGTTTTATAGTATATTAATTATTATACCTCACTAAAATATTATTTAAACATTCTATTATGATAAAACTAATATGTTAAATATACTAAAATTTTACTATATTTATTCTAGAGCCCCTTATTATCTTTAATTCCATGTTATGGAAAATAAATGCTTCACTTGTGTGTACTTATGAACTACCACTTACATAATGTGATGTGTTTCATTTTTCTTCACCATTTCATTTGGATGGTTAAAATTAATTATAAAAATAATATTTATATATTATATATTATATTTATTATTTATTTATAATTATATAAATAAAATATATATTTAAACCTTCTTACATGTTCTTATGTTGGAAAGTGATAATATTGCTCACATATATGTGTGGACCACCACATCTACAAGGTGGTGTAGTTCATTTTTCATTAACATGTCACATGTATGGTCATAATAATAGAAATAATTTATAAATAATACATTTATAACATATTATGTTTTCGTAAAAACGTTAAATATTTTATATTTTATTTATTCTCCATCTAGTAGAAAAATGAAAATAGTATTCATGCATATGTATGGACTACTATCTCTATGAAATGAAATTATTAATTTTTAATAAATTAATTTAATTGGATTTTAAAGTGTACATAATTTATAAATATAATAATTAAAATATTTTTTTTATTCTATAGTTAATTTAACCATAACCTCTTTGACCACATCCAATTCACCAGTGTAATTTTAATGTTATAAACAGAATTACCCAAAATTAAAACTCTGAAATTAAACATTTTAGTAACTGAATAAAACATGATAAAAAATAATATAAAAAGAATAATAATTATTTAGTAAAAAAGTGATTAACCAATAAAATAACAAATAATTTTTTTTTCAGAATTTTCAGATATTATGAATCTATACAAGACTTAAGATAATAAATAATTCTTTAAAACATGGTATTAAATTATTCCTTCAAAATATTTCTCTTCTATATCCATGTTAATCAAAATCATCTAAGAATGTTATTATTTATATATAATGTAATTTTAATGTTCATTTTCAAATAAGTTTTTTACTTCATTTTAAAATGTTTAAAAAGGAATATCATTAATATTAATCTTATGAGTTATTTTAATTTTTTTAGCAAAGTACAAAAGAATGTTTTTATAACGTATATGGCTTGAAACCCTTTTCCCACCATCATAGATTTCATTCATTATAATATTTCCTCATAATTTAACATGTATTTTTAAATCATTAAATATTCCTAAACTTCTTGGAATTTTTAATTTTTAATTTTTTTAAAGATAGAGTTATTTCTCTGTGATTTTATGATAAATTGAAAGGTACAATTTCATAGGGGTAAAATAAATTTTACATGGGTCTTGATGAATAAATACTGAAATATTACAGGTTTTTTGTTCTTTATATGGTAATATAGTATTATAAATGAAGATGGTTGGGCTCAATGTAGATCATAAAAATGGTCGATATTGATATATCTCTTTAATGCATTGGGTAATGATTAGTATTTGAGGGTAATAATTGAGGGTGATAACCTTGTAGGTCACTCCTATAGAATTAATCGTGCATTAGTTATTCTGACATAGATTAAACATTAGTGAACACATGTTATGAATATGATTCTCCAAGACACATATTCAATACTTTATGAGGGGTTCAATGGAAATATTTTCAATTCACAAGTAAATAAATGTTTATGAAATTAATAATCTGAATGATCTATTTTTCAAAGAATATGTCTTTAGTTCTCATATTCCTCATGTTTCATTCATGATTTCATATGATCTTAATTTCCTTAAAATTTGTTATTTAAGGATTGGTTGATTTTAATATATATATATATATACAAATATATGTTTTATTTATCTACTCAATGATTTTTTGGGAAGAATGTAAACATTTTCCAATTTTTTTTCTTTTTAATAGGACTAATATATTTCATTTATTTATGTAAACCTTATAGATCTTGGTATTTATCATATCATGTTATTAAATTTTTTCAATGTATATAAGGATTTGTATGATTTATAGAAATGTAAATGGTGACATGACTTTAATGGAGAATAAATATCATGAATGAAAAATGGGAGTAAATTTAAGAACCTATTTTTTGGAAGCAATATACACTACCTAGAGGTGTCTAATTTATTATTTAATTATTTACTAAGCTCTAAATAATTTCTAACCAAAAAAATACATGAATTTATTAATGTGAACCCCTTATTATAAATCATTTAATTATGTGTTGATTGGATTATAAGGCATTATAGTGGCCTACTTTCTCTTCAATTAGTGGTAAATATAAGAGTATACGAAATAAAAATCAACTATTCAACTTCATTCCCCAAGTAGATCACAAATACCCAAGGAATATAGGAAATAATGAATAACCTATTTCTTCTCATAACCATTTCCTTGAATCTCATATGATAAAAAACATGTGATGAATGAAATTAAAGGATCTACTTGTCGATACACACATCACCTCATATTTTTTGTCACTATAAAGACACCATGGAAAGGCCTAACAACTCATTTTTCTAAAATGGAGCACCGAAAACTTGTGTTCATGGGGGATTATTTAAATTTTTAACAAACATGGGAGACTAGCACAATATCATTATTATATCTCCATAGAGTAAAGAACGTTGTTTTTTCCTTGAATATCTTAAACAAAATTAGTTGATGACCCTGAAGGGATAAATAAATAAAATACCAAAAATAGATTGTAAAAACCCTATAATTGAAAAGAGGATTATATGATAATGATACTTGTGGTAAAAATTCTTAATCAGTATTATTAATTTTTTGATTATGATAATCAATGAAAAAGGTGTGAAAAAACACTTTAATGGGGACATATTATTTCATATGGAGAATCTGATTTGTGACATTATGCTTTAAAATCTGGTTGGAAATTAACCCTTGGTGTATATCTAGTACATAGATGGGTGTGTGGAATGTATATATAGAGGGATACGCACACCAAACCTATTTGTTAGGATTGATCGATGGCATCCCATCCTAGATTTATATTACCCTCACATGGTTGAAAGGATGGTTCACTCAAAGGGGGAGACTGTGGGAACTTATCAGATGTTACCCTTGGATGAAAATGGGTTTGTATGTGGGTACATCTAGTCGGTTGGCCAATACACCCTGTGGCATGTTCGAACCGGTGTTCCTGACTTGCTTAGTTGCCCAACTTTAAGGCTAGATCAGGTGTCATGCTGCCCACAACACCTATTCTTAGGTTGGTAGTGGAATATCATGTAAGGAAATACCAACTATATATCCCATACCACTGAACCCACTTGATATCAGGTTAGTTTATCCCACCAGTGGGTCTCAACACACTAGCTACAGCCTCCATATATTAAGCATTATTCGGGGGATCACAGCTGGATTAATAGCCTGTAAAAATGCTAAAACATTTTATTCTTTATAAAAATCCGTAATATAAACTCAATAAGATCTAATGTACTCATTTATATTATCTCTATCCTAGTATAAACATTACAAAGTAACATTTTTTCATTTCATCACTTTTCACTATGCTCTAGGTTATTCAACCATCATCACGCACATCCCAGGCTACCATGGGATTCCTAATATAATCTATCCCATCTAATGACCTAGGAAACCCTATATCCACCACCATCCGTCGTAATGGCTAGTGGTACTTCGCGTTTTTAAGTAGTTTTTTTTTAAAACAATTCTAAAGGATATAAGGTTTTTTACTTACCCAATTGGGTTCCAAAATGATGATATTGTCTCAAAATGTTCAGTTGAATTTTTTTCCTTTAAAAAAATCAATATTTAGGAAAAAGACTAATGATTTTGTGGTGAATTTTTTTTCAAAAATTTCCAATATTGTGAGATGGTCTCATGATTTTGTTATCAAGTGTTGTTTTTAACACAAATTAATAATTTTTATTAATACATATTTTTATTTATTTTTATTATAGTTATATTTATTATTTAACAACCATAATCATATTTATATTTATATAACAACTATAATGACATTTAAAATTATTACATTTGTTTATTATATATATTATAAATAAATTATATATATAATTATTAAACCATTTTATTATATTTATAATTCAAAAAATTAAATTGTAACTATAAAAAATATAATTATTTTCATTATAATTATTGTAACTAGAAATATATTTATTATATCATAAATTTAATTGTATTAAAAATATAGTTATAATATATAATTATATTATATTTATTTCTTTATAATTATAAATAGTATTTTGATTATTAAATAAACGTAAATATAATAATTTTTATTTTGATTATAATTATAAAGATGATGATATCTATTAAATTCTATAATTATTGAATATAATTATATAATTATATAAATTTCATAATAGTGTTTTAATTATTAACAAATAATTATATTTATTTAAACTTTTCTAGTAATGTTTCACTACAAATTATTGAAACACTATAAGTTAAATTTAATAATGTTTTATAAATTCTTATTTTCATGTATGGCTATAAAAATAATGAAATAATAAATTCATTACTTTATATAGTTAATGATCAAAGTCATCAAATATTTTTTAACCAAAAACTTTTATAAATATTTTTTTAAAAATATATATATACTTCTTAAAATATCATTATATATATTATATTTATAATTATTATAATTATAAATATGAGTGTATATATTAAAATTAATAAGTAATGAATATAATTAATTTTTATACAACAATCAAAACAAATTATTAATTAATAATAAATTGTAATAATGATGAAACAATTTATGGTATTTTTTTCTTGCAATCATTGATATACTATAAATTAAATTTAACAAATGTTTTTTCAAAAATCCTTACTTTGTGAAAGTTTGTGGAATCGTTGAAATAATAAAATTATCTCATTATATAGGTAAAGACTAATATAAATAAATATAGTCTAATCTGAATCTTATGTAAATATTTTTTTTAACTTAACTCTTATTATATCAATATATTTAATATAAATATAAACATGAAATATTATATTATTAATATAATTGGTTAAAAATATAATTATTAACTAAATATATTATTTTTTATATCTTTTTAAAAAATCCCCCAAAAATTATGAGACCATATCACAATTTCGGGGACTTCTTTAGAAAATTATTCACCCCAAAATAATGAGACCATCTCAGGATTTTTGGGATTTTTTATTTAAAAAAATCTACTTATAATTATGAGACCATCTCATGAATTTGGGTTTTGTTCCAAAATCATTAGATAATATCATGTTTTTTATAACCCATTTTGGTAAATAAAAATACACTAGACCCTTTATAATTTATTTTTTAAAATAAACCTATATTTTTGAGAGAGAAAACTATATCTATTCTCTATTCACTTATCATGGAAAATAGGTATAGAGGAAAGAGAGAGAGAGTTTCTCTAGAGTAACTCTTTATCCAAAAGACTGGAAACCCCTAAAAACCATTTTCAGTCATTGACAATGGCATAAAATCACACAATGAGGCATGTGGCATGAGTTAATAGAGAGGGGTCGATGGCCATGTTTTGACCAATAACTTATTCTTCGTCATTAATCACACAAATACATGCATTAATAAAAAATAATTAATACTTCATTAAAATGTGGATCATAATAAATAAAGAAATTATAAATACAATATTTTAATGCTTAATTCACATGTTGAGTGGAGAAAATTAAAAAAGAATACCAACCTAATTATTTTCTCATTATCGGCTCAGGACTTTTCATTTCATTGTGGTCTAATATCGATTCCATAAAAAAAGTACACCCATATTCAAATTTCTCTCAAAATTAGGGATTATTAAAAGTGATTGATAACCCTGATTATATGAGTTAAATATTACTTCATAAGGGATATCTAGGTTAATTGGGAATTTCAAATTAAAATTCAATGATTGTCCTAGTAAGAGACCCAAAACCCAAACTGGTATTTAGCCTCTCTTAGGTAAAACCCCTTACGTTGAGTCTAACTATGGTTATAGATTTTTAATATGGGTCTTCCACTTGGAGACATTTAAAATTTCATGCATGAGTGAAAATATTTTTTATTAAATAAGTATTAATTATCCCTTAAAAACAAAACTACCATGGAAAATTTCAAAACTCTATTAAAAAGGTTAAATCCATATTTTGAGATTAATAAAACCCTCAAAAAAATTCATAGGTCATTTTATAGGTTAAATTCACTATTTTACCCTGTATTTGTTGAGGGACCCAAAAATAAATAACGAGTTATGTCTTTCTCAAAAAAATGGATCACTATATTTTTTCAGCTTTTAAACATTTAATCCCTAAAATGTAAAAAACCAGTTCTTGTAACAAATAAATATAGAAAATAAACCCCCCACCCCATGTGTAATTATTATATACCGTTGTTTAATCTTCTTCCATGGGTAATGATCTAAACATATTCATTGTTACAATACTAAATAAAAATATCACATTCATTTGGACTTTTATTTATAAATATCATACTACCATGAACCAATAGTAAAATCTAGTATAACAAAAATAATAGTCTTGTAGCACTCATAAGTTTTTGATTTATAAACCATTTATAGATCCTTTAATATAATACATTTTTCATTCACAAGTTATTCATTTTCTCATAGAAAATAATTTAAGTCTTTAACTATCAATATCAACATTGAATTGGTTTATTAACAAGTTTATATTTAGGTGAGATCATTATACTCCCCACATTATTGATGTAGCCTGAGATAATTTTACATGATTTTTCTATATACCATACTAAACTCCACCATTAATTAAATAATGATTACACCACTCCATCTTAACAAGTTCTTCGAGGTTATATATTCTTTAATATTTTTTATTCTTATAAATCATCTTTCATATAGAAAATATATATTTAGAATCTCATAATATAAAATTTAGGTAACACCAAACACTCAATTTTACATTAATCATATCCTTTTGAAAGATAACATCCACACAACTATAACCCTTCCAATTTCTCACCCACTAACATTTATTTCATAATCACATCATCATTTCTCCCCTAATAAATCTATTGAAGAGCACATATAAAGATGTATTAGCCTCCTCAAAAACCATGCTTCCATATCGTCACTTTAATAATAGAAATATATATGGATCTAAATTCATCGATGGATCATTTGAATATAATAGGAGGAAAACTATCCCATACCATTCTGATGACCTCAATATGTTATCACAAAACCCTAGGATAACACTTGTTATGGTTTTCACGATTCTGAATCCAACAAGAATAATCAATGTATTATTAATTTTATATATTTAAAGGAAAAAATATTTTCCTTATAATATAATATCAATAAAATTTTATTTTAAAAGAATAAAAGAATTGATAGATTTCTTAACACAATACACTAAGATTTAAGTGGACAACAATATACTTTAAAAATATTATTATTTAAATATAACCATTATGACCTAGATGTTAAAATTTTAGTATGAATACGTTTAGCCACAATAAAAAAATATGTATAAAGCTTTTATGTAATGAAAATTTACTAATTAATGATAATAAATGAGTACTCCATTTTCATTAAAGTTATACTATGCATCAGAATAGATTTTTTTTAAATAGTTTTCACTTTAATTTTTTGTAAGAATATTGTAATTAATTTCTTCCGCTTATGGATTTTATTTTAGAAATGGATATCAATTTTAAATAATTATATTACAATAGGTTTATGATGTTTTTTTGTATTTTCCTCAATATACAGATGTTTAGATTAAAAGTGAAAATAGTGATTTGTTTAAATAAAACATTTGTTTTATTAAATCAATTAATTTAAAAGTCCCCTTATATTATGGAATTGGTTTTAAAGTAATGTAAGATATATTTAATTGAAATAATCTATATAAATACATAAGAATTATTATTCTTTTTGATTTTGGTATAATTTCATTTTTATGATAAAGAACACAATTTTTAAAAAATGTTTTTCATTGCATTTTACGCATTTATATTATGATTCATTTCCATAAATTATATAAAATTGAATATTTAAAAATGGATTATTTATTTGGAATCAGTATTCTAAAATTTTTTAAATAGTACTCTTTATTTTTTTTATCATTTTGAATAATATCCATGGTAAATATTAGTCACTTCCGTAATGATAAAATGGTTTTAAAACTATGAGATAAGGCCTAAACAATCTTCCTAAAACATCAATTTTTCTTATTAGAAGAGTTTTATTCGACCACATCCATTCAACATATGATAATATGTAACTTCATGACCAATAACCTTTGATTCAAACAATTATATTATTTTAATAAAGGGTAAATGAAAATTGTCGCTTTCTTATTTTATTTTCTCTTATATGTTATCCTATTGATAGCAAGAATTTATAAATTAATATAAAAGTATAATTAAATATAAATATAATTATTTTAATTTATTTAATTTGTTTTTTATTTCTAGATATGATATAATTACATTAAATTATAACACAATCCCATTAAAAATCATGTGAAAGTAGTAGAAAAATCCAGGTAAGTGATTTTAAAAATAATAAAATTGATATTTTTTGTATTAATTATGGTATTCGAAGAATTATATAGTTAAATAAAAATTATAAATTCTAGTAAATATATCTATATTATAATTTCATTGTTGTATTTATTTATTCAAACTAAAATTAAATAAATAGTCCCAGAAATTACTTTAATGATATATTAGGTTAACTATTATTTTATTAAGAGATTTAAAAAAACAAAAAATATTGAAATAGAAAAAATGTGATAATAAATGGTATAAAATATCATCCATGGAACATATTTTATCCAATTTTCACAATATTATTATATTTATGTCTCTAAAATTCAAAAAAATGTGTTATCATGGTTAAGGTTAAAAAGAGTTAACAAGAGGTTTAAACCAGAAGATACTGTTTAAAATTACACTTAAACATGTATAAATTTAAATATTTAAAAGTTTTTTAAAATAAAAATGTCATAAATTTTATATTATTTACAATTTTTACAACTTTACTTGATTATGGTATATATTATACTAATTTTTTTATGTAATTATATTTATATCATTTCCCTCACTTATAAAATGGAACCTATTATTAATCTAAATTAATAAATATTGATCTCCATAGATAATCAATGTCTTATAATAATACTATATTATCATCCTTTACTTCATTATTATGCTTATGGTCTTCTCTTATTTCAATCTGGAAATGGATTAAGGTGTAATATTTTAAGCCAATGATGATCTCTCAAAGAAGATGTAATCATCTTTAATGACTCTGTTGTTTTTTTAATGTTGAGGGTCATTCTCACATTATAGCACATTAAAATTATAGAACTTATTTTTTGGATTAGGAAAAAGGGAACCCATTATAAGAAGATAAAATTCCTTAAAACCCAAGGTTAAAAATATGCTTGAGTTCCAAAATGTAGAAAATGTCCAAATAGGCACCTTGTGTAGGAGATCCAGGGTAAGGGTTCTCGCACCCCCATCTCTCTTTCGAGCCGCTCTCCCAAATAAGAATGATAAGAACTCGCAAAAATTTCAACATGATGTCATTCAAAAAAAATACTAAATGAACTGAGAAAATTCCATAGCGAGGCACCCATATATACATCAAATTGATGAAACATGTCTGGATGATGGGTTTCGTCACACCCATCCCTCTTTCAAGGTCTCCCACCGAGAGGAACCTACAATATGCTATGCCAAAACAAAACGAAATATGGAAAAAGAGTTTATAAAAAAAATATTCTTTTGACGAAAAAGAAGAACCAATAATACATGGGAAATATTCCAGATCAGAGAGAAACTTTAATAATTACACTACTCATCTTCAACCACAATCAAAAGAAAATGTTCTCTTGAACATCCACACCTGATGACATATGAAGAGATGCTACCAAACACCACAAGAGTTGTTTCACATCCCACACGAAACATATCCACATATCTCTAGTATTTCACCACATGACTAGGTTCCGGAGTCCACACTGCCACATCGCCAGAAACTACATCGCACAGCCCGAGACCACTGAGGCTTCATACCTAAGAACTCATTAAATATAGAAACATCCACATAGAATAATCAAAATTTATCTCCTATGAACCTAGATCAGGAAAATAGGGATCCAACTATGAAGAAGTAGCGACCATAGAAAAATTCCACAACTATCATCACTATAAGATCAAGGGAGTAAAAGCCTAGATAACACACACAACATGAGATCATGATGATGGATAATGACAGATGAAGATCCAAGGAGGAATCTCCTTGATAACCGACACTAGATCTCAATGCCATTCCACAAGAGGGGAGGGAAGGAGAAAAATATACCACCATAATTAGATTAAGGGAAACCACTAATAAAATGAATAATAAATCATTAGGATGTGAGAGCCTGGAGAGTGTGGTTCCATCCTAAAATAATGGCTCTAGTATCATTAATAAACTAAATCTTTCAATTTTTATTCTTCTTCAATTAAATCTAAATAAGTTATAACCATCCTAAAATAATGTCTCTGGTATCATCAGTATTCTTAAATTTTATTATGATTATGTGACATGATTTTTACTCCTTATTTCCATATTTTGGAAAATGAAAACATCGCATGTGCGTACACATGGCCTACCATCTCACATTATAGTGTAATAACTTTTTTATCACAAATTTGCATGGAAATATATAAATACATAATTATTTAAATAATTAATATATATTATATTTATTAAATAATTATTAAGTTTTAAATATAATATATCATTTACCTTATTACCCTTCCTCATATATGAAATGATAATATCGCCCATGCGTACGAGTTTACTACCACCTACACGAAGAGATGTGATTCATTTTTCATGACCTCCATTCATGGATGATTATATATATAATTAAAATGTATAAAATTTATATCAATATTAAAATTTTATAGATTATTTAACCAATATCAAGATGTGAGGACATTAACTTACAAATTAAAACATACATGAAAAACAAATCCGTTAACACTTGAAATTATGATGATAATTAATTATTATTAATGAAACGGTGATAAGTTTTCATAAAAATCATTTTATGGTATTATAATTATTAATATGAATCTCGTATATAGTTATAATGAATTTAAATTTGTTATACATGATCTTAAAATCACTTAAAATGAAAGTTTAACATGGGGTAAGTTATTTATCATAAAATATTCATGTAATTGAGACTAATTCCATATTCACAAACTATTTCTTTTATATGGTGTAAAACTACCCAATTGTGATTTTATAATATAAATAGCTTTATATCCATTGTATTTAATGATTCATATGAAGTTATTTCTTGCATGGCAGTTATGATTCAAAAGTTACTAAACTGTTAAGGGTTTATTTCATAGTCACATCTTTATTCAGGATTATTTTTGTTGAAGTTTTTGTTGGTGGAACTATATGATATTTCTATCTTAAACCCCATGTATTTTATTTTACTCAGATTATTTTGATAAATTACAAGTTTTACTTCTATTTTCTTCTCCCTATATACTCAAATGACTGAAAGAATAATTTTATGATAAACTAACTTTATGTTTTATTCATTCAGAAATATTCCTCATCCATGTCTATATTTTATTTAAAATGTTTCTAAAACTATTTTTATTATTCACCTATTAATTATTAAATTTCTCATTACTCATATTTTAATACTTACAATATATTAAAATAATTTCTTTTTTCATTTTCTATATTTTGTACTTTTACCAAAGGTTTGAATTAAGTCATTTTTTTATGAATTACCATATGAATGGATTTTCTTACCCTCATGATTATTATTTTCCTTTAATATTAATTTATATGTTTCCATGTTTCTTTTTAAATATTTTTTTTGATATTCTAGAATTATTTAGATTTTAAATAAGTTAATTAAAAATAAAAATAGTGTTTCCACAAAGAAATGTTCCAGATATATTTTAAAATTATTTTCATATATGTCAACAAACATTGATGAATCATATGATATAATTGGGATAAACTATAATTATACCATTCAACATATTACTATGGATGGATTATGATCATTTTTCTCTAGTTATTAAGTGGAAAAAATATTAACATTTTGTATTCTAGTTTTTAAATTCAAATTTTTATATAAATTTAGTATTGAATTTTTTACATTTATATAATAATATGAATGAATTAGACATAGTATGAAATGGTGGGGCCAATTATTGCCACTTTATTCATCAGTAGGTATCATGAAACGAAGTATTTTGGGTATTTGGTGTGCGCATTACCTATTTATATAAAATTCCTTGGTGTGAGCCCTTCATGGTAAGATTATGATGTCTGAAATTATGAATTCTATCATTATGAAATTGAATGTTTTTATCAAAATGATTAATTATGTTGTTAATTCATCCACTAATATATTCATCTTTTTTATATGTGGTATATGGAATATTTGATAATTATTTATTTATAACTTATTATTCATGATTAATTTATTCTATGATGGCTTTTTCTCTAATGATTTCCATAATATTAATTTGATCTATCACTATATTATGATTTTAAATCCCCATGAAAACAAGAAATTATTTATTTATTATTTTAGGGATACAATATAAGGAATGTTAAATTTCTCTCTAGAATATTATATTTTAATTCATTTTTATAAAAACATGTGATATTCATGTATGTATCTAGCTTCCCAAGACTAGTAGACTATTAAAACCTTTGGGACGGTAACTATTATATCATGGGCCAAAGTAGTATAATAACTATTATCCCTAGGTTATTGGATTTTTGGTGTAATAGTTGGTTTCAAATGAAATTTAGATGGACCCTTGGGTATTAGATTAAGGAAAACATATATTTGATAACATAACCCTATGATATATTATATAGACAAGTTTAAGTATATGGTAATATCATAAGGATTTGGTAAAGTATAGATTGTAATTTTTTACTCAAAAAAACATATCGATCTGGATACAGATTATTGGATGTGGTTGTGGAATAGATTCACAAGGCGTAAGAACTCTAAATGGTTTGTATTGGGTATTAACTAGATCATCACCTATTCATGATGAGTGGGCATAAGATTTTACACCTATTTAGAAACTCCTAGGGTATATGATTGGGTTAATTCGCATTTTAATTCTGAATTGTTATGATAAAGGAGATACTAGAACCTATAGAAGAATATGATATTTCATAATGATATGTGATAGAACTAATGTGGCATGGGTTAATATGTCAATGATTGATCATAGGTATACATATATAGATACCCCTTCTAATGATTTATGTGATGATATTTTGAGATGTTTAAGGATATTTTGGGATGAATTTGTGGAAATAAATCACTTTGGTTTAGTATATGTTTTAGTTAAAATGGTATTTACAGAAAAATAATTTTATATTTTATGGACATAAGATTATAGTTATTAATAAAATTTGGGTTTAATACGATCATTGATGTTGAGGTACTTATGGTAAATTGGGATGAAAGTGTTAATTATTTTTTGGAATTTATTTTCATATAGATAATCAGAGGATTGAAAAGTGATCGTGTGACTACGTGATTAAATTTATTTTTTATGAAGTTAACTATATTGGAAACAATATAAGATTAAGGTAAATGAAATAATATTAGTTACGATGCGATTATTTTGAGGAAAAAATCTTGTGTTAATTAATAGAATCATATAATATTGTACTATCTATTTAAGGTTATTTATGTTATTTGAGGAAATTATTATAAAATTTTGGATATTGTATGATTTTGGAATATAAATTTATATCAATTAACATTATGATTTATTAATTTTATATTGATATAAATGTTAAATTAATCGAAAAATAATATTTTGTCAAATATTGTGATTTTTATGTTTTCTACATAGTCTAGAACATTTTTAAGGGTTTTAATGTTACATACTTATAGAATGATTTTAGTTAAATTTATAGTGTCATTTTTGAAGATTTGGATATTGATGTAACATTTATGAATATAAAATTTTATTCATATTGGATATTGTCTTTAATTTTGATAACCATTTTAGTTTTTTCTATAGATAGGAAGAATAAATTTTCATCCTACAATAGATATTATAATTCACTGAAAGTAAAGTTTAGTGATTCAAATGTCAAAAATTCATCATTAATATGAATTTGATTAAGTAAGAGAAGATATATACATAAAAATTTAACAAATAACAACAACATATTTATATTGTTTATATAGAATTGGAAGAAATGATGTAAATCTTTTTTTTCATGCTATCTATATTGAAGGTAACATAATCCATCAACTCTAGGAAAATAATGTTGAAATAAAAAAAATATCCTATTAACATCATCTATGATCAACTGGGGGCTTCTTTAATTACATACCAATTCAGAGATTTGTGGTAATGAATTTATCAGGATCGTGTTCTCTATCACTCTTTATGATACTAAGTATATTATTTTTATCCTATATGTCTATATTTTCACTTCCCACTAATTTTATCCTTAAATGGGAACCCGATTATAAATTATTTTAGATATCCTTTATGTTTCCAACTTTCTCTTTTCAAGGATGATTTTATAATTTCTTTTTTTATGTGGGTCTTCAATAAAAGTATTTTTAAAATATTTTTACCAAGATTATAGAGAAAACAATTATGAGGATGTAATTTATAAAAGGAGGGGAGAATGTAACACCCTGAAAATTTAGTCTAAAATAATTAAAACCTTGATATCTTTATTAATATATAACATTTAGCATTATGTGAGTTGTAGTATACTATAAAAATATTTTATTAAAATGTTACCATTATAAAGTAACTATTAAATTAGCGGTATGAATATGAATAATTAAATTATGAAAAATATGTATAAAGGTTTTTTATAATTCAAATTTATTGATTGAATATAATAAATAATTAAACAATATCTAGTAAACTAATTTTATGCTTATTTCTGCAATGGACTAAAGGCATTATATTTTTATCTCTTTCTTGATAATACTAATTTATAACTAGGTTTACAATGAACCCTTAGATGGCCTAAAATACTAGTGGCACAAGGCCTATACATATTCTGTGGGATCTATGTCACAGAGGCCACATACATGACCAATAAGCTCAACCCCTAAGCCTCCACATTGAAAAAACTCCATTTTCCTTGTCTCCTCTATCTAACACTTTATATTATACTCCCAAATTCAGATTCATCATTGACCATAAATGCCTTCCCTATTGGGGTCTTATACTGGTGCATTCTAGACACTCCATCAATGAACCTCTATATCAAAATGATCATCATATCCTTGCCTCTATATCTTCTTTTCTTCACTGATTTGATACTACTCTAACATGAATTCATAGGCCCTCCACAAAGACGAGAGGCCCCATGTTCAGAAGGTCTTGGATGGACTGAAGGTCCTATGAACCAGTGGTCCAAATCGAAATCCCAAAATACAAAAATGGATAATTAGTTTTTCAGTTGTAATACTACTGAATTATCTGCTACAACACTTTTAAATCACTTCAAAATACGATTTTTTAAAAAGTTGATTTTCTTTCATTTTGTTCATTGATATTATAATGAATTTCTACCAATTTTATATATTTTTAAAAAAATGGATTTAATTTTTGAAATAAACAATTCATAATATGTGTATGATAAAGTTTGTTGATTTTTCAGAAAAGATTGATTTTTAAATGAATATTGAATAATAATTCTTTTTGTATAAAAGTCAGTTTATTTATTTAAAATGAGCAATTTAGTTATCTCATTATACTTTGGATTTAGTTTTAATGTAACATAAGATCCATTTTATTAAACATAATGTTAATAATTCCCTTAGAATCTACATTCTATTTGACTTTGGTATAAGTTCTTTTTTATGATAATAAACAGAAATTTTGAAAGACACCTTTCCATTATGTTTTATGCATTCATATTAAGATTGACTTTAACCATTTATAAAAACTGATTCTTGAAAAATGTATTTCTTATTTGTAATAAAGAGTATAACATTTCATAAATAGATCCCCTTTATTTTTTCAATTTGTAATAGTAACCATTGTAAATATTTGTAACTTTAATAAGGGTAATACATGTAAAATAAGGAAAAATTACAAGATAAAGTCTTAAAAATCTATTTAAAACTTTAAGTTATCCTGGTAGATGATGTTTTTGATTGAAATTATCCAAGAGATAAAAATAATGAAATTTATTGCCACCTTATTTCAATTATAACCTTTATAGTACACTATGAAATTGATAAATATAAAATGTCACATTATTAATTTTAATTTCTCATATATATTATTATATAGATAAATTGATGTTATTAATGAATATATTAGTTTATTTTGAACTTAAATAAATTAGTTTTACTATATCAATTTATTATTTAATTTTTATCAATGATATAATTACCTAAAAAGCTTCTGAAACACTAATGCAATGCTTTTTGAAGTAGCAGAAAACTGAAACTTAATGAATTTAAATATACTAAAATTAAAAAAATTGGATTTAAAATAGTATTAAAATAATTTTTTATGTAATTATAAATTATAAATTATTTAAAATGTTTTTCTATTCAAATTCTATTATTATCTTAATGCCTTTGATTTAAAATTAAATGACTAGTCCCAAAAATAAATTTAGTGATATTCTATGTTATCTAATATTTTAATAAATGATTTAAAAATAACAAAAATATTTAAAGAGTAAAATTATGAAGGGAAATTTTCTAAAATTTCATCTATGGACTATTTTTTAGCCACTTTTTACCTTAGAATGAAATTTATGACCCTTAAAAGCCAAAAATTGTGTTACCATAGTTATGGTTAAAAAAAGTTAACGAGATGTTTAAAACAAAAGATATGTTTTAAAGTGTGACGTAAAAAAATTTAAATATTATTGTCTGAAGTTATTTTGACAATATCATATATTAACTTGATAATTATGTCTATTTGGTTCCACTTCCCATGATTATTGTATATATTATATTTTAATATTTTAAGTAATTACATGGATTTATTTTTCATTTATTATAAAATAAAACCTTTTTTATTCCTTCCCTTCATAATTTAGTTTTTTTCTTCTCCTGAGATCGTCCGTATAATTCATAAGGTGTAATCCAAAGATGGTATCTCAAAGAATAGGTAATCGCCCTTAGCATCTCTTTCATTGATTATTTCTCCTTCCACTTAATATAATGTTTTTATAACCATCCTAACATAAGGGATACAATGTCAATAATATAATAAGGTGTTATTATGATTATTTTAAAACTATTTCCCTCCTCTTTTAGATCCAATGTAAAATTAAAACATCACTCGTCCTTACATATGACTATTGTACCCATATAATGGTGTAATTCATTTTTCATCACCATATTACATAGATGCTTATAAAGATAGAACTAATGAATATATATGATATTTATGAAATTATTATTATTATATTAATATAATATAAAAATTACCTTCGTAAACATACACCCATTAAAAAATGATAACACCACTTGTGCACACATGTGGACTTCAAACTCCCTGAAGCAAAATGATTCATTTTTTAGGTTCTCCTTTCATGGATGATTAAAAATATGTATATAATAAATATATGATATTAACATCATGATTAAAATCGATATATTATGTAAAAAATATCACTATGTAATGTCCACAACTTCATAATTGAAACATCCATGAAAAATGAACAAGTTAACAACTAAAATGGTGATGACAATGAAAGAGTGTTAATGAATGGGTGATAAGATGGTAAAATAAACCAATTATAGCATTACATGTAAGAATATGATTTTGTTATGTAATTATAAAAAAAATAAAATTTATTATACCTGAGGTTAAAATCACTTACAATGTAATTCAGAGTGAAGGTAAGAGTTTTCGAATCTCACTTTTCTTTCATTGAGACAATTCCATTATCAATAATTTTTATTTTTTTCATGTTTATACAACACATTTGATATTTAATATCATGAATCTATTTATATTCATGGTATTCAATGTTTTTTATTTCATTTATTTTATGGGGATTATGATTTAAAAGACACCAAAGTAGTGATATTTTATTTCATAGTCTCATACTTATTTAGAATTATCTATGTTTAAGTTTCTATTGGGTGAATTAAATTTATTAATCTATATAATACCCCGTATATTCTTTTTTTGTCTAGTTAATTACATAAATTACATGTTTCATTTCATTTTACTCTCTCAATGTACTCGAAAGTATGAAATAATTTCTTTATTAAAAACTGAATTTGTTTTTTTATTAGGATGAGAATCATTTTTCTTCGATGAATATATTTTCATTATGATTTTTGAAAGAATTTTATTAATATTATCAAATGATTTATAAAATTAATATTTATACATGTTTATAATTTCTATATGATTCAATAATATTATTTCTATTATCATTTATTGAATTAGGTACTTCAACCAGTTATGTGAATGGAAACTTTGTTTTAACATTTACCGCACTATCAATTTTTACCCCCATCATGAATATTATTTTCCATATATATTTCATTATAATTTTTCATGGTTATTTTAAAATAAAATTGGTTTCATGATATTCTATAAATTTTTATATTTTATATATGATAATTTAAATTTAAAAGGTCTGTTTCTCAATAAATTTTCCAGTGATCTTTTAATGTTATGTTCATTTATACCAACATTCGTTAATTATAATAAACTATAATAATATAAATGGATTTTGATCATGTTTTTATAGATATTTATTAGGAAAAATATTAATATTTTATATTCTATTTTTTTCAATTTGAATGTTTTTTATTTCAAAATGAATTTCTATTTATTTCTTTCTTATAATGAATTTATCAGACTTATTATGTGATGATCAATGCCTATTATAGCCCATAGATACAGTGATAGGTCCCATGAGGCAAACTCTTTTGGGTATTCAAAATAATACTTATGTATTTATGTACATGTTCTGGCATGAGGCCTTGAGAGTGTGGTTATTATTACCAAAATTATGAATTATATAATTCTTAAACATGTTATTGTCATTCATGTGATTATTTATGTTTTTATGCCATCCATATCTATATTTAACTTTTATAATATTGTTTATATGGAATATTTGATAACTATTTATTTCTACCTTATTATTCATACTTAATTTATGATATAAAAGATTATATTTTTCTCTATTCCTTACTGAGCATCCGATCTCACCATTTATTATATTGTCCCTTTACTAAGATACCAAAAAATGAATTTATGAGTGATTTCAGGGATATATTTTAATAAATGATAAATTTATCACTAAAATATTATGTTTTATTAGATATTTTGAAACATAATTTGATAATCATGTATTTATCTAGTATCCCATGAAATTTAAACTATTTTATTCTTTGGGATGTGACCTCCTATATCTTATTTCAATGTTATATGGTAACAGTTGGATTTGGGTTATTTTATATTTTTTGTTACCTATATAATTTCCAAAGGTGATTATTATAATTTTTCCCCTAACCATGGACTGTTTCTCATCACAATTGTTAAGAAATCATCAAGGATCTCTCCATTGAATTCAATAAAAATTCCATTATAGTTTCCAAATGAGGTTGAAAATATACTATTAGATCAATTATAAACCTTTACATTCCCATGATTTAATTATAAAACTCATATTCAATAATACATTGTCATTCTATAATGTAAAATGCCCAGGAATATCTTTACCCAGCCTACTATTTCAACAAGAGAACTCCCACTGATAGTCCCATTAGATCTCTCCAATTCTCGTATCATGGTGAAGATCCCAAAGGTTTGTACTAGTTCTATTTGTTTTCAATAAGTTTCAATATGTATTTATTATTAAATGAGGCTGATAGAGTAAGAATCCACCCTTGAAGAAAATGTATAGGATTCTTATATATTATTGGGAAAAGTATATTGAAGAACCAATTGAACATGAAAAGTAAGACATGATAATTATAATGTCAAGGATATTTGGATAAGTTGGCTACTTATTTATGATTACCCCTTATAAAGTAATCATTATTGAGATAATCTAAATGTTAAAAACAGGTTTTGATGTTATAGAAATTGTTTCTATAAAATTGTATAGTGTCAGATAGCAGATTTAAAAACAAATCTAAAACAGATTATATTGTTATCATTAAAAAGGATAAAATAAGTTAAAATAAATTGAAAGAGGCCATCTAAAATTATGGAAGGCCATCCAAATACTATGGAAGCTACAAAAATATTATATTTTTGGGAAAATAAATTTTTTATAATTTTTTGAGTTAATTTAATATACCATTGAAGGCCTTATGATGAATTGATGTATGTTTTTTCTTATAAGAATATGTCTGAAATTCTTGATTTTATGATGAAAATTGATTAATTATTAAAAATTACATGACTCTTGAATTTTATAAATATTTATAGAATCTTTTTTTACATTTTATTAGAGTTTGAGACATTGAGTAAGATTATGTATTGCTTTTAAGACATTGATCCACAATAGAATTTGATCTTGTGTAAGGCTGTAAGGAAACCAAAAAAATACTATGAGTATGTTTTTAATACCTTATGATAATAATATATTGTCTTGTAATACATTGAGGCCATGTAATACTTTTTATTTAATACTTCTTAGATGGTGTAGGACTTCTGGTGAGTGTATAAGACTTCAAGATTTTAAAACATTTGATATTTTATACCTATTTATCGAGGTATATATAATATTTTTGAAAAGTATTATAAATATACTTTTTTAAGGAAAATTTAAAAGGTAAAATAATTATTCATAATATTTGATAAAATCCCATAAGACGTAACACTTATAGGAACTTTTTTTTGAAGCTTGAGGATGCCCAAAATCATAAATTCGGAATAAATTAATATCATGTGATGCTTATACTAATCATTCAATATCCATACATGATGATGTTATGTATAGAAATGATTTATGCTATCATTTAAATAATTTGAAGGTATATTACATATAATATATCAATTTTATATTTATTATATGATTTTTGGATGACAATATTTGAAAACCAAAATTTACTATCAAAATTGAGTTTAATTCCAATGATGCTTGAGTTGCTCTTAATGGATTAAAACATCACAGAATAACATTTGGATTAATATAAATGATTATTATGATATTATATATATATTTTATAAACATAATTTGAAACTTATACTTTTTTTAATCTCTCATACTGTAAAATAAAGATTTACATCACAAATTTCTTTTTTCTATGTAACTTTTTTATAGATTTGAGAAATGGATTATGTATGAGTGTCTATGATAATAAATGAAGAAATTACATGATATTGATAAAATAAACTTGATTTAATATATATTCTATTGATAAAAATGATAATAAATAATAAATGTGTTCGTGGTAAACTAATGGAGACAAGTGGTTGACAAAAAGGTTATTTAAGTGATCATGGTGACAAACCCACATTACATCACAGAAGAAAAGAAAATGTGTCTTGTGTCACCAAATGTTACTAGATCTTTTATATACTATAATATATAAAAATATATTTATTATGATATTTTTCATCAAAATGAGTAGGCTGAAGAGAGGTAAAAGTTTGACTGGAAGAACTCTCAAAGAAAAATAACCAACGGCTCTGATTGAGGATAAAAAGAACCTAATACCACATTGAATAGGAATATACTCTGTGTGTCAAATAAGAATTTGATGATGATATATTTCCACTAATTATAACCAATTGAAGTAGAAGTTAATAATAAGAATAACCTATGATACATAATATTTTTAAGTAGTGATAATGAAATTAGAATAAGAGTTTGAGAAATATAACATGTATACAATATAATTAAATATATTTAAGTAGTAAAAGTCCTTGAAGATTGATAAAGTAAATATAGTGATATTATTTTCAATAAGATCTAGGATCAGGGAAGGAAATTAGTGACTATGATTCAAGAAGTTTTATAAAAGATCAAAATTTAATCAAAGACTCTATGTTGACAAGAAAAAGATATAAATATGTCCATGTTGTGATATCCCATATTAAAAGAAGGTCAATTTCAAGTTGTTCTATGTTTTCAATAAAAATTTAGAAACTGAAGTGTTGTGTGATTTAACACCCTAGGATTTTAATATATGACTTCCTTTAAATGATCAAAAGTTGTGTGATAGCCTGCTCCACACGTAATAGTGACCTAAAATGAAACCATGATATATTTAGATAATAATTTAAATATTATTTATGACTATTAAAAACTAGGGGTTGCATTATTAAGAATAAATATAAATAATAATTCTAAAAAAATTTTAAAGAAAAAATATCCCTTTTTTAAAAATGAATTAAATAAATTTGGTATAACTAAAATGACAAATATGATCATTTTATACAAAGAAATGTATTTTTCTCAATATTGATTTTTATGTGACATGCATTTATATTTCAAAAAATATTTGATTAATTAAAATAAAATATATTTTATATTAAAAATTGGATAATAGGAATTTAATTATCAAATAATAGTAAATATGAATGATATGGTTAATATAATAAAAAAATGTTTTCATATAAATTTTTTTCATCGTATCCCAAAATTTTATTTAAAAGTAAAATTTATTAAATTTATAATTTTAATTTGAAAAAATGAATATTTTTTTTGATCTATCATTCTTGTATTTTCTGAAGATTAATTTTTAGAATTTTTTTAAAAATAATTATTTTTTGGTGAATATTGAAAATTTCCGTTTTTAAAAATAACACGACTTTTCAGATATTATTAATATATAAGATTAAATTTTAAATTTATGAAACATTTTTATATGAAAAAATATTTATATTTCTGTTTATTTATAATTTTAAAACGTTTTTTTTAATTGACAAACTATATTTCTTATTTTTTTTTATCACAACTAATATCTGATCAATTATTATTTTTAATAAATTATAATTTTTTATTTTGAAATTAATTTTTATCTAATTTATAAATTGAATTAAATTATATTTATATCAAATTTAGAATTAGTAATTCCAAATTATCTAAAAATCGATCGCTTGTTTTAATTCATAAAGTACATATTACTAATGTAAAAAACTAGTTACTACGGTAAAAGTAAATTTGAGATAATAGGGTTTAACCTTGTAAAAAAGGATAAAAAATGTTTCAAACATGTGTTATAATGTGTGTCTGGGATATTTACCCACCTTATAACTTACAAACGTTAATATTTTCTAATTTCTGTTGCACTTTACATGTTCAACATGTTCACCTTTTATAATAAGCTGAAATATTAACAAAAATGTAATTCTCATCACTTATAAAAGGGGCCTCTCACCACCCCTTCAAGGAACTCCTAAAAATAATTTTTCCTCAAAAAAACCACAACCTTATTCTTTCCCCTAGAATAATTTATTACTCCATTGAGATTATTAAAAAATATATACTAGCCTATGTTATCCATTTCTAATGGATCTTCCAAGGAAATCTCAAAGTTCTCACCTTGATTAATCATTTTTACTTAAATTATTTTTTTTTTATTTATTTAAAATTATAAAATTAAAATACCTATATAATTATATAAATGATTTTAATAGAATTGGTTTTATTGTTCTATTTTAATATTCATTAATCGCTTTTCCCATTTCTTTTTAGAAAAATGAAACCGTAATTCGGGCATTATGCGGACTATTGCCTCCACAGTGAAATGCTTTTTGTTTACCATTAAAAACAAAAAAGTATGGTACACAAGGTGAATTCTAAAAATAAATATGTTATTTATTTAATTTTATGACTCTTAAACAATGAACTATATTACTCCTTTCTCTTGTTCTATGGAAAACGAAATTGTTATCAATGTGTACATGTTGACTACTATCTCAATAGAAGGATTGATTTTCGTCTTTATTTTTATCCTAACATTACACGGATATTCATGAGGATGTGATTAAAGGATAAATATAATTCCCATGATATCAATAGGATTATTTTATTTCATATTGGAGAACCATTTAATGATATGATCAATAAATAACATTCATTAATTCAATTATTTAAAATTAGAAAATAAAGAGAAAAATGATATATTTTTTCTAAGTAAATACATTATATAAACTAAATTATATTTATAATTACATAATATATATATATTTAACACTAATAAATAATAAATAAGATCATTATACTTTTGGTATACTGATATTATAAATAACCCTTCTTATAATCGTTCATTAACTATGATTGGTATATGTTTAGGCTAGTTTAACTATCTACTTGAAAATAATATAAATTTATTTTATGGGTGAACATGAGAAAATATTTACTTGTATAATATTGTAAAAATATCTACCTAATGTTTTTTGTTATACTATGGTTGTAAAAATATTTAACGCAAATATTAATAAAATCACATTTCCTTTATTAAGAATCACTAAAATGTGATAGTTATCAATTTCATTTTCATTTTTTGTACCAAAACAGCTATTGAATTAAGTTATACCTTCATAAATATCATGGATAATATATTTCACTACCTTAAATTTTCTTGTAATGAAGAACTTTATAATAAGAATAAATACCAACACCATTTTTATGAAACCACTTCAAAGTGATAATGATTACAAACAACTAGTGTTGAAAATATAAATAAATATATAATATAAATATATATAATTATTATAAATGGGAATTATAAATGTTCTTGGATATAATTTAGGTTCTTGAGTATTAATTTTATAACATCCTACTCCAAAAACCACTAAAATGGTGCCTCAGTTTGGTTTTCCACATGACATCAAGTGTTCCCCCTCGTAGGTCAGAGGTTCCCGACTAGTAGTGGGGGTAAATGGTAGTATGAGTAGAATATACCCCCATATCAGAGTTTTAAATTATAATAAAAATAAAAATTTCTAACCATAACAAAGTATATTGAATGAAATAGTCAATAGATAAAGTAATTTTATAATATAAAATGTATTAGAGACCCAAACATCCATATTATCCATACGACACACGGACCACTAGGATTATTAGACAAAAATATAGAATAAAATAAAAATAATGAGAAGGGGGATCCACTAAATATTCTATATAAACATAATATAGTCTTCTGATATAGTCTGATCGTTACTTATAAATCCTGAAAAATTGAACATGTTACTCATCCTAAACATGTGTTTATAATAACAATGTGAGAGTTGATTGGGTATCCATGTATAATGGTGGTCTACAAAGGGTGTGAGTAATACTCAGTAGGCTACTACCAATGGTCTATAATTAAAATAATATATATTATTATTTTATATAAATATATAATTGGATAAATATACAATGCAAAAAAAGTTACATCGTTAAAGAAGTAATTGGTTATCTAGTAACCAAGTGACCCTTTGGCTCTAAGGCGACACTCTAAAAAACCAAACTTGCATCATCCAAAGATAGTGTTTGAATTAATGAATAAATTGGAGAAACATACTTTATATAATTGGATTGATATTTTCATCTATCATCAAGACCAGGAAAACATAAAGAATCAATGAACCTCTCTAGACCTCAGATGTGAAGCGCTATGTGAAATGTTCAGAACCACACCAATGGAGTTTCATGCCAAACTCCCTATACCCTAGATTTTTAGTTCCATTTCATATTTCAAGGACTATATGTATGGAGTGTCTTGCCCAATTCTCGAAACCTTAGAAGTGGAATGTCTTATTAGACATCCAATACTATACATGTGGAGTATCAATTACAACTCTATAATCCTTAGATGTGGAACACCATGTGAAACATCTAGAACTATACTTATAGGGAATAATGTCTAAATTTCACTCATAACTATGGTAAATCAGGTTCATATTTATCCCATTTTTCCAATTTACCAAAAAAAAGGTTCAACATCTTGAATTTTCAAAATATTCAAAAACTATATATAAACCCTTTAAAATTTTCAAGGTCCCAATAGACCCATAATTCCAAAACATAGATCTAAATGACAAAAAATTCAAACACATCAGAACACCATTTCTAATCACTCATTGAATAATTTTTAATCTCACCCATCCATTACAAGAAATTAAATCCACCTTTAAAAATGGGCATTCCCCTTTAAAATAAAAAACAAGTGTATGTCCTTCCATTCCTAAGAAACATGAAAGGTATACACAAAAAAATTTACACCAAAGGGTAAATCACATACTGATTTCTGATAAACATGTAAAATCCAGCCACAAACGCCTTTTTCAAATCACATATGTGTCAACATGTCATGTTAAAAAACAAAATCCTCTTTAAAACAGGCCTTTCACCCATTGAACTCAAACTTGAGTCAAAACATAACGCATGATATTAAAAATATTGCCGAGGAATAATAGGTATTTCATAAAATACTAACATATAAAAACATTCCAATTCATTATTTATGTATATTATATTACATTTATTCCCAATCTCTAACAAGAAGGGCTTAACCATTCAACCAAACCAACCCACGAGATTAACGTGGTTAAGATCATATCTTCCTATCTTCACACTGTAAAACCCCAACTAATCATTTCAATCAATTAACACCCCATTGGAGGCCCTAAGTTTAGTTTTACAAACACCAATAGACCTGATGGGATCCAGGAAAGGTATAAGGTTTTAAATTTTATGCTCAAAATTGATTATCTAAACCAAGGAAGAATCAAGATACATATGGGATTTAAGGAAAAACCCACATACACATGTAATTAAATTAACAATAATATTGATTAGTTTATTAGAAGACCAACCATATTAGAAAATCTTTCAAAAAAATTTCTATAGTTTGATGACCTTTCAAAATCTCATCCAAACCTCATCCAAACAGCTCATCATCAAAAAGTGATCATCTCAAACATCCAATATCCAACATCATGACAATTAATAATAATAAATTAAATATAAATATTATAATTCATTAATTCATCAAACACTTACTTGAAATAATTATAAGAAAACTCATCGGGCACTCACCTCTTATCGAAACTTCATTAAATAGGTATGGGTGGTCCACAACAGACACCCAACACCCTTCCTGGAAACTTTCCATAGAGGTGACACCATTAAACAATAGGATAAAATTATTTCACTATTAGAAACATAAAAAAATTATACAAGGACTCATACCCTAACATAACATACTTCAATAATTTGTGGAATTCATCTCAGGATTGACTCTATGAAAGGTAACCAAAATCCCCATGGACTCATACATTAACAAAACAAATTTCTATAAATTATTCAATTTAAAATTCCAATTATGTTTTTAATATGGTTAAAAGTAACATAAATATAATTTATATTATATTTTATCCACTTAAATTCTTTTTAATCAACTTTATATTGTATTTTAGAATAAGTTTATTTTGGGGTTTAAAAATTATTTTTTTAAAATATTCTTAAAGTACATAGTGTTTATCCTTTTTTAAATGATCCCTAACAGAAGAAGTTTTACATAAAATTTATTGATTATATAAAATTTAATATTATTTTAGTTTCATACAATGATAATTATTAGTCATAGTGTAAATATAAAATCATATTTTTCATGAAAAATATAATCCTGGAAAACATATTTTCTCATCACGTCTGTGAGTTTTGTTTTAAATTTAATTTTTTAAATTATGTGAATTAAATTTGGTATAATTTATTCCAAATTTGAAATCATAATATTTATATTTTTTAATAAATTCATTTTCATTTTTAGGCATAAAAAAGCAAACATGGTAAAAAACAATTTACTATAATATATGTAAAATAATGAAATTAGTTAAAGATAAAAGATAAAAGCATTAAACAGCAAAAAAAAATACAAAATTAAATGGGTGTTTTATGGGATTATAAACCATAATCCTAATTTAAAACATTATATATCATCAAAAAATTTATAATTAATGTTATCAAGATGTGGTTGTATTTATCTTTAAAATAATCATTTTTAAATCACATAAAACCACCCCTTATCAAGTATAAATATCACTCCTCTGCACCCCCTTTCTCCTCACAAGAAATAATGAAATTAAAATACTTACCAAAACTACTCCTCCACACATCCATTTTATACTTTTCTAATTAAAATACCAATTAAAATATCATAAATTGTTTCTTTAAAGAGGTGATATTTTAAAGGTAACTTTCTCATACCACCTCTATTAATTTATTTTCTTCTTTTACATTCTCCTCACCTATATCACCCATCAATGAATAATAAATCAAGTATCATGTATACATTGTAATTTTTTTCCTAATGAAATATATTATATCCATTCCTTTTATCACCTCCTCTTATTTAGAGAAACGAAACCTTTGTCCAAATTATGGTAGTTAATTGTCACTGTGGATAATGAATATTAGTTATCAATTACCACTTTCATGACAAGTCATAAAACTATTATTATGTTTAAACACTATTTTAGTAAGTAAATAATAAATTATTTCATGTTATATAACTAATATATATAAAATATTTATTAAAATAAATTTATTTTGAGATGGTTAGAAAAACCGCCAAAATAAAATAAACATTTATCATTAACATTTTATCAAATGAATCGTCCCAATGTTAGAAAATAAAATAATATATAGGGTAATTTTTACTTATGTAAGTGTATTAATAAAATTAATTTCCACTTCTAGAGTATTAATTCAATTTTAGAATAAAATATATAATCATACACAAATGAAAGAACCATGAAACAATGAAATGAATTCAACTAAAACAATAAAAAATAATGAGATATTATAAATAAAATAGCTTTAATATGTTATTAATGTATCATATATTTTATTATAAATATTAATATAATATTTAATAATTTATTAACATTATTTTAACCATTCTAAAGGAATTTTGAACATGTTCCAAGGAATTTGAACCTAAGGTAAGTGATATTTTAACTCAATTTCCTTTCATTGGGTTAAACATCGGTGTCATTGATAATGCCATGTCATTATTATGAGTGAAATTAATTCTGATTATATTATGTTCTATTTACACTTGTTTTATATGGATTTTTAGTTAATACACATAACTCATTCATTTGATTAATTCTCACTTCAGTGAAATTATATTTATAATGGAATTTCTTTTAAATATTATCTCTTTAAAGATTCCCTTAAAATACAATTTTTTATCCAGGTCTTTGTGTAATAATTTTTTTCCACAAGTACATTTACTAATCTTATACGATTTTTGAAACTTATCTCAACTAATTGTTTACTTTTTTACAAAAAACTATTTTAATATATATTCTTTTTTTATTTTCTAAATAAGGTTCTTTGTGTCTTTTCATATAAAAAATAGAAGGAATATTTTTAAAACATATATAGATTGAGTGTATTTTCTACAATCATGAAGCCTTGGTTATTTTAAAAATACTTTTAAAGTCTACATGTTTGTTTTAATATAAAAAAACTTTTTTTTAGTTCATAGTTTTTAAAAAATATATGTGATTTAAAAATGATAGTGTTTATTTTCCAAGAGAATGTTTTCTTAATGAATGTATTCATGTTTTATGAATATGATATGATTTTTTGGGAATTTTTTTTGATAATGGGTGGTTAATTTTTTAACCAATTATTTATCATTTCATGAAAAAACAAGGAATTATAGTTTCATTTTTAAACAATGATGGGTGGTTACGTGACAAACCATGGATGGGTGGTTATGTTATAATCTCCAATGCATTTGGTACTATAAAGATGTAGGTTGACCATATTAGTTACTCAATTTGTCAAATTGATATTGAAAATGATGTCCCAAGATACCAAATTTTATATTATATTATTTATAAGGAGTTTTCATGGAAATTAATTCATTTTTAAAGATGCAGGTTTTCCCTTATTCTATGTACATTAATAATCATTTTTTCTCATCCCATGTTTTAAATTTTCTTTGAATGGATTTAAAGGGGAATAGAGGCAATGATGAGATCAAAGTGGAAAATTGTGAATATTTTTCATGAAGAAAAAACATGTTTTATTAAAAAAAAATTCTTTGGCATAAAAAAATATATACTATGTATATATTTCCAATTTTAATTTATGGGTTTTCTATGTAAGAGTTATACTTAATTATATGAAAAAATGATCCTAAAAGATCCTTGAGATTTTAATGATATCAATTCTAGTTTAAAATCATTATAATATTTAATATTTAATGTTGGGTACTTATAGTTTGTATCCAAGGTCGGATTAGATAAATTTAAAAGTTAGGATGTTTTTTAAGAAGAAGTTACAAGAAACATATAACAAAAATGGTTATCAATGTATATAAATTCATAGTTTTTTTAGATAAATTGAATGTTTTTGAGAAAAATTAAATAAGGATATATTAGTGGTTATCCTAATCATAAGATGGGGTATTATTATTTTATTTATATTCACACACTGACATTTTTTGTTTTAGTCAATGGATGGATCCAAAGGAACCATAGTAAAAGTGTATGTGATGGTAAATTTAATGGTTTAATGAATGAAAAACCGATTGAAAAGGGAGCTGTAATGAGAAAATTTTTTGTTATTTTAAACTAGTTTTCAAAATTAATGGTTAACCACTTGATCCTTGATGATTTTCCAAATGCATCAAATATAGTCTAAATGAATCCATTTGGAATTTTAGGTTACAATGATCATAAAATTAAATATTTTAAATGATCAATATGTAAATAATATTTAAAAAATAACCTAGTAAAATGTCTTAAAAGGATTATAAGTTGTTTTAAATGTGTTAACAGAGGTTTTAAAGCAATAATCTACCTAAAAAAGAATAATTCAGTTAAATCTTAGAAGGGTAAATAAGTTCTCACCAATTAATCAGTTGAATATTTTAAAGGTAGAAAATATGGTAATTATGAAAACCGATGGCCAAGGAAGAAGGAACATGAATGGGATCCACAAGACCTTATAGATTTTTGTATAGAAATACATTATTCATTTATAGTTGAAGATGAGGAAACTAAAAATGACATAAAAAAGAGAGAGATGTTAAGGAATAATGTGGAAAAACATGGCTACGAGATTATGAATAACATTGAATAATTAATATGTAAAAATTTAAATGATTAAACATTTATGGTATATTAAAGGATGATGAAATGTTTAAATGTTTTAATACTATTTTGATGATTGGATTATAATGGAATTTTTTTTAAGATTGAGTTATATTTAACACTTAAATTTAACATATTAAAATTTTATTTGAGGAATAATTTTATTTTTATTTTGTGGACATAAATTTCATGGTATGGATAACAATTAGAGTTAATATGATCTTTGATTTTGAGGTTAATATGGGTTCTTAGTTTTTAGGATTGAAAATAAAATGTATAAGATAAAATTTAGTTATAAAACATTTATTTAATGTCAAATATATTAAGGTTATTTTTTTTGGATGTTATTAAAATTTCAAGAATTTTATAAGGATTATATTAATATATTTTTATTAAATTAAATCCCACAGACTGTGTGACAACCTATTGCTTCCAGAAAGGTTGTGGGGATCGAACCCACAATTGAATGGCGACAAGGGATCATCACCTAAAACTGGATTACATGATATCCGAGTTAGTATAATTTTTTTATTTAAAATACCAGATGGATAATGGTTGAGTTCAATTTGGAACTTATGTTTATTGTATTGATAAACATGGGATTGAATGACAATTTTTTGATTAAGTGATTAACATTATTTCAAAATATGTTAATTATATTGAGAACCTTATATGGTTAATGTAAATAGAATACTATAGGATTTGATTTGATAATAAAGGATAAAATATATTTTATGATTTAATAAAATTTAGGTTATTTATGGAAATGAATAGTGTATCTTGAAGATTATGTGATTATTTAAATTACATTTTGGAATAAAACATTAAAATTGATTGATATTATTTGATAATAAATATTAAATTTATCTTATAAGATTACTTTATTAAATAATTCTGATCTTTTGATTTAGAATTTTAGTATTGAATATTTTGGGAAATTTTAAGGATATTTATTTAATAAACTTTATTGAACTTAGGGTATTACAGTTGAATTTTTGAGAATAAAGTTATTTTTCATCATATAATGGTGTATTATTTTTAAATTATTATATCTGGTACTAACTAATTTTTTGTTGATGGCTAAAGATAGGATAAAAAAATAGTTATACTATTTTGTATTTTGATATCCATAGAACTTTATTCATATGCTTTTGTTATGAAAATTCATATTGAATACTCATTATTTTAATAAAAAAAGATATTATAGTGGAAATTGATTAATGGATGAAATTATACTTTTCATGTAAGTACTTTTCCTTATGTAAATTATCAAGGAAGTAAATTAATTCCTCAACTCTAGAAAAAAAATTGAAGAAAAAAATTTATTCGTTTACTTTACATACCAACAAATCAATGGCATTTTAACCTATCATAGACTTATGATGTTAAAATTTCTCATGAACATGTTCAATATCACTCTCTATCAGTCCATGGGATATGATTTTATCTTCTATGTCCATGTTATTCTACATTGAAACCTAGTTTGTGTTATCTTAAGAGACCTCAATACTTTCCTATATCGCTTTTCAAGTGAATGTTTTATTGATCCAATTTATGAAGTAGGATTTCAATAAAGGAATTTTGAAAAGTAAAACCCCTAGTTTTTCATGGTAAATTGAAAAGAGTAAATTTATTTAAGTGTTGTAATTTAACATCTCGATATTTTAAAAGGAAATTTTATGTTCAATATCGTATAAGATACGGCATATCAAGATTAAATAAAGGGCTGAATATTATTATTTAAATGTGACCACTATAACCTAACTATTAATTTAGAGGGTGTAAATAGTATTAATAAGACACCTAAATATATCATGGTCATACACATTGATAATTTCTTAGTATATTATTTTCAAATAAGTAATATATTTCTATAATGTCATTTTATTATTCAAAAAAAAATATGTTTCATCAAAAAAAATTATTTCCTATTATGTATAAATAATATAATTAATTTATCAAATTATTAGAAATTTTATTTGAAAAAATGTGTTTAATTTTTTGATTCAACATTCATAATCTATCCTACTATGTATCTTTTAGAATTTTTTTAAAAATTATTTTTCAAGTAAATTTTGAAAAATAACAATTTTTAAAAAATGTTATTTATTTTTAATAAATTATGAAATTTAAAACTCAAATTACATTTTAATATGGTTAAAGGTAATATAAGTATTATTTAGATAATATTACACCCACTATGATAATTTTTAATCAACCTTATGTTGTATTTTAAAATAATTTTATTTTGGGGTTTAAAACAATATTATTTTAAACTGTTTTAACATACATAATGTTTCTACTTTTATAAAAAATACATATTTGGTAATTTTTTTAAAAATTTATAAATTATATAAAATTTAATAAAAATTTAGTTTCATAAAATTATAATTACTATTCATATAGTTAATATAAAATCATCTTATTCTTAAAATATACACTCCTTGAAAACCCACTTTTTTGTCGCATTTGTGGGTTTTATTGAAAATTTAATTTTTCCTGTTATGTAAATTTAATTTTGTAAAATTCATTACATATTTCTAATAATAAGTTAAAATTTACAAAAAAAATCTTCTTAATTTATTTTGCATAAAAAAGTTAATGTGGTAAAAAAGATCATCTATAGTGTAGGTAATATAATGAAACGGGTTAAAATTAAAAGATAAAATCATAAAATACCTAAAAAATATAACCTTAAAGTTTTGTTTAGTGTGTTCCATAACATTAAACAACCATTAAAACATTGATTATAAATAAATTTTTTGGAACTAATTCCACCCAAATTTGGATGGATTTGAATATAAAATAATCATTATTTAATCCTTAAAACCACACCTCCTCAAGTATTAATATCACTCCTCACCACCCCCATTATCCTAAAATTCCATTAATATCTTAAAATATCATGAAAAAACAATCCTAACTCTTCTACCCATGTCTAATTTCTTCTGATATCACTAAAATACCGATTTTATGATCCATAAGGGGTCCTTCGAGGAGATCATATTCAAGAGGTATCTTTCTCCAACCACCTTCCTTAATTTACTTTCTTCTTTTACGTTATACTCACCTATTTCAATCATAAAAGAATAATAAATCCATTATAATATATATACTTTATTTTTATGTATTTGACGAAAAATATTATATCCATTCCTTTCCCCATACCCTCATATTCAATGAAACTGAACCATTGTCAAAATTATGGCGGTTAACCGTCTTCCTGGATAATTATTATTGATTTTCCATTAAAACATCCAATTATGGTCATAGAACAATTGTTATAGTTAAATAGGTCTTTTGTAACTAAAATATAGACATAATATTATATAAAACAAAACTCTTTTGAGAAGGTCGGAAAAACATCCAATATAAATTAAGAATTTATTATTAACATTTTATCAATTAAAGCCTCCTAATGTTTTAAATAAATGATATATTGAAGAATTTTTTATTATATAAATCAATTAATTCCCTTTTATTCCACTTATGGTGTTTTATTTCCATTTTACAAAAAAATCCAAAATTATACACAAATAAACCTACCGTGAAACCATGAAGACAACTCACAAAAAATAATAAAAATAATGAAATATTATTAAAGAATTGGTGGTAATATATTTTAAAAGGATTACATAATGTATTATAAATATTATTATAGTTCATTAATAAATTATTAACATTCTTGAAACTACTATATGTGAGTTTTGAACATATTTTAATGAATTATAACCAAAGGTAATAGATTTCCAAACTCAATTTCAATTATTTTGGATAAAATTTTAATTCATTGATTATTACATGTTAAAATTATGTGTGAGATGAAATTTTATCATCATAATATCTATTTTCACTTTTTTATATATATTTATAGCCGATACACATAATCAATTTATTTGATTAATTCTCACTTCAATTATATGATATTTATAAGGGAATTTCTTTTAAAAATTATCTTTTTAGAGTTTAACTTAAAAGATTCTTTTTTTTCCGTATCAATTTTTCTAAAATTGTTTCCAAAATACCTATAATAATATATTATTATTTTTTAAATTCTTTTCTAGTCATTTTATACATTTTTAATGAATGTATTTAAAGGATTAGTTTGTAATTTTCTAAATGAGGTTTTCTATGTCTTTTTCAACAGAAAAACGAAAGGAAATTCTTGTCCAACATAGTCAGAAAGAGAAGATTTTTCAACTATCATGATGAATTAATTTTATAAATCTTCCTTTTTATTCCTCCATGGTTATTGTCAAATAAAATATTTTCCTTTATATGTGTGCAAATTTTATAAATATATGTTTTTTAAAAATCAAAGGGGTTATTTTACTTAAGAATATTTTTATAATGAATGTATTCATGTTTTGTGATTATGATATGGTTTTTGGAAATTGTAAATGATGATGGGTGGTTACCTTGTTAACCAATGATGGGTAGTTCTGTAATATACCAATGATGGGTTTTTACGTTATTAACTGATGACTTGTGGTTTTGTTATAATACAAGGATGGGTGGCTATGTTTTAGTCATCAATGAATTGGGTACTCTAGTTTTATAGGTTGGATATATTGGTTACTCTATCTATAAGAGTGATATAAAAACTAATGTCCCATTTTACCTACATATATTTTAAATGGTTCTTAATGAGTTTTTTTAGAAATTTATTGATTTTAAGAATGAATGATATTGATATTTTTTAAAAGGTGATTCATTTACTCGGTTAAAATTTTTATTTTCATGAAAATGTTTTTATGGGTTTCACCAGACTACATTTTTCATTTATTTTATTCCTATTATAGAGATTTTATTCTCAGCCCAAGTTTTAAATTGTTTTTCATAGGATTTATGGGTGAATAGAGATAAGGATTATATAAAGGGGAAAATTGCAAAGATCTTTCATTAAGATAAAACATGTTTTATTGAAAATGTTTTTTTTGGTGGGAAAAATTGATACTATCTTTATGTGTCCACTAGTAATATTTGGGTTTACCATTTAATATATAGTCCAAATTCTTTAAACCAGAATTTTCCTTAGAACTGTAATAATTTTAATTATAGTTTAAAAGCACTAGAATATGTATTCTTTAAGGTTTTTTCCATACACCATGGTTTCACAAACTGTATTCCAACCATTCTGTAAGCACTACCTCCCCTCCAAAGAAAGGAGCGTGTATTATTTAAAACAAATCATAGACCCTAAACCATGGATCAAGATCTCCACCCCCTTTAATGGTTTCTCCTTAAACATTCACATTCTACCTCTAACCATGATATAACCATGAAAATTGACTATGATCAGTTCGAAATGAACTGATAACTCCTTGAGCATCAAGTTTTCACATGGTTTCTTCTAAATCCACACCAAATAGTGAATCATGCATATAAAAAACCAAAAAAAAGAAACAAAACCTTACACTCTCTAGGATCACCCAAACACCTGAGATATTGTAACACCCAAGGCTTCCATGGTACAATTCTCTTTGTATAATACATTAGCTTGTTTTGTACACAACATCGAGTTTTAGCACACCATGAATAATCAAACTAGCCATTTAAAAGGTATTTATTAATAGTAATACCCACTTTTTAAAAGTTTATAAATTTTATTTTTCAAAATGGACTTCATTTTTGGATTCATAATATAAAAATTAGCTTATGGTGAATTTTTGGTATTTTTCTAAAAACATTAAATTTTTGAAGAATAGTGAAAAACACTCCGTTATTGTTTGAAATCAACTTTTAATTTAAAAAATAATTATTTTTATTTAAATTTATTTTAAAATAAAGAATAAACATAATACCTATATTATTACAATTTAATTCATTGGTGTCATTTTATAATAAGATTTGATATATAAATTTTTATGTTACTTTTTAACGTCTTTTACCCACGTTCTAGGCACATTTTCAAATTTTCATAAAACATAATTTTACAGCTTTTGTGAATTGAATTTCAAATATCTTATAGACATGGTTTTCATCATTATGAAAAATGTTCTTCAATATGATGAAAATAATTTTTTTTGAACAGTAATTTTTGAATTATATTTACCACGGTTAAAAGTAAATATAGCAATTAATGGTAAAAATAATATTATAATTACACCAAAAAATGTTATAATTTTATTGGAAATGTTAATTTTGACCAAAATAAACCTTAGGGAAAAAATATGATCCTTTTTTATTCACTTGTATTAGATTATGACATATGTTATATTCTATTTAAAAAAGAGTTAAAAGTGTAAAATTCAAATTTTAATAACTAAACAATTTTTAATATAGAGTTATACATAAGATAAATTCGACTAAAAGTATTCATTTCCTACATCATGGTATATTATTTATAGTTTTTATACATTATATAATTTAATTTATTTATGACACTATGATGATGCAATAATTACCTTGTTAATGAAAGATTAATATAATTGATGTTATAAATATAAAAATAAAAGTAAATTGAAACTTTTAATGTCATACACGAATTTTATATCTGAATATGACATGTTAGGGTGGATTAAATGTATTTTTTTAAGTAATATAGTTGTAATGACTTAAAAAAACAAATACTAAATAGTGTCAATATTGACATAAATGTGTTTTTAAAATAAATATTATTTTATTAAATGATATGATACTCCTAAAAATATAAGATTTATAAAAAGGACATAAATAAGATTATATATTTCATCAATGAACCACTTTAGGTTCCCTGTGACTTTTATAGTATATTAATTAACCATGTAATATAAAAATACAAGAAGACGTAGTAAATGTTAAACTATTTAACCAAGAGTTAAATCTAAAAGATAAGGCTAATATGGTGACCTAAACCTTTATAAGACTTATTGGTTGATAGGATTTCGACCCATATCCACCTTATCCTAGAAATAAATCAATTTATACTTATTAGAAACCGAAAATGATTTTATAATAAATTAATATTTCATGATTTTTCAATAGTGCACCTCACCTCTCTTATAAAAGGGCATGTCCCCTTATCTTAACTTCACACCTCCAAATCCATTTGGATCAGACTAAAACTAATCAAATTCCCTCCCAACTACTTCAAATTCATTATAGAGGCCTTACTTCTATCAAAAATACATCTTATAAAGCCATTTTTCAAATCAAAAGGAAGAACCCGAAGAAGAGGTAATTATATCACCACCTCATTCAAAGTTCTTTTCTACTTCCATTTCCTCATTCTTTGTTGTTTACATACCAAAATAATAACTCCAGTACTTTATACATATTTTGATGTTATAATAAATATGGTACAACCATATTCATTATTATATATACCCTATAAATGATAAAGTCACCATGCATGCCAATGTATTTCTTATCATCTCCACGTCGTGTTTTAGTTTATTATTCAACACTTTATTATTTGGATGAGTATAATAATTAGTATAACCATTGTATATAATAAATATAACATGTTAATTATTATGTATATAAAATATACCATACAACTAAATATTATTTCACCATCAATAGAATGATATAGCCTCTCGTGGGTACGTACAGCTTACCGTCTTCATGACTCTATTAGATTTCATTCCCCATCAAAACCATTCAAGAATAATTTTCACTTTATGATTTAAAATAATGCTTAATTACTTAATATGGTTATGTATATGAATCAAATACATCCTATCCATATCAAATAGGACTTACGTAACAAAACATATAAACTAAAATGAATCAGTGAACACCTGAAACAATGATACTACTGAAATATTATTAACAAAGAAATATTAGGGGTCCATATATGATATCATGTTTATGTATGTGGCTTTTTATAATTTAATAACAATTATTTAACCATTATACAAGAGGATAATATACCTTTGACTAAGGAAAATTATAAGTTAATGTTTAATTTTACAATCTCTTTATTATCCGAGATTGTTTATACGTAAGTATCTACAGGGAATTATTTTTCATCCTCATCCATGTTTCTTAAAAATGTATTTAAAAACATTTTTAATATTTCCTATACTATGGTTTAAATTCATTTATACCCTTGTTTTAATTTTTATAAAATTTATTGAATGGAATATTTCCGTCATTTTCCAAACAAGGTCCTTTATAACCTTTTCGACATATTAAGGAAACAATTTTTTTAACTTATACAGCGGGTGCGGCCATTTTCCATTGTCATAAGACCTCGGAAGCTTTCCTTACATAATTATAAGAATATTTGAAACATATGTTTTTTCTTTTATAATTACATGACTTTTAAATGATTTCAATGTAGATTGAGATATTTCTCTCAAACATTTTATAGATTTATTTCATCTATGTCAACATATATTTTTGAATTTTATGTTTAATTGATGATGATTTATTGTGATACAATATTCCACATTGTATTGATAATTTTATGATATGTTTTGACTTTGGATGTGTTATTTTTATTTCATTCACGGTTTAAGGTAAAACTATTAACATTTCTTATGTTAGTTTAATATGAATGTTTATGTTATGTTTCACCCTTTTTATATGAGAAATGCATTAGACATAGTGAGTAATGTGTGAGGCCTGATATAGCCCCTCGATGCATCTATAGGTATTATGAGACAAACTAGTTTCTTGGCACAAGGCCTTGACAAAAATTTTATTTGTAGTATTGGAACAAGGTCTTCACTATGTGGTTATGATGTCTGTAATTATGCATTCTGACATTATGAAATTAGCTATTTATATTACATTTGATTATTTAAATAGTATAATATCCCGGTGAATAAGTAAATGGAATTATTTGATTTATCTATCCCATATTATGCTGAATTTTAAGATTTAAAGGCTTGTGGTTCATTCTTATAAATGTTCTTGACTGTTTATGCTTATTTATGATAGTTTATGCTATGTTGTTATCCTTACTGAGCA
The DNA here is from genome assembly GCA_963277665.1 of Viscum album. Taxonomy (NCBI): domain Eukaryota; kingdom Viridiplantae; phylum Streptophyta; class Magnoliopsida; order Santalales; family Viscaceae; genus Viscum; species Viscum album. The sequence continues at coordinate 1,931,000,929 of OY728161.1, read as the reverse complement.
TCTAAGCTCACCCATTTCTTATGTTTTATTTTTCATAGGATGTGAAGAATTATATTATGATTAGCCTACGGGGATACGCTAAGGGATATGACAGTGTCCAAAGGAGACCAAATGTTGTTTTTTTCATTACATAATTTAATATAAAACTTATGTATGTGTCTAGTTCTTCGAAGGCTACTAAACTGGTTGGTCATTCAGAACATGATCTCTTATGATCATAACAATGTTATGTAATAATGCATCGACTCTGGGTAACTACGGTTATATCATTACTGTTGGTATGAGAGGAAGTTTAGTACAAAACCATAAAAACTATATTTATATAAAATATCAATAGAGAACTTTACCCTATGAAATAATTTGAGGATTATGATAGAAGAACATCCAAAATTATTGGTAATGATGATAATATATGGGTTTTACAAGCAATAAATCCATGTCTAGATACTACATGTGGGTATGGTTCTTGCATATATGTACCTAAGAGTGAAAAAATTGACAAGGGGTTTCGGGCTTCACCCAGGGTATCTTGGTACACGACAACGAACCTTACTATGGACCCGGTTTGACACTCTAGGGGATTATGTTTAGGATAATTCAATTTTTATATAAAAACCATTATTAATGATTTATGAGTAAATACTTCCCCAGGGAAAACATTTTTACGATTATGGATTATATGCATAAATTGTTCATTTAATGTAATGTATTTTACAATATTATAATTATGCATTGTGATTTGTAAACTAATCTAGTGTCTTCTATTGTTTATAAATGAAGCCTAGTGGAAAGAATGGAAATTGTATCAATTCATGTAATCTATGTAGGGACTTCCCTTCTTCTCAAGATAATTATAGTGGAGCTGGTGATGCAATTAGTTCTTGACATCTTACAACTATACAGGGAAAAATCGCTCAGGTTATGAATAATATCCTTACCTGAATGGAGAACCCTGATCCAAAATGTGGAGGATCAATGTTATACCACTTCATGAGGAAAAAAAATCACCAACATTCAATGGGACTACAAATATATTTATATCAAGTCAATGTCTAAGTTCGTTAAAGAAGATATTTCATGCTTTGGGGAGTAGTGAAAGTGAAAAAGCTTTCATGGATTTTTATCGTCACACAGAAGATGCATATCAATGGTGGCCATTAGTTCAAAACACAAAGGAGGATGTAGAAGTATCAAATATGAAATATAGGTAGTTTAAAGATATTTTATTAGAAAAATACATTCCTTATGAATATCGAGCAGATATGGAAAGGAAATTTCTAAGTCAGGGGAACTTTAAGGATTATAATGTCGGAAAGTATGAGGCTATCTTTACAAGGATATCATGGCATGTTTTATATTATATATGTAACCGAACAAGTAAGATTAATCGATTCTTTGATAAGTTAAAACCATTTCTCCATCGAGCCTCGGATTCTCAATCCTTCGGATTGTACGAAGATATAAACTAGTGTGTTATCAAGATAGAAATGTTATTATATAAGTCTTATGACTTTAAAGCGAAGAAAGGAAGATATATATGGAAGACTCTGAAAAAATAAAATAAGGGTAATAAGGGAAAAGTGTAATTTATATAATTTTGAAATTGTTGGAAGAAACATCTCGGTGCATGCCTAAAGGGGAAGGGAATTTGTTACAAGTGTGGAGAAAAAGGCTACCAAATATGTGATTTGAAAGATAAATAAAGTGTTTGTTAATTTTCAACACTAAAATTTTAATGAAATGGGGAATTATAAATATTAATGTCCTGAGAATCAAGGAAACATACCTCATAAAAGGATATGGGAGAAAGTACAGTCTTATACGATCACTACTTCTAAGGTTTAAGTAACTAAAAATGTTGTGGAAGGTACTTTAATCATTTCCTCAAAATTAATACAGGATTTATTTGATTCTGGATCATTAAATTCTTTCATATCTTCCCAGTTTTCCATGAAAATTAGATATGTCATGTTTTACATAACAAGTCAGTTTTCAGTAAAAACTTATAAGGGAAGTATCATAGAAACAATGTTTTATCAATAAGTTACCATTGGGGGATAAAAATGTGTATTATCTTCTGATCTTATTTTCATACCCATGATTTAATTTTATGTAATCCTTGGTATGTATTGGCTTTCATACCATGATGTGAAATTTTATTTTAATAATAAGGAGGTAAATTTTTTTATGATGATAAGGAATATATTATCTTTAGAGTAGAAACATCACTATCTGATTCTCATCTAGATCCACCTCTAGTCGGTCTACTAAATTCAATTACTAGAGAGGAAGGGAGTTAAATAACTATGGGTGAGGAATGAAATGTTCTAATAGAGGATATATCAATTGTGAAAGAATATGTTGATGTGTTTCCAGAGGATTTACCTCTACATCCTCTAGAAAATGAAATTTAATTTTCTATTAAATTAATTCATAGTTCAAGTTCCATATCAAAGACCCCTTATCGAATGGACACTGTATAATTGGTGGAACTAAAGAAACAACTAGAGTAATTATTTAATAAAGGATTTATTCACCCTAGGGTTTCTCCAAGGGGAGCCCATGTTCTTTATGTTAAGAAGAAAGATAGATCTGTGAGGTTGTTCATTGAATATAGGGAGATCAATGAAATATTAACAAATAAAAAGTATCACATACCTTTCATTGATGATATATTTTATCAACATCATGTAGCTCAATATTTTTCCAAGATTTACATTCGATCTAGATATCATTAGTTGTGAGTGAAGAAGGACGACATTCCAAAGACAACATTTCAATCCAGGTATGGGCATAATGAGTTTACAGTAATGCCTTTTAGACTGACAAATGAACCCTCTATATTCATGGATCTAATTAATAGAGATGTCAAATAATATCTTGAGGAATCATTAGAGGTATTTATTAATGATATCTCAGTATACTCTAAATGCTTTTAAGATCCTGAAAATAACTTGCTCACTATTCTAAATAATCTCAGAAGAAATGAATTATATGGGATGTTTAAAAAATGTGAATTATAGCATCCTGAAATTTCTTTCCTTGGCCATATTGTCTCTAATGATGGAATATATATTGACCCTTGTAAGTTAAGTGAAATCCATGAATGGCCATCACCGAAGACTATAACCAAGGTACGCAGTTTTATTGGTACAGCAGGTTACTTTCGATGCTTCGTCCAGAATTTTTCCCAAGTGGCTAACCCAATAACCAAACCCTTATGAAAAGGGGTTATATTTGTTTGGAAAAAAGAGTGTGAAGAATTTTTTATGGAATTAAATATAACATCATTCAATGAACCAATCTTGAATATACTATCGAGGAATTATGGTTTATTTATTTATAGTGATGCTTCAAAGTAAGTACTTGGTTGTTTCCTTATGAATAATGATTGAGTTATTTCTCGTGAATCATGAAATCTAAAAATTCTTAAGAAAAACTAACTCACTCATAATCTTAAGATAGAATCTATAATATTTTAGCTGATGATATGGAAAAACTATCTCTATGGTGAAAATTGTGAGATATATACTGATCACATGAGTTTGAAATATATATTTTGACTGATAGAACTCAACATATGGCGAAGGCGATGGATCAATCTAATAAAGGATTATGATTGTACAATACACTACCACCTCAAGAATGAAAATAAAGTGGGAGATTCTTTGAGAAGAAAGGATAATGGAGTTCTGAAAAAGATGAGAGTTTAAAGGGGTCATATGTTCATGGATCTAGTAAAGATGGATATGAGAATAATCATTGAAGGTGAAACAATAATAATTTTTTAAATGGTTTCCATACTATCTTTACTATAAAGAATAAGAAGTTCTCAGACTGATGATGAGGAGTTTCATAAGAAATTTAATGTTTTGAATGATGGGAGATTGATTGAATTTGTATATGAAGATGGAATTTTTAAAATTTTGAAGAGGATTTGTGACCCCAATATACCTGATCGAAAAAGGGATTTTTTTGGATGATGCTCATAGCTCCAATTTCCCTATACACGAGGTACAACTAAGATGTTCAGATATTTGAAGGACATTTTTATGGGATAACATGAAGAGAGATATTGTTGATTATATGTCAAGATGTATCATTTTTCAATAGGTGGAGGATGGAAGACAACATTTTTGAGGATTCATGCAACCTCCTCCCATACCAGAGTGGAAATGTGATGATATTATAATGGAATTTGTCATGGGTCTACAAAAGAATCCTAAAAGGAATGATGAAATATGGGTCATTCTTGATTATCTTACCATGTAATCACATTTTCTTGATATAAGAGAATATTTACCACTTGAACGACATGAAAGACTATATATTAATGAATTTGTAAGAATTCATGGTGTACCCCTATCAATTGTTTTCGATCATGATCCCCATTTTATATCAAGATTCTGGAAAAGTCATCATAAATCCCTAGATATAGAAAATTATTTGGGCATTTCCTACCACCCTCAAACTGATAGACAATCAGAACAGACTATTCAAACCTTAGAAGACATGTTGAGCTCTTTCTCACTTGACAGTCAAGTTATATGGGATCAGTATTTATCTCTGGTAGAATTTTCCTATAACAATAGCGTCCATTCATGTATTCATATGGCACCATATGAAGCGTTATATGGAAAGATATGTCGCACACCAACGTTTTGGGATGATATTGATGATAGAAAACTCGTATGCCTAAATCATGTTGAGGAAAAGTTGAAAAAGGTGTAGATTATGAAAAACCCACATCAAAGCAGCTCAAAGTATAAACAAAAGATATACCGATAACCAAATGAAAGATTTGGAATTTAAAGTAGTAGATCATGTTTTTCAAATGGTATCTCCATGGAAGGGATTTATACATTTTGGTAAGAAGGGTAAATTATGTCTCAGGTACATCAGACCTTTTGAAATTCTAGACTGAATTAGGGTTATAGCTTACTGTTTGGCATTGCCGCCATCTCTCTCTAATGTTCATGATGTGTTCCACATATTACTATTGAGAAAATATATGCCTGAACCAACGAATGTACTCACCTATGAAGAAATATAATTGGAACCAGATATGTCTTATTGGGAAGAGCTTATTATGTTTCTTGATACCATAGAACAAGTGTTCAGTAACCGGACGGCTTGTATGATAAAATTTCTTTGGAGAAACCATAAAATGGAAGAGGCTACGTGGGAACCAGAGGAACATATGATGAAGTACCACCCGAATCATTTTATGCTATAACATTCTCAAAATTGAAAGGAAAAAATTATATTAAGGAAGTAATAATGTAACACCCTAAGATTCCTTAGTAAGTTTCTCTTTGAATAGTACAATAGCTTGTGTTATACACAACTTCTAGTTCTAGCACAGCACGACCAATCAAACTAGCCATTTAAAAAGTAGTTATGAATAGTAATACTCACTTTTTGAAATTTTAGAAATTTTATTTTTCAAAATTGAATTCATTTTTGGAATCCTAATAACAAAATTAGCTTAGGGTGAGTATTTGGTATTTTTTCTGAAAACATTCTATTATTGATAAATAGTGAAAAGTAATGAGTTATTGTTTAAAATAGAATTTTTATTTAAATAATAATTATTTGGTTTAAAATTGACGTAAATTAAAAATAGATACATAATACCGATATTAGTCTAATTTAATTCATTGGTTTCATTTTATCATAATATTATAAATATGAAATTTTATTGAACTTTTTAACATCTTTTACCCACCTTCTAGGCACATTTTCAAATTTGCATAAAATGTAATTTTTTCACTTTTGTGAATATAATTTCAAAAATATGCTAGAAAAAGTTTTCATCAGCAAGTAAAATGTTTCTCAATAGGACAGACATAATTTTTTATAAATAATAATTGTTGAATTTTATTTACCACGGTTAAAAGTAAATAGGGTAATTAAAGGTAAAAATAATATTATAAATATGCCAACACATGTAATAATTCTATTGGATAAGTGAATTTCCTCCAAAATCAAACATAGAAAAAAATATGCTCCTTTTTTATCCGCAGGGATTAGATCTGGACATTTATTGTATTTTAATTAAAGAAGAGTTAAAAATGTTAAATCCAAATTTTAATAACTAAACAATTTTTTATATAGATTTATAAGTAATATATATTAGACTATAAATATTCATTATAAATCTAATAATATTTCCTAAATCATGGTATTTCATTTATAATTTTTATACCATTCTTAATTAAATTTATTTATGACACAATGATGATGCAGTAATTGCCTTATTAATGAAAGATTAAAATAATTGATATTATAAATTTTAAAATAAAGGTAAATTAAAAATTTTGATATCGTACATGCCTTTTATAGTTTAATATGACATGTTATGGTTGATTAAATTTATTTTATTTGAAGTAATTAAGTTATTATGATGTTAACAAAAAAATACTAAATATTGTCAAAATTAACATAAATGAGTTTTTCAAACAAATGCTATTTTATTAAATGATATAATGCACCAAATAATCTATTTTTCTGAAAAAGTACTTATATAAGGTTATATATGTCATTTTTGACCTACTTGAGGTTATCTTGGAATTGTACAGTATGTTTTTTAACCATGTAATATAAAAATACACGAAGACATGGTAAATGTGAAACTATTTAACCAAGAGTTAAATCTAAAAGATAAGGTCAATATGGTGACCTAAACTTGTCTAAAACCTATTGGTTGGCAGACTTTACATCCATACCTGTCTTATAATCGAAATAAATTAATTTTTATCTATTAAAAACCGAAAATGATTTTATAATAAATTAATATTTCTAGCTTTCTCTAAAGTGCCCTTCACCTCTCTTATAAAGGGGAACATCCCCTTCTCGTTTGTTCACACATCCAAGTCCATATGAATAGGCCAACCCCTACACAAATATCCTACCCACTACCCTGACTTCATCATAGAGGCCTTAAATTGATCAGAAAACAATCCTAAGAGCCATTTTGGTCAAATCAAAAGGAAGCACCCAATGAATAGGTAATTATTTCATCTCCTCTTTCAATGTTATTTTCTTATTCCACTTCCTATTCCATTGTTTTTCCCACAAAAAAATAAAAAATCCAGTAACTTATATAATCTTTGATGTTTTTATAAATATTTTACAACCATATTCCTAATTCTACTCATCCTATGAATGAAAAAGTCACCATACGAGTGTATGTACGGCTTACCATCTCCATGTCGCGGTGTAGTTTGTTATTCAACTCTACATTATTTGGATGGGTATAATAATGAGTATATTTGATGTAAATAATAAATATAACATGTTAATTAATCTTTATATATATTATAACATCCAACTACATATGATTTCACCATCAATAGAATGATATTGTCGCTCGTGCGTACGTATGGATTACTGTCTCCATGACCCGATAAGAATTCATTCCCCATCGTATTCATTCAACAATAATTTTCATTTGATGATTAAAAATAATGTTTGATACCATAATATCATTATAAATATTAATAAAATACATCATATCCATAACAAACATGACATACATGACAAAACATATAACAGAAAACAAATTAGTTAAAACCTAAAATAATGATACTATTGAAATATTTTTAACAAAGAAGTATTGGGGATCATATATGATATAATATTTATGTAGGTGGTTCTTTTATAATGTAACAACAATTATTTAACCATTATATATTATAATAATGTACCCTAGACTATGGAAAAGTACAAGGTAAAGGTTAATTTTACAATCTCTTTATTATCCGAGGTTTTTTATACACATGTATCTACTAGGACTTCTTTATCATACACATCTATGTTTCTTAAAAATGTATTTCAAAAAAAAATTACAATTTCGTAGACTTTGGATTAAAGTCATTCATATCATTGTTTTACTTTTTATAAAAATATTTTAAAGGAATCTTTCAGCCGTTTTCTAAACAATGTCCTTTATGATTTTTTAGAAACATTTAGGAAACAATGTTTTTAACTTATACGACAGGTGATGTTATTTTCCACCATAATAACACCTTGGAGGATTTCTTTACAAACATATAATAATATTTTCCAAATAAATGTCTTCTTTTATAATTATACGACTTTTAAATTATTTCAATGTAGAAATAGATATTTCTCTCAAATAGTTTTTGGATTGATTTCATCTATGTCAACATTTATTAATGGATTTTATGTTTAATTGAAGTTTATTTATTATGATACAATATCCCACATATTTTTGATAGTTTTATGATATTTTTTACTGTATATGTGTTATTTTTATTTCATTCATGGTTTATGGTTAAAGTATTAACATTTCTTATTGTAGTTTAAGATGAATGTTTATGTTATATTTCAACCTTCTCATTTGAGGAATGCAATGGACATAGTATGCGACGGGTGGGGAAAACTATAGCCCCTCAATTAATCTGTAGGTCTTTTGAGACAAACTAGTGTCTTGACACAAGGCCTTGAAAGAAATTTATTTGATGCCTTGGAATGATTCCTTGACTATGTGGTTATGATGTCAGAAATTATGCATTCCACAATTATGAAATTAGCTATTGATGTTACATGTGATTATTCCGCTACTAGAATATACATGTGAATAAATAAATGGAATTATTTGATTTATCTTTGCTATATTATTCTGAATTTCATGTTTACAAGGTTTGTGTTTTATTCTTATAAATTTCCTTAAATTTTTATGTTTATTTATGATAGTTTCTGTTATGTTGTTATTCTTACTAAGCATCTGAGCTCAATCATTTCTTGTGTTTTATTTTTCCCAGGATGCGAAGAAGTATATTATGATTGAACTACAGGGATAGGATATGGGATATGAGTGTGTTAAAAGGATACACAATTTTGTTTTTTATTATATAATTAATGTAATACTTAAGTATGTATCAAGTAATTTCAAAACTATTAAACTGATCGATCTTTCAGGACATGATCTCTTGTGATCATTCCAATGTTATGTTTTATATGCCAACTATGGTTAACTAGGTTCTGGGTGTTACAGATACCTTAAAACCAATATTCATCATCTAGAAACATCATATTGAGGAATTCCAACTCTTTAAATGTTATTTTCAGTCTCAGTTCAAAAAATTGACTTGTCCTATAAGTTAAATTTCATATTTCTTTTGAAATTTTCAAATATCATGGATGTGCGATCATACATTATCCTCACCATAATCCTTATCAACCCGAAGAATTATCAATGTTAATCCATCTACACCACTCGGCATATGTCAATAACCAATTATAACTAATGGCCTTGTTCAGTTTCTTATTTCTTAAAACCTAACAGAGGTACAATATCCAACTTAAGGAACTCAATCGTCCAAAACGCAATACAAAATCTGTGTTCAAAACCAAACAACTGATATTTTATCGTACTCAAGCTCATTAAAAATAGATAATGATTATGTTATTTCCAAATCACTCACAAGATCAATAGTTCTCCCCATAATAAGATTTAACTTACAACTACTATCTTTTAATGTTTTGAACATACACCTTTTGAAAATCCCAAAAAACCTCAAACCCATGCTTCCACAACACGCTCGGCTTGGTTCCAAAATTATCAAGCCCAACACACATGATAATTCCACTTAATATCAGCACATATCCTCATCATGGAAACCCTACTATAGTGGGTGCATATCTTTAGTCTAATCATAAACTAAGAACAAACCATATTTTTCTGAAAATCTTGATGTCATTTTTCAAACGCACCCATAATTTTCAGAATGAAATGTAAGCTACATTTTGTATCTTTATGTATCCATCTCATAAACTAACCTATGTCATACTATCATTGGTCAACTCATCCTGAAAATGATCAACACCAACTTTCTATACATCACCACCTCACCTAGTCATGTCACCTTCATGCCGGGAGGTAATTTCATGTCTATTCAAACATAATGAATTGGTTAAATACACAACTATTGGTAATATTTAATAGTTAGATCCTCCACTGACCCAAATATGTCATCATTCCATGTCATTTTATTGATTCACTCTCGATTCTAGAACACATGAAGTGTTTTAAGCTCTACCCAAGGTCAATGACAATTCTCGAACTATATCCACCACAAAAACTAATTTAAATATGTAATTACCAATTAAATCCATGTAAACAAATCAGAAATTACTCACTAGAATCATAGTTATATCATGACTGATCCCCAAATAATTCTATACACCTATGACCCTTCTATCATTAGGTTCATAACTCTATGACTAAAATGTCACTCCCCGCACCAACACACTCAATAACTCCAACCACCGTGACCAATGCTCCAATCACTGATAACCTAAAAATTATATCTGGATATCTTTCTCCCACTAGAGTGATAAATTAAATGTCAACCAACACCCATTCTGAACTTACAAGAATGTAACCCACAACATTCACTGGTATCCATTCTACCATAAGGACCTTACTCACAAAACTGATGGTGAACTTCCCACCATTCATCATGACTTTCACCATTCCATGAATTCAACCTCCAAAGAGACCCCTCATCAAACTAAAAATGACATTTACATACCATGTCATATAGATGATGTTATCTCAATATACCTAGGATTATGTTAAGATATTTAGAATGATAATATAAAAACTAAGAATACTCTAATATTTTATCGATGAATACCACCACAACAATTTATCCATGATGTCACCTCCTATAGTAGGTACACGTCGAACCTATTTAATGGTATATGTCCTCCCTTACCCCAAACATCTCATCACACCCACATTGTTTTTTATCCTACTCATAGCTACATGCAAAACTGAAGAACCTTAGAAATATTCTCCCGTAACATATCATCCATATGCAAAATAACACAATGTATCACCAAACTTGTTTCTCTATGATCCCATTAACACTTAACCATTACATGCTCCAATGAAATGAAACTAAATAACCTAATTCTAACTCTAACAAGTAATATATTATGAAAACATGGATTATTATTCAAATCAAATGAAAATTCCTTTCTCACATGCCAATCAAACCTAATAAAGATCACCATCTTTGATTTATAAAACCATATGATAATCCACAATCCAAAACAACATTCACAAACAATTAAGTGCCAAGAATCATTCAAAAGTTTCCCTAAGTTCATATATTATCTCTCCATATTTTTAATGATGTATCAAAAGATAATTGGACCAGAAACCTAACATGTACTACCCTTATAAACCACATGTTCAACATAATCATCACACACCAAGTGATTTCCATCTCAACGAAACCATGCATCATAATATGCCTCACCCTATGCACATACCAGGTCAACCACACCAACACGGTTTCTGCCCAAAGTAAACTCACACATCAGAAACAATATATCCTCAAGAACCAATAATATTTCTATCCTATATCAAAACCATTAGGAATATCCTACCCACACATTTTTTTACCCAGTATAAGAACATGAATGATCTTTTCCATTTATAAACTAACCAAAAGGCCGAATCACTTTCACACAAGTGATCTCTGTCAAAAAAAGAACCCAACATGTATAATCTCCATACTAGGATACTAACTTCCTAAAACATTTTAAAAAGTACCAAAACATCCATTTATGCCTCATGAACCAAAGGCACACACAACACAATTGACCACTCATATTTCACCCGCCAAAGTCACATTGCACTAATATCCAAAAATAAATTCACCGCAGGAAGGTCACTAGGCTCTTCTATCTATCCCCACTGGTAAAGTCTCATAAAAATTCACTATTTACAACCACCTAGGTCTCTAAAAACATCTAAAAGTTTAAAAAACATAAGGAATAAAACTTGAGTTCCGTATTTTCATCCTCATCATTGATCATCTCACCATAGATCCATAAAACATTCCATCAAAAATAATTCCACATAAAATTATTCTAATTTGTTTAAATTCCACTATGTACTTATATGAGACATGGAATACAAGAAGTTGATGAAACTTTAAACACCTAATCCAATATCATCCACAAAGTCAAACACTATAAGGCCTATAACATGTTGATCCTATGTTCCTATGATGTTGCATGAGATGCCTCTTACCTCTATATTCCATGAGTCAAAGACTGAGAACGAGCCTCGTTCCAATGGTATAAGAGCCATAAATCCATGATAAGTCACCAAATACAAACCTAAAGTGCATCTCTCAAAGAAAAAACCAAATATAATAATAAAATCATAAATCATAATAAAAGTCACATCCCCGGTACCCTAGACTTCCTACTAAAAAAGGTAAATGTGAAACAACAATCCAAAATCCATAATAGGATTTGATATATTCCTATATTTGTAGTCTACCATACCCTAAATAATAATGAAATTGGAAAGTAACGCATATGATGTCACTTTGTAATGTCTTGACCAAAAACCACTACATTCGTGCCTTGAGTCTGTTCACCACATAAACTCAAGTGCTCCTCCTCATATGCCAGAGGTATGAAACTACCATAGGGGGTATAATGTGGTGTTGTGAGGAGACCATACCCCCATATTAAAGTGAGAAATAATAATAAAATAATAAAACCTCAACTACATCATAGATCAAAAATAATTTAATAGGTCATGCTATTATATAAAATGAACTATTGTAAAGGCATGAAAATACTTATAATTCATAAAACTAACTACCCATGGGTTTTGTTACACAAACATAAAGAATAAAATATAATTCATGAAAGGGAAATCTATGGAATCTATAAAATGGACCTCATCCAGTCTCCTCATAAAATTAGAACGGTCATGTTCGATAATGTTGACCTCAAAATGTACCTTATCCTAAACCTATTCCAACAAAAACTATGTGAGAGATACTTAGGTACCCATGTGCAATGGTGTCATGAGAAGGGTGAGATTAAAATTTATTAGGCCACCATAAATAGTGTCTAAATAAAATACCAATAATATTAGTAGTTTATGTAGATAAATTATGGAATAAATAAATAAGATATAAATAAAGATACATCTCAAAATAAAAAGTTGTGTATCTAATACCCCACTTGCCCTTTGGTTCTAAGGTAACGCCTAGTCCAACCAAACATGAATTGACCCAAGATGGTTGTCTGGTTGATAAAGCATAGGTTGAAACACACTTTATATAATATAATGGGTTTCCATCAATCATTAATCCCATGAAATTATAAATCAGCAAATAAATTCTATAAACCTCAGATGTGGACTACCATGTCAAACATTTTGTAATGACGCCTATGGGAATTAATGTAAATCTATATAAACAAGGGATGTGGAGAACCCTATTATATATTTTAAACCATAATTATGGAGTATCATTTCCAATTATCTAAATCTCAGATATGTAAAACTAGGTTATACATTTGGATTTATTCCGTTGGATTGTCATTTCAAACTCTCTAAACCATGGATGTGTAATTCCAGTCCAGATATCTAGATCTACACATAAGGTGCACCTTGTATAATCTTAAACAATCATTAGGAAACGTAATGTGCAACCATAACACCTTTTACTCATTTAAAAATAAACAAAGATTAAATATATTGACATTTAAAAACATTTAAAAACCATACATAAACAATTTTCATTCACTAGGTTGATAATTAAATCTTAAATCCAAACCATGGATAAGAATGTGGATCCCTTTATGATTGAAAAAACACCATTTTAAAACAATCATTGTAAAATTTATGATCTCACCAATCCATTTAAAACATTTCTAAACCACCCTTAAAACACTTCTCATCTACTTTAATATCTAAAACAGGGTCATGGCCTACCATTCATGAAAAAACATAAAAGGATTCATCAAGAAGTTCTCATTAATGGGTAAATCACATACTCATTTCAAATCAATATGTGAAATCCACCCAAACCCCACTTTGAAATTCACTTAGAGGTCAACACCTCACATTAAAAAAATCCACATAAAACATAGCTTTCACCCATTAAACCCAAACTGGGTAAAAACATAATGCACATTGTTAAACCATTTCAAAGGCCGCAAATGTATTTCTTAAATCATAGCACATAGAAACATTCCAGTTCATCCTTTCAATATATTATAATACATTTAGTTTTAATACCTACTATTTATCCCATTACACATCAATGAAAACAACAAATGAGATTAACTAGGTAAAACTCATGACTTCCAAACTTCACCTTTTAAAACCCCACTTCGCATATTTCTATAAATGGGTCACCCCATAGGTACGTGTAATTTCATTCTTTCAAAAACAAAGGGATCCAATGAGAAATGTGAAAGTTATTAGTTATTAAATCTTAAACATAATACCATTTAAAAAAACTATTAAAAATCACACCACATATGGTCTTTAAGACATATACCACATACACCTGTAAAGAAATTAACATGGCTATGGGTAAATATTTTAGACTACCTACCTCATCAAAAAATAATTCCATATCATTTGCAAAATCCAAAATTCTTTCTAAAGATTTTCAAAGACTCGTATAAACTCCTCTTCATCCAAACATGATCATATCAACCAACCCAGGAATAACATCTTAATAAGAAACAAAAATAATATAATTATGTGAAAATTAAAAATAATTCATTCATTAAACCACAACTCAACATAAAGCCGTAAAACATATTAGGCACTCACCTCTTCTTGAATCTCCACACAACCACCATAGGTGATCCACAAATATTCCCAAAATCATTCTTGGGAAATTTCCATTGAGGTGATACAATTAAAATAATCAATTAAAATCAATTTATTATGGGAAACATAAGAAAAGTCATTATGGAATCATATAGTAAAAAAATGATGTCAAAATATGTGTTCAAGTCATATTGGGATATCCTTTCTGTAGGGAAACTAAAATCCCTATACTAAATGGAGGATCCCACCATGCTTTGGTGGAATCATCAATAAAACCTAAACCACATAACGCCAAAATCAGCGAGGGGATAGAGAATAAAGAAGTTATTTTTGGTGGATAATGCTAACCTAAAAACACCTATAGACTTTCATCACCACTACCCCCTCCCCATCCAATCAACGTTCAAGGAAGGAGGAAAGGGTAGTGATAACCCATGGTCCATGCATGCCTGATGGGGGAGGAAGACAGGTGAGTGGATAAAAATCCAAGGTGGGAATTTTGGAAATGTCCTCCATTTAAATAATTTTTTTAGCGACATGATTTAGTCGCATAGTTTTCCAAACTATAATCCAATTGTTCAACCTTCACCAGATATTAAAAAATGCCTCATATGGTTAGACCACATTGTTAGAAAACCAGGCACCAATTGTGTTATCAGTACTACCACCCCTTTCCAGAAAGGCACATGGTTTTTCAAAACACCTACAATGACCATACATCATGCCTCATTCTCTCTACAACCTAGAACAGTTTCACATTTAGAAATTATTTTTTACCCTAATCCATGACCAAACCATGAAAATTAACCATACTCATTTTCAAATGAACTGAAAACACCCTGAGCATCATGTTGTTATAGAGTTTCTCCTAAATTGTGAACACCAATCCATGTACAATGGATATAAAACTCCAAAACTCCTAAAACATATCCCACTGGTCTAGAGTCTCACCTAAATACCTAATATACCATTCAATAATTATTCCACATCTAGAAAAATCACCTTATGAGTTACAACACTCAAAACACCGGTACATGTCTTGCTTTAAAATTTGACTCATCCATAAAATGAAATTTTAAGTTGCTTTTGAAATATTCAACTCATAAAAACATGAAATATTCAATATTCAATTAATTTAATTTAATTATTCGAGACATTTTGTGAAATTTAAAAAGTTTTGGTATTTTGGTAAGGGTTTTTATCACAGATTCCTCTATTTTTAACATTTACTATTTTTTTAACCTATTTTATTTTATAGGTATTATATACTACCTATTTTTCATATTTTATCTTGAATTATCTTTTAATAATTTTATTTTAAGATTATTTATAAGCCCTATTTATCAATGTATTTTTATTAAAATGTTACTCATGTTGTACAATTTTTCTTGGTATCAATTTTTATTATTTGAGATAGATTAAATGTTATACACCATGTACCCATTCTATAGTGTTCTATAGATTTATTTTACTCTAAATGTTTTATAATCTATTTCCTTTTATTTCATTGGATTTACTAGGTAAATCATGTTCCCTTATTTAGGTGGATATTGATTTAGTTTTTCCCATAAGTGTATGGATATTTGGTAACATAACTTTTGTTGATTGAGATATGATCATTCTCTTGAATATATTTCATATGTTTTGGGATCATTATTCCATCTGATTATATTATGGGTTAATATATCATTGTTTTATGGGGATATACATTCTTACCACATAATCATGTTGATAAATATTTCTTACTTATTATGATATTTTATTATGTAACCATCCACCTTCTTCCTCCAAATGGAATATGATCATGTAATCCCTTTTATTGACATGGGGACATCATTGGAATTTTTTATTTTATTATTATAATATGGACAATTATGTGAAATTTGACTATATATATTTTAATCATAAATATTTTTCATTGGGATGGGTTATGACCATGTTATCTCTTTCATTGACATGGGAAAAAGTATTAAAGTATTTTATGTTGTTATTCCAATATGGATGGTTGTGGGAAAGTAGACAATGTATTGTTAACCATCCACCATCTTCTTTTAGATGGGCTATGATCCTATTATCCATTTTATTGATAAGGGGGAATATATTGTAATTATTGATTTTTATTTACTTTTAACGCAGATTGATTATGTATGGACATTCCATATTTTTTATTACATAGATAGCTATGTTATTATTCAGCCAAAGATTCATTAAGGAATGGTATAACATGTAATGTTGACTCATATAGTGAAGTCATTATAATTAATCAAGTGATGGTTGGGATCATAATTATATACCACCTCAATGAATTTATGGGTCTCATGAGACAAACATGTTTGGATATTTGGTGTATCTCTGCCCATTTTAACAAGATTTCCGGATAGTGGTCTCAATTATAAGTAAGTGCCTTAACATAAGTCCTTGAAAACATGTATTTTATGATAATAATTATGCATTTATTCAGTATGATATCACTATTATTGATATCTATTTACTAATTTATTATCATGTATACAACATTCTCTCAATTTCAATTCATTTTTGGAATTATTCCGATTATTTATTCCTTTGGTATTATGTATGAAATGATAAGATATTATCAACTTCAATTATATGTTTCCCTTAATAACTGTTTGAGATCACCCCTTCTTATGTTTCCATTTCCCCATGTTTTGATGAAAATTATTACACATTATATGTATAATAGGATATTAGGTGTGAAGAATCTATGAGAGATGATATAGAACTAATATAAACCGAGTGTTTTATTATATTATAGGGGGAAAATATTCAAAATCGGGAGGAAAAATATTTCTGAGGTACTGTAGTAGTACTATAGCAGGTATTGTAGTAGGAACTGTATCATACAATGTTTGGTAATGTAACAACTGGAACTATTCATCTGTTTGTGCTTTTGGGACACAAGTTTAGGCCTCAGATCCTTTAAGGCCTTCAGGTCACCCAATGCCCTCAGGCGAGTAAGGATTTTACACTACCTCAAGGCCTTTGGACCACCTCAAGGCCTTCTGGCCACCTCAAGTCCATTGAGACACCAGAAATTTTTCAAAAATAATCATAGAGACTCTGTAGAGAGACGAATCTAGATGGGGATTCAGAGTAGGAACATTCACTAGAGAATAAACTAAGTATATTTTTTAGAAACAGAGGGAATGGTATTAAAATTGGGACTAGCCTATGGTTGAATGTAAAGCTTATACGAACATCCATTCAAAGGTGGAGAGATGATATCATGATGAAGAAGCTGGGAGGAGTAATTCCAAGTATAGATTGTATATTTTCTATGACCTATAGATCATGTAATATATGAGCTTACTAGGATTTTAAGGGTTCCCCCTCATCCCTTGAAAAGTTGTCTATCAAAAATAAATAAAAAAGAAGGTATCTATGCCATTCGGGTAGGGGGAAAATACATAAGTTGACAAATACATGGGATTTATTTTTTATGATGTCTCCTACTTCTCTATGTATTTAAATGTAAAAGGTCTTGCAAAATTATGTAATTTAATGTTTGAATTATGTCATGTGTTTGTGGTACAATTAGGTATAGGTTCTATACTTGGTATAGAAGCTAGTATGTGTTTAAGACACAAGATTTGGCATTGTGTGTCTAGGGAGTCACAATTGGCATCAGATCAGGGTTTATATAACATTAGAAATTATGATTTTTCTTAAGGATAATTTAACATTTTCTATGTTATGGTTGATCATAATTGAAAAGGAATAGATAACCCTTTAGGATAATATTATATTTTACTCCACGTAATTAGTACACTTTTTATTTGGGTATTAGAATAAGAGAGATTTAGATATTATGTGTTTCTCCCAGTAATTACATCCCTTTATAGGTTCTATACGAGGATTTTGGCACTTTCACATATGTACCTATAGTAATAACCCTGAAACCAGGGGTAATGTCTAGAAAATGGAAATTTAGGTATTAAATAGAATGTCACAAATTCCATGATAATGATTCCTAGCTACAGACCAGGTTAGACATTCTCATGCTATATAATTTAATTATTTCAGTTTATATTTTTGAACTATTATGATGGATTTGAATATATTTAGCTTATACTAACTAATAAAAATGATACCTTGGATAAAAAATATCAAAACAAATTGATTCATACATTACAGTACATATTAATCGATATGTATCTTACTAGATAAGGGATATGATTAATTTTGAGATCATATATTTAAATAGTTTTTATTAAGTTAATGGTTATTTAAGATATTTATTTTGAGGATTATGTTTATAATTACTATGTAACCAAACTCAATGTAACATTTGATGAACGAAGAATGAAATATATTAAAATGACAGTGATATAGATTGAATCAAGTCGAAAACAAGAATATTTTTTAGAACCAATAGAAAACATGATAGTGTTATAATGTGACATAGATTGTGGTTAAAGTTTCTTTTCATTATTTATGATAATTATCTTATAATTATTTGCACCCATGTTATATATTTTGGTTTCACTAATGGGCCAAGCATGAAGGATCCCAGTTAAAAATAGATTCCACCGACAATGAGGAAACTATCATAAGGAAAAACCTAATAGGATAATAACAAGAGTGATAAATATTCTGAATATGCTAAACTAGGAATAAATAATTTTAACAACTGGGTCCCGGCGACAACACAGACACCCCTCCATAAACATGGTCCTTGGGTCCTGACAATCCAAGTACCACCAGTTGCCCCACAGACACGTGGTCCCCACCATGGGGCCCACCCACATGACAGAACATGTCATCTAACTAAGGACATTCCCCATAGGCCAAGACATGTCATTTCTAGTGTGTTTTTTCCTCACTCACATACACTGAGAAAATTCCAAAAAGTTCACCCATCCTGATCACTCCTCTAGACCAAGCATGTTTAAGTGTGGAATTCTAATCAGGTAGGCTCCCGAAAATAAAGGTGCACCTTATTGACACGTGTCATATCATTTTCCCATTTAACCCTTTATCATTATCGGATGTTACGATCACCCCCACCCCGCTTTAGAGAATAACTTCCTCGGTGTGAGACCTAATAGAGTGATAAATATTCTAAATATACTAAACCAGCTATCAATAATTGTAACAACTGGGTCTTGGTGACAGAACAGACACCCCAACTTAAACATGGTCGTCGGTTCCTAGCCAACCATGTACCACCAGTTTCCCTACTGACACGTGGTCCCTACCATGAGGCCCACCCACATTCCATAACAGGTCATATGATTACTAAAATTCCCCATATGCCAACACATGTCATTTCTAGTGTGTTTTTTCCTCACTCACACACACTGAGAAACTTCCCAAAAGGTCACTCATCCGGATCACTACCCTTGACCAAGCACGACTAACTATGGAGTTCTAATCAGCTAGGCTCCCGAAAAGGAAGGAGCACCTTATTGACATGAGTCATATCATTTAGTCATTTAAACCTTTATCATTATGAGATGATACAATCACCCCCACCCCACTTTAGAGAGATATTTCCTCAGTGTGGGACCTACATCTCAACCCAAGAAATGCACTATACTTAAGGTTGGTTACCACATTTGATACCAAATGTGAAAATTTGGATCCAAGTGATAGCACAGACACCCCGAAGGTTGGGTACCACCTCTGATACCAAATATGACAACTGGGCACCTAGTGATAGCACAGAAACCCCGACTTAACATGGTCATCATGTCCCGACCCACCAGGTACCGCCATTTTCCCCAAAAACACATGGTCCCTGCCCTGGGGCCCACCCAAGTGCCTGAACGGGTCATCTAACTAATGATAGTCCCCACCTACCAACACATGTCCTTTACAGTATTCTTTGTACTCACTCACACACACCCTGGGTAACTTCTCAGAAGGTCACCCATCAGGATCACTACTCCAGACCAATCACGCTTAACTGTATTGTTCTAATCAGGTAGGCTCCGGAAAATGAAGGTGCACCATATTGACATGACTCATATCATATAGTCATTTAACCCTTTATAATTCTGAGGAGTTAAAATAATAATAATTAAAAATGTACACATAGTTGAAATCCAAAACACACCAAATAATAGAATTACATAATCCAATAAAAATTTGACTGAAAATGATGATAAAGGAAATAATATTACATTTTCTATATATCTCAAAATGTGGGAAGAAGCATGGATAAATTGACTCAATGGGACATGTTAATTATATATGGGTGGTGAGTAAGGTCATCAAAAACAAAAGTGTAAGGAAATGAGAGAAGCAAAAAAATATATCAATTGCAAGAGAGGTGGGTATTATGAAACTAAATGTCCCAATCCAAGGGCTGATAAAGGAGATAGTCACAAAAAACAAGAACAAATGAAATATCCAAGGAAACTACTACTATTGTATAAAATATTGAGAATCACTATACATTTTCTAGTGTCACTTGTCACATAATTTTCACCAACTACTGGATATTATTTATAAATAAAACCCCCAAGTAGAATTCCTTTTGGATATAGATATTATTACCTTAGTAAATTTCTATGTGAAATTATGAATAGTCTAGAAACCTTTTTAAAGTTATTATATTAATTTTTCTTATAGATAAATATCATTCCACATAATAAACGAACCCATGACCATTAGTAGTGAGCGGTTAAATATGAATTCCCTATGAAAATTACTCTGATCATAGAAGTCAAATTTTGAGAATATAATTTATATAGATGTAAGAATGTAACACCCCTGTATTTTAATATATTACTTCCTATAAATGAGATGAATATGTTAAATAGAATTCTCTATATGGAACACTGAACCAAAATGAAACAAAAATATATTTAGATAAAACTATAAATAATAAGTATGACCTTTAAAACGTAATGGTTGAATTAATAGAAATAAATATGGATAACTATTTTATAAAATATTTAAATAAATAAAATAATGTATAATTATAATATGAATGAAATTCAATTAGTATACTTAAAATGACTAATATGATGATTTTATTCTTAGAAATGTATATTTCTAAATATTTCATTTGTATGAGATATGAATTTCTATTTCAAGAAACATGTTATTATATATGATAAAATATATTTTATATGAAAAACTTTATTATAATAATTTATTTATTTTATAATAATAAATATGAATGAGAATGGTTAATATTTTAAAAAGGCCAGTTTTCTATAAAAAATAGCATTATATCTCATCATTTTATTTAAATTTTATTTTTAAATATTTATAATTTGAATTTGAAAATTGAACATTTTTTGTATTCATTATAGAAATATTTTTTAGGACGTTTTGGAATTTTTCTAGAAAATGATTTTTAGGTGAATTGGGAAAAATACTCTTTAAAAATAACATGAATTTTATGAAATTATTTGTATCAAAGTATGAATTGGAAATTCATTAAAAAAATTATAAAAATTATTTTTTTAATTCAATTAATTAGTTTAAAAATATTGGCTTTAATTTACAAAAACTTGTTTGATATTTTATAACTTTTGTAATATTTTATCAAAATGTGTTTTTAATACATTATACATTTTTATTTTAAAATTAATTCTAACCAATTATATAAATTAAATAAAATTTAATGTATATAAACATTATAATAATTATTTACAATTTATATAAAAAACAACTTATTTTAGGATTAAAGGGGAAAATACTAATATAAAAACATGATACAACGGTGAGAGTAAATTTGGGTTAAAAGAGTTTAACCTAGTTTAAAAGGATTAAAAAAATGTTAAAAAAATGTTTTCTAATCTTTCACTCTATTTTTTTTAAATTTTTGATCCACATTACATTGTTAACATGTGATATCTTTATATTATGTTGAACTGTTTATAAATATAAAATTCTCACCACTTATAACAGGGTCCTTTCACAACCCCTTAATGGACTCTAAAATTTCATTTTCCTCCTAAATCCCTGCCATTATTTCTTCCCATGAAATAATATCTTCCAATATAGAGTTATTAGTCACAATATATTAGTATATTCCAACTATTTCAAATTGATCTTTCATGGAAATTTTAATGTTCTCAATGTGAGTATTCATTTTAACTATATTATTTCTATTTTATTTTCCTTTTCCAATTATAATTTTCAAATCCATATGAAATGAAATAATTAGTATTTATATACTGAAGTTTATTATCCTATGTGACTAATAATTTATCACATTCTCAATTTTCTATTAAGAAAAATGAAACTGTAATTCGTGTATTGTGTAGACTATTGCCTCCATCATGCAATGTGTTTCGTTTTTCTTCACCACCATAGAATGATGGTATAACATAGGAATTTGAAAACTAATTATAATATTCACATCAGGTTAATATTTATTAAATATTTAACATATATTACACATTTATCACATTTTTTGGAAAATGAAATCACTAAGCATGCGTATGTGTAGACTATCGCATCAATCGAATGATTAATTTTCATCTTTATTTTCATCACTTCTTTATATGGATGGCTATGAGGATTGTTTTAAATGATAGATTTTATTTCTATAATTTCATTTATATTATATAATAAAAAATTGAAAACCTATTAATAATATGACCCACAAACAATTACCATTAATGTTGCCGCTTAAAATGAGAAAATTAAAAGGAAAATGATATCTTTTTTCTAAGTGGTGACTTTATATATATTATATTATTTTTTTAATTACATAAAATTATTATATATCACACTAATGAGAAACTAAATAATTCCAGTATTATTATGTTTTAACTATATTACAAATAAACCATCTCATAATCATCCCTTAATCAAGGTAGGTTCTTATTAAGGTCTGTTTAACCACCTACTTGCACAATATTTTTCATTTATATTATGGAAAACTATGAGAACATAATTATTGTTTTAATATGATATAAATATTTAAATAATGATATATTTTTTATTTATTTTTTATTTTATAGAAAATTTTAACTCATTAATTCAAGAAATAACTTTTGTTCATTAAGAATAACTAAAACGTGATCATCTCTGATTCCATTTCCAGGGTTTGTAACCAAAACATCCATTAAATGATATTATATAATTATAAAATTCATGAAATATATAATCTAGTACCTTTAATTATATTTTTAAGACAAAATATGAAATAATAATGAATACCAATACAGTTTTTATGAAACTAGTTGAAATTGATAAATATTGCCTACACTCAGTGTTTAAAAAAATGAAAAAACAAGATAATATATATATAATGATTATAAATAAAAATTATAAATGGTTATGTATTTGAATAATGTTTTTGGGGATTTATTTAATGAAATTAGTTTTATAATTTAGAAAATTTGGAGTAAACAAATAATGAATGAGCACTGAGGAAAGGGTTTTCTCTCAAATTTCCTCTCTTTGAGACATGTTTTGTATTATGCACCTAATTCAATTAATGTGGTGTATATACCAACTATTTAAAATATCATATCATGAATTATTTTTTAATTTTTGTATTTATATTTCAATTACCAACACCCCCTTTCTTTGGGTTTTTATTATAATTTTACTCATGTTATACAAGATTTCTTTGTAAAAAATCTAATTCATTGAGACATGTTAAATGTTATAAACCGTATCCCATTTGTATAGGTTTATATTGATTTATTATCCCATGAATTATCTATAAATTATTTCTTTATATTTTAGGGGATTTACTAGACAAATCAAGGTCTCATATTCAAGTGTCTATTGATTTAGTTATTTCCCCAATTTTATGGATTTTTGTAACTCTATAACACCCTGGGAATTAAAAAAAGAAAAATATTCTTGAATATGTATACGAAACAGAAAAAAAGGGTTAAACTAACATTTATATATATATTATTTAATTATGAACAATAAAACCTAGTCATTAAATGGATGAGTATGAATAAGATTAACAAATTTATGAAATATATAAACATGAAAGTCTTACTGATAATAAATGTACTGGTATGTTATTAATAAATAATCACTAAATTTATAGTAAATTCAATTTTTTCTTACAAAATATACTTTCATTAAAAATGATTTATACTAATTTTTGTGAGAAAATAATAAGATTATATTTTCATATTTAGAAAATTAATTTAATACAATGAACGTAATTTCTAAAATTATCATATGAAAAATATCTTTTAGGGAAATTTTAATGTTTTTAATAAATTTTTGGTAATTCAATAAATAGTGAAAATACTATATTTTAATAAAAGAAATTCTAAATGCATAATGTATTTAAATTTTAATTAATTAAAATATGATTTAATAATGATTAATTTAAATTAAGTTTATATATTATATATCTTACTATATGAATTTAAATAAATATAATTATTTAATACTAGTCATTAAGTTTATGTACGATCATTAAATTCTTGGAAAATGCATTCTTTGAAAACCTATAATCCAACAAGTTCTGTGGGATAATTTATTTAAATTAAATTGTTACATGATATGAATAGAATTTTATAAAATTTAGTCTAAATTTAAAATCAACCAAATTTATATTATTTATTATGTTCAACTTAATTTTTGGTCATAATGAATAGTAAAATAGTGTGATCTATTACCATGGTTAAAGGTAAATAAGATTTATATAGGGATAAACTAAAGTGATATTGTTATAATAACCCAAGAAATTTTCTAATTAATATTTTATGTGCATATTTTTCCCCAATATCATGTAATTTATATAAATTCCCCATTTTTGATTCATGTAGCCATGATTTTGACCAATATAATAATTTATGTAATGAAAAATCAGGAAAATCACTTTCCTGCTTTTAATAAAAATTATATTTTCTCATAAAGATAAAAGTAAACAATTTTTTGTTTTATATATTCATTTAGAAGTTAATTTTTTTTAATCATGGTAATTTATTTTTATTCTTAATTAATAAAATAATAACATTAAATTCTTATGTAAGGCCGACAATGTAATTATTTAATTAAAATGATAATAAAATAAATGATATTAAAAAATAAAAATTAATATTATTGGAATAAATCATATCTTTTTGAAAAAAATAAGATATTTATGACATTTTAGGGATTTTTTAATGGTATATATTCTAATTCCATATTTTTTTAATGTTTTTGAAAGTTAAATTAAAAGAATAGTGTACAAAATAACACTAATGATATTTTATTATAGATAATATTTTATTAAATTATTTAAATTTTTTTAAAACATTTCTTCATCCAATTGACTGAGATATTATAGAAAATTTAAATTGTTGTCCATTTATTTTTCACTCTCTCTTTTATTTTAACTATCTTCACCCATTAAGAGTAAAAACTTTGTTACAACAGTAAATTTAAAAAAATATTAAAGCGGGTTAATATATATATATATATATACAAGGGTAAATACCTAAATTAAACATATAAAAATTATATTACATGAGATGATTTATAATAAACCAAATATTTTCCTATAATATTTTAATTTTTATGATATTGAGAAATGATAATTAATTTAAATTAATTTAATACTTTATAAAATTTCAAGAATGTCCCTCCTCTCACTTATAATAGAGAACCTACTCTATTATATTAATCACACCTAAAAATATCCTTGAATCAAAAAATTCCTAACAAAATTCATTCATTACCACCTCTCCTATTTCATAGATCCCCTCTTTTGATAATAAAACTCTCCGGAGAAGGATTTTGGTGAAAACCTAAAAGGATGTCCCAAAAAGTTCTATCGTTCTTAACCAAAAATATTGTTTTATTTTTTCTCAACCTCATTAAAATAATCATAGACCATGTTTATATAATAACATAAGTACCTCCAATATAATGGTATTTTATTATGTTAATGGAATAACCTACATTGAACTCCTCTTCCATCTAATGGGAAACAAAACAATCGTTCGTGTATACGGTGAACTACCACCTTACAAACCGATATAATTATTTTTTCATCATCAACTCTCAAAACTATAAATGATAATGGACTTAATTTATATATATGATATTCATGAAAAATGAATAATTCTATAGAATTAATATATCATATATTTGCTAACCTTTCCATTCACTAAAAAATGATAATATTGTTCAGGTGTAGGTGAGGACTACCACCTCTACGAAGTGATGTCATTCATTTTTCATCATCAAATCCCATATATGGTATATATATATATAATTATAAATAAATAATATGTTATTAATGAAAAAATTATCATTGTTTTAGGATAAAATAAAGCATACCTTCTATCAATCATGATAGTGGAAAACTGGAAACATTACTCATGTGTATGTACAACCTACCATCTCCATGATTGTAACATAGTTAATTTTTCAAAACCATATCTAAATGATGGTTATAATATTATTATTAATGTATAAAAATAATTAAAATTACATTATTTATATTCTATAGTATATGTAATGATTAATTATTTTACGATAGTCAACCTAACGAATCCATTTTGTACATATGAACCCAATATCATAAAAATATCTAACGTCGATTTAATTGATTATGTAAATAAATATAACATGATAATAAATAAAAATAAAAGGAATAAAAAACATGAAAATTTTTATTAATCAATTAAATAATTAACATTATCTTATTATTCGAGGTAAGAGGTTTCATAACTCTTTCTTTTTGTAAGTTATATTACATTTTCACTATATTTGATTCTATAAGATTTTTTGTGTAATAAATTTATTTTTTTTATTTCCAAATTATTTATTTTGTTTTACAATTGGCATATAAAATCAATTCGCTTATTAATTCCCACATCAATGGTATGATCATTATAAGGTATCTCTCTAAACTAACCTTTTCTTTGGGTTATGACCATTCCCTCTATAACTCACATTATCTCTCTAATTAATGTTATGGAATGATTGTAAATTATATATATATATATATATATCTCACTTTTATACATATCATATTCTTCCTTCCTTTTATATGTCAACACATTCCATATGTACATTTCTCAAATCCACTAATTATGAAATTTCATTTGATTATAATAAGAGGCATGATTATTGAACCTATTTTTATTCCATGGGTAACAATTATGTTTATTCCTTATGATTCTTTTTGAAACACATAATCATGAACTTTTTATGATCAGTGCGCCTAGATAACAATCAAATTAATTGGTTAAATATTTCCTCTCGTGATACGTTATAGATTGAATTAGGGAGTAATCCTAATCCATTATCAAACGTTTTCCACCATTTGATATTGTCTGGTGGGTTAGCCATGACTCCTATTTATGTCACGTTAAATATTTTTCCACATTTACTACGATTCTATGATCCTGTGATACAAATAGTTTATTTTATGCTTCCATTTGATTACTCATGATCTATATCATTTAGGATATAATTTCATAACATTGAATCACACATTGTGTTTCCTTATCATGTATATTCCCTTACTGGGATTTTTGTCTCTCCCTTTTTATATATTCATTGAGTTATCTTATTCATGTTTAGTATATAAAATGAATTTAGAATATTATTAAAGAGAATAAAATAATGATTTTAGATTTTAGATTTTGTTTAATTTATTATGAACCTACTATGAAAAATACACTAGGAATAACAATCATTGGGTGTTAATTTATGTATTTCTTTGTTAAAAGTCATGTCATATTATGTTTAAAAGGATTAGTTCACTATATTTGGTATCAGATTAAGGTCGTTATTTTTTTGAATTAGGATAAGAAAACATTAGTTGAAAACATAGTGATAGTTCTATGTATAAGATAACATCTTAATGTTTTTAAAAGGAAGAGATCATGAAGTTTCCTATAAATATATCCTTGTCTGAATACTAAAGTGGACATGTTTTTGGAATAGATTTATTAAGGGATAATAACCACAAAAAACGTTGGTTGAGTATATCTCAATCATAATTCTAATTCAAAGTGATTTTCCCTTAGTGCACAACTAGTTTGACACTCCCATGGGATATTCTAGGGTTAGTTCTAATTTTATTAGTTAACTAATATAATGAATGTGAGAATAAAATATATAAAAACTAATGATATTCCATAGTGATATTGGAAAAACCTAAAATTTCTTTGGATGTTAAGTCTAATATTGATAATAATTTCTAATTCATAAATACCCCTTTTTTTAATTTAGGGATTTCTAAGATGATTAAGAGTATTTTTGGAGACATTTATATAAATATTACTCTTCGATTTTGTATGGGTTTTAGTAAAAACATAATTTAAGTAATAGTGCTTTTATATTTTTCAGAAATAAGTTTAAAGTTATTATTAACCTTTAGGTTTAACTTATCATTGATTTTAATGAAATAATAGTACCTTAAGTTTATTATATTTTGTGTAAAAAATAATTTCTATCAAAAACTATAGTTGTTACAATTTTATTTGATGATTAATATTATTTTTGAGTATATTAATCAGATTTTTGGTAAATTTATAATAATTTTATTAGAAATGTTTTAGAAAATATAAAGCCTATATTTTGGGTGATAACCCATCACGTATGGGAAGACCACAAGGCTTAAACCATCAATTTAATGGTAAAATGGGTGTAGCACCAACCACTGGACTATGAGATGGCCAAGTTAATATGAAATTATTTTTCCATGAATGGTTGATGGATGAATAATAAGTGTGTTTTGTGAAAGACATTAGAGTATCAAATTTTTTCGATTTTTTATTATTTTGAAGTGACTAATGATAATTCCTAACTCCTTTTATTAGGTTGAGGTATATATAAACATTAGATTTAATGAAAAGGGTTACAAGAGAAGAATTATTTTACATTTAATCTGAATGGTATTAGATAACCATTGAGATTAAATCATTCTTTAATGTTGAGGTTATTTTTGAAATTTGAAATATAGGATTATTTATTTAAGGAATTATTTATGTCCAAACTATAGTTTTATTATTAATTTTTAGAGATTGAAATATTATTTATTTATATGAATGTTTATTTATATTTAGTATTATATTACATTGTGAAAAACATTCTAGTTTTGTTAAATATTAAAAGAATATATTTTTATTTTTTTTATGGGTGATGTGATTCATTAAAAGTGTATTATATTACTTCAGTCATTAAAACCCTATCATGAATACTCATAACATAAAGAAAAAGATGAAATTATAGTGGAAATCGATTAAAATATTAAATCTAATTAATAATGTAAATATATTTTCCTTATGTTATTAGTCTTTATGGTAAGACATTACACATCTATAGGATAAGGATGTTGAAATGAAAATGTTATCTTATTACCTTCATTTCTAATAAATCAGTAGTATTTTTAACAACTATTTGTTTTATGGTTTTGTGGATATTAACCAAATCATGATCATTCACTTTCTTATTATCAATGATCTTTGTCACTTTACATCATTATTTTGGAGTTACACTTTTCTTCTATGTCCATATTTTCACTTCCGTATAATTGTTTTCATGTATAGAAAACTATTAATTTTTTATTCGAGATGACCTTCATATATCCCTTTATCTCTTATCAATAGGATGTTTTATCAACCCTTTTTACAATGTGGTATTTCAAGAATGGTATTTTAAAATTTCAAAACATTTGATTATCATGGTCAATTTAAAATTGAGATGCCATAATTCTTTAAATATGTGTAGAATGTAACACCATATGATTTTAAAAATAAAACTATGATAAAAAATATATATGGTATGCCACACCAAGCTTAGACAACTTGTGTGATATCTTTTTCAAAAATTATCATCATAAACTTACCATTAAATTGGTTGGAATGAATAGGATTAATTGGTTTATGAAATAAATATATATTTACTACTCAATATAAACCAATTTTCAAATTCTTAGAAATAATCTATCAATTTTTAGGATATTCAATTTATTCCAAAAAAAATTATTTTCTCCAAAAATTATATTTACTGGTTTTGAGAGAAAATATTATAATTAAACTTTTCTAATTTTAGAAATTTTTTATTAAAAAAAATTAATTTTTAAAGTAATCATATGAAATTTACCTTAGGGTTATTTTTTCATATTTTTAAGATGGTATATTTTTCAATTAAGAGTGAAAAATACTATTTTGTGTTAAAAACTATTTTTAAGTGCATTATATCATTCTATTTTAATTAATTAAAATAATATTTAATAATTAAAAATTCAGATGAAATGTATATATTATATATAAAAATATATTAATTTAAATCTATATATTGATGATCATTAATCATATAGTTAATGTAAGATCATCTTATTCATAAAAAAATTTATTCCTTGACAAAAAAATTCAATACATTTTTCTGGTTTATTTTTGAAAATTAAATTCAAAAAAATATTTGAATTATAAATAATTGATTACATTCTTTGAATCATAATAATTAATATTATGTAATAATATAAATTTAATTTTTGGTCATTATAAAAATTAAAAACTATAAAAACGGGTTACCATGGTTAAGGGTAAAACAGGTTTACTAGGGGTTATACTAAAGAGATAAGGGTTATAACAACCCAAGAACATATCTAATATTTATTTTTTCATTATTTTCAAATTATGTCATGTATGTTATAGAAATTTTCTATATTGGGGCAATATTTTGATAATTGTGACCATTATAATATTCTATGTAAAGAAAATCCGAAAAAATGTAAACTTCTTGATTTTAATAACAACCATATTTTGTGATAAGGATAAAAATAACCTATATTCTATTGTAATTTTTAATTTTATAGTAAACCTATTATTTAAATAATGGATTTTTTTGTTATTTTTATTAATTTTATAATTACATTATAATATTACACAATGTTGATTCAGTAAATATCTAATAAAAGGATAATATAATAAATTATATTAAAAAATCAAAAGCAATATAATAAGGATAAATTATTGTGTCATATAAATTTTATAGATACTTATAACATGTTATGGAATTTTATATGGTATATATTCAAATTCCATATTAGTATAGTTTCATTATAATGTTAAATTAAATTAATAATGTCAATATTTAATTTAATGGTATTTTATAACAAATAATATTTATTAAATACTTTAAATTTCCTAAAATGCTATATTTGGCCAAGGGATTGGAATATGGTTTAAAATATTATCCAAGGTCCATTTATTAAACAATAATTCTTTTATAGTAACTATATTTACTCCTAAAAAGTAAAAAAAATTATTAATATAATAAATTTGAAACGGATTAAGGCTTGTTAAAACAAAAAAATAAGGGAAAATACGTATTCTAAATTTTTCGTAATTTTTTTGTTTGATCGGACTTAGACTCACCCTAATATATTCTAATAGTATTTTAAATTTACAACCATTTTAATAGGATAATTAATTTAAATTAATTTAATTCTTTGAGAAATTCCCAGACTGTCCCTCCCTTCACTTTTAAAAGGTCACCTCCTTTCCTCGTTTTTTCTTTAATGACTCCAAGTATTATAAAAAAATTCCCCTTTTGATTTAATTAATTGTATTATTATGTAATATTGTTATAGAAAACACATGAATTTTTTTATTTTTATTCTATCATATTTAAATACCATTAGGCATTATTAACATTGATAATATAGTCATTGAACAATGATCACATGATTAGTACAAATATAGGGTTTTAACAAATCCAATTGACAGAGACAAAGGAAGTGATGGCCTCTACCAGGGAGATGATACCCTATAAATCCCATTTATCATAATTCCTAAGGGATATAGAATCACTAGCATTTTACCTTTATGAATCCCAAGATGAGATCCAGCAAATTAAGAATGATAGAAATCATTTACAGAAGAAGTTCAAGATCATTAAGATAACAACCCAAACTATTTCTTTCGAACCACCCTAATAAAGTCTCACTATCTCACACCATACCCTTATGATGTTTTCTGGGGTATTAAATGTATATTTATCAAGACACTATCAATATGAATATTTATATTAGTTTTATAAAATATATATATAACTTCATCGTATTATTGTTACTTTAAAAAAATATTTTCATACCACAAAAAAAATAGTATTTTTGGATAATAATCAAATTTGAGAAAGGAAGTTATTTTGTTGAATTAATTTAATTTTTAAATATATAATATTTAAAATAAATAAATATTAAATAATTTTTATAAAATATAAAACATCATATAATTTTTATGAAGTCATATTGAATTTTAATAAGGGTTCGAAAATAGTTATTGTCAAAGAAACCATACAT
This sequence comes from Viscum album, assembly GCA_963277665.1. Classification (NCBI taxonomy): domain Eukaryota; kingdom Viridiplantae; phylum Streptophyta; class Magnoliopsida; order Santalales; family Viscaceae; genus Viscum; species Viscum album. The sequence continues at coordinate 1,930,968,080 of OY728161.1, read as the reverse complement.
TTGACAATATATATAAATTATTATTTTAAATGACAAAATAAATATATTTATAAATTTTTTTTGATAGAATAAACTTTATTTTTCAAATCAGAGTGTCAAAATTATCCAACGGTGAAATTTTCATAATTTTCTATGATAGTTGAATTTTTGGGTAAAAATTAAATATTGTATAAATATACTTATTGTATTATGACATCATAATGACCCAAAATTTATGTGATAAATACTGTAAAATGTATCCATAAAAAATATATATTACCTTTAAAATAATATGATTTAGTGTTTATTTTATTAATTTTATAAATTCATTATGAATCCTCCAAAACCATTAATATATTGTATGGTTATAAAATCATTTCTTTATGAATATGACTCACCTCCACATAAGAAATAGAATTTTTTATTAATTTCTGACCTATGAAATATAAAATAATTATATCCACTCCCATTGGGAATAAATCATGATAAAACCCCTTAGTAAGGTTTGTGGTTTTGGTTATTTTATTATATCGAGTCTCGAACCTATGTTTGAGAAATATTAATGAAATCCCTTATATTTTACTATATAACCCCACCCAAGATCCCAATTATGTTCACTAAAAATGCTTGTATAATTTCTTTTCTATTAAATCCCATCTCTAGAATCATCCCAAGTTGGACTCAAACTATCAAGAAGCTCCTCCCAAGCATTTTGAGTCACACACTCAAGTAAGGGATCTTCTCTTTTCTCCTATTTATTCAAGTATCTTTTTAAATTATGTCATTCATCTTCATTTACTTATGATGGGATATATTATTACATGTCCCCTTATATTAAAAATTATTTAAAAACTATTAGATACCCCTTTATCTCTCATCAATCCATTTTAATAATTTTTATGTGACGTCATTATGCTGCCAAAATTTCATCGTGATTCTCCATGCCAAAACAATTATGTAGGGAATACCATAATCATTTCCTATAAACAGTATTATAATTTGTAAACTTATAATTCAATTAATTGGGACTTATATTTATGCATTAAACACTCTTTAATCATTGAATAAAATATGATAATAAATTGTTCCATGATGTTTGATCTATGTGGCACACTTAAACATGAGAATGAATTAAAAGTGACGGGTGTGCCCAGAATAATATAAAGTTCTAATGGATTGGGGAATTTTGTACCTTATGAGATTTCATTTTTGGATTGGTATTGAACCTAGTTCTTTTATGATACTTTTTATATCATTATGTGTTATTAGTCAACCGTGACCTATGCTTATGAGGCATAGTTTTAAGTTGTTTCCACATTTCCCATGTTATGATTATAATTATATATCATTCCTTATTATTCATCTTAAATTTAATCCCCATTGATATTCCTATTGTATGAAATGAATTACCTTATTCCATTATTATCCACAAACTGGTCTTTATAGCTCACCCCTTTCTTATGTATTTCACCTGGTTATCCCGTGTTGTTTTAAAAGCCATGAATTTTAAAAAAAATGATAATGAAGTTTCTAATAATGTCGTTGTATCCTATGTTCAAGATGTTATTATATGTACCAATTTACCAAATACAATATACTTCTCAATCTTTCAGGCTGTATTATGTGTAGTTATATATATATATATATATATATATATATAAGTTAAATAAATAGAATGGTTGCTATAGTTTTTATTAGAAGAAAAGTTCAGTTATATTTGGGATTATGATTAAAAAAATTAGAGAAAGGCATAGGGATAAGACTAAGTATAAGAAATCATCCCAAAATTTCGGTATGTATATTTTAACTGATTTATAATGAAAATAATTCATTTTTAGGATACTATAAGGGGACATAGTTCTGGAACAGATATACCTAGGGGAATACTGGTGACAAGGTGTGTCGGGCTTGACTCTGTGTTACCTAGTACACGATAATGAGCCTTACTATGCACCCAGTTTGAAATTTTTAAGGGAAATGATATTCTGAATTCCTAATCTCATTATGAACCATTATTAAGGGAATAAAAATTAAAATAATAATATAAGTTAGAAAATATATCATGGATAACATATATTGAAGACTATAAATTCATAAGTTATATAAACAAATGTAAACTATAAGTTAACCCTTTAATTTTATTAAATTTATATATTTGTTTTTATTATTTTAAAAATACTCATCCAAAATTTTCCATTCATTCTATCCAACTTCTGAAAATTTGATTAATCGATTAAGTAACCATTGTGAACGGAAATATGATGGATGTCAGAAAAAGATGCCAAAAACCAATGAGATATAGAATCCCAAACATTACAACGATACTCTCTCAACTATCTCAACTTTTGAATATAAACCTAGATTAGGAGTATATTCCAAATCCCCTTAAGAGTGAACAAGAAGTTATTGATTGATTATTGCAAAAAAGGCATCAAACATTCAATGGATCATCTAATCCCTTAATCAAGGAACAATGGATCTACTCCACTGAGAAGATCTTCTCCACCCTTTAATGTTTTGTACAAGAGAGGGTTCTACTATTTGTTTATTTTACGGAGTGTGAAGTTAATCAGTAGTGGATATTACTTTTAACACCCCAAGCTTCTGTAGTACACTTCTCTTTGAATAATACAATAGCGTGTGTTGTACGCAACTTCGAGTTCTTACACACCACAACCAATCAAACTAGCCTCTTTCAATAGTAATACACAATTTTTGAAATTTTATAAATATTATGTTTTAATATGGACTTCATTTTTGGATTTGGAATATCAAAATTATCTTAGGGTGAATTTTTGGGTATTTTTCTGAAAACATTCAATTTTTGATGAATAGTGAAAAACAATGAGTTATAGTTTAAAAAAGTTTATTTATTTAAATAATTATTTATTTTATTTAAATTTATTTTAGGTCAATATATATACATAATACCTACATAAGTTCAATGTAATTCATTGGAGTCAATATATAATAATTTTAGATATATAATAATTTTATTGAACTTTTTACCGTCTTTTACCCACCTCCTAGGAGCATTTACAAATTTATATAAAACATAATTTTACCACTTATGTAAGGTAGATTTTGAAAATATGACAGACACAGTTTATTACTATTAGTAAAATGTGGTTCAATGAGACGAAAATAATTTTTAGTGAATAATAACTTTTGACTTTTATTTACCACGGTTAAAAGTAAATAGGGTAATTAAGGGTAAAAATTATATTATTATTACCCTATCACATGTACTAATTCTATTTTATAAGTTTGATTCTACCAAAAACATCCTAAGGAATAAAATATGATCCTTTAGGTCCACTTGGATTAGATTAGGACATTTATTTTTATTTAATTCAAAGAAGAGTTAAAAGTGTTAAATTCAAGTTTTCATTACTAAAACATTTTTAATATAGGGATAAAAAAATATAAATTCAATTATAAATATTCATTATAAATATAAGATTATTTCCTACATAATGTTATTTTATTTATTATTTTTAGACATTAAATAATTTAATTTATTTATGACACAATGATGATGCAGTAATTACCTTATTAATGAAATATTAAAATAATTAATATAATTAATACCCAAATAAATGTGTTTTGAAACTTTTCATAAATGAAACTAATTTTTTAGGTTAATATGACATGTTATGGTTGATTAAATAATTTTTTTAAAGTAATAATGATGTTATGAATTTAGAAAAAACAAAATAACAAATAGTATCAAAATTGACATAAAAGAGTTTTTAAAACAAATATTATATTACTAATTGATATAATATTTCTAAAAATCGATGGTTCAACCAAATGACTTAGATAAGGTTATATATATTAATAATGAAACACTTTGGGATTTCGTAAAAGTTTATAGTATTATTACTAACCATAAATATAAAAATACAAATTGGCATGGTAAATGTCAAACTATTTAACTAAGAGTTAAATCTAAAATATAAGTTTAATATAGTGACACAAACCTGTCTAAAACCTATTGGTTGAGTGGGTTTTGACCCATCCCCACATTATCCTTTAAATAATTCATTTTTTATTCATTAGAAACCGAATATGAATTTATTATAAACTAATATTTCAATCTTTTCCTAATGTTCCCCCACCCCTCTTATAAAAGGCTACCTCCCATTCTCTCTAATTAACACCGTCAAGGCCATTTTTCTTGGCCAAAACCTACCCAAATACCCTCTAAAATATCTTCCATTCATCCTAGAGGCCATCCTTTAGTCATAAATCCAATCTAAAGATCCCTTTTGATCAAATCAAAAGAAATAACTCGTAGAAGAGGTAAATATATCACCACATCTTTCATGTTTCTTCTTCTTCCAGTTCTTATTTCCCTGTTGTTTCCAATATGAAATAATAAATCCAGTATCTTTTATATATTTTGATGTTTATATAAATATTTTACAACCATATTCATTATTTTATCCATCCTTTGAATGACATGTCACCATACGTGCGTACTTACGGCTTACCGTCTCCACGTCGTGGTGTAGTTGTTATTCAATAAATTTTTATTTGGATGGGTAAAATAATTATGTATAAATGATGTAAATAATAAATATAACTTGATAATTATTCTTTATATATGATATACCATCCAATTATATATGATTTTAATATCAAAAAAATGATATTGTCACTCGTGTGTACGTACGGATTACCATCTCCACGAACAAGATGAGATTCATTCCCTGTAGTATCTATTCTATAATAATTTTCATTAGATGATTGAAAATAATGTTTACAAACATAATATAATTCTGAATATGAATAAGATACATTCTATCCATAAAAAATATTACTTTCATAACAAAGAATATAAAGGAAAACGATTCAGTTAACACCCGAAATGATGATAATACTAAAATATTATTAAAAAAGAAATATTTCAAAATCATATATGATATCATATTAATGTATATGATTCATGTATAATTTAATAACAACTATTTCACCATTATATAGGAGTTTAACCTACCCTTGACCTAGGAAAATTACAATGTAAGTGTTAATTCTAAAACCTCTTCATTATTCAAGGTTGTTTATATGTAATTATCTACTGGGACCTCTTTATCATCCACATCCTCGTTTTCCTAAAAATATATTCCAAAACATTTTTACTACTACTATACAATGGGTTAAATTCATTTATACCCTTATTTTACCTTATATGTTTTGAAAGGAAACATTCCATCCTTTTTGTAAATAAGTTACTTTATGACCCTTTTAAAAAAATTAAGGTATGAATTTTTTTAAAATTATACGTTGGGTACGGCTATATTCTGTCGTTATAACATTGTATAATATTGACATAAAAGATTTAAGAATATTTTCAAAACCAATGTTTTCTTTTATAATTATGTAACTTTAAATTATTTCAAAAAATAGAATGAGATATTCCTCTCAAACAGTTTTGATTTCTTCTATGTCAACATCCTTTAATGGATTTTTATCTTGTTTGAAGTTGATTTATTATGATATAAATCCTCCATTTTTTATTGAAGGTTTTGTGATATGTTTGACTGTGGATGTGTTATTTTTCAACCATTCATGGTTTATGGGTAATGTATTAACATTTTTTATACTAGTTTTAATGAGAATGTTTATGTTATGTTTAAAACTTTTCTTATGAGGAATGTGTTACACTTAGTAAGTAACGGGTGGATCCTGTTATAGCTCTCGGATTCATCGGTAGGTCTCATAAGACAAAATAGTGTCTTGGTATAAGGATTTGAAAAAATATTCTTTGGATTCTTGGCACAAGGCATTGACTCTGTTGTTATGAAGTCTGGCATTATGCATTCCATCATTATGAAAGTGGCTATTGATATTGCATGTGATTATTAGAATAGTAGAATATCCATTTGAGTAATTAAATGGAATTATTTTGATTTATATTTTCCATATTATAATGAATTTTATGTTGAAAAGGATTTTGTTTTAGTTTTATACATTGCCTTAAATGTTTATGCTATATTGTTATCCTTACTGAGCATCTGAGCTCACCCATTTCTATGTTTTAATTTTCCCAAGATGTTATGAAGTATATTATGACTGACCTATAGGGATAGTCTATCAGATATTAGTGTTGTTTATGGAAACAATTTTGTTTTAGTTTTCCATTTAATGATATAATGTAAACCTTATAAATGTATCTAGTACTTCCAAGGCTTCTAAACTAGTCAGTCATTCGAGACGTGATATTTTGTGATCAATCCAATGATACATAATAATGCACTGAATCTGGGCTTTTGGGGTCAAGGTGTTACAGTTGGTATCAGATGAAGTTTATCACAAACCTTGGAAACTATATTTATATAAACTCTAATTAGAGCACATAGCCCTAATATAGAATTTGAGGATTAGTATATAGGAACTTCCAAGAATTTTGGTACTATAGCGATTTTGTAAGTTTTCCAAAAATACATCCTTGTCCGAATATGAGAAGGTAGAGGTGGCTCTAGCACAGATACACCTAGGGGTAAAACCTGAAAACACCGCTTTGAGCTAGACTCGAACGGGAACTGGTGCACGACAATGGGCCTTGCTGCACTCTTGGTTATGACAAACTCGGGGTATATGCTTAGGATAATTATAATTGTAACACCCCAAGTAAATAAAGAATATGAAATTTTTATATTTATCCACATTTTTGAATAAAATATTAATATTACTTTAAAGGGGATGCTTTGCTCGATGGCATACCCAATACGCAACAACGAGTTTCTTGGGAATCTTAAGTTGCACTCTAATAATAAAATAATATTATTTTAAATGGTAGTTAACGCCTAGCCGTTGTAATGGCGGGAATGAACAGAACTAACTAAAAAATGATTATATATGTTCTTAAAATATTTTTTACTTTTTACAATAAATGTTAGATGATTAAAAATTTTAATGATTTCAATTTTTAGGCGTAAAGATTCTAATGTTCTTTAGAAGGTCGATTAAACGCCTTTTGATGGCGAACCTCTTTTAAATCCACTTTTTGAAAATTTTATGTGTTATATTTGAAAAAATAAAATTCTTCTTTAGAATCGGGACATCAAAATTTACATTGTGTAATTTTTTGGTATTTTTCCAATAAAGTTCATTAATTAATGAACAGTGAAAAATGTTGTATTTTAATTCAAAACCTCTTTTTAATCTAATTTATTTATATGATTAGATTATATTTTGAATTATTTTTAAAGTTCAATTAGAATATATTTTTACCATTTAATCCAATAGTGGTCGTTGGAATTAATTTCTTCTTGATATTGGACTTAAACTAGAGTCAATCTTTTAATACTTATTATTTCTTAAAAACACGCTATTTGTTTCGACAGCGGAAATTAATTATTGAATTAATTAATGAAACTTATTTGTTTTGAATTTTTTAAAATAGACTTCATTTTTGAATTCATAATAACAAATATAGCTTAGGGTGAATTTTTGGTATTTTTCTGAAAAACTTCAATTTTTGATGAATAGTGAAAGCACTAAGTGGTAGTTAAAGAAATTGATTTTCGTTTAAATGAATCTTTGCCACCTCTGTGTTTTGAATTTCAAAAATCCAACATACATGGTTGTCATTAAGAAGTAAAATGTGGTTCAATGGGATTAAAATAATTTTTTGGTGAATAGTAACTTTTATGTTTTTAATCGCAATTAGACGTAATTAGTGTAGTTTAAGGTAAAAATAATATTTTAATAATATGAGATGATCTTGACACATGTCCTACCCTTATCGAATGTGTCATGGGCGACCAAGACAATCCATGGGTCAACATGGGGACCCCATGGAGCCACTTTGGTTGGGAAATGACATAAATAACTTTTTATTTAATGTAAAAGTAAAAATGACACAAACATGAGTTATTTTACTAAAATAATTTTTACATGGGGTTATACAAGTAATATTTTTTACTATAAATAGTCATTGGAAAGCTAAAAATATTTCCTACATCATGATAGTTTTTTTATAATTTTTAGACATTAAATAAATAATATTATTTATGACATCATAATGATGAAGCGATTACCTCGTTAATAAAGGATTTAAATAAAATGAAAAGATAATGTAACATCTATGACCTACACATGTAAAAAACCTATTGGATTGGTGGATTTAGAAACCTTATCACCTTAACCTCGAATTATATCAATGTGGGACCTTTTAAATCCTAAAATCAGTTTCAAATAAAGTAACATTTCTTTACTTTCCAAGAGTGCCCCTCCTCTCCTCTTATAAAAGGCCCCCACCTCTACCTGCTTACCCACACTTCCAAAGCCTTTGTCTCGGCCAACCCCTACCCATTTTGTCTCTCCACATCCCTCTATAACTTTTAGAAGCCTCACTTTGGGCATAAGTTTTCCCAAGGAAGCCTTTGAGCTCAAACCAAAGGGAGTTACCCGATTTTAAGGTAATGTCTTCACTTGAGTCCTTTTGTATTATTTTGCTTCTCTAAGCCACTAATTTGTTTTAATTCATTTATCTTGTAACAAATCCAGTATCTTCAATATACTAGGATTTTGTTATAAGAATCATTCGAGCTACACTTACACACACCTACATCTAATGGTTAAAGAACATACTGTTTCTGTGGATGGCGAAATTCTGCCTCACAAAACGATGATTTTTCAACACTCATATAACACCTTAAAAGGTGTCCATTAAGATGTAAGTATATTTATATATGTTATAAAGTATGTTTATGTTTTACTTAAGCTTCTGTATTAATTTTTGTGTCATACCATTATGGTTTCCATTTTGGGTAAACATGATAATTTCATTTTAGGAAGTGCGGACTACCGCCCCCTCAAAGTGACTTGATTCGTTAATGCAATATGTGGGATGTATAAAGGATGTATTTAAAGTTATTATATATGATTTATGTTACATATAAATGATGAATATAATTATGGAATTAAAATATACATAACTATCATTTAGTTTTAATTCCATTAATATGACATAGAAATGAAAGTAGCGTTCATGTGTACGTATGGCTTACCGTCTCCATGAACGATGCATTTCATTTCTTACCTATGAATGATTATGTAATATTATAAATAAATATATATTATGGATACATATGATATATATTATATCCAAATCATTAATATCATTCTGGATATAATGAACCTTTGACCACATGAACAACATGTAATTATAAGAAGTCCACTTTCGACTTAAGAACCAAATATCGACAAAACAAACATTATTAACTTAAATGATTACATAATGTTTATAACATGAAAATAAGTAGTATAAAATTAATAATGAACTTGAAAAATGTTCTTAAGCAAGTATAAATTAACTCATGTTTATTATTTAGGATGTTAAATAACGATCGAGTCAAGTCGGACCCGAGGTAAGGGATCTGACCCCTCTGTTTCTTTTAAAGTGCACTCTTTTATGTCATTCTTTTTAAGCTCATATTTCTTATGATTGGGATGTTTTTTTATATTAATCTTTCTGTACTTTTTATTTTCATATGATTAGAGACCCTATTTTCTCCCATCAGTCCATTTTGGATGTTTTGATTGGCACCGTTAGGCTGCCGAATTTCGTAAGAGATCCAACCTCTCTCTTTCTTTTTAAGTACTCTCCTTTATGTCACTTCTTTTAAGATCCACTTTTTTATGTTGGGATATGTTATTTTATACTCCTATTTCATTAAATTTTATGTTAATATGATGAGAGACCCTATTTGATCTCATCAATCCATTTTTGGATGTTTTAAGTGTCATCGTTAGGCTGTCGGGTTTTCGTAAGTGATTTTTCATCTCACTTTTATTCCTGTGAGATTCATGCTACATTTGCCAATATTTCCTTTTGAGTGTTGTATGTACTCTAAATTATTATAATATTTGTGTAACATACTTTTGTTTATGAGTATTTACATCAATTTTGTATAGTCCTTATTTCATGGGGTGTACGTTTCAAAAGTTACCCAAATCGGTAAGGGAACCTTTCACCCTCCTCTTTTTAAAAGACTTCTTTTGTTATGTATTTTAATTTTCATCTTATTATGTGGGGATATGTTATTATATATCCTTATTGCCGTAAATTTTATTTCCAAGTGATGAGATACCCTTTATCTCTCTCATCAACTCTTTTTCTAAAATTAGATGTGACGCTGTTAGGCTGTCAAGAGAACTTCTTAACCCAATTTCGATTTCTTTGGGATCAACATTTAGTTATTGAATATGTCATCCTTTGAATATGTGTGAATGATATTTTATTGTTTTACACTTAATATCCTTCTATATTGGGTGTATTTAAGTTTGTCACACATAATTATGAGATTGATTTACCCTTAATTTAATGATACCTTCTTTATAGGGGATTTCATCCCATTTTACAATTCTATTGAGACTTCATTGTTGTTATGCACCAGTTCACTCTTATATGGTGTATATATTGTCCTTTGGAATATTATATCATGAATTCCTTTATTATCATGATATTATAAAGTTTTGATTAAATGTTATTCCTCAATTATTTTATTCAAGTGTCTCTCATTTTGTTAAAACCCCTTTAACTAAAATATGGTTTTAAGTGTTTTAATGATTTATTCTTATAAATATTTCTCGTTAATATCCATGTTTTCAAAATGGTTTTAAGGATTTATTTATATGGATATTAGTGGTTTAAAATTTTAAAACCTTCAAAGTGGTATGGGACACTTTGATTCAAAGATCTCTTTATTAAATGTTTTAAATGGTTTGGAAAATGGTTTTTAGAATGGATTTATTATTTCAATATCTTAAAAATGTTATATTGTTATTGCAATATAGGAATGTTATATTTACTTTATGCTTAAGTTATGTGAAATGATTATGTTATGGTTCTTGGGCATTGTTTATGAAGACGGCTGGATCCGTGATAAACTAAGGGCGGGTGAGCCCGATATAGCTCTACAATGCATTGGGTAACGCGAAGGGGTTAAACATTAATGTTTCTCCGAAAAGATTTAGGGAATATACTGTGATGGGTATTCCAAACATAACCAAGAGGGTTACTCCCTACATAAGAATGTTATGAATGCCTCAAGTTACCTTTATGTCTTATGATTTCTATGATTTATTCATGATTTAATGAGGTATGTTAAAGTGCATGTGTTTTATAGGTAATGTATGATCTCATTCTTATGTATACATGTACTCATGTTTCCTTTCCATATTTTTATATCCCATACTGAGCTTTTTATGATAATCCCACATTTTTGAAATGTTTTTCACAGGTCAAGGGAAGGGTACATGATATGATGATGGTGTCAAGGAAGTGTCAAGAAAGAATCCATGTTTTATTTTAAATATGTTTCCATTGATGGGAAAAATGAATACTATATTTTATGTAACCAATTTGTTTAAATGTGGAATGTAATGCATGTTTTATGATCTAATTCTCTAAAACTCTAAAACTAAAAAGATCCTCAATGTGTAATCTTGTAATAATTCAAGATTAATTAAGGTTTAAGGCTGAGGCCTTATAATAATTTTCTTTACAACCCATTATAAAGGGTTTATGAGTATATACTTCCTTAAAGAAAACATAATTACGATTATGGATTATATCCAAAATATCTTCAATTTATGTTAAGTGTTTTACCAGTTTGGATTTATGTATTGTGATTCATAAACTAATCTAGTGTATTCCATTTTTTAGAAATGGTTCCTAGTGGAAGGAATGGGAACTGTATCAATAAATGCACTCCATGTAGGGATTTGCCTCATACTCAAGATAATTATAGTGGACCTGGTGATACAGCTGGTGATGATCAGCTTATCACTATTCTGGGACAGCTCACTCAGGTTTTGAATAATAATTTTACCCAAATGGATCACCCTAATATGAATTTTGAAGAATAAATGTTAGAAATCTTCATGAGGAAACAACCAACAACATTAAATGGGGTAAAAATCCATTAGTAGTTGAGTAATGGATAAATTATTTAGAGAAAATATTCCATGCCTTGGGAGTAATGAAAGGGAAAAATTTTCCATGGAAGTTTATAGCCTTACTGAAGATTCTGATCAATGGTGTTCATTGATTAGAAACACAAATAAATATGATGAAGTATCAAATATGGAATGGAGGGAGTTTAAAGAAATTTCATAGAAAAATACATCTATCATGACCATCGAACGCATATGGAAAGACAATTTCAAAGTATTAGGAAAAAAGATAATGATAATGTTGCAAAGTATAAAGCTAACTTCTCAAGGATAACAAGGAATGTTGTAGATTATATACGAAACACAAGAAGTAATATTGATCATTTATTAGATGGGTTAAAACGATTTCTCTGTCAAGAATTAGTCTCACAATCCATCTCATCGTACGAAGATATTGTCTCATGTGCTATCAATACAGAAAAATAATTCTCTATGTCTTATGATTTTAAAGAAAAGCAAGAGAATAAGAGATCTAATGAACACTTTGGAAATGGAAATAAGGGGAAGAATTAAAAAAGTTGAATATCCATCCTTCAATAAATTTGGGATGAAACACCATGGTACTTGTCTGAAGGGAATGAGAGTCTGTTACAATTGTGGTGAGAAAGGCCACCAAGCTCGTGATTGCAAGGGGAATAAAGATGTTGTTAATGATGAATGCTCTAATTTTAGAGAAAGGGGTCATTATTCAAATGAATTTACTAATCGTCAGGGGAATGAACCTCATAAAAGGCCAAGGGATCAAGGCCAGGCTTATGATATCTGTCATGACCTGACCCTACCCGGGCTTGAGCCGCAACTACCCCAAGCCCGCCTCCATAGGCCAGGGGCTGGCGACCAGCGCTGAAGGCACAACCACTCGGGGAGGCCTTTGCCTAAGTACCTGTACAAACCCACGTAGCACACTCTATGAAAAAGTACAGAGTAAAAAAGAAAGAACAAGCATAGTAAAAAAGAACAACTGCTATAAATATAAACCACAAATTCCATCAACCTCTACAAGTAAAAAGTACAAACCAAGTTCTAAAAAGGAAAAAGGGGAAAGAAATGCGCCCAACCAGAAAAGTGCCACAACCCAGAAATAGGTAAACAAAAAAAGAAACAGCTGATGGGTCTCCCACCTGGAACCCAGCCACGACCACCGCACATGGTCCAAGCTCCCAAGCTCCTATGCTCCACTGAGGTCACGACCGACCTGTCTGTCGTCTGCAAGGGCACACCAAGTGCGGGCAAAGCCCAAGCTGGGGTGAGTATAAAAATACTCAGTAGGATACCCCGAAGTCTTGAGGGTGCAACAAAGGAGGTACCGAAGTGTGAGCAGTAGAGAGAACATGAAAAGTAAAGGAGTCCAATCGAGGGTGCAGTAAAGAGTAACAGCACAGCAGAGAGTCCAGCTCAACCCAACAAAAGGAAAGAAGGTAGACTCGTCCAGACACAAGGAGCTGGAAATGGTGAGAAGATGAAATTCTCGTTGAGTCTTCTCTACCAATACCAAGAGAGTAGACTCATATAACCACGAGAATCTAGACATGGAAAGCACATGGAATACCCCACGCGTATTCGCCTCTCCTGGAAGGAGAGAAACCAAACCCAAGAAGTGGGTGTAGGAACATGGTATATACAAATCCATATTTTCTGTCGAGAAGCTCGAACCACATCGTAAGGTGATCACTGTCCCATAGCTCAGCCCAACAAAATTAGTCGCCAACAGTCCGAAAAGAAACACCATCATTGATGCCTAGCATCCTGCACGTCTGCCCTGAACCGCAAGCCAAGGGGCACAATCACCGCACCTTGACACTATTCACTATGGGCGGCACTGACTCGCCCGCACGGTTTTAGATCGCGTCGCAAGAACGTGTCTCGGTGGGGAAAGTTCCCCTCGTACTTGAGAGTTCTAGGGAAAGTCAAACCACACCTCGTCACTGCCCTGCAGTCGAGAAGTCTCCTCAAAGTCAATCTGTCACAACACCGACCCGTACAACCAAGGGACCCGCTCCGGTAACCACGGAGGTAAGCCAAAGACTAGCCTAGTTGAAAGGACTGAGTCTGGAATGCCAACAGGTGTCCCAGTGCCCAGCCCTACTGGGGGGTAACTCATAACCAGATATCCGGTGACCCATTGCCCAGCCCTGTTGGAGGGTAAACCCCAACACATCATCAAGCGACCCACTCCACAACCCCGCTGGAGGGTAAACCATATTAAGATACTAGTTGACCCACTGCCCAGCCCTGTTGGAGGGTAAACCATAACACATCATCCGGCAAACCACTGACCAGCCTCGCTGGAGGGTAGACCTTATTGCATCACCAGGCGACCCACTGCCCAGTCCCGCTGGAGGGTAGATCTGGAATAAGTTGACAGGCGACCCACTACCCAGCCGTGCTGGAGGGTAGACCTGGAACTAGACGACGGGCGACCCACTGCCTATCCCTGATGGAGGGTAGACCCTAAGAGGTCGTCAGGTGACCCACTGCCCAGTCTATGCTGGAGGGTAGACCATAAGTGCCTCAGGTGACCCACTGCCCAGTCTCTGCTGTAGGGTAGACCCTAAGTGCGTCGGGTGACCCACTGCCCAGTATCTGCTGGAGGGTAGAACCTAAGTTCCTCGGGTGACCCACTGCCCAGTCTCGACTGGAGGGTAGACCCTAAGTGCATCGGGTGACCCACTTCCCAGTCTCTTCTGGAGGGTAGACCCTAAAAGCCGATGAGTAACCCACTGCCCAGCCCCGCTGGAGGGTAAAACTCAGAACTGCCCTGGCCATCTCCACTGGAGGGTACAACACTGGTCAACCAAACACGGAGTGGGTATCGCGCAACCACCCAACCTCAGAAAACTCAACCAAAACAAGTTCAGCGACTGCTCCATCACTGGGTGTCACTAGCACCGCTACCAGCCAATCCATCGAGAACGAAACCAGGGGAAGACCACTCAACCCTGCTGGTCAACAAACGAGCACCGAGCTAGGGAAAAAACTCCACCCTGCTGGTCAAACAAACTCACAGAGGGACCCTCTACGTCACGATAGGTCAAAGTACGCAAAGCAGAACACGGCACGCACATGGGGACCGCACGACGTGTGGCCCTAAGTCAACCCCAACTGAGCGCACAAACGTCCCCATGTACAAGCAACCACACGTACCTACAAGCACTCCTGTATACTCCAAGAGGATACCTCGTTCTAGCCCAAAGGCTATCGTGCACACGGCACCCAACATCAACGTGAAGGCGTGACATAACAACTCCACCTCAAAGGCCCAGGCACGACCAACCACATCTCGAGAACCATTTATATGACTCTCCCAAGAGTGCGCGAGCACACGCCAAGGGTCCGCTAGAAACAAGGTAGGACGAACTGCCACCGGAGCACCTCTCATACTCCACATTCAATAAGATCATGCAAGAGGCTCCGTACAACCAAACGGATCGCACCTCTGTACTCCTCGCGGAAAAACATGTGAGATCGACTACTTAATCACCCCCAACGGATATCCGACAGAAAAGTCTCCAACACCGCCTCACGCCCAAACGACGTCCCGTGATCCCAAGCCTCGGCCCCGAAAACAGTCGGGCGCATCGCACAACTGCAATCCCGTCGGGAAAAACACGTCCAAAGCACTACTCACTTGAGTGCAATGGATATCCGGAGAAAAAGATGCATTCCGGCGCACCACACATGAGCGGTGCTACGTGGGACCTACATCCCGGTCCCAAAGCTCAACGAACGGATCGCACCGTTGTGATCCTCTTGAAAAAGCACACAAGATGGACTACTCACTTGTCCAAAACGGTCGCCCGGTGATAAGGCTGGAAATCACCATCAACTCCCAGAATAGCCCTCGGGCCCGCACCATCGTTCCAAATTAGGGCGGCCGGATTGCACCATTGCAATCCTCTCGGAAAAACACCCAACATCGACCGCTCGCACGCCCCGAACGGACGTCCGGTGAAAAATGGGTGAAACACTACACACAGCTCGAAAGGCGGGCCATAGGGCCCACGCCTCAAATCCATCTTCAATGCCCAAAACCACCATGGAAAAATTCGCCCCGACGCCAGGGTCCCAACACCGCTGATGACACTGAAAACGGGCGTTGAACGCGTCCGCGCCGTCCAAAATTAGATTCCCGGAAAAACGGAAAACCCCTCCACGTACGTGTCGTACCACCGAGGCCCCTCGTTTCGAGAAATAAAATTTCCCAAAACCATCTCAAAGCTTTCCCCTCGACGCAAGATCCGCGCTGCCGCTGACGACACGCAAAATAGACGCCCGTTGCAAAAGCTAAGGGCGACGGAACTTCCAAAAAGTGGGGGGGGGGCCTTGGGCCGGACCGGCCCGATCTGGCCGGTCCGCCCACAGCCGGATCGCGGCCCAGCCGCAAGTCCGGTTCGCCCCGCCGGGGCCAGCTGGCCTCGGCCTGCCTCCGCCGACCGGACGTTGAGGCCGGTCTCCACATCTCCCGCAGCGACCCGCGTTACGTGGGTCGCGGTCGCGCCAGGTGGGGTCGTGCACCCCACGACTCCTTCCCCACGTCGCGCTACGCCGGTGCCGCCCGAGACCCCGCCGACCGCCGCCGTCCGCAACCGCCCGAGACCCCGCTGACCACAGCCGACCGCAGCCGCCCGAGACCCCGCCGACCGCCGCCGTCCGCAGCCGCCTCCGTCGTCCCATAACCACCATCCACTGCCCCTGGAAACCGCCAGACCACCGTGCCGGCCGGAGAACCCCAAAAACCCGCGAATCTTCGCCGGACCGCTGCGGAGGCCTCGGAGGTCGGATGTCGAATCCAAAATAAGCGTTGGAAATCTCAAGGAATTTACTACGTGATCATGGGCATCGATCGACGATCGGATGACAATTTGATACTATAAATTAAGCTCAACAATTTCGGGAAAAAATAAAACGAAACAAAACGACTCCTACCTCGAAGGGCGTAGCCCGACACTTCGTGTGCAGACTGTCGGAACCGCTGTGCCTTGCCGGAATTCGCCTCGCCGGAGCTCGCCTTATCGGAGGTGAAGGAGGGGGGGAGGGTTTGAGGAGGAAGAAGAAGAAGAAGAAGGAGGAGAAGGTGGTGGGGGTGTTTAAGTTAAAATCACTTAAACGCCCGCCCAACAGCCCTGAACCCGAACTCCCGACGGGGTCGGGATTTAGTCTCCCCTAGGCTAAGAACCATGCTCTAAGTGAAATGGTAGTCTTGGAATTTTATTCCGAGACACCGTTCAAAAGTTATTAAACATAGCGCCTGAGGCCGCCAAATTACGAAAACGCCCCTGGGGCCATTTTTCACAGACGGGCCGCGCCCGCAAAACTGACACCCCTCCTTGGGTAAATGGCATGCTCCAAACTCAATGGTGCCCTCAGTTTTCCAATCCGAGCCACCGTTTAAGAGATACCTATGTGTCATCATTAAACGAATTAATTAATTAATTTAATCCGTTTAATGTTCCAGAAGCGAGCGAGCGGTCCAAACGTCCCGCGCCGACAAGTTTTATGTTGTTCCTAGGGTAAACACCCCATTCTGGACCCATCTGTACACTCGGATCTCTGATCCAGAACTCCGTTTAGGAGCTATCTTATTTATTTGGTGTTTCCAGTGTGAACGCACTGAAAATTTAATTTCGGTTACTCTGGGGCTCGGAATCGCACGCCGTCTGAAGGCACTGCTCTAAAATATCATCAATATTATTCCAAAGTCTTTCATACCAAAAATCGGGTTATACATCATTCCCTACTTCAATATTTTCATCCCCAAAAAGAAAAACTAGGGAGGACCACATGGTACTAAGCCCACACCTGGCTTTCAAATACCCAGAAGAACCCACGCACAGTTCTGCGTCACCGCACACAGACCAAAGGATTGACCCATCCACGCGAGGTCGGCCCTTTCCAATGACGTGCACCCACTCCAGACTTTGGGTATAGGGAAAGGCTGTAGGAAACCTCGCCATCCCTTTGCACGGTCTCAAACGGCACAAAATCCCTCGGGGGTATCTCACCTCCCCGGTCAAACCTCTACATCGCACGCCGCGATAGGAATCACCGCTCAGGCATGAGACTAGGCCCGGTGATTCCCTCCTTCAGAATATCCATATGGTGAAGCACTCAAGGATATCTGGTCATGCAAGATTTCACAGTCGATGTCTCTCAACCAAGACACTCTTACACGCTCGGAAACGAAGGAGTCAACACCATCGACTAAAGGAAAAGGTCTCACGCCTTTTTACTTACCAACACAGGGTTACACACGACGCCCTACGTTGCCCTGGTAACACCTCAAGCAAGGAGCAGGGAGAAACGCCTTTCACACGTAGAGCCTAACAATTATACTGCAAAGAAGTAGATGTGTCACAAGGGGTACCTCTCACCATCCCATGCTCTGCAGGATCGTAGACATTCAAAGCTCGCGGCTACCCGCGGTCCCAACCGTCAGCTCCCGGAGCCTGACGTGGACTGCCTAATGGTGATGGGGAGATCTCATAACGTCATCCCCCCCAGCTCCTCATGCTCCTCTGATAGCACCACCTCTCTGGACACTACTCTGATCACGGCGCTGCCTCTTCCGTGGTGGTGCGCCTGCTGCCTGCCCGAAACTCTCAGCAACTCGGGTCGGGCAGTCTCGTGCCAAGTGACCTCGCCAGTCACAAGCATAGCACCAGAACTCTCTGGGATACCCTGGTGCCCTCCGGCGCCAATTTGGTGTACGACCACGGCCTGGGATCCACTCACGGAAGGGCATCCTCGGCTGAGGCTCTGCGCCTTTTCGCCACAGTGGTATACGACCATGTCTCCAAAACCGGCAGTGGGAAGGCCACCTGCATCGAGGTCCTGTACTCCGGCGCCTTCTAGCTACGGTAGAATTCCTGGCTCTGTTACGCCCACTACCTCTACCAACAACAAAACATGACAGGAAGCCCTCTGTCACCAGCGCCTGCTCTAGCTCCCTAGCAAATGTGGAAATTCCCAAGGGTACTATGACAACACGAATCTCTCGGCGGAGACCCTGCTCAAACTTCCACGCTCGAAAGTTGTTATAACGACCCATACTTTACATACATTGTTATTACTTTAGAATTGAAACACACTTATTACAACATATAACAAAACCATAAAAGGACCATATGGGTATAGTGTCTTTAGAAACTAGGAAACATAAACAACTGGTTCATAAAGCATCTACTTTGCCTCCCATTTATTTCATCATATCTAGAGTCCCTTTTTGGAATATTCTACTTAATAAACTTCTTCCTGACCTGGGGAAATAAAACATACAAAAGGGTGAGCTCAAATTCTCAGTAAGGGTAAACAAAAGAAATATCAATCACATCATATACATAAGAACATAACTTTTAGAAATCTTAACCTGCAAAAGAGATCATAATTTCATAACATGGGATAAATCGTAGAAGTGAAATGTAATCCCAATAATCATAACGTAAAACTTGAAACTTTGTGACATACACACATAATCATAGAGAATCATTTCTAATTAGTCAAGACTCATTTTCAGGACTATCTTAGTGGACAAAGTCCCTTTCTGAACCGAGTTCACTGCTCGTTTCAGTCCTGTTTCACTGAACCGGTATAACCTATCGTTCCAGCCATGTCTATCTCATGAGATATAAAATCATTAACCAATGCATTGGAGGGAGATATAGGTCCCACCCATCTCATAATGATACCATTATTATGTGTTCCACAAAATCATAAACCATACATCATAGCATAACCCATGTAATAAAAATGGGAATATTAAACATCGTGACATCGTAAAACAATTCATATAAGATAAAGGAATTCATAAAAATAGTTCCATCACAACATAATCAAATAAATGTAACAATAGGGATAAAAAAGAGCCCTTTATTATCTTAGATGGAAAATAATTTTGATAAAACACTTGAACTCCATTCTTGAGGAAAATATCCTTTCTACTTCAAAAACACTTATCCTTTCTTGATATGTCATACATTTCTAAACTAAAAGAAGTTGATTAAAAATAAACATGAAAACTTGTAAAGGAATATTCTTGGAAATATTGTTTTAAAAATACGTTCATGTCGTATATTTTAAAAAAACATTCTTCCCATACTTTTTTCGGAAAAGTCAAAAGGGTACCTCATACGAAAAACGACAAAAGATTCATTTCATATCTTTTACTCAAAACTCACCTAAGGGTAAAATTGGATTTAAACAATTGTAGGTGGATGGAAACAATATTAAATATTTAGGAAACATGGATGTGGATGATAAAATACACCCCAGTAAATACCAAAGTATAAACAATCTCAGATAAAAATGAGATTGTGATATTTTCCCTTACCTTAGGTCCGATATGCTTTGTACGTGTCCGAACCTCCTGTATAATGATTTAAATAATGTTATTGACTTATTCAAGAATCATAATTATTTTTATGATATCATATATGGTCACATTCTTATCTTATTAGTAGTAATATTTCATTGCTACTTGTTATTCTGGTGTTTATAACTTTTTGTTCTTATGCGTGTTTTGTCGAATAAATTCTTATTCTTCTCTTTAGGTTATAGATACCTCATTTCCAGAATGTTATTAGTGTAATATATATCATATTAATTCATTAAATTCATTTATATAATCATTATGAAATTAAGATCATGTAGAACGAGTCGCATCACATCGTGGACTACAACTTTGAGGTAGTCTATACTCCTTGAAAGGGGAACGTGGTGGTAGATGCACTAAGTAGGAGGTCGGGTTTACAACTACTTATTGAAGCAACAAAGTAGTTAGCCATGATGCAGATATCCTTTGTGGATGATTATGGAGAAGCTAACCTTTAGATAATGACCATCACTCCCCCATTCTTACAGTGATCCAGGTAGGCACAGCTTGTGGATGTTGATTGTGAGGCCCGACGTGCTCAGTTATCCTCAAGATAAGATCCTGATGGATTTTCTATAGGTGGGGACCACATTGTCCTTTTTAGAGTATCCACCATAGTACCATTTATGTTATAGGAGGAGGTTTTGAGGTAGTTCCATTAGTCTTGTTTGGCAGTACATCCCTATTTGGCGAAGATGTGCGAGGACCTCCAACATCAGTACTGGCGGCCAAGGATGAAGAAATTGGTGGTACATTTCATTTCAAGATGCCTTAATTGTCAACTAGTGAAGGATGAGAATCTGGTTCCAGTAGTCTTGGACTATCTACTTGAGGTAGTAGAGTGGACATGGGATGGTATCTTGATGGACTTTTTGATAGGGTCACCACACACATCTAGGGCCACGATTCTATCAAGGGGATAATTGAACGACTCACCATGTCGGCTCACTTCCTACCCATCCGATAGAAGGGATCAATAAATGGCTTAGGGAACCTCTATATCCAATATATTGTGCAGCTTCACTGGGTTCCTTCAATGATCATCTCATACCATAATTCTCTCTTTACATCCTAGTTATGGGAGAGATTGCAGGTGGCATTCGGGACTCAGCTCCACTTGAGCATAGAATTTCACCCACATATAGGTGGTCAGATGAAGAGGAACATAAAAACCTAGGAGTACATGCTTCATTATTACGTCCTTGATTTTGTTCACAGTTGGGAGGACCATATGCCACTGGAAAATTTCACATACAATAATAGTTATCACTCCACTATTGGAATGGCATCATTTGAGGCCTTGTATGGGCAGCCATGCAGGTCAACTCTATTATGGATAGACCTAGGGGAGTCAACACTCATGGGTCCAGAGATGGTATGGGCTACCACTGAGAAGGTGAAGAGCATCTAGGAGTGGATTAGGATAGAACAGAGCTGGTAGAGATCCTATGTTGATAGGAGATGAAGGCCCTTGTAATTTGAGAAGGGAGACCAGGTTTTCATTCAAGTCACACCCAGAAGGGGATTGTGGAGATTTGGATGGGCGGAAAGTTACCTCCAAGGTTCATCAGACCTTTTTAGATTCTCATTATAGTTGGCAAGGTGGCGTACCGCCATGTTATCCCACTATAGACACGCTGGGAGCATGATGCTTCTCATGTGTCACAGCTGAGGAGGTACATTCAGGATCCATCGCACATCATCGACTGGGGTGAGCTGGAAATTGATGATGGGGTGACACTTCCAGAGTTCTCGATGGAGATAGAGGATCGACAGGAGTGAGAACTTCATGGATGGTCAATTACTTGGGTGTGCATTTGGTGGCATCACAAGAATATCCAGGAGAGCACATGGGAGAATGAGGCTTAGATTCGTGCTCAGTACCCCCATTTGTTTGTTTATCCATATTTTTTCATACAAAGATGTGAAACCCAATATGGGGGATTAATGTAATGTCCTAGAGTTTCCATGTAATTTGTTTTTAAATTCTATTGAATTATTTTGTGACCACACTCTCTAACGAAATCTTATTTTGAGGCCCAGTAATCCTAGAATAGAATTTTGAACTTTCTTTTATTCATATAAATAAATGTATGAGAGGGGTTTATTTCTTTTAAACCAGTGCTTGAAATAAAAATACAAGGGTACCACTGAACTCAGAATGTAAGGATTCACCTAGAATGGACTTAACTTTTACCTGTGATGGTTGACCAGAAAAGATAGTTTTTGGACTTTTCGGAAAATAATAAAATAACATAAAAAGTTATTTTTATTTTTATTTTCTCAATGTTGATTAGTGGACAACGGCACTATGGTGCGACAATGAGGCACATTAAATGAAAGACATTAATGGCTCATTTTTTTCAGTTTAATGAGACATTAATTGAAGCATAACAACGTTACATCACACTGTAACCAAAATGCTGTGATATTTTTTGTAATGGGTTAACGCATTAGAGAGTTGAGAATCCAAGGGTGGAATTTATCTAAGGAACTAACGGAGAGAACTCTCTCCAATGACAAATGGAGAATGCCGGAAGATCGTTAATGACTTCGACGCATCTTGAAGGATGGAGTCAGTGCGTGATGAATGACTTCGACCTCTTGAATCTTCATGAGTTTACTACTTCAATGTCAAACTACTTTGAGGTAGGTTTTTATTATTATTGAATTACAATATATATTTCTTATTTAAAACTAATGAACGTAGATCAAATCATGAACAAGTTAATCTCTGGATTGTGTGTTCCTGGGGGAGGGTGTTTCCCTTGTGGTTTTTTCACTGGGATTAATGATTATCTGATTGAACATGGATCCCAAGACACACCTATTTATAAACTTCTAAAGCGAAGGGAACGCGCTGACATGAACATGGATCTACCCCTGTGCCTTGTGCATTCTTCATGGTCAAGCATTCATATTATTGAAAAGGAAAATTTGAGGCCTTCATAGGGAAGGAGACGCCCCACAGAGGCCGGAGGTGAAGGAGACATGAAGAACCGACCACTGGTGTGGAGCTGGGGATTCACATGAGAACCCACCTGTGCGTCAGCACTAGTGGTGGCCCGTGGGTGGGTGGTGGAGTTTCAGAAGATCACTGTGTCCAGCTCAGGTTATGGCAGTGCAACAAGATCTACTGGCCTCCATGCCAGTAGCTAGAAGCAGGCGTACGCAGTCAACCAACCACAGTGGAGGCGCTAGCCCCACAGACAACCCTTTGGACGGGGGGGGGGGGGGGGGGCAGGATGTGGTTGGGCAGGTCACAAACTGCCGTAGCTGGCCACACTCGCCCCAACGGGTCGGGTTAGTCCGGCCAGGTTTAAATGGACCCAAACCCAACCAGCCCTTTTTTGTAAAAATATAATTATCTTTCAAACCGAGCATCCGATTGATGAGTTATTTGTGTCATTGGAACCCTCATGACATGACAGATCTTTTGGCATATTCTATGGAGGATTCTATGGAAGTTGAAATTCAGAAAATGGCTTGAGGAGAATTATCCCAAAATCAACCACACTATGTGACGAAACCCAGAAGTTGGATGAGACCTAAAGACTTCTGACAAGTGACCATATGTGAATCGGCTACTATGGCCCGTTAGGAAGCAGATTTTGTGTGACCCGACATTCCCATGGTGGGGAATAGATCTGTGTGGCCTGGCATACCCACAGTACTCGATAAGAGTAGTACCTAATTGTGACTAGGGTGGGAAGAAGATTCTATTTGACCTGGCATGTCCACGGTGGGGAGCCGTTTTTGTGTGACCCAGCATACCCACGATACTCATCTGGGATTAGTACCAAAGCAGTACATGGTTAGTGGGAAGCAACTTATGTGTGACCCAGTAGGCCCAATGTACACATTGAGGAGGATTTCTCTAACATCCCATGGTGTTTGATGATGTGATTGATAATCTTAATTTGATACACTATATTATACCTGCTTTGAGTCATATTGTGTCGTGATCATTCATTGTTATCATGTTTTTTGGGGTGATCTATGGATTTCTATGTGTTATTTCCTTTGTGTTTTGGGGTCCCCACTAAGTAGGTTGTTACTCACCCCTAGACAGACTTCACCCACACATGTTGTGTTTGGTGCAGACGTCTATCGCCTTGATAGAGGACTTGGTGGCCCAGGACTCGCTGCTTCCAAGTGAGACCAGACAGGCGGGGTGTACTCCTATGGTTTCCAATAGCTACTATGTACTTACCCATCATTTGGGGTTTCTAGTCGACGACTTTTAGAGTTTTCCTTATACATTCTTGTTTGCAGTTTATCGTTTTTTGGGTTTGTATTCTAACCCATTTGATATACTGTTTGTACTTTTAATATGTGGTTTGTTAGTAGAATGCATATTTAATTTTTCCACATTTGGTATTTGGTTGTGTGTGTGTGCATACAGGTACTCCGGAAAATGCCTACCACTTACATGTTGATCCCTTCGGTGATAGTCTCCAACCCTAGGCCTTTGGGATGGGGCTCGAGGTATGTCAAGGCATGGGCCCTAAGGGATGGGTTTTGACATGTGTACTTAGTATTCATAGGATTGGAGCTTTATCTTGTCCAATATGTTGAATTAAAAAGGATAATTTTTAAAAGTTTTCATAGATTCGCAACCCCCCACTAATAGTTCAACCAAATCTAGGATCAACATCCACTGCTAACCAAACATCAAATATCTTCTCATCTCATAAATTCTTGGAATACTTTCCTATTTAATCTACATTCTATGCCTCTCAAGAATTTAAGACTCATCACAACATAACACTACCCATTCATTCACATTAACAGTATCTAAGGATTCTCAATGCCTAAACAATATACTCGACAGCACCTTCCATGAATCAAACTCACACACAAAGCCTTAGATAATCCCTCTCTTTTGGGGTACCCTTTCACATCATAACCCATCTTCAGTAGTAACAGGGAAGCACTATGCTACTCAATCACAACACCTAGATCACCTATATTCTATGTCGCCACACAACATTAGAAGGATCTCCCACCAAGTCCAAAAGCCACACCCCACATAGATCATAACTCACAGAGCAACATCCAGGATTTTATCTCAAATATCACAATGAAACCCATGTACTAACACCCCCACTCCACGCTTTTAGAGTGTGTGTGTGTGTGTGTGTGTGTGTGTGCATGTCTACACACGTGTGTGTACATTCAACATCTCAAACTCAATCCAACTACTCACTCAAGGGCATTAATCCTCATCAGGCACCATCATACCAAACTACCCCCAAAAGGATCATGATTATATCCACAAACATATAATAGAATTTCCTAATGATGATTCACATCATGTAAATCATAATAATTTATTTTTTTTGAAGTATAATTCCACCAATAAGTTGTTTAGGATAACACCAAATAAGATATTTAGGAAAAAAACAAATAAGTTAATATTGAAACATTAAATAACCAAACCTATTAAATTGGGAAAACAATGGTATATGGTTCTGCTAAGCTGAATGTCACCAAAAAGCTATATGAGAAACTCCATATAGGTTATTTTTAACACATTAAGCAACTGGAGCTATTTTTTCGTTATATTTTTCCAGAACCAAGAACATAATCACAAGCAGGCATGCATGTGTCACTAAACAAACATTAATATTGATATATATATATATACCCATAAAAATACAACTAAATATATAAATATATATTTTTGTGTATTTATATTTATTTATAATTTATAATTACTTGCATATAAAAAATATAATTATATTCAAATATATGTATATATGTACATACATATTATATATAAATGTATTTAAATACACACAAATAACAATAAATATATACAAATATAAATATGTATAAAAAAATTTACAAAAATATATAAAAATACATATAAATAATTATATATATATATATCATTATAAATATATACTCAAATAATATATATAAATATGTATAAATACATATAAATACATATAAATATATATATACATAAATACATATAAATATCTATAAATAATTAAAAATATAAACAAATTTACATAAATATATAGAAAGACATATATATCTATATATAATTATATATATTTATATATTTATATAAAAACATAAAAATATACTTAAATATATATATATATGTGCATGCCAATATATATACATATATCCACATAATATATATAAATATATATATATATACATATATAAAGACATATAAGTATGCCTAAATATAAATAATCACATATAAATATCTATAAATATATATAATTATAAATAAATATACATAAATATATATAATCAAAGATGGTTATATATAAATATGAATATAAATAGATTTAAAAACACATATAAAGATACATAAATACACAAACGCACACAAATATATATACACCCATATAATATATATAAATATACATAAAGATACATAAATACATATAAAGTATCAATAAATATATAAATAAATAAATAAAATTATGTATATATATAGTTGAATATAATTATATATATATACATATAAATATAAATAAAAATATATATATACATATTATTATCTAAATATATATATAGACCCAAATAATATATATAAATATATATATATATAAACACGCATAAATATATATAAATACATATGAATATCTATATATGCATACATATATATATACATAAAATTAAGTAGAATTTCATAAAAATAAAATGTGTTTGTGTGTATTTATATATAAATATATACATAAATAAATAATTATTCAATAATAATTTATAAATATAAAATAATTAATAATTAATAATTAACAATTAATAAATATTTAAATGATTATATAATAAATAATAATTTTTCATTATTAAATAATTGATAATTTATAATTGATAGTCATTAAATAATTAACATTAATTATTAATTATTAACACATAATTAAGGTTTTGATTAATTTGTAATAATTATTATTTTTAATTTGGTGTGGTATTTAAAATATCACCGTTAAAATTCTATAAAGAATAAAATTTTTAGATTGAATGATGGTTTTACCCACAACATAAAACCCACCATTAAATTGTTGTGGTTTTAAAGAAAAATTTGTGAAGTGGTTCTTTTCTTGAAATTTTCCTCAAATACCTATGATAAATCCCTCTTTTCTTATTATAAATCAACTCAACTATAACCTCAAAAGGTAGAAAAATCAATCTCAACTCCCCAATATCTTGGACTTCAGCTCATGTAGGGGATTTTGAGGCACATTAGATTGCATTCATCCCTTGTTTTAACCATCCATATATCTAGTCAAGTATATTTAAAAAGTAATGCAGAAGAGACAACGTTCTAATACCACTTTGTAACATCCCAGACCCAACTAAATATATAGTTATAAAAACATTTTATTATGTGACCTCATGCATAGCTCCCCATACTCCAAAGGCTGCTAGCTACTA
Organism: Viscum album; assembly: GCA_963277665.1. Lineage (NCBI taxonomy): Eukaryota > Viridiplantae > Streptophyta > Magnoliopsida > Santalales > Viscaceae > Viscum > Viscum album. The sequence goes on along the minus strand of OY728161.1, from coordinate 1,930,940,362 downwards.
GTGGGGATATAAGGTGTTATTGTGGGAGATTATACCCTCATATCTAAGTAAAAAACAATAAAAAAATATACAACCTATCATCACAATATCAATAAGAATTAGTAAATGACACAATCCAGACCAACTAAATAAATAATAAGCACATGCAATAAAAACCAAACTGACTATGATGGCACATGAGATATGCATAAATCAACTGGATTCCCTATGAGAAGATCATATACAACCAAAAAAAAGATGATAAATGAAACACCAATCTCATCCCAAGTCTCAAATTGATCACACATATTGACTTTATCTAAGATATATAGTCCATCCAATTAATATTGGTCCCCTACCTTGTTTGCATTAGTAATATTGGGGTCCTCTCAGTTAATAAAGTGTTTGGGCTACCCAAGAAATGTGTGAGTAAAAATCAATAGTCTACCACCAATGGTGACTCTAATAAAACTATTTAATAAAGTTAATATACAATTCTATATGCTCAGAATAATCAAATAAAGTGTACAAGAGAAGTAAATAAATCGCTTTTGGGCCTCAAATTATATAGTGATACCTAAGTTTGACTATACCTACTTCAACCAGTGCACAATGTCTTTAAGAATAATACAATATAAAAACTAAAATGGGGGAAGACACCCCTACCTATAACCATCTCACAAACATCAACATTAGGGGGGAATGTCCCACCAACCTAGAATCATTAATTATACCATCATCCAGGAGAAGTGTCACCCCACCCTTGAATTTCATTATAACATAAAGATGGGGCATACTCTATCTTTGGGGTGGTTTCTCCTTTAGGGGCAGTGTTACCATTTTGGAACCAGCTATCGCAGCTTCTCTACTGTTTGTTGGCCCGTTTAACAACCTTTTCCTCCTCATTGGCTAGGGTTTTTTTGGCGGCATGGTGAGATCCAGCAGTCGAGCTTGCTGTCCAAGGGTTGTTGTCTTGGGTGTCAGCTGGGAGTGCGTGGGGTGGTTCGCGATATCTTTCGTGGGGAAAGTGATGGAGGAAATGGGTCTTGATCCTGACTTGTGATGTTTCTTCTTCCAATGTGTACTGTTGTTAGGTGTTTTGTGGTGATGGAATCTATTTACATTTCCTTTCTGAGTGATTTAGATCTGGATTGTTTGTTCCTGATGTGTGATTTTACGGAGGACCAGCTGATTTTGGTTTCAGAAGTGTGTATTGAATTTATTGATGGTTTGATGTGCCTGATGTTGTCTTGTGGCCTGTGGTTGAGGCTATTGGCAGAGGATGAGGAATTTGATTTCTCCAGACATTGAAGGTTGTTTGATGAGGTTTGGTTTTATTATTGTTTGTGCAACACTGTGGTCTTAGTCCATGGTTCTTTCCATCCGCTCTAATTTCAAGGGACTGATCCAGAAGAGGTTTAGAGCAGGGATCGTTCGTCTCTCCATCACTATCTGGATTTGGATGTTTTGAGAGGGTATGACTTTTTTCATCGGTACCGAGCTCATGCATCGTTGCACGGGACAACTAGTCGAGCATTGATGGCAAGCTAGATACTAATCACAATTTTATTGTTGTTGTTGCTAGGTTGTGGATTTTTGTTGCTTTAGATTTGGATTATTTGTGGTCATGATGATCTTGGATGTGGTGGCCTGATGTGATTTATGTCTTTGATGTTAGTTCGGTTTCCCACATTTTCCTAAAAAGTGATTTTGAAATAAAAAATTTAATTTTCAGCAGTGGGAATAACGGGCCTCCCTAGATACAAATATTGTATCATCATTGGTTATAAATCCCCTCGCTAAAAACATATATCGTATCATCTAAGGGAAGCACCCCTACCTTGAAACATATAACATATCATTGAGGAGAATACCACCCCTCCAAAGAATTATACATCATATCATCTAGGGGAGATGACACCCCTCCTATGAAACATATATCATACACACATGATTTTTCAACTTTCCTAAATTACATTCACATATTATAGGTTTGAAACTCAAGAGAACATCCAATACCGATCACTACATCTATTCTAGGTTACACCAATTCATGCCCTCATGCACTAATCTTCTCTAGAGTTAATAAAAGACTAATACACACACTATATTCACCTAAGGTGCAACATACCACGTAAATAAAAAATATGACATTTTCATATTTATTAATATTTTTGAATTAAATATTGATTTTACATTAAAGGGGATGTTATTTCCGATAGCATACTCAACACACAACAATGAGTTTCTTTGAAATCTTATGTTGCACACAACTTTGAGTAATACCGAAAAATAAAATAATTATATTAAATGGTAGTTAATGCCAAGCCTTTGGAATGATGGGAATGAATAGTATCAACTGAATTTTGAAATATGGTTTACACATATTTAAATGATGATTCATTTATTTCAAAAAAAATTATAAATGAAAATAAAAACCAATTGAATATAATGGATGTGTTTTTTTGAAAACCTATTTAAAAAAGAATAATTGTGTTTCCATATCACTCTTTATGAATTTTTATTTAATAAAAAATATGTGATATATATTCAATGTATTTTTTTAAATTCAAATTATATGTTTTCTATATATTATATTAGAAAAAATACATTTTTCAAATAAAATACGTATTTTTCATCCAATGCAGTTTTACCCCCTTTTGATGGAGAACCCTTTTTAAATCTTGTTTTTGTCTCTTTTATATGTTTCATTTGACAAAATAAAATTCTTATTTAGAAGAGGGACATAAATATTTATTTTGGGACTATTTTTGGTATTTTTCTGATGAAAATCATTTTTTAATTAATATTGAAAAATACTGCATTTTTTGTCAAAACTGTCTTTTCATCTGGTGTATTTATATAGATAGATAATCTTGTTATTTGTTTTTTTAGTGTAATTAGATTATTTTTTTACAATTCAATCCAATTTTGTTCATTTAATGTTATTTCACTTTTTAATTAGACATAAACACATGTCAATATTTTGATAGTTATTATTTCTTAAAACACACTTTTTGGTTTTAACAACAGTAATTAATATTAAATTTATTTTTGCAACTTTTGGGTCATTAATTTGGAGAAATGGATTCTATATTTGGAATCAGGAGGTCCAAATTATGTAAGTAGTTAACTTATATTTTTATACATTAGGAATAGTAACTTTGGTAAATATTTTATTTACCATGGTTATAGGGTAAATCCGGTAAAAAAGGGTATAAAATATTATAATAATAATATTAAATTACCATAAAACATGTCATAACCATATGTTCTGATACATTTCCGGTCATTTAATTCATTGGAAAAATTTTGGAACCCCATAGAGCCACTTCAATGTGAAAATGACATTTTATAAACATTAATTTAAAATTATGGAAAAAAGTAACAAAAATATATATCTTTTAGTAAAACATTTTTTATAAAGGGTTATATAAGTGATAATTTTTACTATAAAATTTAATTATAAATATAAATAAATTTCATACATCATAGTATTTTATTTAGAAGTTTTAGACAGAAAATAAATAAAATTATTTATGACATAATGGTGATATAGTGATTACTATTGTAATGAAAGATTTAAATAAATGAGATTATAAATATTAAAATAATTTTATTGAACTTTTTTTTGCATCCAAGAATTTTCTGGATTAAAATAACTTTTTATATTTGAATTAATTAGGTTTTTATAAATAATCATGTTTTTAAATATTTTTTTAAATTCTTGATTGGAATAGTGTTAAAATTGACATAAATGAGTTTTTAAAATAAGTACTATTTTATTAAATGATACAATAATCCTAAAAATATAAGATTCTTCCAAATGACATATATGATGTTAAAACTCTTATTAATGATACATTTTTGGGTCTCTTGGTATTTTATTGTAATTATATTAACCATATAGTATGAATATACAAGAAGACATGGTAATGGTTAAATTAGTTAACTAAGGGTTAAAGCTAGAAGATAAGGTTACTTTTATAACATAAACATGTCTAAAACTTATTGGTTGAGAGTATTTAGATTCCTACTCATATTATATTTGACTTAAATAAATTTTTATCCTTTAGAAACCGAAAATTAATACATAATAAAATAATGTTTCAAGAGTTTTCTAAATAGTACCTCCTCCCCCCTATAAAAGGACATCATCGCTAACCCATTACACACACCTCTCAAGCCCCATGGAACATCAAACATTTGCTAAAATAAGATTCCAAAATCACTCTATTGCTCTTATAAGCCTTCCCCCAGTCAGAATGATATTCAAGAGAACTCTTTTGGCTCAAATAAGAAGAAGTTGCCCGATTTGAGGTAACGTCTTCTCTGAAGTTTATTTCCATTATTTTTCCTTCTCCACTCCCTATGATATTTTTATTATATGTTTACATAAAAATAACAGTATACTAAATATAATCAATTTTTTTATGATAAGTATTAAAACTAGACTTACACACACCTTCATCTAATTGGTATAGAACATACTGTTTCTGTGGACGACGAACTACTGCCTTAAGAAATGATTATTGTTCAATATTCTCCTACCACATCTCATGGTTGCAATTATGATGGAAACACAATTTTATATAATACATATGATATTTATTTTATCTATATTCTTCTATAATTATCATTTATAACATAACTTTATTCTTCTCAAGTTGTATAAATACGATAATTTCATTTGAGGAAGTGCGGACTGCCACCCCTTCAAAGTAATATGACTCATTCATGCAATACATGGAACATATAAAGAAGAGAATTAATGAAATTATTTAACATATATAACATAGATATTATAATATTTTTATAATATACCTATGTATGATTTGGTTTTCATTCATTTGAAAATGAATAAAAGAAATGAATGTAGCGTTCATAAGTACGTACAACTTAACGTCTCCATGAACAATGCATTTCATTTTTATATATCCAAATGATATTAAATATTATAAATAAATATATACTAGATATATATGATATATATGATATCTAAATCATGAATATAATTCTATAGATAATGTAATTTTGGCCACATGGACAATTTGTAATTACAACAAGTTCATTTTTTGACTCAAGTTCCGAACATTTACAAAATGTCCGATATGAACTCAAATAATTAAATAATTGGTATAGTAAGGTAATAAGTGATATAAAAGGAATAATAAACATGAAAATGGTTCCCAAGTAAGCATAAATTAACCGTATTTTATTATTCAGTAAATTAAAGGAAGAATGAGTCATATCGGACATGAGGTAAGGGACTTCATCTCAATCTCCTTTCGTTGAGACATATTTTGATAATATACACCTATTTATTTTACATAATGTATAATAAACCCCTTTAACTTTTACTTTCCATAAAAGTGATTATTTTAACAACTAATCATTTTAATAAATGATAAAAGTAATGTTTTTAATGTTTGTGGTGACAATGTCTTCTTTGTTACCGTAATCGTTATTTGGCTTCCTCTATAGGCCATAATGTTTTTAAAAGGAAAAGAAACCCTTTATTACCTTTTCGGGTGTTTTTATATTGAAAATGGTTTTTGAAATGTATTTAGTATTTCAATATATTGAAATGATATATTATTATTGAAAATTAAATTTTATTTATAAAATGTTGATATTTGCAATATTTTATGTGTTATGATTATGTAATGGTACTTGGACATTTAACGATTGGTTATGTGATAATCCAAATGATGGGTGCTTCCATGGTAAACCATGGATGGGTGGTTACATTATAACTTCCAATGAATTGGGTATGGAAGTCATCCATATAGTTATTCCATTTAGTGATATTCGTATAAGGCGACTTTATGGTTATTCCATTTCAGTATGTTTATGTCCCAAGTTACCGTTAAAGAAATTATGTTGCTTTATATGGGATTTATGGTTGCCTTTTGGCTACAAAAGAAGGGTATAAAATGATCTTATATTCAGTGAATTGTTTTTATACTTCTTTAGGGTAAAAATTATTACATTATGATTAGGTGTGCATGGTTTACATGTTGTTTGGAAGACTAGCAGCTTTCCTTGTTTATGTTTCCCTTACTGAGCTTTTTATGCTCATCCCTAGTTTTTTAAATGTTTTTCACCAGACTTAAGGTGTAATAAGGTCAAAGATGGGATCATGTAAAATTCATATGGTTTAAAACATGGAAGTAAACATGATTATTTTATTTTAATAGTTTTTATTTTATAAAAAAATAGATACTGAGTAGATGTATCTATATGTAATATTCAAGTTGTTATGTATAAGTTATGACCAAATTCTCTAATGCTCTAAACCTGAAAAGATCCTCAATATGAATTATTAACTTTATTCCAGATTATGTAATGTTTATGGCTGGGGCCTTATATAAGGTATTTCAAGATCTAGATTTCCCCCAAGATTTACACTACCTCATTAAAACTCTAGTGATGAAACATGTCACTTAGATAGAAAAGGATCCCACAAAACAAACATGCACATATCAAGGTATAATCATCCATACAGGTGATAAAACATATAAATCTCATTAGGGAGATCGACATAATACAATATCACTTCCAAATAAAACATATTATAGACCCCTCATACCCAACCTACACATAAGTCCTTCCCTTAGAATATATACCTAGGTAATCCTATTTTAATAGAGGAGGAACACTCATTCCACACACTAATAAACTATCTTTGAGATTATAACATTTCCCAATACTTCAATATGGATTGAATATAGGGAAAACATGTCCAATCAATTACTATCTCCTACTTAGAAGGAAATAATGGAACATATCTCAATGTATACTACATTAACATGTTTCATTTATTCCCCTTTAAGGTCTTTATCACTCTTAACTTGTATATATAGTTTAATACTCATGCCTCAATGTCCAAGGGATCAAACTAGTGTCCATGTGACCATCGAGGCCGAATACACATTCATTAAAATTTGGTATTTTGTATAAAATAGTTAAATTATAAGTAAATGTGTATTGCACATAAGTGGATATACTTTATATGACATGAACATAAAATATTCATAAACATATGGTGATTTCTAGGGACCACAAACCTCATTCAGATTTATCCCCATTTAATGTAAATATCATCAATCACCACTAAAGTTCTTCCAAGACCAACTATCCATATGAGATCAACATTAATCAAAAACATCATAAATAATCATGTAATACATCATATAATTATTAATAAACATTCTTATAATTTTTTAAATAATTAATTCTATAATTAATAAGGAATAAATAAGTAATCACTAACCAGATAATATCCTATGGAAATTTTAAAAATACCAAGGGGCTTACATCATCCGATTAATTCATCAAGAACAATATCCCAAAAAATTTCTTCCCTCTCATTTCAATCCATCCATCAATTTCACCAAAATCAAAGGAAAACCCCCAATAATTAAATGTACTGGCATACCTTAGTAAATTTACATAAAAAACAAGTTTCATCATCCATTCAATATCCCCTCTATCCAATCCAAAAAAAAATAAATCATATCGAGACAATTCCACCATGATCTATTATAATTTTCACAAAAACCCTATCCTATTATATGAAAAACATCAGTGAAAAGGATGATGAAATTGAGGATGAATCAAAGTGGACCAATGGATTTTATTTCAATCAATCATCTAGATAAAACTTTAGTAGAATCCCTATTGAGTTGATATAGATCCTTAATAAAATCGAGAATAGGTATGTGAGGCATGCCTAGTGTTTTAATTTATTTTATAGTATCTAAAATAAATTACCTTAATTAATAATTTAGGTAATATTTTAGAAAATGTTGAAACTTTCATTAATATCAAATGTTGTAAAAATATGTAATTTTTAGAAACATTATTTATTGCCTTAATAGAAGAAAAACCTTAGATATACCATACATAATATTTTTCCACTCCACATAAAAATTTTCCCTTCTATATAATGATTTTTCCCTTATCTAAAATTCAATGCATAAAGTATTTTCTTCAATGCATAATGTAATTTCCTAAATTCATAATATTATATCCCAATGAATGTTTTTATCTTGGTAAATACTCAATGCGTAATATATTTTACCGCATATATAATATTTTTTCTTCATATGTATTATATTTTTTTCCAAATAAGTTCATTTACTTAATAAATATCATGTACTTAATATATTTACTTTCTGTGTAAGGTTTTATCTTAGGCCAAAACCAATATATAATATCCCTCAATAAGCCTTAGGTTTTTCCCTTAGGGAAAAACTAATACAAATTATTTATATCCTAGAGATAAAATTATTTCCTAAACCAAATTTTAATATCTAATATTTTCATTCAATACTAAGTATTTTTTCCCATATAATGATTTTCCAATTATAAAAAAAGTAATAAATAATATCTCTTTCAATACTTATTTAAATATGTAATTTATTATTTTTATGTGTAAGATATTTTATTTGGGTAAATACCAATATGTAATATCTTTATCTCATACATGATATATTTTTATCCATACATATGTATTTTCCATTATTTGAAAAACTATACATAATACAATTCGTTTATGTAATATATTTGTATTCATATATAAGATATAACCTAGAAGAATTATCATGTGTAATACATTTTCTTCCATGCATAAAAATTTCATTTCATACAAATAATTTCTTATCATAGGTAATATATTTTTATTTTGTATAATATATATATATATTCCCATGTTAAGATGTGTAAGGTTTTAGACATGGGATTTTATTCATGCGTAAGGTTTTATTCATAGTATATTTTTAAAAAATATGTTAAAACTAAATAATACAAAAATAAGTTCCAAACAAAATTCATTAGATTCCATCACTTATAGAGACTCCAAAAACATACAAATTTCAAAAAAATAGCAGAAAATCAGCCTATGGCCTGGGATCATTCCAAAGACTCAATTCTCAACCCATTTCAACACTATAGAAAACTATTCCAGGTCCCAATACACAAGGATGGTTCAAAGTATTATCCAAATCACTATTTCTGAAATCTTGGTCATTGTGTAAAAATTATAAACATTGAAATAAAAAATCAGAAAAAAGTAAATCATGTTTTTTTGAAAACAATTAAACAAATCCACACCTAGACTGGTTTAAGATATTATAGATCCAAAAATTATATTGCTGATATTGTTGAGTTCATTTGATTATAATCTTTTATATGAATTTTTTTCATGTTCCTTATGCATTAGAATCATTTAAATATCTATGAATATAGTTGGATTTAAATTTGTGTTATTAACATAATATACGAGTTTTGTAAAGTATTACACATAAATTTGTTTTGAACATGTTTATTTTGTGGAAGGAATATGATTCCAAAAAAATTAGAAGTATGTATATATGTAAAGGGAATACATGAGATAAGATAGTTAGATTAAATATCCTTTAAAAACTAAGTGTCAAATTATTTATAAGTTGAACACTTTTCAAGACCTTAATCATCAAACATAGTAGGATAATTCCAAATAAAGGTTCCCTTTGACTATATTATATAAGGAATGAATGTAATGGGTGACCCTAATAGGATTATGTTACAATTTTTCATGCTTTCATTGGGTTACACATATTTGGGACACCCTAAGAGTGAAGATAATAAAGGAGTGTTCTTGAGTTTATTCGTATTATGTATTAAGTATGGATTTATCATCTTAGATCATTATAAATTATATGATTTTACTTATACAATAACTAAATATATAAAGTGATTAGGTTTATTCCAAATAAGTATCATTTCTTAAATAAATATAGACCATATTCCACTAACAACTATGATGATATTTTTAAAAGTAAAAACATTATAGTAAGGGAATATCTTTTAAAAGTCATTACTAAATAAAATAAATACCTAATACTCATCCAACGAAAGTTCTTATTGTAGATATAATGACATCATAGTCATCATTAAACATAAGTTTAATATAAATCCATAGAATTATATGTTTAATGTAAGAGACTAATTTGACTGGTATATATAATTAAATATTTTTCATAATAAGTGATAAAATTCAATATGTCAGATAAATATCTTCGAGAGAAACATAATGTCGAAGTAATTAAATATTTGGATCAAATAGAATCTTATGAGAATCATAGAATTATTTTATTAAAATTACAAAATAATTACATAAATTATGATCAAAGAAACCTTAATATATACTCATATATTAAATTTGATTGAGTATGTTAATCAACTATAGAGACTGATATATTCCATTAAGGCTTGTTCTGGTGATGGAATTCATTTTATTTTCTTCATTGTAAATGTTAAAACTATGAGAAATTTTTTTAATAAAAGGTTAATCTATTTCATTGAGATTTTGAGAATAGATTATCATGACATAGGATTTCAAGGCTCATATACTGTGTTGAAAGTACATAAGTGTAAACTTTTAATATAGAAAAATATGATTAGATTTTTTTTAGTACATAGACTTGGTAATTGAAACCAAAAAAAGAGTTAATTAAGTAAAAGAAATTTTCCACATGTGTTTGGATTTTCATGTATAATTGAAGGATGTTGGGAAAGTTTATTGAAATTCCATGTTAGATATCCAAGTTATAGAATCAATTCATAGATTATGATTTATATATGATAAAATATATATATTTTATAGAAATTTTAAATATTAAAGTGTTACAAATGATATAAGTAATTGTTGAAGCTTGTAGATTTTGTTCAAATGGTATATTAAAGGGTTGTTTAATCATAGATTTCTATGAAAAATGAATTATTCAAGATCATATGAATTGGAAACAAATTTTTTTTCATTTTTTTTCTATTATAAGATAGGATAATTTGTTTCTTCATAATAATATGTTACAAACAATATGATATGATGGATTTAATACACCTGGTTTTTGATTTATTTGATTCTATAAGAAACTTAAAAACTAAATGTGGATAAAAATTATCTATCTTGGATAAAATATTGTATCCATATGATTATTAGAATATGAGGAATGCGATACCACTACCCATCGGTGTCATATTTTAAATAATGTAATCTTATTTTCTATTTAATTATCTAATAACATAGAACAACATATAGGATATAGATAAAAGAGTTCATTTATTAATTATTAACATTTAATAAAGTAAGTTCTAATTCCTAACACAAAGATTTATTGTATTTTGAAATGATATTCTGAAATAATATAATTTTTAATAGGGTATTAGGAGTATATATGGACTTAGATAAGTTCAAGTACACCAAATGAAATACTATACTTGTCAAAATACCAAGAAAATGTCAGTTAATATACTAAAAGTTTTAAGGTATGATGGTACAATATTAATGTAAATATTTACATTAGTTAAAAAAATATTTCAAGGAAATATTTTGACAAAAAGGTTCCAAGAATTATAATGATGATGGTGAAAATAGAAGGGGATATAATTAGATAATATAAGTTATTAACATTGTAACTTTCTATATTGTGAATTTACAAAGATTAAATATTTGTTAAAGGTGTTGAATAATTGGAATTAGTATTCTTAATTCTTATCAATATTCAAAATGGATTACATTATCTATGATAATCAATATATAATTTAGTGGTATGGTGTTTTCAGATAATATCATATAGGTGTTGTAGTAATTACATAGATATGTAATAATTTCAACAAAACCCTAAAATTATAGACAATGTAAGGCCGATCTAAAGGTATATAATATGGGATATGACAATATGATTGATTATGTAAGTTTTATTAACATTATTAAAAGAGTTTAATAATATTAAATGTATCAATTTCTTCAAAATTTAGTCTCTAATTTATCATTATTTCATGTTGGTTTCATATACTCATGAATTGAAACGATATTTGACCTCTGCAAGAATGACTTTGAGTTATCCTGGATATATGTTCATCATATAGAACTATGAATTGTGAAAAAAATTAGGTTAACATGGTTAATATTTTTGATAGATATATTAAATTTTCCCATAAGGTATAAAATATGTTTTCTCACTAGATTTTCTTCCAATTATACCACATGGGGTGTCTTACATTATGTCTTCAGTCTACTAGGGGTGTATTTTTATTATTTGGATTTCCAAATTCCCTGATATTTGAAACATACCTATAATGAGAACCTTCCTACTTAAAATACGTTTTTACATAATCCATGAGAATTAGATCATTTGGTATGGTTGGGCATGTTGTTTATCATGTCGTTGTTTGAGGGTTAACCATGATTGTATTTCTCCTCTCATAAGAAAATTATGTTATTACAGAATTTAATTAAGATAGATAGATGTGTTGCAAAAATTTACCTATATAATAAAATTAATTTTTATGTCTATTTGATGAGGGAAATGTGATCATCATTCTTAAGGGTCAATGACATATGATTTTTTGATTTACCATGTTAGTCTATAATCAGAGAATCTTGAATGTATGAGTAGTTATAAGAGATTGACGTACTCTATATACCAGGGTTAATCTATGTCTTAGAAAAAGAGATTATTTGAAAATGTAATCTTTTATATGATACAACTGGAGGACATAGGTATAGAGATACATGTGTTTTATGGAGATCATACTAGATCCATTTGTAGATTGAATACAACAGGGTTTTTTTAGGACAAGCTCTTTGTTTACACTTATCAATTAAAGAATTAATATTTTTTATCAACACTGTGAAGGCCCATTGGGTGAAATTTTTTAGTTCAATAAATGGGGATTGATTTTTATAAAATTCCAAGAGAATATATGATTTTTTTAGACTCTATCCATAATGATTTTTTGATGGTTATTTAGATGTTATTGTATACGATTTAATACGATGCAAAGTTCAAGATACCTTTCCAACATTTGATTTTGAGGAAATATAAAAAGTATGTTAGATATTGTTTCACATGTTATTACACATTATATATTATAATGTGAAATGAGAAAAATTATATGAGGATTTATTGTAAGTGACATATTATTGGAAATATAACCTAATGGAAAAACTATATCATGGGATGTTTTTAAATATATCATTTTATTCAATATATTTATGTCATATGGTATGACATATGATAAATAGAAATACTATATTCCTTTGTAAATGAAATATAATAAATCTTGATTATCATGATACTACCATGTAATATCATATCGTATAACTTAGATAGATCATAGTACACTAGGTCGTATAATATGATACACAAAATACTCTATGATTGATAATGGAAACTAAGTATTAATAGTTAACATTCAAATAACCCATACATAGAATCTATAATTAATTAATATAAAATATTTCATAATATAAAATTCATTGGAGGATTAATGTTTCATTTTATGAAAAATTTCTGAATAACCTAATAAATTATTATATATATATAAAAATATATGAGTAAATGTTATAGTGGATGGGGGAGAACCTCCAAGGACTATATAATGAGTAATGCACTATTGAGATGGTTGTTTTTTGAAGCTCTCACTCACCTCCTATCAATTATAGAATTACATTATTATCCTCTTCTATTTGGATCTTATAAGTACGAGTACTACATAGGATTTATGAAGAACTATGACCATATGTCAATGATTCAATATCTATCTATGGATACACCAAATAGGATAGTTTCTCATAGCTACATCTTAGGGATCTTGATAAAGCATATTAATGAAGAAAAAAGGGTATCCATCTATAGTGTAAGGTATATATCATCATTAATTTATATTATATACATAGTTTAGGATTTATACATAATGATTTTGGTTTTTTGTGTTTCTTAATGTCTTATACTACTTTGAACAAGTGATGTTATATCCCAAGAAACTCATCATAAATTTACAAAATGAAGTATAGATCTTTAGAGTCATGTTTTATCACTACTATTATAATGTGACATATTTAAAAGATAAATTACCAAATACTTATTTTATATTTTATCCAACATTACTATATCCTTTGAATAATGATATAAATGTTCAACCATGTTAGTAAATTATCAATGTCTATTTGTAGAAATTAAATACCCTCAACATTTCCTAGCCAATCTCTTGGGTTCGATGAACTAGTTAAAATACAAAAAAAATTGTTTCCCCAAATCTTCCAAACTAAGACTCTCCTAAATCATAACTCTAAACTACATCCTAAATAAGTGACCTTCTTTGATGACACTCAAATATGACATGGCCCACTGAGGTCCCACCTGTATTGGTTGTTACATTGAGTGTACCACCAAAACCCACCACCAATAGGCCAAGGGTTGGTGACAATCACTAAGAACAAATGACACACCATGGGATTACAAATCTTAAAAACCTATGTAAAAACCATAAATATCCCAATATCAAATAAATTCAATACCCATAAACACAATATCATTACTAAAAAAAATTCATATGAAAAAACCATTCAATAATAATATTGTAGGTAAAAAATCAGAAATTAAAGGTAAATGTAAGATACTAAAATTCAATTACACGGACAATATTAAAGGAAGTGTAAAGGATCCTTATTATCATAACAACCCATGACACAATATCTAGTAAAGAAATCATTTCCAATAACAACTCAAAACCATATCTACTAACTCCACATCATCTATGACCAGCCTATAAATTTATGATGTTTTCATAAAAATGCATATGGGTGGTATTACCATCCAAGGGATATTGTAAACATACCCAGTGATATTATTTGAAAAAATATAATACTAAATGATAGGACAATTTGAAACCAAATACAATGAAAATGCACATTCTTGTATATGATTTGAGGATCAAGAAATAATGAATTCCTAATTTCATAGTCTATATATAAAATGATCATATGAAAATGTTAAATATAGGTTCCTAGTAAAACATACGACTCATAACATCTGAACAACCTAGTTTTCTAAAAAACCAAAACATCATTCGGAGGGAAGATGAAAATATAAAAATGATAAGTTTCCAACCTCATCATAGTTTAAGCTCCAAAACTGAAGTCCCCAACATTAAATGAAACGCTAGAACTATCTACTCATACTTGATGAGGAAAGGGTATAAAATTACTGAACCATGAAATGAATCCATAACCATGAGCCTATAAATCATTACTTGGGGTAATCAAAATAAAATATTTATCTCATACAATCTCACTAATATATATACTATAAAAACCATTATATATCCATCTATCTCCTTTCTTGAGGGTCATAAATCAAGATGTTTCAATGAAAATTACATTTAAAATAACTTGTTATGAAATGTGAACAATTTATAACACCTTAATATAATAATAACCAACACCAATATAAAATAGTCTACACTTAAGGGTGTCATTGGATTTAGAGAAAAGTATGAGGTATATTGATGGTGGAACTGAGACCATTTTGAATTTATTGATTTGGATTTACAATTAGGCTCTGTATACTAATTTTAAATATTAAATTAGAGAATTTTGGGTTATTAACTTAGGAAAAGGGGGACAAGAGTGTGTTTTGGGGCTTAAGGGTTGGAAATATGTAGGTAGATGGCTGTAATGAGACATCGAGTACCCAGTTTGGTAGAACCAAGTAACCTGTGGGCTTTCTATGTTGTAGGTCCCCTAAAAAGGGAAAATAGGTTTATAATTAATTGAAAAATGTACTTGTTGGATCACTGAGTGGCCGGTACCAGTGTACCATGTACATAATGATTCCCAAACACATTTTTTAAATTATCTAAAAAATAGTTATTTCCCTTTTTAATATGAGCAACCCACTTCAGTTTCCCTTGTGTTGTTTTCCAATTAAAAGGACTAGAAACCTCACCCCCCTATACTTATCCATTAATTTACAATCAACCCAAGTATTTTAGATATAGGTTTTTCATCATGTAAGATGATTTTCTCCCTACCCTTCATCCCTTTGTTCCTCTTATTTTTTTCAACTATTAATGAATTGCAGTTTGGGTTTTGGTGTTGATTTTCTTGTAGAAAGGTGGAATGATGTTGGAATGATAGGTATTTGGAATTGATTGTCAATAAAAGCCTCCAATGGCATGAATTCACATGGTTTATTGTTATTTTTATTAATTCAAGTTAATGACCTGGTTATTATTTATAATTTCATCAGATTGGAATTTAAATTGTCAATTATTTAGTAGTAGTAATTATGGATTTAGAGGGTTTTGGGATAAAGAGTGTGTAAAATGTGATCTACACCCTATATTTATAGATTTTATAATTGTTACATCATTTGGTGACTTATTTCATTGATTATTACAAATTTAGTTAATATATATTTGTCGATTTAATTAATTATAATAAATGTTTGATTAATTTAAGTGGAATTTTGATGAATATACAGCCTCATGTGGATAGTTGATAGATAAAATATTCTTGTTCAAGCTTAGATAAATATGGAGGAGGAATTCTTAAATGGGTAACTCTATATTTTAAGTAGGTGGTTTATAATGTTATCTTTTATATGGTTGTGCATGTATTATGTGGTATTTATTAATGAGTATGTTCGAGTGACCTAAGTGGGAGTCTTGAATTGTTTCCCATATGTGTAGAAATGATATGAAGTTATGTTTTCCTATTTTAAATACATTATGAGTTATGACCTTATGATTTTGTAGTTTATAGATATTTATCCTATGTGATAGGATTGGTTAGAGGTATATAAAAACATCAGGGGTTTACATTCCTTTTTTAGCACTCATAAACTAAGTGGGATATCTAGTATTAATTGGATCTCACCTATAGTAGTGAATTTGGGTGAGTTTATTTTATTAATACAGAATTTTTTATATGAGATATAATCTTCTGGGGGTATTTTAGAGTATCCCATATATTAACCAAAGGTTGATCCCTTATCTCATGAGTGATGATTTAGGATAACAATTTCATGTTATGTCCCTCAAGAACGTTCTATTGATAACATGGCCAGTAAGGACCATTAATCCATTAGACATGGTGATGTACATTTGGAATTGAGTATCTAGAGAGTTTCTAATCTCTATCTTAGGTTATAATATTTTTACGACATTCTTGATTGTTACATGGTAATGAAATTTTATGTATTAGTTAGGAAAATTTTTTAGATATCGTTTTTTATAAGAATAATTTTTACAAGTGTTGTTATGGAATAAACCTTTTGATATGGGTAGATATATAAGATCCTATATTGATACATGGAAGTATGCACCTTAATCTTGTGTTATAATCATGGAACATATTGGGTGTGTGTAGCCTATAGAGAAATCATGTCATTGGGATTTATTCCTTGGGTGATAACTCATTTAATATGAATATTATATGTGTTAATATGTTTACATATAGTTATTAGTCATTCACTCACATAGTTTTCTCATGGTGATAAATTGTTCACCTTTCATATTTCATTGATGGTAGATCATCAACCTAGAGACTTTTTAACATGAAATAGATTTTTCTCCCAGTATATTCGTGGTGATATATTATTAACCTTGGAGATTAGGGATTTTTGATGTATCATTCACATAGATATGCATTGTGCACTATTTTTACTGATGGATGATACATAATTTACCAAGTGATACATCATTTTCCTTTATTGTGATAAGTATGGTTATACACAATTCACCTAGTGATATTTTATTGATTTCAATGTGCATGGTGATACATTGGTCACCTATAGATACAATGTTTTCCTTGATTATAACATTTATAGTGATACATCATTCACCATGGATAAATCATTTAACCTGATTGTGATGAGTATGGTGATACAACATTCACTAAGAAATATATCATTCACCATATTATTTTTAGTGTGTTAATACATCATTAACCTAGTGGTACATCATCCTCTATTAATGTTGAGTATATTGATGTATCATTCACCTTAGATATGGTTCATTGATATATCGATCACATTGACCAGTGTACCGGTGATGCATCATTTTAACATTTTTTATGATGTGGTGGTAGTTCATTCATCATAAATTATGATATCATTTTTGATATATTTTTCATACTTAGGTTGTATTTTGACTATGGAAGTATTATCCCATTCCATAATTAACTAAATAAGTTAAATTTCATTTTTGTGGGTAACTCACTGAGTACCCAACAGTGTGAATTTTGTATGAAGGTTATTTTTATGACTTATTTTCATTCAATAAATGCATGTATATATATTTTTGTTTTTATTAAAAACACCATTGGTGGTTTACTATTGAGTTATATGCTCATATACTACATGGGTACTTTTGTTTGTGTTATAGAGACTGGTTTGAGTTATGATCGTGGATATTGTGTGTCCACATTGTTTTTTTGAATATTTCTTATTTTTTGTTTATGATCAGTCTATTGCATAGTATTTAATATATTGTATGAATATATGACCTTCATAGGTCATATTTTAACATAACATGGTGATAATATTTGATTATGGTTGGATTTACACTGTAAATCCATTTGATATAACCTAATGTTTATATGTTTTGTCAATGATTAATTATTTACCTATAATTATTATGACTTTACAAATGGGTGTAGTCTCTACACATGGTTCATCAGAACCATTTTTCTATTTTAATTCCATTATCATACAATGAGGAACTCATGAGGTCACTTGGTTCCATTAATTAGATCACTATTCAGATTAGATGGAGTGATATGTTTGAAAGTGGTATCAAAGATTAGTCTTTTTTATCATTCTATTTGGGATATTTTATATGAAGGTAATACCACTTATAAAATTTTATAGATGTTATTATTATTTTTATCGAGTACATACATATTCTAAAAATCCAATTTATCAATGTTGGGGGATTATTATTCTTACTTTTCACTATTACATTTTTGTTATTTTTTATGCATACTAAGGCATTCTAGTTTATTGAATTATATTATTACTCTTGGATAGAGGTGATGAGAGGCATGATTTCATGGATAATATTTGATATGTCGGATTCACATGAAATTTTTTATGCTTTCATTTTAAAGCTAATTCTATTAATAAGAGAGTTCATCTACATTATGTTTTAGCAATAACTTATATAGTGTTTTACTATTTAACTTCTTAGTCGAATTCTATTCAACTGGAACATAGTTGTATTTTTTTATATTTATATTTAATGATTGGTTATGTGAATCTATGAAAATTTTATACTTGGATAAAAAGTGGGTTGTTTGGTCTAGGATCATACCCTAGTGATATGTGACCCTTATGTCAATTGGTGCATCTAAAGTAGTATGGATGATTACCTAAAACAACATTATTTAGTTATTAGAATTTTAAAAGACATTTAGATTGGGGTGATAACATCAATGTCATTATAAATATGGTAATGAACTTAAATAGGGTAGTATGGGTACATTTATACCTAGTAATTATATGATTCATTGAATGGGTAGATGTTTCATGAGTTTCTTTCTAGTATTTGAAAAAAAATTCTTTGACGGTGATTTGTGAGCTATTACCTAAAGGGGTGTTTCCCATAGACTAGGTGAGAGGTCTTAGTGATGGTTTGAAATGAATCAAGGTGGTGGTGAGTCGAGTTTGTCAGCTAAATAACAATATAACCTTCTTATCATTACATATGATGAGTTATGTTATATAAGAGTAGCCCTAAAGAGGGGTTAACCCATACATGGGATTTCCTCTAATGATGGAATTCATTGTTAGATGTTTTGATATACAGGAATGATAAAATGGTGGTGTACTCGAGTATTTGGTATAGTCATGTGATAGGTTCCTAATATATGTAACAAAATAATGGCATGGATGGTATATTATGAGAGGAATTTATCTGACATTCATGAGAGTCATGATCTGCCATTTCATTAGGCATGTGAGTATATAATTGATGAAATATGACCCATGTTTGAATGATTTGAGTAGTGTTTCATGGTAGAGTGTAAATATATAGGGTTTTTATGACTTGATCTACTATAGGGTTAGGATGCCCCACTGCGCATTATTTATTAAATGCTCTCTTACCTTGGAGACAAAAGAGTAAGTGGTCACCAAACATACATGATATATGAGATGGTATGGACTAGACATGGACTTGGATAATGATATTACTGGTTTAATTTTTCATTATTTACCAATTATGATGTTTAAATTAAATGGAAATTTAAATGGGTAGATTTTTTAAAATATCTATAATTGGGAGGTTAAATTATTAAGGTCGTTAAATCTTGGGGTTATGTCGAATTTTTGATTAGTGATTCATAAGGATTACATATGAATCCACCCCAATATATGGGTTAGAATGAGATTGGTTTTACTTGGTTCCTCAATATCATAAGGTGATTATAGAATGATAGGTTTTTTAGGTCATGATAATGCCTAAGACTACTTAGTTTTCCCCAATTAAATAGAACTATGTTATGGGATTCTAATGAAATTTATTTAGTGGTCAAACATGGGTTGCGATCAAGTTTGTTGTGATTGTAGAAAGGTGTGAGAAACTATGACTTGGATATATAATGGGTAAGGTTACTATAACTTGATGTTGTTTCATGCATTGGTCATAAAAATGTTTGCTCTGGGGATGGTCTAGTGTGATTGACTAGAGAGAACTAGCACATTGCAATATGACCAGTGCATGGTATGGTGTGTCTATAGAGTGAAGGTGAAATAACTAAATTGTAAAGATAATTATGATTGAGAAATAATGCTCAGTTTACATGATAGTTGATTTATGACCTTTTATGAAATGTGGATTTCTGTGTGGAAACTACCGGGTTTTATGATATGTCAAGGGGTTGAGTGACTCAACATAATTGCTGTGAAATTGGGAGAGTGACTTCAAAATAGATATTTAGTCACTGAAGATATGTTGGACCATTATAAGGTTTGGTGTATGGTCTATTGGTAGATTTAACTTATGTCCCATGTGATGGTGAGTTAGTAGATTCTAGATGTGATGAAATCAATTTGTCTATGAAATCAAGTAACAAAGGCATATAGAACCATAATTTCATATATCCTAGAGTAGGGATCATAGGATAGGTATACTGGGATATAAAACGTTCATCTCATGAGTGATAATACTCAATAGAAAGAGGATTTTCGGTAGGGTTATACTCGTAGATTGGGAACAAGTAAAATTTTATAATGGGAGCACACTATATATGGTTAGATTGTGTGATAATATTCTCTAGAAAATTATTAGTAAATCTTGGAGGTACAATTTTGAGATAATAAATTTAGGGGTAATTATTTTTTTTTATTTTTAGTTTGAAATAATTGGTTGTATTAGGTTTATTAAATGTAAAATACCCAGATAAGGGTATGATCGATGATAATCGGGTAATGTTTATATAGTTGTTAACATATGGATATGAGTTATGGGTTATGTCTTATAGGAATAGCCAGTTATGATTTTTTATAAATAGACAATTTGTGAGAATGGGTCTGTGTAATGTTAGTGCTTTCAAGGAAATATGATTTATAGTGCATCAAAGGGATTTTCCATTTTGTGAGTTTGATATTAGGGGTGAAACTGTGGGTTTTAATTGGAATAGTAAAGAAGAGATAGACTGTAAAATTGAGCAAAAAATTATATATTTTAAACTAATTTCCTCAAACATTAGTGTTTAACATTAGAAAATTGAAAATTTTTAATTCCTTCAATAGCGGGGCATTGTCATGGAGTGGTGATAGTAGTTGGAACCATAATGCATGAGTCATCTTGTTTTCAGGGATAGTAAATGTGGTTCCATACTGGTTAGATTATTTTGTGAGTGGTTATACAAAATGAATCAGATGAGGATCAACATACATCATTTGGATGGAAACATGTGTTTAATATGGTTCAAAGTAGTAAGTTTTTAGGTTTCATGTGTTTATCTAACTTACAAGTGTTATTGGCCCAACCATAATCATTATGAGATAAAGACTTTGACCATGCATCTGATATAGGAGACTGATGTGGTCTACTAAGAAATTCATTTGGAGACTTATTAGGGATGAGAGGATTTATAGTTGGAAGGTTTTAACAACACACACTATATGGTGTCTATGGATTCAAAGAAAATTTGGGATTCATTAAGGGTTGAACAAGGTTTATTTTGACATTCTCAATTTTTATTGTTGATGGTCATTTGTATAAGAATATTAAATATTTAATATGAGGTTGAGGAGTTATTTTCATAGGTGAAGGAAGATCAAAGTGAGTTTTAGGGGTATTGTGGATGGAAATTTATAGTTTTTTTCCTGGAGTGAGCCATCAAGTACCTAGTCTTTTTTCACCAAGTACCTAGTGGGATTCCATGTATACATCTACCCTTGAAAGGTCCATACAGTGGTTAGTGATAATCACCATGTAGCTGGTGGAGCAATGTGTGGAAATTAATATTGTATTATGTGACTGATGTGGGAAAAGATCCATTTTTCAAATAATGGGATGGGTATTATCCCTTTTTAAAATGAGGAACCCGCTTGGGGTTCCCTTCATAGGGGAGCCTAATCCTCACTTCCCTTTTACTTATCTCTTTATTTCCCATTGATCCAAGGTGTTTAGATCTTGTTTCTTCATTGGTTAATGTGTGTTACTCCCATAACATTCTTCTATTGTTTACTGATATCTTGTTTTCTAATTTTAGAAGGTTATAGATAGGGTTTGGGTGTCGATTCCACTAGATCATGATGTAACCACGTTATAATGATGTGTCTTTATTGTATCATAGAAATAATATTTTCCAAGAGGATGAACATTAATGTTTTCATGTGTCTTTTTTTGAGATAAGTTATTATCAAAATTATATTTTGTTTTTACTTTAAATTTGAATTTAAATTGGCATTGATTTAGTGCTTATTATTGGCGGTTTATAGGGTAGTGGGCTTAGAGTTTTGGTAAGTGTAATTTTCACCCCATTTATTGATATTTTTCAGATAGTTATGTCATTAAGTATGTTATACCTCAATTATTTGTAATTGAGTTTATATGTATTAATTTATTTAATCAATTGTAACAATTTTATAATTAATTAAAGCATGATTTTGATGGAGATAGGGCCTCATGTGGATGGTTGATGGTTGATATGGCCTTGGATAAGCCTAGATAAGGATGTATAAATTATGCTAAAATGAATAACTGCATGTTTTAATTTTTTGTTTCCAAATATTACCTTTTATATGGTTGTGCATATATTATGTGGGATGTAAGTATGGGTAAGTGGATGTGAGTTTCATGGGTGTGTTTTGTGAGTGATTTTCCTTATATAATTAATGGATAAAGAGTTTAGTTTGACTCTTAACAAACCCTTAGGGGTTATGAGAATATGATTTAGCTACCAATGATGATTTATCATGTGTGATAGGTTTCGTTAGAGAGAGATGAAACCATGAGAAAGTAGGGGTATGTTATGGAAAGTGGCAGTCGCCTAGAGTAATGAGTTAGGGGGATTCTATTTAATTTCAACTTAATTGGTCCTATAAGATATGGACTTGATCAATTATGTTGGAATGACCCGATTTGGAACCAAATTTGGTTCCCTTTTCTCATGGGTGATGATTTGGGCTATCTAGTTCATGTTAGTTCCCTTGAACCTTGTGTTATGACTAAATGTTCAATGATTTCCATTAAACCATTGGAAGTAGAGATATACACAAGGAATGGATTTTTAGGGTATTTCCTAGTCCCTATATTATTTTTTGATCCTTGTATTAAAGTATCAAGTGTAACTTGATGATGGAAACCCAGGTATTGGTTAGGATAAATGGTGAGATGGCCTTTATGATATGACTTTTGTAACACCTCAAGCTTCCACGGTACGTTTCCCTTTGAATAATTCAATGACGTGCATTGTACGCAACATTGAGATTCTAACACACCACAACCAATCAAACTAGCTATTATGAATAGTAATACCTATTTTTTTGTAATTTTATAAATTTTATCTTTTGAAATGGACTTCAGTTTTGGATTCTTAATATCGAAATTTTCTTAGGGTGAAATTTTGGTACTTTTCGGATAACTTTCATATTTTGATGAATAGTGAAAATTACTAAATTTTAATTAAAAACAACTTTTTTAATTGAAATAATTAATAGTGATAAGTTATTAATTTGAGTGGTTTTAAAGTATATTTAGAATATATTTTTACCATTTAATACAATGTTGGTCATTGTATGAGATTTAACATTTAAACCAGACATAAACAAGTGTCAATCTTTGGATAGTTATTATCTCTTAAAAACACGCTATTTGTTTTGACGACGGGAATTAATTTTTAAATTATTTAATGCAACCGATATGTTTTTAATTTGGTAAAATAGATATCATTTTTGAATTCATAATATCAAATATAGCTTAGGCCTAATTTTTTTTATTTTTCTGGAAACTTTCATTTTTTGATGATTAGTGAAACCTCTAAGTGGTAGTTAACAAATTGAATTTTTCATAAAACATAATTTTACCTCTTCTATGAGTGGAATTTTGAAAATCCAAGATACACGGTTAATATCATGGAGTAAAATGTGGTTCATTTAGATGAAAATAATTTTTGGTCAATAGTAACTTAATACTTTTATATACCACGGTTAAAAGTAAATAGGGTAACTAAGGGTAAAAATGATATTAATATTACCCTAACACATGTCCAAATTATATTTTAAAAGTTTATCTCGACCAAAAATAACCTTAGGAATAAAATATTATCATTTAGGTCCACTTGGATTAGATTAGGACATTTATTATTATTTAATTCAAAGAAGAGTTAAAAGAGTTAAAATCAATGTTTATTTACAAATACATTTTTAATATAGGGTTACACATAAGATAAATTCTATTATAAACATTCATTAGAAATATAAAAAGATTTACTAAATAATTATATTTTATTTATTATTTTTGGACCTTAAATAATTTAATTTATTTATGACACAATGATAATGCGGTAATTACAATAATAGTAAAAAATTAAAATAATTGATATTATAAATACGCAAATAAATATAATTGGAGAATTTTATGGAATTAAAATAATTTTATAGGTTAATATGACATATTAGGGTTGATTTAATTTACTTTTTTTGAAGTAATAATTCTGTTATGGGTTTTACAAAAATCAATTATTGAATAGTTTCAAAATTGACATAAAAGTGTTTTTAAAACAAATATTATATTATCAATTGATATTAAATTCCTAAAAATATAAGGTTCGGGAAAAGACTTTTATCATGATATGTGTATCATTAATAGACTACTTGGGAGTCTCTTGGTTGTATATAGTAAGTTTATTAACCATATAATATAAAAATATAAAGAGAGATTGTAAAAGTGAAACTAATTAACTAAGAGTTAATACTTAAAGATAAGGTTAATATAATGACCCAAACCTGTCTAAATTCTATTGATTGAGTGGTTTTTGACCTATACCCACCTTAAATGTTAAATAATTCACTTTGGAGCCATTAAAAACCGAATATGAATTTATTATAAAATAATATTTCTAGCTTTTCCAAAGGTGCCCCTCACCCCTCATATAAAAGGGAACTCCCCCTTCTCACTACTTCACACCTTCAAATCCTTTTGGTTCGGCCAAACCCTGACCAAATACTCTCTAAACCTCTCTCACTACAACCTATAGGCCTTAGTTTGATCAGAAATCCAACATAATGAGCCCTTTTGATAAAATCAAATTGAAGAACCCGAAGAAGAGGTAATGTTTTTACCACCCTTTTTCAAATTATTTTCTTCTTCAACTTTTTGTTTCTTTGTTATTTCCATTCTAAAATAATGAATCTAGTATCTCCTATATACTATAATATTATTATAATATGGTACAACCATATTCAGTATTCTATCCATCCTTTGATTGACATGTCACCATACGTGCGTACGTACTGCTTACCGTCTCCACGTCGTGGTGTAATTGTCATTCAATAAATTATTATTTGGATGGGTATAATAATGATATATAATTCATGTAAATAAAAAATATAACATGATAATTATTATTTCTATATGATATACCATCCAATTATATATTATTTTAACATCAAAAGAATGATATTGTCGCTCATGCGTACGTATGGACTACCGTCTCCACGAAAGCGATGAGATTGATTCTCCATCATATCCATTGAAGTATAATTATCATTTGATGATTTAGAAATAATTTTTAAGGACATGATATAATTCTGGATATGAATAAGATACAACCTATCCATAACAAACATGTCTTACATAACAAAGAATATAAAGGAAAATGAGTAAGTTAACACCCAAAATGATGATAATACTAAGATATCATTGTTAGAAGATCATATATGATATCATATTAATGTAAATGATTATTTTATAATTAAATAAAAATTATTTTACCATTATACAGGAGGTTAACCTGCTATCGACCAAGGAAAAAGTACAATGTAAGGGGTTTCTTATCTCACTTTTAGTTCCGTGAGAATTCCATTGTTCACCACTTATTTATTACATGTGTTGTGTGTACTTCCCATGATTGTATTCATTGTGTAATATACTTTAATTTTGTGTATTTACATCATTATTTTATGATAATTAATTCATAGGTGCATGTTTCATAACTTACCAAATTGATAAAAGAATTTGAAATTTCAATTTCCACTCATTCGGCTTTACGCATACTTCATTGATTGTTTTACTCCAAGATTATGTGTGGAATCACTATTCATTTGATTAGGTCATAATTTATACTCCCCTTTCTTTGGATATACTTTTTATACACACAATCACTACATTTATAAATTCTCAAGTCATCGGTATGAACTTGATGAGAGAAATTTTTTTCAATCTTGATTTGCTGAGATAAACATCCAATTCATTGGTGTTGTTTTTACTAGAATATGTGTGAATGTCATTTGATTGTTTTACACTAAATATTCAATAATATTTAGTGTATTTATATTTTTCACACATAATTATTTAACTGATTTATCCTTAACCTAAGGATAGGGCCTTTATGAGATATTTCGTCTCAATTTACATTCAATTGATACTTCTTTGTTATTATACACCAAATAACTTTTTTGTGGTGTATATAATGTACTTTGACATAGTATATCATGAATACCTTTATTATCATGATATTACAAAGTTTTGATTATCTCAATTACTTGTATTCAAGTGTATCTCTTTTGGTTATAAACTCTAACTAAAATACCATTTTTAAATGTTTTAAAGACTTATTCTTCTAAATCTTGCTCAATAATGTCCATGTTTTAAAAATGGTTTTAAGGATTTATTTATATGGACATTATAGTTTTAAAATTAAAACTCCTTTTAAAAGTTTCAAAGTGGTATGAGACTCTTTTATTCAAAAATCTATTTTTAAATGGATTCTTGACAAAGAGTGTGACTTTTAAATGTTGAAGTGCCCAGATCAGTGTGAATCACTGAGAGGGGGAGGGGGTGAATCAGTGATCCCTTAAAACTTTTTTACTAATTGATTCTTAATCAATTAAACCTCTATGGCTGGTTAAAGCCTCGATCCACTCTTCTTGTATCTCTCACCTTTCCACGAATGATGCAGTAAATGTAAAGGCACTGGACACAAGGATTTACAAGGTTCGGCACCAAAGGCCTACATCCTTGCCATGCTCTCCCAGCATGGATTCTCCATTATAACCTGTTAAAATTACAATGGTCGATACAGAGTCCCACTGTATCTCTCCTGAGTCCCACAGGAGGGTCTTTATACTGCGTCCCACAGTGTTACCAGAGTCCCACTGGCCTGCTCCAGAATCCAACTGAAGACTTCTTCTCCCTGAGTCCCACAGGGTCTTCTCTTGGCTCCTCGAGTCGCACGAGTAGCTCTTCTTCACTTTAAGTTCTTCAAGTAACTTCAACAGCCTGGGATAAAGGCTGCTGGCCTTGCTCGGTACCTCTGATCACTTCAGTTGATCAGGTCTTCTCGTCTTGCTCAGGATTTATCTCCTTCTTCTGAGGATGACCTGGCTTCTCTCCAACTACTGAATACTCAGACAAATGATGTCTTTAACTTCAGTCTGGTCCAGTCTCAGATGCACACCACTGATTTGGCTTTCTTCACGTGTGCACGTGCATGCATGCATGCATGCACTCTCCTCTTTCTCTTGGTGCAATAAACCCACAAAGGGTGTAATCAAATATAGCACACACACCTTCTTTCTCCTTCACACACTTTAACCAATTTGTTTACACACTTAGAGTGTGTTCTACTTTAGTGTGGGTCACTCCTTATTTTACTTCTAGGTGTTTACACTTTTAGTGCACACACTAGGTTCGGCCTTTTAGTTCTTTTGCACACACAAATGCCTATGGCCTTCTTCCCTTCTTGTGCACACACCTAGGCTTCGGCCAACTTCTTGCTCACTTTATACACACACTTAATGAGTGTGGTCTTCTAACCACTTGGCACACACTTGGCCTTTCACTTTATCTTGCACACAAAAATGCCCGTAGGGTGTATTTGCACTTTGCACACACAATCTTGGCTATGACCTCTTCTTTCTTTGACACACACTAACTTAGGTTTAGTTGTGGTCTTCTTGTTCACTTAGCACACACACAAGGCTACTGCCTTTTCTTCAAATGCACACACAGAGTGCAAGTCTCGGCCAAGGTGTGTTCATGTCCACTTTGCACACACACTGCCCATGTGCTTCTCCTCTTCTCCACTGCCGCGCAAGGCTTCGGCCTTCTTTGGCACACACAATGTGTGTAAAACACAACCCGAACTCCTTCACTTCACACACACACAAAATGAGTGTGGTATACTGCCTTGATCTCAAAGGAGGCGCGCAAGGTGTCTTGGTACAAGGGGCAGCCGCGCAAGGTGTGGTGGGCTTAAGCCACAAGGCGTACACGTGCAAGGCACAAGCCACGGGTGTGCAAGCCTTCGAGCGCGCAAGGAGCACGGCACAGGGGCGTGCAAGACCTCGGGTGCAAAGCACCTCGGGCTTCAACCGTGGGCGCGCAGAGTGCCGCGGCCCTGGGTTCTTCCTGCCGCGCAAGGATTAGCGCGCAGGGGTCACCCCTTCACTTCTTTCGCGCAAGGGATGCGCAAAAGGGACTCCTTCGGGCCTCAGATGGCACCGAGAACAATAGCCGCGCAAGTGGGATGCGCGGGGCTTCGGCTTCGCGAGGCAGAGAGTGCTCCGCGGGACTCCGGATCTTCAACAAAATAATCAGCAACCTCAATGAGAGCCACGAGCTCTCCTTATATAGGCAGAGGAATGCCTTTGATCATCCGCGTTCAAAATCTTGAATCACCGAAGATTTCGGATCTTCAAAATCTTTCCAAAGTTTTGCGTTTTATTCTCGGTTTGACGCGGGCTCCCTTATTTATCGGCCTTCTTCACGTGCATGCGACTTAGAACGCATGCACGGCCTCTGTTTAGGCTCATGCATGCAAAGCATGCTCTCCACGTGGCCTCGGCAGCTTCGTTTGCCTCGGCCGATCACGAAATCTCCTCATTTGTTGCATGCATGTATAGTTTTATGCATGATCGTGTTCGGTAGGTCCAGACGAGCTCAATAGAGCCTTCGGCGTTGGAAATGTTGGCCGGGAACTCAAAAACCGGTGGTCGGATGGCCTCTGGTTCAGGCGATGTCGCGGGTGGCTTCGAGGTGTCCTCAGCCGAGCTCGAGGAAGGAGACGAGCTCTCGGCCGTCGGATCAGGCGTTTGAATATCCTCGGACGGCCGCGATCAGGAGATCTCGCGCGGGATGCGATGAGCGGCTGTGATCAGCCGCGCGATGAGTCGGACGGCCAGGATGCGCTCCGGGTGAAAAATGCGCGTCCCACATCGAATCCGCGGCCGGTTTTTCCGCGCTTTATAAGCCTGGCGCTCCCTCAACCCGCCAGTTGAATCTCCTCCCCTCTCGGTGCCGCCCCGCACCGAGTTCTTTAGCGGGCGCGCTCTTGCGCCCACCCTCTGCTCCTCGCGGGCGCGGTTCTAGCGCCCACTATGCTCCCTGCGGGCGCGCCACTGGCGCCCACTATGCACACTGCGCTCCTCCGGGCGTGCCCCTGGCGCCCTTGCGGTGTCCTTGGGTGCGCCCTGCCGCCCTGGCTCGCCCCACGGGGTTCCCCCGGGCGTGGTGCCCTAGTGCCCATGCCTTGGGGTTGAACCCCCCAAGGTGCCTTGGCTGGCCAATTTTTGGCAAAGGGACAGAATAGGACTTTGTCAAATACAAAGTTCTTCTCCATATAAAACATGCCAAATGCCAAATGCCTCCTCCTTTTCTTCTAATCCATTATTTCCATTTCTTCTTCATCCTTCTTCCACAAACATCCTCAACTCCTTTCAATCATGTATTCTAGACTTATGAGACATTTTTAGAAGGTTCTTCATCAGCCGAATCGCTTGATCAATTATTTCTTCTTCATTATAATTCCTTCATTCTTCTTCAACATTTATTCATCACTTTGTGATGGAATTCACGAAGGGTCTTCATCTTCAACTGAGCTCCTGAATCACTTAAATTCTTCAATGTGCTTCATTGATCTAATCAGAGATCAATTGGATCAACTTCAAATTCACATGCACTAAGTGATAGTGCATGGACTTCATTAATGCACATCATCCACTTAGTAGTTGTGGATGGAACTCCTTTCAACTCCTCATGCATTGTCACTACAATGCATGGTCAATTGGATCAACTTCAAATTCACATGCACTAAGTGATAGTGCATGGACTTCATTAATGCACATCATCCACTTAGTAGTTGTGGATGGAACTCCTTTCAACTCCTCATGCATTGTCACTACAATGCATGGTCTTCTAATCATGTTGTGACTTTGTATCATCAGGATACAAGTTCTATGAACTTATAGAGCAGCTCAACAATCGTCAGATTTTCTTAGAGAATGTTTCAACCATCATCTCCTATGTCACATAGTGAATCTCCTAAGTGACATGCATCTGTGTACCATGGCCATTCTCCTTCATCACCATCACCATCACATCCTTTGACATTCACATCTTGACTCCTTGACATCCATTCATTCCAAGACAACTTCATGCCTCGTTGACAACAAATGCAACACAATGCACTTCAATCTCCCCCTTTGTATTTGTTGTCAATACACTCCTTTAGCACATATGAATGGGTCAATATGTGTGCCAATATTTTCTCCCCCTTATTGGCAATCAAATGCAAAGGTGTGGTGTGGTTCACTTTCAAAAATCTCTTCCTCCCTTTGTAAAGTATTTTCTTGAAAAACACTGAGAGAGGGATGATGTCACATGTTCTTCTTTAGCAAAGAACCTTTAGTAAATCAGCTCTAAGTCTACTTGGGCTAACCCGGTGTAGAAAACAAGAGTGATATGACCAAGGAATTCAAAGCTATCCAAAATTCACTGTACATGTGAGATCATGCTTCAGGGGTTTGAAATTTTTCAGATATATCAATGAATTGCTAAATCCTGCACATACTTCACAAAACTCATTAGAAAGTTCAGTGCAAAGATAAAGCTCCCCCTTTCATCCATTTGTCTTCAATCAATACTCCCCCTTAATTGTCATGATGAATGCAATTAAGAAACAAGGGATGAAAGTATGATTGGAATACCTTCACTTCTCTCAAGATGGTATTGATCTCAGAATCCCATCTTCTTCAGATTGGCTCCCCCTCAAGGGGTGCACTCCATTCAATCCAAACCATCCTCCAGTTGAGAATGATCATCATCTTCAATTCCCTGCAATGTCAGCACATGTAAATACCAATAGTATAATGGAATAAGATGGAACCTCCTTGGTTCATCAATGTGAACAACAAGGTTGAGAAGATTCTCTCAACCGAGATGTCCCATTTTCACCAGTCTTCACACTTGCACATTTGATCTTCATTGATGATTGTGCTGGTGTGGTTCTCAATACATCTTCATGTGAAATATTCTTCTTCCCTTTTGCCTTAGCAATTGCCAGAACTTCATCTTCAGCTCTTTGTAGATCTCTGGAAAGTTGCAACTGATGTGGCCATATGACAAGTATATCATTTGGAAGAGTGGCCCCAGTTCTGGATGTTTCACATGGTTCCTTAGATGCTGTCAAGCTACCTTTCTTAGGCAACTTGTTTTCAATCAATCCCTTCTGCTTCTTCTGGATTGATTGTCTGTTTGAGTTCAGTCTGCCTCTATTGAATTTCATGGCTTCTTTACAAAGATCCATGATATGCCCTTTCTTTCCACAGTAGAAGCATTTCTTGGTGGTCCTTCTGGATGCATCACCCTTCTTGGACTCAGACTCCAAGGACTTCTCTTCATTTCTAAAACACTTCTTGGGAGCATTTTCTACTTTCTTCTTTCTTCCCAAGGAATCTCTCTTAGCCAGGTTCTGTGATCTTTTCTTCTTTTGAGCTCTGGATACAGTTGGAGATTGACATGTATCTATTTGACCACTTTTGCAATCATCCCAGATGTTGTCAAGTAATCCAAATCTATTTGCAGTAAACAGATGTCTCTGGACCTGTGGATGTTTCTTCTTTCCTTCTGGCTTGCTCCCCCTAGGCATGGGCTTCCTCTGTGCTTTGGCATTCAGTGGATTGTACCAACAATCCTTTGCACAATGCCCATACCTGTTACAACACCAACACTGACCCACAAATCTTGACCTCTTCAGTCCTTCTGATTGTTGGGTTCTTGTCTTGATTTGTTGTGTTGTTTCAGGAGAGCTCTGCTTCTTTACTGTCTTCATCCATATTTGTTTGGATTCATTCTTCCATCCTGCACTTTTTGTGGAAACACATTTAGAAACATGAGTACAAGATGGTATGGATGGTACCTTCTTGTTAGAAGTTGTTGCACTTTCACTAGAGGATGTCTTTCTTTTAGAATCATCCTGCTCAATGCATACTTGAGTAGCAACATTTCTCCTTCCAGCTGACTGAGAGGCTTCAGCTTTGGGTGATTGCTGATTTTTCAATATCACTTCTAGTTCTAAGCATTTCATATTGAGGGAGTTCTTCTCATCCTCAATAGTTCTTAGCTTTCCTTCCCAACTTTCTTTCAGCTGATTCATCTGGTCATCATGCACTGTCTTCAATTCAAGCAATGAATTGTCAAGCTCCTTCACCCTTTTTGCTTTGTCTTCAAGTTGAGCATCTTTGACAACCATTGAAACTCTGTGTCTCTTTTCCAGTGCATGGAAAACATCTTTGACTATTATCATAAAGAATTCTTTCTCAGAAAGGCTTCTTTGCAATTCTTCAGCGGTGTCTTCATATCTTTCATTGCAAAGAGATACTGTTTCATCTTTAGCATTTACCAGCTTTCTGAGAGTGTTGGTTATGCCAACCCTTTTTGCCAATTGGACTTCTAGAGAATTGGCTTCATCTTCTAGCTGTAATTTTTCTTCTTGAAGATCAAGGAGGCCTATAGCTATACACATTGCAATTTCCTTGGGGACTCTCTTCTGAAGATATTTGATTGCATTTAGAAGATCATTGTTTCTTCCATCTTCATCACAGCTAGAGCAGGATTCATTAGAAGAATGATAAAAGGAATTGTCATCTGATGTGACTTTCACATTTGTTTCCATAGAAGGAGTTTCTCTGATTGCAGCAACCTTCTTCCTCATCTTCTTTGCCTGTTTCTTCTTTCTATTTTTCTGAGTCTTGGCAGATATCTCCATTTGAGGCTGGTCACTCATTTCCTCAAATCTGCACTCCATAAAGACTCTCTTGGATCTTTTAGAGGTAACCTCGCTCTGATACCAATTGAAGTGCCCAGATCAGTGTGAATCACTGAGAGGGGGAGGGGGTGAATCAGTGATCCCTTAAAACTTTTTTACTAATTGATTCTTAATCAATTAAACCTCTATGGCTGGTTAAAGCCTCGATTCACTCTTCTTGTATCTCTCACCTTTCCACGAATGATTCAGTAAATGTAAAGGCACTGGACACAAGGATTTACAAGGTTCGGCACCAAAGGCCTACATCCTTGCCATGCTCTCCCAGCATGGATTCTCCATTATAACCTGTTAAAATTATAATGGTCGATACAGAGTCCCACTGTATCTCTCCTGAGTCCCACAGGAGGGTCTTTATACTGCGTCCCATAGTGTTACCAGAGTCCCACTGGCCTGCTCCAGAATCCCACTGAAGACTTCTTCTCCCTGAGTCCCACAGGGTCTTCTCTTGGCTCCTCGAGTCGCACGAGTAGCTCTTCTTCACTTTAAGTTCTTCAAGTAACTTCAACAGCCTGGGATAAAGGCTGCTGGCCTTGCTCGGTACCTCTGATCACTTCAGTTGATCAGGTCTTCTCGTCTTGCTCAGGATTTATCTCCTTCTTCTGAGGATGACCTGGCTTCTCTCCAACTACTGAATACTCAGACAAATGATGTCTTTAACTTCAGTCTGGTCCAGTCTCAGATGCACACCACTGATTTGGCTTTCTTCACGTGTGCACGTGCATGCATGCATGCATGCACTCTCCTCTTTCTCTTGGTGCAATAAACCCACAAAGGGTGTAATCAAATATAGCACACACACCTTCTTTCTCCATCACACACTTTAACCAATTTGTTTACACACTTAGAGTGTGTTCTACTTTAGTGTGGGTCACTCCTTATTTTACTTCTAGGTGTTTACACTTTTAGTGCACACACTAGGTTCGGCCTTTTAGTTCTTTTGCACACACAAATGCCTATGGCCTTCTTCCCTTCTTGTGCACACACCTAGGCTTCGGCCAACTTCTTGCTCACTTTATACACACACTTAATGAGTGTGGTCTTCTAACCACTTGGCACACACTTGGCCTTTCACTTTATCTTGCACACAAAAATGCCCGTATGGTGTATTTGCACTTTGCACACACAATCTTGGCTATGACCTCTTCTTTCTTTGACACACACTAACTTAGGTTTAGTTGTGGTCTTCTTGTTCACTTAGCACACACACAAGGCTACTTCCTTTTCTTCAAATGCACACACAGAGTGCAATCTCGGCCATGGTGTGTTCATGTCCACTTTGCACACACACTGCCCATGTGCTTCTCCTCTTCTCCACTGCCGCGCAAGGCTTCGGCCTTCTTTGGCACACACAATGTGTGTAAAACACAACCCGAACTCCTTCACTTCACACACACACAAAATGAGTGTGGTATACTGCCTTGATCTCAAAGGAGTCGCGCAAGGTGTCTTGGTACAAGGGGCAGCCGCGCAAGGTGTGGTGGGCTTAAGCCACAAGGCGTACACGTGCAAGGCACAAGCCACGGGTGTGCAAGCCTTCGAGCGCGCAAGGAGCACGGCACAGGGGCGTGCAAGACCTCGGGTGCAAAGCACCTCGGGCTTCAACCGTGGGCGCGCAGAGTGCCGCGGCCCTGGGTTCTTCCTGCCGCGCAAGGATTAGCGCGCAGGGGTCACCCCTTCACTTCTTTCGCGCAAGGGATGCGCAAAAGGTACTCCTTCGGGCCTCAGATGGCACCGAGAACAATAGCCGCGCAAGTGGGATGCGCGGGGCTTCGGCTTCGCGAGGCAGAGAGTGCTCCGCGGGACTCCGGATCTTCAACAAAATAATCAGCAACCTCAATGAGAGCCACGAGCTCTCCTTATATAGGCAGAGGAATTCCTTTGATCATCCGCGTTCAAAATCTTGAATCACCGAAGATTTCGGATCTTCAAAATATTTCCAAAGTTTTGCGTTTTATTCTCGGTTTGACGCGGGCTCCCTTATTTATCGGCCTTCTTCACGTGCATGCGACTTAGAACGCATGCACGGCCTCTGTTTAGGCTCATGCATGCAAAGCATGCTCTCCACGTGGCCTCGGCAGCTTCGTTTGCCTCGACCGATCACGAAATATCCTCATTTGTTGCATGCATGTATAGTTTTATGCATGATCGTGTTCGGTAGGTCCAGACGAGCTCAATAGAGCCTTCGGCGTTGGAAATGTTGGCCGGGAACTCAAAAACCGGTGGTCGGATGGCCTCTGGTTCAGGCGATGTCGCGGGTGGCTTCGAGGTGTCCTCGGCCGAGCTCGAGGAAGGAGACGAGCTCTCGGCCGTCGGATCAGGCGTTTGAATATCCTCGGACGGCCGCGATCAGGAGATCTCGCGCGGGATGCGATGAGCGGCTGTGATCAGCCGCGCGATGAGTCGGACGGCCAGGATGCGCTCCGGGTGAAAAATGCGCGTCCCACATCGAATCCGCGGCCGGTTTTTCCGCGCTTTATAAGCCTGGCGCTCCCTCAACCCGCCAGTTGAATCTCCTCCCCTCTCGGTGCCACCCCGCACCGAGTTCTTTAGCGGGCGCGCTCTTGCGCCCACCCTCTGCTCGTCGCGGGCGCGGTTCTAGTGCCCACTATGCTCCCTGCGGGCGCGCCACTGGCGCCCACTATGCACACTGCGCTCCTCCGGGCGTGCCCCTGGCTCCCTTGCGGTGTCCTTGGGTGCGCCCTGCCGCCCTGGCTCGCCCCACGGGGTTCCCCCGGGCGTGGTGCCCTAGTGCCCATGCCTTGGGGTTGAACCCCCCAAGGTGCCTTGGCTGGCCAATTTTTGGCAAAGGGACAGAATAGGACTTTGTCAAATACAAAGTTCTTCTCCATATAAAACATGCCAAATGCCAAATGCCTCCTCCTTTTCTTCTAAGCCATTCTTTCCATTTCTTCTTCATCCTTCTTCCACAAACATCCTCAACTCCTTTCAATCATGTATTCTAGACTTATGAGACATTTGTAGAAGGTTCTTCATCAGCCGAATCACTTGATCAATTATTTCTTCTTCATTAGAATTCCTTCATTCTTCTTCAACATTTATTCATCACTTTGTAATGGAATTCACGAAGGGTCTTCATCTTCAACTGAGCTCCTGAATCACTTAAATTCTTCAATGTGCTTCATTGATCTAATCAGAGATCAATTGGATCAACTTCAAATTCACATGCACTAAGTGATAGTGCATGGACTTCATTAATGCACATCATCCACTTAGTAGTTGTGGATGGAACTCCTTTCAACTCCTCATGCATTGTCACTACAATGCATGGTCAATTGGATCAACTTCAAATTCACATGCACTAAGTGATAGTGCATGGACTTCATTAATGCACATCATCCACTTAGTAGTTGTGGATGGAACTCCTTTCAACTCCTCATGCATTGTCACTACAATGCATGGTCTTCTAATCATGTTGTGACTTTGTATCATCAGGATACAAGTTCTATGAACTTATAGAGCAGCTCAACAATCGTCAGATTTTCTTAGAGAATGTTTCAACCATCATCTCCTATGTCACTTAGTGAATCTCCTAAGTGACATGCATCTGTGTACCATGGCCATTCTCCTTCATCACCATCACCATCACATCCTTTGACATTCACATCTTGACTCCTTGACATCCATTCATTCCAAGACAACTTCATGCCTCATTGACAACAAATGCAACACAATGCACTTCAAATGTTTTCAAGAAAAAGGGGGATATTTCTCTCAATAGTTTGATGATTATTTTAATCTATGTCAATATCCTTCATTATTCTCAATTTAGGTTAATCTGAAACAATAGAATCTTCTATATTGTATCGAATGAGTTATGTTTTACTGTGGTGGTGCTATTTTTATACCATTCATGGTTTGTGGTTAAATTATTGTCATTTCATATGCTAGTTTTAATAAGAAAGTTTATGTTATGTTTCAATCTTTTCATATGAGGAATGCATTGGACTTAGTAAGTGACGGGTGGAGCCCTCTATAGCTCCTCGATGCATCAATAGGTCTCATGAGACAAACTAGTGTCTTCTAACTAGGCCTTGACAAAATATTATTTGTAGTCTTGGCACGAGGCCTTTGATATGTGGTTATGATAGTCTGGCATTATGCATTCCATCAATATGAAAGAGGTTATTGATATTGCATGTGATTTTTTGGCTAGTAGAATATCCATGTGAATAAGTAAATTGCATTATTTCATTTATGCTGAAGTTCATGTTTAAAAGGCTTTTGTTTTAGTTCTAAATTGCTTTAAGTGTTTATGCTTATCTATGAAATCTTCTGCTATATTTTTATCCTTAATGGGCATCTAAGCTCACCCCTTTCAATGTTTTATTTTTCCCAGGATGTGAAGATGTAATTTATGAATGATCTGTAGGGATAGTATGAGGCGATATGAATACAAGAAGTTGTTGTAGTTTTTTTACCTTATGATGTAATATAAGACTTATGAATATATCTAATGTTTCCAAGTCTACTAAACTAATCGGTCTTTCGAGACTTGATCCTTTGTGATCATTCCAATGTTATGTAATATTACACCGACTCTGGGTATCTAGGGTCGGGGAATTACAGTCGGTATCAGAGAAAGTTTTGTACAAACCTTGGAAGCTAGATTTAGATAAACTCTGATTAGAGCACGTAGACATAAAATGAACTTTGAAAATTAGTATAGATGAACATCCTAGAATTTTGGTATTGTAGAGATTTTGTGAGTTTTCTAAGAAATACATCCCTGTCTAGATACGAGCAGGTAGAGGCGGCTCTGGCATAGATGTACCTAAGGGTAAAACCTGAAAACACCGCTTTGAGATAGACTCGAACGGGAACTGGTGCACAACAACGGGCCATGCTGCACTCTTGGTTATGATAGTCCTGGTGGATATGCTTAGGATAATTTACATTTTATTTACTAACCGATTTGAAGTATTAAATATATAAGATGAGATTAAATGACCTCAGTTAATCCTTATGTGTTTCAAATTTAGAATATGGTGACATGTTAGTCTCTAAATGATTTTATGACTACTGTTACTCACACAATGCTTTCTGGTTTTAGTAAATGGCTGGATTCCAAGGAATTCATAGTGACATTGTGAATGATATAAAGGTGTGAATGGTGGTGGAAATGAGAAACAAAATGGAATGTTTATAGGCATAAAAGATATTGTCTTTATGCCAAATCAATTTTCCAAAAATATGATAAACAATATATATATTATCCAATTCTCGGACTCAACAAAGAATAGAAAGGTGATGAATGATAAGAGCTCCAGCAGTGGAGACCATGGACAGAGGAATCCTCAATTTTCATCATGCAGGAAATGTGGAAGGAGACACCCAGGAAAGTGCCTCAATGGGACAAAGAAATGCTTTACGTGCGGGAAGGAAAGACATAAAGTGAAGAAATTCCGAAGAAAAATGAAGAGTACTATGTAAGAAGATAAAAATGGTCCCAAGAGTCCATTTACATTCATTTTTCGTAAATGTAGGGGACCTGGACATTAACCGAGTGAATGCCCTATTCTATAGGATATTTTCTTGGTCAAAGAAGAAGCTATGTGAAAATAAATGATTTGAGAAATGTTTAAAAAGTATTAGTGCTCCTTGTTGATGGGTTTACTTTGGAATAATTTTCTCTTGTATTTTTAACCCTGTAGTTTTCCATGTGAGACTGATATTTGAGGAATAATTATCTTTTCTCTTGTGAATATAGTTATAAATAATCATTTGGTTTTATATGATCGTTGGGTTTGAGGCAATTATAAGTTATTATAATTTGGGATGAAAATGCAAGGTATGAGATAAGATTTGTGGTTAAATTATGTTATGGTTATTTTGAGTAATTTATCTCATTTTTTTAATGTTATAAAGTATAGTTTTTGAAAAGGGATAACATGCAGACCGTGTGACAACCCGTAGCGTCGGACAAAGCTGTGGGAATCGAACCCACAACCAAAGTGCGATTGGGATTTATCGCCTACCACTGGACTATGTAATGTACCTGGTTAGTGTGACTATTCTTATTAGTTAAATGATTTTATTGATCATTAATATTTTGATTTGGGATCTTATGTCTTATCAAATTAATACCCTTAGTATAGGAAAATGATTTGGTAATTAAGTGATAAATTTTATTTTGGAAGTTGTTCGCTTTGTTGTATGGAAAATAGAATAGTATGGGATTTCATTTGAGGAGTAATGGTGGATTTTTGTCTATGTTTTTATTGTGGATTTATAGTGATTTGGGTTGTTTATGGAAATGATTAGGTTAATTACATCTATGTATGTGACTTTAAGAGTAATTAATGTCATTTAGAGATACAATTTAACGTGGAAGACTACATTCTTATATGTTTCGAGTTTCAAAATTAGTTTGGATTATATTGAAGGGTTTTAAGGACAATTGATTATTGAATGGTATTTATTTAACTTTGTGGTATTGACGGTTTAATTTTAGAAATTAAGATTAGTGTTTTTTTTCTCTAATGGAATATCCATTTGGGGGGTCATAAAATAATATACTAACCATTTTTTTTTATTAATCTCTAAAGACAAGGTAAATATATTGTTTATCCTACGTGAATCATGTATTTCTATAGAAGTTTATTCTAGCTCTTCCATTGTCCCTATGTTTTCTTGAATACTCATTGTTCAAAAAAAATGAGTTAGTGGTAAAAAGTTATTAAAGAATGAAACTCTACTTAAAAAGTAAGTATATCTCTTTATGTCCTTAGTCAATATCATAAATGAATTCCACTTCCTTATGTAATGTAACTTGAAACAAAAAAGATGTTATCCGTTTACTTTTCCTACTGGGAGACTAAGGATCGTTTCTCCCAACACAAGTTTGTGATTTTGTTATTGTTAACTTTCTCCTGATCATGTTTTCTATCCCTATCCATCAGAACTGAACACTTAGTTTATCGTATATATCTATGTTTTCCAACATGGAATCCTAGTATGGGTTATCTGGGATGACCTTTATATCTCTCTTCCTTTCTTTTAATGTGATAGTTTTATTGACTCTTTTTCCGATGTGGGACATTCCATTATATTCTCAATCCCAATTTTAAAAAAATTGCAAGGACGCAATTTATTGAAGGTGGTAGAATTTAACACCCCAAGCTTCCACGGTACGTTTCACTTTGAATAATGCAATGACGTGCATTGTAGGCAACTTCGAGATTCTAACACACCACAACCAATCAAACTAGCCATTATGAATAGTAATACCTACTTTTTGAAATTTGATAAATTTTATCATTCGAAATGGACTTCAGTTTTGGATTCTTAATATCGAAATTAGCTTAGTGTGAAATTTTGGTACTTTTCGGATAAATTTTATATTTTGATGAATAGTGAAAATTACTAAATTTTAATTAAAAACAACTTTTTTAATAAAAATAATTAATAGTGATACATTATTAATTTGAGTGTTTTTCATGTATATTTAGAATATATTTTTAGAATTTAATACAATGTTTTTCATTTTATGATATTTCACATTTAAACCAGACATAAACAAGTGTCAATCTTTTGATAGTTATTATCTCTTAAAAACACGCTATTTGTTTTGACGACGAGAATTAATTTTTAAATTAATTAATGCAACTGATATGTTTTGAATTCGGTAAACTATACCTCATTTTTGAATTCATAATATCAAATATATCTTAGGCCTAATTTTTTTTTCTGGAAACTTTCATTTTTTGATGAATAGTGAAACCACTAAGTGGTACTTAAAAAACTGAATTTTTCATAAAACATAATTTTACCGCTTCTATGAGTGGAATTTTAAAAATACTAGAGACATGGTTAATATAATGGAGTAAAATATGGTTTATTGAGATGAAAATAATTTTTGGTGAATAGTAACTGTTTACTTTTATTTACCACGGTTAAAAGTTAATAGGGTAATTAAGGCTAAAAATGATATTAATATTACCCTAACAAATGTCCTAATTCTATTGGACAAGTTTATCATGACCAAAAACAACCTTAGGAATAAAGTATTATCATTTAGGTCCACTTGGATTATATTAGGACATTTATTATTATTTAATTCAAAGAAGAGTTAAAAGAGTTAAAATAAAAGTTTATTCACTAAAACATTTTTAATATATAGCTACACATAATATAAATTAGATTATAAATATTATTTAGAAAGATAAAAATATTTACTACATAATTATATTTTATTTATAATTTTTAGACCTTAAATAATTTAATTTATTTATGGAACAATGATGATTCAGTAATTACCATAATAGTGAAAAATTAAAATAATTGATATTATAAATACCCAAATAAATATAATTGGAGACTTTTATTGAATTAAAATAATTATATAGGTTAATATGACATATTAGGATTGATTAAATTGACTTTTTTAGAAGTAATCATTCTATTATGTGTTTTAAAAAAATCAATTATTGAATAGTGTCAAAATTGACATAAAAGAGTTTTCAAAACAAATATTATATTATTAATTGATATTAAATTCCTAAAAATATATGGTTCGGAAAAGTGACTTATATCTTCATAGGTGTATCATTAATGGACCAATTGGGGGGTCACTTAGATGTATATAGTATGTTTATTAACCGTATTATATAAAAATACAAAGAGACATTGTAAAAGTGAAACTAATTATCTAAGAGTTAATACTTAATGATAAGGTTAATATAATGACCCAAACCTGTATAAATTCTATTGGTTGAGTGGTTTTCGACCTATACCCACATTAACCTTTAAATAATTCACTTTGGAGCCATTAGAAACCGAATATGAATTTATTATAAAATAATATTTCTAGCCTTTCCAAAGGTGCCCCTCACCCCTCTTATAAAAGGGCACTCCCCCTTATCATTACTTAACACCTTCAAATCATTTTTGTTCGGCCAAAACCTGCCCAAATACTCTATAAACGTACCTCAATACAACCTAGAGGCCTTATTTTGATCAGAAATCAATCCTAAGGAGCCCTTTTGATCAAATCAAAAGGAAGAACCCGAAGAATAGGTAATGTTTTTACCACCCTTTTTCAAATTCTTTTCTTCTTCAACGTCTTCTTTCTTTGTTATTCCCATTCTAAAATAATGAATCCAGTATCTCATATATACTATAATATTATTATAAATATGGTACAAACATATTCAGTATTCTATCTTTCCTTTGAATGACATGTCACCATACGTGCGTACGTACGGCTTACCGTCTCCACGTCGTGGTGTAATTGTCATTCAATAAATTATTATTTGGATGGGTATAATAATGATGTCTAATTCATGTAAATAATAAATATAACATGATAATTATTCTTTATATATGATATACCATCCAATTATATATTATTTTAACATCAAAAGAATGATATTGTCGCTCGTGCGTACGTACGGACTACACTCTCCACGAAAGCGATGAGATTCATTCTCCATCGTATCCATTCAAGTATAATTATCATTTGATGATTTAAAAATAATGTTTAAGGACTTGATATAATTCTGTATATGAATAAGATACAACCTATCCATAACAAACACGGCTTACGTAACAATGAATATAAAGGAAAATGAGTAAGTTAACACCCGAAATGATGATAATACTAAGATATCAATGTTAAAAGATCATATATGATATCATATTAATGTAAATGATTCTTGTATAATTCAATAACAATTATTTCACCATTATACAGGAGGTTAAACTACCGTTGAACAAGGAAAAAGTACAAAGTAAGGGGTTTTTTATCTCACTTTTAGTTCCATGAGAATTCCATTGTTCACAACTTTTTTATTACATGTGGTGTGTGTACTGACCATGATTGTATTCATTGTGTAATATACTTTAATTTATTGGTATTCACATCATCATTGTATGATACTTCTTTAATGGGTGCATGTTTCATATGTTACAAAATCGATAAGGGAATTTGAAATTTCAATTTCCACTCATTTGGCATTACGCATACTTCATTGATTATTTTACTCCATGATAATGTGTGGAATCACTATTAATTTGTTTATTTCACAATTTCCACTTCCCTTTCTGTGGATATACTTATTATACACATAATCACTCCATTGATAAATTCTCAAGTAATCGGTATGAACTTGATAAGAGTAATTTTTACTCAATCTTGATTTGCTGAGATAAACATCCAATTCATTGGTGTTGTTTTTACTAGAATATGTGTGAATGTCCATTGATTGTTTTACACTGAATATCCAATAATATTTGGTGTATTTATATTTTTCACTCATAATTATGTCGTTGATTTATCCTTAACTTAAGGATACAGCCTTAATGAGATATTTCATCTCATTTTACATTCCATTGAGACTTCTTTGTTGTTATACAGCAAATAACTTTTATGAGGTGTATATAATGTACTTTGACATAGTATATCATGAATCCCTTTATTCTCATGATATTAAAATTTTTTGATTACCTCAATTATTTCTATTCAAGATTCTCTATTTTGGTTAGAAACTCTAACTAAAATACAATTTTTAAATGTTTTAAACACTTATTCTTCTAAATCTTGCTCAATAATGTCCATGTTATAAAAATGGTTTTAAGGATTTATTTATGTGGGAATTAATGTTTTAAAATTAATACTCCTTTTAAATGTTTGAAAGTGGTATGGGACACTTTGATTAAAAAATATATTTTTAAATGGATTCTTGACAAATAGTGTGACTTTTAAATGTTTTCAAGAAAAAATGGGGATATTTCTCTCAATAGTTTGATGATTTTATTAATCCATGTCAATATCCTTCATTATTCTCGATTGAGGTTAATCTGATTCAATAAAATCTTCCATATTGTATCGAATGAGTTATTTTTGAGGGTGGATGTGCTATTTATATACCATTCATGGTTTTTGGTTATAGTATTGACATTTCATATGCTAGTTTTAATATGAATGTTTATGTTATGTTTCAATCTTTTCATATGAGGAATGCATTAGACATAGTAAGTGACGGGTGGAGCCCGCTATAGCTCGTCAATGCATCAGTAGGTCTAATGAGACAAACTAGTGTCTTGGCACAAGGCCTTGACAAAATCTTATTTCTAGTCATGGCACGAGGCCTTGGCTTT
The DNA here is from genome assembly GCA_963277665.1 of Viscum album. NCBI lineage: Eukaryota > Viridiplantae > Streptophyta > Magnoliopsida > Santalales > Viscaceae > Viscum > Viscum album. The sequence continues at coordinate 1,930,895,652 of OY728161.1, read as the reverse complement.
GTGGTTATGATAGTCTGGAATTATGTATTCCATCATTATGAAAGTGGTTATTGATATTTCATGTGATTGTTCGACTAGTAGAATATCCATGTGAATAAGTAAATGGCATTATTTAATTTTATCTTTGCCATATTATGCTGAAGTTTAAGTTTAAAAGGCTTTTGTTTTAGTTATAAATTGCTTTAAGTGTTTATGCTTATCTATGAACGCTTCTGCTATATTGTTATCCTTACTGAGAATATGAGCTCACCCATTTCAATGTTTTATTTTTTCCAGGATGGGAAGAAGTAATTTATGAATGATCTGCAGGGACAGAATGAGGGGATATGAAGAAAAGAATTTGTTGTAGTTTTTTACCTTATGATGTAATGTAAGACTTATGAATATATCTAATGTTTCCAAGACTACTAAACTAATTGGTCTTTCAAGACTTGATCCTTTGTGATAATGCTAATGTTATGTAATATTTCACCGACTCTGGGTATCTAGGGTCGGGGCATTACATCTTTGGTTTTATAAGTGTCATTATGGAATGACTTGTGTGATATGGGTAGTTATAAGAGACCCTAAGTGGGTCCATGGAAATACAATGTTAATGAATGTGTTTAATGCATTGTGTGTCTTGGGTATATATATCCTAGTGGGAAATAGGGTTTGTGGGAATAATGAATCAGGTGATAACTCATTTATAATGGATATGACATGTGAGAATATGCTTTCATATAATGGTGAGTTATTAAATCACTAAATTTTCACATGTTTTTAAATATGTTAGTGTGTTCATGCTGTTAATGGTAGATCAAACACATTGAGACTTGTAAATTGGAGAGGGATAGATCCCCTAAGTCATGATGGGTGATATATCATACAACTTATAGATTATGGATTTTTGATATATAATTCACCTTGTGATTCCTCATTCCCCACTGTTATTAATGGTTGATTTATCATTCACCAGTAAATAAACCATTCACCATGATTGTGATGAGTATTTTTATACATCATTCACCGAGAAATACAACATTTTCCTTCATTGTGATGAGTATAGTGACAGATTTTTCACCTAGAGATACAAAATTTCGTTGATTCGGATGCATATAATGATATATCCTTTTCTAGGGGATGCATTATTAACCCTAATTGTGATGAGTATAGTGATTCGCCATTCATTATGATATATATCATCTTATGTATTTTTTCAGTGTATAAATACATCATTCACCAAATGGTATATCATTCACCGTTGTTGTTGATTTTGGTGACATATTGTTAACCTCAGATATGGGTTAATAATATATCAATCACATTAACCTGTGTATTTTAATGCATTTTTTACCTCTATATTATGATTCAATTATAGTATATTCATTATTAATGATGATATGAGTGGGATTTTATCCTTGAAACTGAGGTTGTGTTTAGACCATGGGAGTATCTTCTCATTCTATCACTAGTCAAAGATGGTATGTGTTGACTACGTGGTTGAAACATGGAGTACACAATAGTGAATCGAGTGTATGCACATGATGTTTTTGGATTACTTTCACTCAATGCATGAATGAAAATATATTGTTTTTTATTAAGTACACTATTGGTGGGGGCCTACACAGGTACACGCTAACACACTTCCTGAGAACATAGGAGTGCTTGAATGTCTTATGGTTGTCATGTAATTTCTAGGTGATGGTCCAAGTATAGGTTTATATGATTCAAGATCTCAGCATATTTATGAAGAATTTTCAAAGGTGATAGTATGGAAAATGTGGCTCTATGTTGTTTTTTAAAAGTTTTAACTTTTTATTTTTTTGTACGCTCAACCCATTAGGAGATATTTATTAGGTGTTGTATGTGGCTATGGTATAGTATGAATTTAATTTCCAAGAGAGAGGAATTGAGGGTTAAAACACTGACATGGAAAAATAAATTCTCAATTTAAACTACGACATGAAAGGTTATGGAAACAAATATTTACAAGGGAATGATTGTCTGAAGAAAGACACAACAGAAGAAGAAAATTTTAAGAGGTGATAATATGAAATATTTACAAAACAAAAAACTGCTCCCAATGACATAAGTTTTGTTTTCATTTTTTCAAAATTTGAACTTCAAAATGATCATATACTCATCTCCCAAACAATTTTTGATCTCCCCACAAAACTAATTGTAATAGTTATAACAAGATCAAAGGTTGAGGAAGATTTATTTTTGACCTTCCCAAGAAACAACCTATTTTTTCAATTTGTTTTTGAAAACATCTTCTTAAAATTTAGAAAATTACATAAATAAAAGTACATTACCCAATGTCACTGAATGAAGAACTCTCCCCCACACTAAAATGGATTCTTTCCTTCTAGCATAAGAAAAACATTAAAAATAAATTTAATGCCTCCGAAAATTAAATTCATTCTCCCCCCCACACACTTAAATTTCAATAAATTATGAAATTTATTCCATGTATATATTGGTCAGGACATGGTATTGGAATTTTAATGTGGCTGTCAAATAAAATGTTTTCATAGGAAAGAAGGGGATTCCAAAATGAGGATTAATATGAGGTTAATGGGATTATATTTGTCTATTGTGATTCTCCTATGGTTTAGAAAATTATTCTATTATATATAAATCACACAAGAGTATTAAATTCAACTCTAAGGTCCACAAACTCAAGACTCACAATCGGGGGTGAAAACACACAAAATGAAAAGATGGACATAGGGAACCTTCTAAAGAAATCTAATGTTGTTCCTCACAGTTGGGGAATAATAATTTTCCAAATCATAAAATGAGAATTTAAAATTTATTATTCTTGAAATAACATTCCTTATCCAAATTAATGATAAAAACACAAAACATTTAGATGAAAACATGTATTTTGACTCCAAAAAATGGTCGGTGAAACTTTAAAAAGTGGATGGAGAGTAGGTATGAATCCTTTTGTTATTTTTTTTAGTTTTTTTAGTTTTTTAGTGTTTTTAAAATACAAACCCACACAAAATAGAAAGAGTTAAATAAAGGGTTTGATGAAGGACGGGGTAAAAATGGAAGAGAGATGAATAAGATGAATGAGGGGAGAGAGGAAAAGTGGGAGAGATAGAGATATAGATATAAAGAAAGCGTTAAAGGGAAATAGGTTCCAAATGGTTTTGATTTGGTGGGTTTTCTCCCACATTCAATGGTTCGTATACTATAGATGTTATGGATCTTGTAAAAGTTTATTTCATTTATAGATTGTTTGTCCTATAAATCATATTATTTAACTGATGTCCATTAACTATGAATGTACTTCTGAAAGAGAGGTCTTGGACTGGCACAACACCAAATGTGTAAGACTTATTAATAATAAAAGGAGCCTCCCAAGGAGAATTAATCTTACCTCAGTGAAGTCGAAATCATGATTTAAAGAGAATTACCTTTTCACCTTCATGAAATAACTTTTGAATGATGTGTTTTTCATGTAGTACCTTGGAATTTTATTTATAGATATTATAATTCTCATAGAAATCTAGTCAAAAATCCTACAGTTTGTTTAACTACAAAAATATCTCTTCACAATATTTTTCAAAATAAAAATTATATGTTTTCAAATCCCGAAATGACTTATTTTGGATTTCAACTGGTAAATGACATGATTTACAAAAAACTAACCTGAAAGGAAATATCTCAACCGATGTTTCAAAGGTAGTTTAATAATCCCAAAGTGCTTCACCAAGACTTTTAGGACAGTCTTTTCCTATGGGCATTACAATTCTCTCAAGCACGCTTTTTAATTATCTATTATAAAGTTCATTCATGCCATTTGTTTGGTGGTGATATGAAGTTGAAGTTTTATATACAATTCCACTATTTTTAAAAGAGATTATATGGTCTGGTTAAAGAAATGAGTTCCTAAGACACTCATCAAAGAACGTGGTGTTCCAAACCAGTGGGAAATGTTGGCTTTTAGGAACTCACTAATAGTTTTTGAATCATTATTTCTAGAGGGTTTTTCCTTAACCCTCCTAGAAACATAACAAACATCCATAAGAATATATGATAATCTATTGGAACTAGGAAATGGTCCCATGAAATCAATCCCCCAAACATCGAATATCTCACAGAAAATTAAAAGTTTTGGGTAATTTCATTTATTTTTCAAATTGTTCTGGACTTTCTCCAAGTGGGACATGATTTACATAACTCAGGTGAGCCCTTGAAGAGTTACATTCGGAATAATTTTTATTTAAGGATCATTCAAGATGTCCTTTATGGTCCAAAGTGTCCACCACCAGGCATTGAGTGACAAAATTCCAAGATAGAAGAATGTTCTTCTCCATCAAAACATCTCTTAATTACCATGTCATGCCCAATTTTCCAATCTTTATTATCTTCCCAGAATTAGAATTTCAAATCTCTTTTCAGTTTTATTTTTGTTATCTGGAAAAAAATGAGGAAAAAAACAAACAACCAAGTAATTTACAATTAGGGAATACCACAGTAACATTGGAGTGATAGATGAAAGGTGTTCAGTCAGAAATTAAGGATCAATTATTTCAGAATTATAATTATTAGAAATTATACTCAGGTGATCAACCATAGGGATTCTTTTCCATGTCTATCTTTTATCATAAAATCAAACTCTTTGAAATTTAAGATCCATATAATCAGACTCAGTTGGGAACCCATTTTCATGATTAATAACTTTATAGAAGAACGGTTTGTGAATATGATGAATATGGAACCTAAGAGATAGGGGTATCATTTATCTAATACAAAAAACCACTACTAAAAGTTCATTTTCAGTGACATTGTAGTGATATTGAGTGTCATCCAAATTGTTTTAGGAATAATAGATGAAATGATGAGTTGTTTCTCTTTTTTGACCAAGAACGGACCCAATGGCCCTATCAGAAGCATCATACATCAATTCAAAGGGTAAGAACCAATATGGGGGATGAATTATTGGGGAATGGTAGTAATAGTTTTGAGTACAATGAAGGCTCTCCTACAAACCTATCCTAAATAGAATGAAACCTAATTTTGGTGTATCCATGTGAGTAGGAGGTCAATCCTAATGATTTTATGGATGAATCACCAATATAAACCCACATGACCAAGGAATGAACGGATTTGTCAAATTGTTGAGGGTTTATGAAGAAATTAGATCACCTCAATTTTGTTAGGATCAACTTGAATACCATCTTGTAAAATTATGTTCCCTAGAGAAAACCCATTTGTTACCATGAAGTGAAATTCTTCATAATTTATTACAATGTTACATTTGACACACTATTTAAGGACTACGGAGAGTGAATGCAAGAATTATTCAAATGAATCACCATAAATGGTAAATTCATCCATGAATACATACATGTAATTCTATATGCATTTAGAAAAGATACTCATCATACACCTCTAGAATGCCTCTAGAGTATTAAAAAGGCCAAAAGGAATTCTCTTATATGCATATGTTCCAAAGGAGAAAGTTAAAATAGTCTTTTATTGGTCCTTAAGTGCGATGGGGAATTTAAATTAGCTAGTGTATCCATCATGAAATAAATAGTGTGAATTTATGGCTAATTTTTCTGGAACATAATCAAGGAAAGAAAGAGGGTAGTGATATTTTCCTATTTCGGCATTCAATTTCTGATAATCGATGGACCCAAAATTTGTATTTCACCTGTGTTTTGACCACATTTCCATTTTCATTGGTAAAAATAGATATCCCTCCCTTCTTAGGTACCACTTGAATCGTAATAACCCATTCACTATACGAAATTGGGTAGATAATACTATCTTAAAGAATCATGGTAATCTATTCTCTAACGACCTCAAGTATGAGTGGATTGAGTCTAATTTTTTGTTGTCTAATTGTTTTGGATGATTCCTCAAGATAGATGTGATGTATGCAAAGGTCAGGGTTAATTCTTTGAATGTCGTCTAGTTTCCAACCTATGAATTTTTTGTTCTGTTCCAACACCATAAGAAGTTTGGAATCCTTGTTTTCAGAAATTGTGGTATATAATTTGAAAGGATAAGAGTGATCATGGAAGAGGAATGCATATCTTAGGTGTATAAGAAGAGGTTTCAGAATAGTCTAATCATTCATTTATGGGGTAGACAGCCCAAAATGGAATACGGTCTTTAAATTTCTTTTTATTTATTACCTTACAAGGTGGAGAAGTATATATCAGATATGATATCAGATTCTAGAGAGTTATTAAGGTCCTTTAAATTCATGGAGTCTAAGAATGAAAGGTCCATATAAACATTACCATTTATTACTTGGTTAATAATAGTCAAAATATCACAATCTCTTATATCATTCTAACATGATGAACATGATGAAATGGTGGTTGATCCACTCTTAAAAGTGTTCTCAAAATAATTTATTGAGAAGTCAGATTTATCCATTGATGGGTATCGCACGGAATGAAAGATAATTTTCATGACCATTTGGTTACCAGATTCCATGGATATGATTCCTGTATGGACATCAATATTAGTTATTACTATTAGGAGGAATGGTTTTTCTAGAATTAGGGGAGATTGGGAAGAGGTTATCTAACCTTCCCTATCAAGGACATAAAATTAAGTTGGGATGATAAGATCATTAACTCGGATAAGGACATCAAAAAATATTCCTTCAAGACTAGTTGTGCTTTGGTTATCCAATTGGTTGAAAACACCCATTGGGATCATGAGACCTTGAAAAAGGTTGTAGAAGATGAATTTTGGCTTGAAATTTATAGAGGCTCGTAGGTCTATGAGTGCATCTTCAAAGTTGGAACTCCCTATTTGGCATGTAATAGTAAACATCCTTAGATATTTTCACTTCATGGGTATATACTGCTTGGTTGAAACATTCTCCATGGTATTACATTGCTTCTTATGGGTGACCAACTCCTTAAGAAGCTTGAAATACTTAGGAATTGTTTTTGGCATCTATGATTGATATGTTCACTTAAACACAGCTTTACATATCGAGCATTTCATGATTGGTTTCAAAGGACATCCTTGTCTTAGAAATGGATTGATGAAAAGGAATTGGATTCCTAAGAGGAATGTTAGGAGGTGAGGCAGTGTCTTCTGGTTCATTTTCTAGTTTCCTTTTCTATTAATCTTCTAGTTCAATATATAAAGGATAGTTTTTGGTCTCATCATTAGGCATAGTAATTTTCGTTCCTAATCTAAGTGAAATTTCACATAAATTACCCATGGGGTTGGATAACTGTTGAGCAGAGATTGCGAACAATTTTGGTTGTTTCTACTATATTAGGTGCGATGAAAGTTGACCAATTTGGGTTTCAAAAATTTTAAGTCTAGAATGGGTGAAGGATTCATGATCTTTCAGATAACATTCCGATGGTGTCTTCCAAGAAGAGTCTTCTTTCAAATTGGGATTGCCATGATTTTGATTTTTTGGGAAAGTGCTTGTATTGGGTTGAGAATTGGGATGCCTCATTAGGATAATAGAATCCAATACGATCTAGAGTATGGTTGATCCTTTGAGGTTGAGGAACAAAAGGGTAAGGTTGTTGGAAGTTACCAACACCTAGGCCATATTGGAATTGGTTTGGGTTTTGAGGAGGGAATAGGGGTCAATGAGAAATGGGATTACCATAACTTAATCATGGGTTAAAGGTAGAAGAGATGGGCTCTTAGTGGTCTTGGTATAAGTTTATAATAAATTAACCTAACTATTAGGGGTTGGTGTTCCTTTGAGAATATTTTTTATTGAGTTTCATTGGTCCGAATGAATGAGACGGTTCCCCTTGAGGTTGTGGAAATTTATTAGTAGGATGAGCTTGTGTGCTATATATTCCCCAATTCTTGATAGGTATAGGGAATAAATATTGTGGATAATATGAGGATGGGGATTTGGATGCCACCGCTAGTTTTATCTCAAGACCTGTAAGTTCACTCATCCACACGGTCATCTTTTTGGGCTCTACATATTGATTCTCATAGACATTTTTGAATTGATCATGTGCTCTAGTATGGAATTACTACATGTTTATAGCCATATTTCTTATAATATATTTTGTAGCTGCATGAGTTTTGTCAACTAGAGAACATCCAACTGCATCATTAATGTGTGTTCTCTCCATAGCCTATAACCCCTCATAGATGTATTGGATCAAGAGTTGGTCAGGGATTTAGTGGTGTGGTCATGTTTCCATCAAATTTTTTAACCTCTCCTAGAACTCATGGAGTGATTCATTAGGGAATTGATAGATACCACATATTTCCTTTCGGATAGAAGACGTACGAGAAGCATCAAATATTTTTTTTTCTAAAAAGATACTCTATATTGTCAATCTATGTTTTTATGGAACCAGGAGGTTGGTAGTAGATCCATGATGTTTAAGAGTCACCTAGGGATAAAGGGAATGATCAAATATTGATTTTTTCTTCATAACCATATTATGGCTTCATGGTAGAGCACTCCACTTGGAACTCTTTGAGATGAAGATATGGATCCTCACTGGCTAGCCTGTGGAAATGAGGTAGAAGATGAATAACACCCTATTTCAGCTCAACCTTGGCCTAAATGTTTTGATATAAAATACCAATGGTTGGTAATTCATATCAGGGGCAAAGAGTTATTTTAATGTTTTTTCGTTGGATTATCCATTTCTAGTTAAATTGGTTGGAAAAAGAATGGATCAGGAGTGATTTGATTATCCCTAATGTTCCTATTATGTCGGTGAAGAATTATCTATATTTATAGAGAAACCCAATCTGATGGATTATTTGGAAGGATACAGGTAATTCAGATAAAATTTTAAAGGATGATAAAGTTAGGTTTTTCATTGTGGTTTATCATTTATGATTTTCATGAGGAGGTTATTTTTTCTTTGTGTTTTTCTCATTTGTTTTTTGGGTTAATTGTTAATGATTTTTTAAACGAAAAACTATCTACTAATTAATGCATAATCCATAAAAATTGTTCCATTTGAATCATATATTATTGTCATCTATCAACCATTCATGGGTTAGGTGCTCTGCTAATGTGTAATGCAGCACTCAGGTAGAATTCTCAAGGGTGATACTTTTTAATATTCGATTGTTTTATGATTTTTCTTTTTTAATAAGGGGGTTTGTTTTCAGAGATAAAATATAATGATTCATTGATATATATTGATTTAACAATTTTATAATGATTTGGGTGATTTAATAATTGGGGATTTGGGCCTATGATATCATTGATATTTGATTTATGTTTTATTAAATTAACACCCACTTCACAAGATAAGTTTGATCGGAAAACCCAAGTGTTGAGACATTAATCCAAGTCTTAACATAACTAGGGTTCTAATATAAATTAAAACTTGTTTATGGTAGTGTATTTATGGTTCCAATAATCCATGTAAGCCACACTTTAAACAATACATGTCATTAATTCGTGACATTTCAAGTTCAACACACACAATGTTAACCTTAAAGAATACTCAACAAGAAAAAATCCCTCAATCACTTAATATCCCCAAGTTATGACACGCCCCAATTGAATATTTAATTAGACATTGAGATAGTTATGAATATGAATGTAATTATTATGGTTATATGTTTAAAAAAATAAAATAACTGAAAAAATAATGGTGTGTTGAACACACCAATGAAATGTGAAGATAGGTAAAATAACCCTTTTGATTGAATAAGAAAATAAGAAAGGGAATGGTTTTCCACTTGATTTAAACTATTTTAGGATGATTAATATTAAACTATAGAAGTTATATGAGACTAAGAGATTATGAATAAACTTTCATTCATATTGAAACAAAAATACAACAAGACACTTACAATATTAAAAATGAAAATAAATAAAAAATAACATGAAAAAAGAGAGGAGGAAGGGTATCTCAAATGAAACCATGAGTTTGGAAGGTCCTATTAAGCCTTTGGAAATTATTTGGTTGTGAAAATGTATCCTCATATATTATTATGTGTCAACGTTTTGCAAGAAAAATATGGGAATGTATTTATTGCCCAAGGAGGTGGACTGTTTTCTTTCTAAGTCTTCCCCTCTAATTGGATTTCCAATTTGATACTCTTGAAAGATGAATATGATGAAATAATTTTCTTTAAAGTTTTAGATATAAATTTTTATAGTCTACCCGAAACAGTTTTATTCCATTGGATTTAAGGATAAAAAGTTATGGCGGTTTGATTAAATAATTTTAATCTTTCTATTTCAATCCATAATTTTTCAATGCCAAAAATTTGAATGGGTTTTGGAATATGAAGATTCACTAAAATTTGAACCATTTATTCTAAAAATTATTCCATCTATATATTTCATTTCACAATATAAAATATCAGATCTAATGGATGTATATATTAGGAGAAAAGTGAATAAATGTATTCTAATTTTAATTCCCATAAAAATGGTGGGATGGACTTCAAATAATCCTTTGGGACC